>JAAONU010000012.1:15079211-15729325 GCA_012932295.1 Cyclina sinensis | reverse complement strand
TTACAAGACACACCATTTGCAGTCAGCCCTCTGTAGCTTATCACTGGTTTCATCATATTCGTTATAAATAAATCTTGTATATGCACACTAGTATTGGACTTACTGTCATAAGATGTCACTTGATATAAATTGTTCACAGACAACCATCGACTACGGACATACATGTAGATGGACAATAAAGGCACAACATGAGCAGTTCGTGCCGATGTGAGCCAACTTATTATTTCAATTATCAAGTACCCAGTCTGTTGCCATTGCCAAACACATGGCAAAATTAGCCCCTTGTCAATTTATGCTTATGAAATACAAGTCTGTTTAAAAAAACAGAAATCTTGACTATCTTAACTACAGTGTTTTTGTTTTACACAATACCAAAGTTTAACAGTCAGCTGCTTCTTTCTGTTTCTCAATGACTGCAGTACTGATTATATTTTCCTTTCACACTACATGTTTCTTTGTCTGTAAGAAATGCTTCACAGGTTTTAACTTTGAAAAGAACTTCCTTTGCACTTTTGAAGCAAACACAGCCACTGGTTCATCAAAGGAGGTGGGGTATGACATTCAACTACTGGCTCTTCTGAAGGGTTAAACGTCACTTTCTTTAAATAGGAACATATTAAATCAAGCTTTCCCTCAAGTATCCAGAAACAGTTATCCAGATGTGGTGTATCATACCACTGGGCGGACTCCAGAAATGACTTACATCTCTCTCCAATTTTATATTCTGGTCCATTTTCTACCTTTTTCAGACAAACGCTGTGGTAAATATATTCATAGCTAACTGTAAGAACACCATTGTCATTACATATCACCAGAAACCTATCACCAAGAGGGAGTATTTCAGGGTGTTGTTCACATTTGACTGGTTTGAGCTCTCTGATGTCCTGAAGCAGAAGTGTTGGCTGAAGTAAATCTGACAGCTTGTTGTCCAGAGGGTTAAGATTAACTACAAAGGCCAAATGTAGGTCAACACCACTAGAGTACACCACAAGTAACTCATTAGACCAGGAACTATACTCCACTTCAACAAAATTCTGTGCTGAAGCTAGGTCATATGAGCTGTAAGTAGTGTACAGAAGCTCTTTTGTCTTAAAGATCAGTTTGAGACCAAATGATTTTGGGTTTACGACAAAACCTTCAAACCGTACACAGTTTCGTTCTGCACCTGGGAAACCATCAGAGCCAGCATCACATACTACATAACTTACTACCATGTATACAGTTCCACTTCTTCCCATAACTAATTTTATCTCATCTACTTTGTCATTTGAAAGAGAAAGGTAATCCTGAATTTTGTCAAACAGATCAATTCTTCTCCATTCCATTGTTGCAATGTTCAGCTTCAATATGAGAAAGTTGTCACTCTGGTCTAGAAACAGTATCTCATTACCAATAAAGGCTATTTTGCATTTTACGTCAGATATCTCCGTATCAAGTTTTTCATCTTGCATACTGTCCATATCATCTGGAAGGTCTTTTTCAGACTTTTTATTCACTTCGTCTAGATACTTATCTTCATCAAAAGTTGCAATGTGATACCAAGTCCGTGAGACTGAATCATACACACATAAATCATGGACTGGATTTTGTGTAAAGGTAAAGTTTTTTTCATCAATGTCTGGAAATAGTTTGAAATCTTCACAACTGTCTCTATCAAGTTCAGTTTCAATAACATGTCTTTCAGAGAGAGTGAACAATGCATCACACTTAATGGCTTTTTCTCTTGATTTTTTATCACATTCACCCTTTGCTAGTGAATTCCCAGTATTCTCTGCTTCTTTTTCATCAGTTACAACTTTCTTATTTTCTTCACTTTTAATGTCATCTAAAGTTTCTGGACATGTTACTTTCAAGCCATCTGTTCTGCTTTCAGGAAGTATATCTGATCTCCCTATATTCTGCGTAGTTTCCTGCCTATTCATTGACGACTGGCTCAAAAGTTTAGCTGCATTCTTTACTTTAGTTCTTGATGGCAGTTTCCTTTGGAATTCTACAAGACAGTTCCTTAATTCTTCAACACATGTTTTGCTTAAATCAGTATGTTTTCCTAGAATTTCTCCAAGTCTTATAATGTTCCTCGAAAACCTTCCTTCAAATGGTGGATTGTGGTATGATTTCAGGTGGTCAAAATAGTCAATAACTTCAGTAATGATATCTACATGATCCTTTCTTAGTTCTTCTTTGTTCTCCATCCAATTCAGGAGAAAATCAAATATGCTTTCCTTTGAACAGTACTGGAGGAAATTGTTGTGCAATACAAACTCAAGCTCAGCACATGACAAATGTGTTGTAGTCTCCTCATAAATAAGTACATCATGGAATCGAGTTTCTATATATCCTTTAATAATAGGCTCCAAATCTTGCAAACCATATTGTCTTGAGAAAAAATAATAGTTGAAGCAACTTCTCAAAGATATTTCTTCTGCAATAAAAAGCACACACATTTTTTCTAACTCAGAAATGCCAAAAAAGGTTGCCATTTTCACAAGGTTTTGCACATTTATTTTTGTTATGTCTATAAATCCTGAATGAATGTACTTCATGATTATTTTCAAATCTGCAATGCTGTCAACATCTCCTGTTAAGTCTATTTCATCTTTGTTGTTTTCAAACTTTGCTCTATAACTGAAAAGTGCATTGAAATATTGACTCTTTTTTGCCAGAACTTCCTTGTTTGCCCTCACAATCTTTGTTCCAACTCTCAATGAAATATTTGGACATGTTGCCTGAACTGATTGCGGCATATCCATTTCTCCTTCTCCCTTCTTAAGAAAAGTTCACTTGAATGTTTCAACAGCTCAATATTAGACCATTTGTCTCCACTGTAGACACTGACGGCATCCGCAAGTTTCTCTGAAGAATCTGAAACATTTTGGCAGTCATCATTTATTTGAACTGACATGATAATATGTAAAATGGACTTATGAAGTTATTTTCTGTTCATAAAAAGATCTATTTTAAGTCTAAGAACAAGAACTGTCACTACATGTATAAGGTAACAAATGTCCAAAATGAAGCATCGACTTCAAAGCAGTAACATGCAGAGATGAAAAGTAATGGATGCTCCCAGAAGCCCCTTTGACACAGCTAGAAAATATTGCCAAGTAAAGTGATTGAAAACAAACTGGGGTAATCTAACTGTGACCCTAACCTTTGAGCTACCAACCTGTTTCATGCGCACTACACACAATCTCACTAACGCAAATATTTGTCCCAAGTAATTTTGAAATCCCTAAAACCAAGGCCAAGTTACAGCCTGGACAAGCAAAATTGTAGCCAATTTTGAACTTTGACCTCTACATTTGACCATGACCTCAGAGCTTCTGACCTGGTTCAAATGCACACCATGCAATCTCACTGAGGAAACTTTTGTGCCAAGTAATTTTGAAATTCCTCCAATAAAGGACAAGTTACAGCCTGGGCCAATTTTGACCTTTGACCTCTAAGTGTGACTTTGACCTCAGATTTTCCAACCTGGCTCTTAAGTGCCATACACTGTCACATTTAAGAAAAACTTATTGCCAAGTAATTCTGAAATGCCTCCAACCAAGGCCAAGTTAAGCCTGAAACAGCAGAACTCTAACCAAAGTGTAACCTTGACCTTTTATCTACTGACCTGTTTCATGCACCTGAGAAAGCATCTTTTTGAGGCAAACATAAAATCCCTCCAACTAAGACCAAGATACAGCTTGGAAGAGCAGATTTTAAGCCAAAAAGTGACCTTGTCCTTAGAGCTTCAACCCTTGATCATGCACACAACAAGGTCTCATTGAGATGAACATTTGTGCCAAGTAATTTTGATATCCTTCCACTAAAGGCCAAGTTACAGCCTAGACAAGAAGAACAGTAGCCAATATGACATCTGACCTCTAAGTGTGACCTTGACATTTGAGCTACAAACCTGGTTTACTTACACAACACAACCTCTTGTTGCCACCATTTGTGCCATTAATTTTGAAATCTCTCAAACAAAGACCAAGTTAAGCCCTGACAGGCAGAACTGTAGCCAACTGAGCTCTTAGTTTGACCTTGACCTTTGGGCTACATTTTACTACCTGGTTCATAAGCGTAACACACAGTCTCACTGAGGTGAACATTTTGTGCCAAGTAAGTTTTAAATCCCTCCAACTAAAGCAAAGTTACAGCCTGGGCAACCAAAGTGTGATGAAAGGAGGGAGTGACAGACAAAGTGGCAAATATATAATCCCCGAAATTTCTGCCAAAGGTAGGAACCAGGCAGTTATGTTTCTTAGACAGTCACAGTGAATGTATACTGAAAGTTTCAAGTCAATTCATTCATAGTTTTCAAGTCATACTTGGGACAAGGATTCATTAAATGGTGACCATAACATTCGAGGTAGGGACAAGGGTTTGGACTGGACACATTGTCTTGATGTGCTGAACCCTTGTGTCAAATTATTTTAAAATCTTTCATTGTATAAGAGATTTACAGTTGGACACAAACATGTGCATATGTACAGGATTTGGTTACCTTTTAAGAGTGACTTGATATCCGAGGTAGGGACATGAGTTTTGCAGGTGACATGTCGTCTTGATGTACTGAACACTTGTGCCAAGTTATTTTGAATAACTTCAATGGATAAAACAATAACAGTGTGGAAATGAATGTATGCATATATGAATATACAGGATTTGTTTACCTTTAAATTCTAAGCATGACCTTGACTTTTGATGTCGGGACAAGGGCTTTGCATGTGACACATCATGTTAATGTGCTGAAAACACGTGCCAAGTAATTTAAAAATTTTTCAATCTATAAAACTAAAAAGAATTACAGCCCGGACACAAATGTGTGCATACATACAGAATATGATTACCTTTAAACTCTGTGACTTTGACATTAGAGGCAGAGACACGAGTGTTGCATGCAACATGTCATCTTGATGTACTATACACTTGTGCCACATTTTGTGAGAACCCTTTCAACTTACAGCTGGACATAGAAAAATTCAAGCAGCACAAAGATGGATGGACAGACAGACAGGACAGTGCAATTGTAATATGCTCACCTAAGTTTTTTTCAAGATTAATTTTTACACTTGGTGAAGAACACTTGTTAATACTTCTACAAAGTATATCAACACAAAGGCTGATTAACTGAAAAGTTATCTATCACATAGAAACAAAAAGGAATTCTTTACCTATACCCACCAATGGTTTTCGTTCACAACAGTATCATAGTAAACTTTCGCTTTTGGTTTTTGCAACACATAGCAAAAACTTGTTCCAAAAAGTTGTATAAAGTTATGTATACTTTAACTAAAAATATTTTCATGGATTTTATTAATGAATATCCGAAATAAGATAATAGTACTTGAAAAAGGCTGCATATTTACCGGTATGAGTTTAATATGCAGGAGCTTGAAATATTTCTAGGCAAATAAAGAGTTCAAAACTGTATACCTGGCCTCTTCTCTATTTTTTAAAAAAAAACACAGAAATGAGACCAACCATACAGTTTTCAACTCTTTACTGACTAAAAAATACAATTTCAAGCTCCTGTGATGCAATCAATTCAAGCTGATTTACTTGTTCACAAGTTAGAATGACTGACTCACAGATGGATCGATAATGAAAAAATATGTTTGTACATATAGAAATTTTGGTTGTGATTGTGAAGAATATAACAAAACTAAGTTACTGACTCATTTTTTGTCACAAAAACACATCATAATAAAGTTTTACATATTTTTATCAGTAAAAAAAACCTTACCCCATTATACATGGGGTAGATAATTTATTTCATTAATTTTGAAGTTATCTAAAAACTTACCTCTGTGGCTCAGTGGTAAAGCTTGCCGACCATAAATTTGCTGACCGGAAAGACATGGGTTCGAATCCTATTGAACTCAGATATTTTTTCTTCAGTTTTAATGGTGTATCTGTTGTTACATGATTGATACTCTATTATTCTGGTAGTATTTGTAGTAAACAGATACAGTGCAGACATTTGCTGCATTAAACTTTAAAGTAATACATTAATATTCATGAGATACTAGGCTCTGATCTGAATATTCTGATGTTAGGTCTTATGGTCTTATATATATCGGTTATGTATTTGCCTAGGTCAAGTAATAAATCTTATCTGCCTACACAGTCTATATTATGTATATAACGTATATAATAAATACATACAACAGTATGTAATCATAAAAATTATGTTTGTTTTCAACAGCATAATAACTTCTCTTTAATTTTAAAGAAAAACGTTTTCAAGCTAAATTCTTGAGTTTTTAATACCACATGTCATCACAAAATATATGGCAGATAAAAATAATAAAACAGTAATCAAAATTACATCCACAACTAGTACATTTTAACTTTTTAGGGCACGTGTGACGTCATCTTCTAAGTGGGTTTCATTTTGTGGGTGATGGTAAGTTTGCTAAATTACAAGTTCGGTAAATTGATGTTATGTTGCATATGGCTTGGAGGTTTCGGTAAAAAGGATTTTTAATAGAGATAAGTGATAACTGGATTATTGTTGCAATTAATTTTGTCATTAAGATGATTATCACCTAAACTTTATTTAAGTATAATCAGTGTCGAAATCCAACATTCATTCATGACAAAAAATATATCAGTATAAATTAGCAATTGATGTCTATTTTTAGGAACAAGTTTACTCTTTCTAATTATGTTCTGAATTGAATTCTATTACTTTTAAACAAAATATGATTGTTAGATGGTAAGTTATATAATTTAGTTATTAACAAACGAAATAACATTTTGATGTTAATAGTATTAATTGAATTCAGAGTACTTGTATTGTTTGACTTTAGATTTATAGTAAAATAATAATATTTAACTGAAAAGAAGAATAAAAACGGTTCTTTTTGAAGTACACTTTTTAATAATGTCCCATCAAACACCTGATAATTGCCGATAATGTGTGAATAATGTCCTTTTCACCGAAACCATTTATGTAGTGGTACGTGAACTCCATGGTACAGAACCTCCAGTTTCCTTATAAACCCGTTTTGTACATAATCATTTACAATGGGTTAAAAGTTTTCTGGAAAACTGAATGCAGATAGTTGTCCTTAATGGAAGAAACTAGCTATAGGTTATTTACAGCAACTTCATATTACTATAAATTCTCTTTCGTTCCTAGGACTGTATAACATTCGAACCACTTTTCAATTTTACCTACTGCTGCCCTTCTCCCTACCCCAGGGCAGTTCAAAATTATGCCATCTCTGGCAATGAACATGTCTCACCCTAGTTGTCCTCCCCCGATTTTAACCTTTTCTTCTTTTATCTTTTTTTAAACAACTCTTTTTAATCGTCTTGCAATCTCTGATGTGAGGGGTTTGACATTCTTATGAAAGATAGATCATAAAATGATTCTAGTTTGATGTCAGTACGTAGTCAGAGACATAGATAACAGAGATAGGCAACTTCCTAGCTAGTTAAGGTCTCACGCGTGCCTGCTAAGACAGTGTCTTGTAGCAAGTATAACTTGTTAACTAGCTGCCAAATTGAATCAAATTATACATTTTCTGAAAGCCTACTCATTTGTCTATTGCTGCAGGTAAAATAATTTTAGTCCTGGTAAAAATAAATGATGCATCATGTGTTAAAGAGAACTGCAACTTAATCATTTTTCACAGATCTATAAAGATGGTGAAAAACTGGGATAGTGGGTATATTCTGCCAAGTTATATCAAATTAAAGGGCAAGCAAGTTGCCAATATTTTAACTTGCAGCTATAGACGACTGTTTAAGCTTTCAATGATGTAAAAGTGTTGAACAAATAGCCATTGAGTTTTAACTGCTACAAAATGCCTATTTTTTCACTTTTTGAGAGGCATGTGCGCTATTTCAATGGAGTAAATAGGAGCTGCTTATCCCTGTTATCTATGTCTCTGGTACAGTACCCCACCCACTGTCACTGAAATTTTGTGGGCCACTGAGGAAAGACCGAAATTTGAAAATCTGTTTGATCTTTATTTACACACTTGATGCCAACTTACTATTCAATGATAACATTTAATTCCAGCAAATAAATAGAGCTCTATATCATATTTTTAATTTTTACGCCATCCTAGCAGCGCGCCGGGCGAGGGAAAAAGGCCGTTATTCGGTATCCGGTTTTATACCATGGTCGAGACTCTATCCCTACTCCACTAGTTTACATAGATTCCATAGACAAATTGTCTCCGCTAGGGGTCTGGCATTAAAAAAAGATAGATTGTGCGGCTAAAGTCTGTCTATCTATTTGAGCTTATTTACCGTCGGTACCGGTTGCCCATATGACCGACGCCCCCTGAAGAGATTAGTTATTCAATGTTATAGGGGTAGTGCAAGATACAGAAAGCATCCCATTCCAGAGACACCCCTAGTTCTTTTACATGCTCAGTGTATATAGCACTGATATATGGGACCTCGGTTTAACGTCTTGTCCGAAAGACTAATAGTAATGTTAGTGGAGGAGCGGGGGATCGAACTCAGGACCCCTGGTATACCAGTCCAGCGCGTTACCACTGGACCACATCCGCTCCTGCGGCTAAAGTCCACATACAAATACCACAGATTCGAAACTCCTTCATCAGCCAAACGAATACATTGTTTAATAATGCGGCAAGTCAACATTTTCTCCAAAATGCCGATAATGTGTGAATAACTAGGTATTTTTGTGTCTAGGTATTTTTTGTTTCTGTCAAAACAGCAGATAGAAGGTACCCTGCCCAATGTAAGTTGTATTTTCTATATTTATTTTTTATTACTGGCTAATCAGTCTTCAGATATTGAGTTGAATCCAGGACCAGTAAGTGTTGCACCTCAATACCCCTGTGGCAAATGTGATCAGGAGGTGTCATGGAGCCAGAAAGCCATCTTTTGTGACAACTGTGATGAATGGTTTCATACAGACTACTGGTACAAGGGATAGGTAATGAAACGTATCAAAAATTGTCAGACTATCAATTCAGCTGGTATTGCCAATGTTGTGGCAGTTGTAACCACTCCATGTCCTTTAGATTTTCCTTTGATTCTTTAGTGATACTAATATATACAGCTACCTTGAGTCTTCCAACCAATCCATTGTAAATGATGTTTCTCTACACCCAGGGTCGTTCCTTAGCAACTCTGGCCCTAAATTAGATCATAATCCCCTTCCACAAGCCTCATCCACCCCAAAATCTAAAGTTACTTCCCAAGACCCTAAACTTGGGTTCAGCACTAGACCAAAAAAGGTGTCGATCAATAAACAGCCACGCAAAACTGTCCTTAACATTAATTGCAGGTCAATTAAAAATAATGTCCCTGAACTACACCAGATGATCGACCAGGTAAAGCCTGATATTATCTGCTGTAGTGAAACCTGGCTCAAACCTGACATCAATACTGCTGAGAAATTCCCAGACAGTCTAGGTTACGCAGTCAATGGGGATGACCGGATGTATAGTCAAGGGGGTGGAGTCCTGATAGCGGTGACAAAGACCCTGTTGAGTCAGGATCAGCCTGACCTCAAAACAGATTGTAATATCTGTTGGGCCAAACTAAGCATACCTGGTTCCAGAAATATCTATGTCGGATCATTCTACAAGCCTCATGAAAATGACCCAGATGCATTATCACAGTTACGGTTATCATTGCAGAAAATCCATAAAAACAGCATAATATGGCTTGCAGGTTACTTCAACATGCCCGACATAGACTGGTCATCAGAACCCCTCAAGAACTCCTGTAAATTTAAGTATCTATATGTAAATTTCCTTAAAAACATTGTTAGCTTCAATCTTGAGCAGATGATTAAATCTCCCACAGGAAATAATAATGTACTAGATCTATTTCTCACTAACCTATCCTCTCTGGTACATAATGTCAAATCCCTCCCTAGCTTAGGCAACTCCGATAATGATATTGTCTTCCATGAGTTTAACATCAATAGGGGTCGCCCCATCCAACCAAAGAGAAAAATCCCCTGCTATAAGAAGACAAACTGGTTAAAAATGAAATCGGAGTTGAAAAATTTTCATAAAAGGTTCTTGGACTGTAAACATACAGACCTGAACCTGGCCTGGTCTGACTTCAAACAAGAACTCCATAGACTCTCTGACTTACATATACCGACTAAAATGACTACACATAAACAGAATCTCCCATAGGTTACCATCAGGATACTTAGACAAATACGTAAACGGGACAAATTATTTGCCAAACTTAGAAGTAGAGCTAAAGACCCAAAATCAGATTCCCACTTTAAGACTCTAAAAGCGATCATCTAAAAGAAAATTCGAAATTCGTATTGGTCTTATTTAGAGTCAGTCATATTTAATGAGGACTCCAACCTGGTCATAATAAAACATAACAAATCTGAAAACTGTGGAGTTTCACCCGTCAAGGCGGAAGGTCAAACACATACTAATCCAAAGGATAAAGCAAATATCCTAAACAAACAGTTTGAGTCTGTTTTCTCACGGCCTCAACCATTAAGCTTAAAACAGATATGTAAAAGTGCATTATACCCATCCCCCCATATCATGCCCCCTATCACAATAACGGTTGATGGCGTTGACAAACTCCTTTCAGGTTTAAATCCCAATAAAGCTCAAGGGCCAGATCAAATATCACCAAGGCTCTTAAAGGAACTCCACAGTGAAATAGCCCCCATCCTTACTTACATATTTCGGTTATCATTAGACACAGGTATTGTGCCCGATGACTGGAAAAAAACAGTTATATCTCCAGAATATAAAAAGGGTCATAAATCTAAAGCCAGCCACTACAGACCGATATCTCTTACATGTAATGCCTCTAAATTAATTGAACACATCATAGTCTCAAACATGCTGACTTACTTTGACAGTCACAACATTCTTAGTAATTATCAACATGGTTTCAGGTCTAAACGTAATTGCGAAACTCAGTTATTGAGTTTCATCCAAGAAGTCCTAGACAACCTGGACAATGGACAAAGTCGACCATCACAAGCTAGTCCATAAATTAAAAACTTTAGGAGTACATCAAGTATCCACCTGGATCAGACCGCAGCCAAAGGGTTGCAGTTGAAGGTCAAACTTCCGATCAACAACCAGTGTTATCCGGTGTCCCCCAGGGTTCCATCATTGGTCCCTGTTTATTTCTGGCATATATTAATGACTTGCAAGAATCTGTCAAAAGTAAAACAAGGTTATTAGCGGTTGACACTATAGTGTACCTGACAATCAATGGACAGACAGACGTAGACAGACTATCAGCTTGACCTGTTCCGGATTCCAATACATATTCTGTATAGTCGTCAAAAGCTCATTTGACATTTCTCCGGACTTGATTTCTGAAATTATTTAGAATTATAACGTTGCTTGACCTTTTGGCTGTTGTTTCTTTTGAGCTTTTAGAATAACCTGTTCCTTTTCCTGATCTGACGTTTAAGATTTTGGGTGATCCATGGTAGAGATGGCCTTGAAATCTCCAGTAAAAATCCTAGCTAGAAGTCAATAGCATATTATAAATGAGCATTTCAGTACAGAACAAAAAGGATTTAATTTGAATTTCCTTTTATATGTTGAAGAAATTCTGATTTTTAGGTAGTCAAAATGCAGATATGCTGATAAATTCCAAACATTCCTTACCACACAGGTGGTTTTCTTCTTTGCATAAAACTTTATCATTTCTGGTTCAATTTTTTAAGTAAAGGTTTCATTTTGTAGACAAATGAATTCTCTATTGCATTATGCAGGTAGTTTTTGAGATATTTGAGATATAAAACAAATGAAATTGTGCAATATCTTGTCCAGCTGTTGCGAGATTTTGTGAACAAGTAGCCAATCTATGGTATTTTAAGGTCTTGGTCTCATACAAACAAAAAAGTTTCTGACGCCTCATTCCGGTACATTTTCCACACGTACATGTTAAAATTAAAAGGTGTCACAGCCTGGTTTGGAAGGACTTAATGACTGTACTTCCAGCACATTTTATTATTCAAATTGTAGGTCTGATATCATATTATAACTTTTTTTGAAAACACTTCTTCCCATTCATTTTGCAAGTAAATTGTGACAAGTATCATTGAATTTGAGATACAGACCAATCCAACGATTATTGAGACACGAGGATGCAGTTACTTCACTACCAAGTTAACAAATACTCGTTAGCAAAATACATTCTCATTCAGATCTGTGCTCCCTCTGCCTCTGTCTCTGTCTCTCTCTGTCACTGTCTCTCTATTTACCAATGACACAATTTTGTGAGACATCACTCACCACTTCTTCCCAGCGTCTCCACTAAGCCAAAGAATCGAATGAAAGCGTCGATTCACTGACGCAGTTGTCAGAGGTTGTATTTATAACATTATAGGTCATAACAAATGTTCAAAAGACAGAGTTAAAGTATCGCAAACCAGCCGGCTATCTGTTCGTTCGTCTATACTCTAAGAGGCATGGAAAGTCCATGAACAATATTCGGGTCCACTCTGTAACTACCATGCTTTGTTATCGTGCAACTTGCCACAAATGTGTATAACATTGAGATGACAAGTCACCTGCAGGAACCGGATTTTTCAGGTCAAACTCAAAGTCAGATATAATTGTCCAAATGATATAGAATAGCCAGCCTCTATGTGCTTCTGCTTTGTAACGTCTGTGGGACATCAAAGTACTTTGAAATAACTTGGCATAGTTGTTCACCAGATAGAGGCAATGTATCGTAAACCCTCCGCCTGTCTGTTCATCTGTCCGTTTGTCTATACTGTCAAATAACAGAAAATGCTGACTACGTTTATGTTCCTCTCCGCTCTTATTGAAAAAGGCGATACTTTTATACTTTTAATATTGACATTCAATTTACTGATAAGGCATGTTTCTTTCAGGTGGAGTACAATTACCGATGCCATGTCATAATAAGAAACGGCCAATTATATACTGCATGTTCTGATGCGACCGGATGGCGAGCCACCAACTGTCCACCTAGCGCCTGGCACATAGGATAAGGAACCGGGGAGTAAATGTGTACACAAATAGAGGTGTCTCATAAGCTCGAGAGGCTGGCCCTTTCAGTAGAGGTGACACTATAAAAAAAATCAAGCACTTTTACTTTATATAAAGTATAGCTACAGAAACGACTTACTGATTAAAAGGTTTTTCACATGACCTGTAAATACTTTAAATTGAAAATTGTTCTTTAGATCTGGAGGAAGACATTTCCATTGTTTAATACCTGAGTAAGCAAAGGACTTAACACCCAAAGATTTAACCTTGGGAACAGCATAGCAACCACTGTCTCTAAAACGTGTATGATGAGAATGGACATCTTGAGACACAAAATGTTCTTTCAAGTATTCTGGAGACAATTCTTGTTTAATTTTAAAAACATGACCTAAACCTATCAAATCTATTCTTTTACTTACAGGTAACCAATTCAAAGATTTAAAATGTTCTGGTCCTTTGTGAGATCTATGTTCAAGATTAAAACCAAACCTAATTCATTTGTTTTTGGTAACCTGTTTGTTTTGCCAAAACTTATTTAGTCCACTATACCAGAATACAACAAGCATAGTGAAAGAGACATGAATTAAAGCTGTGATTATCATTTTCTTAGTTGTTTCAGTTAAAAAAACTCGCGTTTTCTGTACAGACGTTTTAGTCTTGCATTGGTTTATTTCATTACAGTTGCCATTGCCATTGATTCACCTGACATAGACTGATCAAGAGTAGCACCAAGATACTTTACTGTGTTTACTGTATAAGTGTGTCATTATAAAACACACTTAGAATTAGATTTTAATCTTGCCTTGGAACCAAATAAAATGGATTCTGTTTTCCTAAATGCAAAAAAGTTTGTTATCAAGTAACCAATGTCTTACAGGTTCGAGATCCTTTCCAAAATAATTTTCAACCAACAACTGACATATCCTTGTTAGCAACACGAATGACCGAGTTATCAGCAAAAAGCAGAAGCTTCTTTACTACTGAAGCAATGTCATTAACATATATAAGAAATAACAGGGGCCTTAATATAGACCCTTAGGAAACCCCGCATGCAACTGAAGCAAAGCCAGATTGTGTCCCTTAAACATTAACTGCTTGTTGCCTATCAGATAAATATGATGCAAACAAACGCACAATATTATTACCAAGACATATAGCTTTAAGTTTCATAAAAAGAATGGAGTGGTCTACTGTATCAAAGGCTTTCTGCAAGTCTAACAGAACCATACCTACAAAATAACCTTTATTTAACTGAAAGCGAATGTAATCTGTCAAGTGAACCAGACATGTATCAGTGGAAAAAACTTCTAAAGCCAGACTGAAAATCATATAAGAGGCTATCTTCAGTAATGTAAGACTCTACCTGATCATATACTACTCTTTCAAATTCTTTAGAAATTGTACTTCATAAAGATTCATTGGATAGTTTCAAACATCAGTTTTGTCGTTTTTCTTATACAATGGTATAACTCAAGCAGATTTTAAATCATCAGGAACAACAGCCTGAATTCTTGACACAAGTTAATAATGTGAGTCAAACGACAAACAATAAAAGAACTATTTACAGCAAACTGAGTAGGTATATCATCTAAGCCAGTTGCTTTATTAACACTAAGTTTATTTAAGTACTTTAGCACCTTATTCTCAGTAACAAGTGAAAATGAAAAACTATTTCTAATCACACCCTTTGAAGAATTTAAATTAAAAACAAAATCTTTACCAAACTTAAAAGACGGACAAGGTAATTTTGCTACCAAATTTGATGCAACAGTTGTGTAAAACTTGTAAAATTTTTCAGCAACTTTTGATTTGTCAAAGCATAGCTCATCATCAATAGTAAGACCAATATTTTGACAACTGTAAGATTCATGTTTTTAGAAGGCAGTCCCAGTTCTTTTAGATATTTCCACAGAGATCTGGAATCATTTTTATTGTTCTGCATTGTGCTAGCTAGATAATCCTGTTTGGTTTTCTCAATGACATATTGTGTATTATTGCTGTGCCTGTTATAACTTTCGTAGTTAAAATCAGTTTTATCTTTCTTAAAAATATTAAAAGCCCCATTCTGTTCTTTAATACTAGACAACACAGAAGTAACCAAAGGTTCTGTATGCTGCTATGTGTGGATTTTCTAAACTGGTGCTATACTATCTAATACATATTAAAATAGTGATTTAATTTTTTTCCCATGCATCAGAAACATAATCACAAAGCATAATTTGATTCAAGTCAGTAGATAATAACATGTTTTCTAGAATTTCTTTTTTTTATAGTTCTTTGATTTTAATATAGAGAGTTCTATTTCATAACTTCTGGCGCAGTAAAACGCTGTCCGTCTCTGTAACAGAGCCAATATAAATAACACTTTAGACCCCGGACCGCAAAGTGATATTGATATAAGCACTCAAATATGGCCACTCGATTGGCTAATATTATAGGGCCTAAAAGTTATTCTGAGTTTAAGTGGAAACGTCAGCCATTTTGTTTTTCGAGTTATTACAATGTATTTAAGGAAATGAAGGATTTATTAAGATATCATATATATAACATTTCAGTATCATTTAGTTTATACACATGAAGAAACTGAAGTTCAATGTCGATGAAAAACTGAAGTATCATAGCAGATACGCATTTTAATTATACAACTTGAAATTGGTGTGAACACAATAAGACGTGAATATTTCCTGTATTGTTTTACTGTATACACTTATATATTATATTTTTGATAATCAATAGCTATAAATGAAATTGTCATTTAACAATTGATTTGATAAAGGCCCTTTTATATTTGTCCCCGGAATTGACCTTAGGCCTTCAGCCTCGAATTGAATATGACTGACTTCGGACAACAATCGGGCTTATATCAAATAACTCATTTAATAACATATAATAAACAATACAGATATCACGTCCTAAGTGTTAAGTTAGCCATAGAATCATTTTCAATAAATAGATCTATTTAGATCTGTCGATAGCTGCATTGAAATAATGGTAGTCAAGTACGTTCTTATATGGAAACTCAAACGACTTCTGAAGATCTTCCTTTCTATAAAGAAAAACTTATGAATTTATCAATAAATTCTATGAATAGATCTTTAGATCTTAACTACCAGTCTTTGAATAAGTATGTATCTGTATATGTTACAGTCAGTCTGTGAAATCAGCCATATCATGAAATGGCTAAAAAAAGTTTAGCCAATTCACTCAGCCATTACATGAAATGGCTAAATATTTCAGGCTTTTCATGAAATGGCTAAAAACTTGCTCAAGCCATTTCATGAAATGGTTAAAATCAAAGGTCTTTGGGAATGGCATAAGAATCAGGTGGTCAAAGCGGGTCGAAGGCATTTGTTAATTAGTTCTGTCCATCTGATGTTTGGTAGTGGCTTAGAGTAGGAATCTTTATCATGGAAGTAGGTCAAATTGACCCAAATGTTAAACTTTTTATAGAATTAAACAATTTTGTTTTACAAATCGACCGTTTAAAAAACGCTATTTTTGTTGAATAGCAGATTCACGGCTTGAAACTTGAAAATTTGATTTATAAACCGATACACGACTCCCAATTCAAGTTGATCCAACACAACAAGACAATTAACTTGACAAAGCTTTCCTAAATTTGAGTTCAACTGTTGTCTGGTCCATTTTGTATGACTTCAGAAGTCAAAATGAAATGAACATACAGAAGCAAGTGATTTTATACCAATAATGATAATTATATTGCTACAAACAACCAGTTTTGGAAGTACGATTACAGCAATAATTAAAGAATAATAAAACACATTCTTTTAAATGTGCTTTTACATGCTTTTGTGTCCATTTTATCAAATGAAACTGCACAAGCCAGCCGGTGTAACAATGACATTGGAAAATTCAGCCACTTCATGAAAAACTTGAAATATTTAACCATTTCATGTAATGGCTGAGTGAATTGGTCATTTCATGAAAAGGCTAATTTTTGTCATTTCATGAAATGGCTGATTTTCACAGATTGACTATAACATATACAAGCGAAGTCTGAATAAAACGGATGTGTACATGAAGGTACATGCCCGCGGTGCACCACTTTTCCAGGGGTATCGTTTTTCCCGTGCATCTCGAGCCGTGTACAGGTAAACAATCAAAATCTGCTGGACAGGTCGGCTTTGCCATATGAATAAATTACATGTATGAGAAAAAATCAGTTACCTTGAGGTTATCATTAAAAAGATATTTAAGAAATAAAAAGTGATCCCTATCAAAATTTGAGTAGTATAGTAATTATCTTAGTGTTTGGTGAGATGTTTTCAGTAACAATACATAGAGGATATTTGCGTACTTTGGTCAAACCGTTACTTCGCACAAAAAAAGTGCAGACATCCTCCAATACATATGATAACTTTACTTCTGCTGAAATAAACTGAATACACTTTCATCAAATAACATTTATTTTTCTCTACACAGTTTATCAATATTTATTGAATTTTAGCCATACATACTTAAATTATAAAAGCGGATTAATACTGAGTAATATTCAATCAATTGAATTGAAAGTCGGCCATATTGGATATTGTCCATGTGAGTTATGTAAACAAATTAGACATTTTAAATAATTTATGGCGAATTTCATCATTGTTCACAACTAGTTAGGCTCAGGAATTCAATATTATAACTGGATTTAACAAGGTAAATAAATTTCACTCGCTGTCACTGTCTGAAATACAGCGGATTCTCTTGTATTTAAGTAGTTCCGGCACAAACAGTGGATTATCAAAATGGTAATTTCACTGATTCAAAACAGTGGATTATCACTTTTATCTCACTGATATTTCCCTATATTTCATTGGTAGGCATAAAATAAATGTCTTTTCACGCCCTAGTATTACCTTTTGTATGTCTTCAGTCCATTATTCAAAATGTTACGAATGTGGTTGGTTGTAGGTAGTTCAACACCAGATCATTTACCTAGCCCCAAAAAGGCAAAAAACAAAGAGGATGAGGATATAATAAATGCTGGTAACAGTGGCGTGTGTGATTCTGAGAGTAATTCCTGTAGTACACCTTCCTCAAGCTATAAAAAAACGTAAAAGAGGAAATTACAATACCTATGATAGTGAGCAAAGGGCAAAAATGGAACGACATGCTGTCGAATACGGTGTGATGAATGCATCTAGAAAGTTCATGGTAAATGAGAGCAATATTAGAAGCTTAAAAAAGCAGTTCCTACAAAAACAGTCGAAGGAGGGGACAGTGCCTGTTCAATTAGAAAAGAAAGAACGTGGTAAACCATTGTTACTCGGTGATTCTATTGATAATGATATTCAGACATATGCAAAGTATCAACGCCAGGCTGAAACCCTGTGAGTGTGCAACTACTGTTAACTACTGTTAAGTGCTACACGAGGCATTATACTGAGCAAAAATCGCCAACTTCTTCAAGAAAACAGGGGCTCCGTGGAGTTGACTAAATCATGGGCACAGTCGTTACTTCGTAGAATGGGGTATGTTCAGTTACAACAAATATAATACTGTAGTAGTAATAATAATAGTAATAATAATAATCATCATAATAATACATTGAAGTACATGATTAAAGGAATGTCAGACAACATGATTTCAGACTGAATATTAGTACTCTCCATGGCAGTCACTATCCATCCTGCATGTATTGGTTTCAGTCTATTTAGTTTCAAATCTATATTGATCGAATCAATGGTTCAATGGATCATTATGTCTCCCCCCAAAAATGGGGGAGACATATTGTTTTTCCCCCGGTTGTCCGTCCGTCCGTCCGTCCGTCTGTCCGTCACAAAATCGTGTCCGCTCTGTATCTTCCAAAGCCCTTGAAGGATTTTTATGAAACTTGGGTCAGATGTTCACTTCATCAAGGCGACGTGCAGAACCCACTTTGCGGGTGTGGTGTCTCAAGGTCAAGGTCACACTTGGAGGTTAAATGTCAAATGCCACAAAATCGTGTCCGCTCTGTATCTTCAAAAGCCCTTGAAGGATTTTTATAAAACTTGGGTCAGATGTTCACCTCATCAAGGTGACGTGCAGAACCCACTTTGCGGGTGTGGTGTCCCAAGGTCAAGGTCACACTTGGAGGTTAAATGTCAAATGCCACAAAATCCTGTCCGCTCTGTATCTTCAAAAGCCCTTGAAGGATTTTTATGAAACTTGGGTCAGATGTTCACCTCATCGGGGGAGACATATTGTTTTTCCCCAGTTGTCTGTCTGTCCGTCCGTCTGTCCGTCACAAAATCGTGTCCCCTCTGTATCTACCAAAGCCCTTGAAGGATTTTTATGAAACTTGGGTCAGATGGTCACCTCATCAAGTTGACATGCAGAACCCACTTTGCGGGTGTGGTGTCTCAAGGTCAAGGTCACACTTGGAGGTTAAATGTCAAATGCCACAAAATCGTGTCCGCTCTGTATCTTCAAAAGCCCTTGAAGGATTTTTATGAAACTTGGGTCAGATGTTCACCTCATCAAGGCGACATGCAGAACCCACTTTGCAGGTGTGGTGTCTCAAGGTCAAGGTCACACTTGGAGGTTAAATGTCAAATTTTACAATCATCTGATTCAATACTGCCTGCAGCAACTAGCTGGGGGGAGACATATGTTTTTGTTCAATCAAAAACCATTTCTAGTTTTTTGTCTACTTCAGCAGCGTACCATTTATGAAATTCGGATTTCAACGAGCGTTTGAACTCGTTGTTACCTGAAATATCAAGGGGCTGTAGTTCCCCGGTGCATGAAGCGGGAACAAATCTGATTTTAATATTTGCGTTATGCAGTGCAGTTTTAAATTCATCCGTTCTGTGTGCAGCGAAAACGTCAAATACACAAACAGCCGTTTGATTAGAATGCGATAAAGGTAGCATTTTACGGACGGACTCTACGTATGACAAGAGAATATTTTCTACATATTGTGTCATTGTCTCACTGTTGTTTCATTGATTTTCGCTGTTCGTGATATGCCAATTCTCAGGAAAATTAAACTTCGGATGACACTGGTCAGTCTTGCCTTGGTATAGGAACGTTGAATGTTATTGTTTTGAAAGCTATTAATAGTAACAAGTAACTGATAAGAGATACAGGTAACTTTTTGAAGGTTGGCAAAAACATGGCGGTTGATAAAAATGCAAAACAGAGTAATTTTGTAATTACAGTTACAAAGTCATTTTTCATCAAATAATTCAATATTTTATATCACTTAAAAGGTCTGTAAACTCATATTTTACATATTTAAAAAATAATTGTCAAAACTGTTTACTTTTTTATTTGTAAATGGTTAAACATAGTGCATCTGAGCTGCTAGAAAACTGCTGAAATGACAGGTATAAATTAGTTTAGTTTTCTTCTTTAAAAGCAAAAATTCAAAATCTGCTTTTATTTTCAAAATATGAATTTAAAGAGCTTTCAAATGATATAAGAATCTTAAAATTCAGCTGACAAAGAAAAAAGTTATCTAAAGTTAAAAATTCTGCTGCATCAAATGTATATAAATATTGGTTCTCTTTGCCAACCAGTAGTTCAGCTATATTTTGGTAACAGGTGCTTGTGATGTCATCAGTCAATGTGCCTATATAATCTGCGGTGCAAGCATTGTTCCAGACAATAGACTGAAACCAATACATGCAGGATGGATAGTGACTGCCATGGAGAGTACTAATATTCAGTCTGACATTCTCGGTCCAGTCAGATTATTGCCTTGCCTGGTCCGAATGTCCAGTGCTTCAAAAAGTTATTCGTGAAGACTGAATGTTGAATAGTCTTATTACCGTCGTTTTTATGTACACTGTAAAACAACTATAAACGTTATGCTATATTGGGGGTTGTTTACCTATTTCTGATTTGAATTTTCTTTGAAGTTTTTTTACGATACTAAATGACAAAAATTAAATCAAAAGTGTGTAAAATGTACAAGAGAACGTTTATTTTGTTTGTATACTGTATGTGTAGAAATATTCGCGGGCTTCAAATTTTCGCGATCTTCGCGGTGACATTCGATCCGCGAATTCATGTTTAGCGCGAATATTTCTACACCAATAATTTCTTAATAGTCATATTTTCGCGCTTCTATAGAACAATGTATATCAGTGTGTTATATGCTTTGAATACATACGATTTTATTAAAATGTTTACTGAGTAATTGTGTTTTGTTTTCATAGTTTTCCATCAGTTAAAATCGTTTATGTTTGTGTTGTTTGTATAGTATTAGAAAAACAAAATATGATCTGATCAGATGTCAAGACGTTTATGACGCAAACTACGAAACAATTAGCTTGATGCAATGGTATTGTACAAACATGATGTACACATTCAAGAAATCCGATAATCATATCAGTCGAACAATAATACACTATATATAGAGCTGAATGTTACATGTGCAGTTTATACAGCCGTCAAATCACTCTTTTAAAGCACCACGGATGCCAGACTTATCCCAGCCGAGTTTTATGATTTCAGACTGAATATTAGTACTCTCCATGGCAGTCACTATCCATCCTGCATGTATTGGTTTCAGTCTATTTAGTTTCAAATCTATATTGATCGAATCAATGGTTCAATGGATCAATTTTTTGTCTACTTCAGCAGCGTACCATTTATGAAATTCGGATTTCAACGAGCGTTTGAACTCGTTGTTACCTGAAATATCAAGGGGCTGTAGTTCCCCGGTGCATGAAGCGGGAACAAATCTGATTTTAATATTTGCGTTATGCAGTGCAGTTTTAAATTCATCCGTTCTGTGTGCAGCGAAAACGTCAAATACACAAACAGCCGTTTGATTAGAATGCGATAAAGGTAGCATTTTACGGACGGACTCTACGTTTTAATTTTTGTCATTTAGTATCGTAAAAAAACTTCAAAGAAAATTCAAATCAGAAATAGGTAAACAACCCCCAATATAGCATAACGTTTATAGTTGTTTTACAGTGTACATAAAAACGACGGTAATAAGACTATTCAACATTCAGTCTTCACGAATAACTTTTTGAAGCACTGGACATTCGGACCAGGCAAGGCAATAATCTGACTGGACCGAATGACATTAAACTGGACCGAATAAAAGCTGTGAACAATGCTATAAGGATGAACAAAACAATAAGACTATGTTTTGAAGTAGAACTTGTCACCACAATGTTAAAAATAATATTAATTATACTTTGAACTTGCTTCATAGCCTAACAATAGTATTGTAAACTTGTCACCACAATGTTAAAAATAATATTAATTATACTTTGAACTTGTTTCATAGCCTAACAATAGTATTGTTTAGTGAAAATAATAGTATTCAAGGGTTTTTGTCCCTTCTACGCCGTTTACAGGCGTCTTCCCCTTAGGAAAATTTCTTAAAATCATAGTTTTCCCCTAAAATTCAATTTACATCAAGTTTTTTCTTCCCCTTTTGCAAAAAAAACTGCATTAAATTTCCCCAAATTTAAGGGAAGGGCACATTCTCCAACCTGTGAAAAAACCTCTGGTATAATTGATTCATTTGTACAGGACACTGTCAGTACAGTTAAACTTTTTACCAGATTTTTATCTCAACTTTTTTTCCCCAACTTCTGAAAATGCCATGTATACATATACATATATATGTCACCATTTATTACTCCTGGTATATATTCCGTACGACTACATCATGTACCATGGTCGATAAATGAGTGTAGTGGAATGGGTCGGATGTCACTTTCCGAAAATGTATACATGCATGTAAAAAAAAGAAAAAAAAAACAAGAAACCGAAACAGAGTTATTTCATGAAACAGAATAATGAAAATAAGGTGTTACTTTCAGCTTGCTTTTTTCTCTTTACACCAGAAATAGCCTGGTCAATAATTAAAATAAAATATCATATTTATCGCGAAAACTGGAAAGGGAGATTATAGCCTGAGCACCGGTAATATGTAAACTAAGTACGAATGCGTTATGTTGTAGTTGGGGTTAACGAATCGCTGTTCTATGGAGAAGAATGCATTTTTAAGAAACAATTTCATTTTATTTTCAAAAACACTACTTTTTACTTGTTTCTCAACTTTGTTTACTGTATTTAGTTTTAAAAAAAGCAGCACCAATATTCACTGGACAGTCGGACTACTGATTTGTAATTTTTTACTGGACCGTCAGTCATTTTGGTGGACTGTGCCTTCGGTCCGGCGTCTAAATTCGAAGACTGCAACATATGCCGTTTCATGGGACAAGATCTTTTTCACTTATTTATCTTTATGTGTAACAACATGTGGGTTCTTCATCAGCCATATATTTTTAGTATTTGTTTGTTCAGATATTCCTAAATTTCTCATGAGTGAAATAGAATTTTTTATATTGTATTTTAAAAAGTTTTGACTTTCATTTACTCTTGTCTGCTTAGTTACGTATCACACAAATTTTCGACCGCCCTCAGGGATGTCAAGCAAAGAACAAGAGAAGCCGGAACAGAAAGGTCAAGGCAACTGTCACAATAACCACAAAAATCACACCCTCAGACTCGAGTTGAGAAATTTCAGCCCGAATTGCTCGCTTCCATTGTCCAACTTGAAATGACATCGTTCCCATGTTTTGGGAGAGACTGTTTTGATATTCCAACTGTTGCTGTTTCAACTGCCTAAGCTCAGCCGCTATATCACTGGCCTTATTTTTCACCAGTTCCAGTTTGGAAGTTGACGGCACGCATAGTAATTGTTTCATTATGCTGTTCTGTACTTCGTTTGTAAGTCTTTTGAAATCCTTCTTCATGTCATCAACTTCATCACGAAGGTGTCTGTTTTTCTCTTTAATGTCCCCAACAACGGATGGAATCTTCTCTACGGCAGCTCTGACACCGCTCCTTTCCTTACGAAGCTCCTCTATCTCAGTCTTATATTTATCTATATTTTTCAGGTCATGCAAGTGCTTTTTCAGGAGCTGCATATCTCCGCCTATCTGTTCTGCAAGTTTCAGAATTTCTTTCAAGTTTTCCGGGTCATTTTCGCAAAGACTTTTTTCAAAGTCGTAGTAGATCCCAGTGCGCTTAATTCTTAGTGCTTCTTCGAGGTCGTCAAACATTGTCATCGTTATATCACTAGTTCGAAGCTGAAATATAATAGTTTTTGCATAAAAAATTACTAGTTTATATTAATCAATATCAATACTAAAATGACTAAAGGAACATAACAGACGCAACAAGATCATTTCTTGTACAATATGCAATCTAAAATTTGAAATTTGAAGAACCATTCTGTATAGAAAGTAGAAGGGCGTAGAATGACGTAAACTTTTTACCACCATTTCGTGTGCAAGTTACGCTTTTTTAAAGAAAACTTCAAATAGTTTTAATGATATCTAAGCACCCACCATAATGCCAAAATTATGTAGTTATAAGAGACTTACATTTTCCATTTTACAGATGTCCTCCTTAATTTTGTCACGGGTCTCCTGTGACACCTCTTGGTCGTTTGAAGTACATCTAAGAAGTGAAATCATTGCGTCAAAATATTCTTTTTGTTCCTTGTCAGTCACAATATTGTCCGAAGAATGGAAAAGCGTGTTCCGCGCATTCTTCAACTGAAAAAAATGCCGAAATTCTTATGTCTTACTTTTTTAACAGTATTAAAAAGTTCTTTGCAAGGTTTTAAAAGTCGAACATTAAGGCTTATAAGCTGAGAAAAGTATAAGCTGAGGCAAATATTTCGAGTTCAACTAAATTGGATTAAATAATACAGTTAATCCAAATTTCATCACTGTACCCGCAAACAAATAGCTCAGTATGAAATGGTAAAGGTAAAATGGAGACAACTTCTAATTCTGTTTGAAAAACTGATAATGTACTTTGTCATTAAATTATTTCTGTAAGCCATGGTGAGTCTCTGAAAGCAAATAATGAAATTTGACTGCCTATCTCTAATTTTTGATGAAGTTATTACACAAATCATTGAAATATTAAGATTATCTTAGCTGAAAAAACTTTGTGAAGGTTTACTTAACAGGCTAAAACCAAAGCTTCAAAGCCAACCCGGCTAGCGGCTAGCTCAGATGGTCGAGTATCGGATTTTCAATCTAGCAGTTCAAACCCCATTAGGGACGGGTGAATTTCTCCGCAATAATTGCTCTCAGAATAGAATTATAGATTTCAAACATTGTTGATCATGTGCCAGTGGAGACGACATCTGAGACTTAAAAAGGTTTTACGCACGACAGACAAAGGCTGCCCGCCCGCTTAGCTCAATAGGTAGAGCACTGGATTAGTAATCCGCACTGGATTAGTAATCCATAGGTCGATGGTTCGACCCCTGGGCAGGGCAAAATTTCTCCGTGACAATTGATCTCAGCCATTGTGTCTAATGTTCATTTGTCTCTCACCGCTGATTCAGAGTAGATCATGTGGGAACAGTAGTCAGTCACTTGCGGAGAAATTGGTAATTACTGGTTAGTTATCCAGGAAAACCGGTTAGGTAGACTGACCGCCGAGATATAACCTAGATATTGAAATCGGCGTTAAACCCCAAAATACAACAACAACAACAACAGACAAAGGCTGATCAAATAGGCTAACGAGAATTACGTTGTGTTTTCGGTCGAGCAGAAAATGATCTCTTGCAATCAGTAAAAACAAATTTAATTAAAAAAGATATCCTCTACCTTTTCCAAATCTGACTTCTGAACATTGTTGGAGAACAGGTCACACATTAGCATTACACTGAACATCGCAAATGGATCAGTGTCACTGGGTCCCCGGTTAGCTTTATTCCCATGTGGCATGAATATTTTCGCAATAGCCCATTCAAGAGAGATATGTGTAGTATTCGCACAGTTTTCCCAACATATATTTTTGAAGCCCTTTCCTTTTCTATGTAGGGAAAGTATCTTTTCAAACGCACTCTTGCAGTCTCGACAGCTGTATTTTGTATAATTCCATTCCCATCCTTTTTCAGTGTATGAAACCGCGGCGTTTAAGCTGTGTCGTATATATTCCGTACCTTTAATGTGAGTTATTTCAGCAGACGTCAAATGATTTTGTTTGTGTTGCAGTGTGACCTTACCATTCGTGTAAGCTTTAAACTTCTGCTCAACATATTCCTGGACTGCCTTGTTCGTCTGCTCTAATCCTAAAGTACTTTTCACCCAGTTTTGATATTTCTTTTCTTTAATTTTCTCTTTTATATCATCCATTTTTTCTACGTGCATAAAAATATCAAACAAATAAATAACTGATTAAATATTTTCTACTTCCCTTTTCGGTTTACAAAATACAAAACAAATCCAAATAGATTGGATCTTACGAATAGACTAGTTTGGTAAATTGCCAAAACGACAATTCAGATTAAGTTTGATATGAACTTCAAGAGTTTTTTGTCTGGAAAATAAAAAGGAAGAAGAATTCACATTTTACTATATCAATCCAGTCGCCAAAAGACTTTTTAAAGACATAAATTGCATCGGTTTGTACGGACTAGGCAATATGATTTAAAAAGGTCTCCTACCCTGTATCATTCTATTTTTAGGAAAGGCAAATCGAAGCAAGTTTAATCGTTGACTCTAAATCTGTATACAGCCTACACTGAAATATAGCTCACGTATAAGTAAAATGTTAAAACCCGTTATGACTGCAAGATGTTGCAAATCACCGTATATAACTAATTTTTGATAAGTTGAAATTAAGAATCAGTAATGACATTATTGAACATTATATTTCCACCATCATCGTCAACTACATCATCATCAGCATCATGATTATCGTCATGCAGCATCGTGATAATCGTCGTCAGTGGCATCGTGATAATTGTCGTCAGCTTCATCGTGATAATAGTCGTCAGCTTCATCGTGATAATAGTCGTCAGCAGCATTGTGATAATCGATGTCAGCGACATCGTCAGCTTCGTCGTCAGTTTCATCGTGATAATCGTCGTCAGCTTCATCGTGATAATCGTCGTCAGCTTCATCGTGATAATTGTCGTCAGCTTCGTCGTCAGCTTCATCGTGATAATTGTCGTCAGCTTCGTCGTGATAATAGTCGTCTGCAGCATTGTGATAATCGTCGTCAGCGGCATCGTGAAAATCGTTGTCAGGTTCATCGTGATAATAGTCGTCTGCAGTATTGTGATAATCGTCGTCAGCTTCATCGTGATAATCGTCGTCAGCTTCTTGAAAATCGTTGTCAGGTTCATCGTAATAATAGTCATCTGCAGCATTGTGATAATCGTCATCAGCTTCATCGTGATAATCGTCGTCAGCGGCATCGTGATAATCGTCGTCAGTGGCATCGTGATAATCGTTGTCAGCGGCATCGTGAAAATCGTCGTCAGCTTCATCGTGATAATCGTCGTCAGCGGCATCGTGAAAATCGTCGTCAGCTTCATCGTGATAATCGTCGTCTGCAGCATTGTGATAATCGTCGTCAGCTTCATCGTGATAATCGTCGTCAGCTTCATCGTGATAACCGTCGTCAGCTTCATCGTGATAATCGTCGTCACCGGTATCGTAATAATCGTCGTCAGCGGCATCGTGAAAATCGTCGTCAGCTTCATCGTGATAATAGTCGTCTGCAGCATTTGTGATAATCGTCGTCAGCTTCATCGTGATAATAGTCGTCTGCAGCATTTGTGATAATCGTCGTCAGCTTCATCGTGATAATCGTCGTCAGCGGCATCGTGAAAATCGTCGTCAGCTTCATCGTGATAATAGTCGTCTGCAGCATTGTGATAATTGTCGTCAGCTTCATCGTGATAATCGTCGTCAGCTTCATCGTGATAATCGTCGTCAGCGGCATCGTGAAAATCGTCGTCAGCTTCATCGTGATAATAGTCGTCTGCAGCATTGTGATAATCGTCGTCAGCTTCATCGTGATAATCGTCGTCAGCGGCATCGTGAAAATCGTCGTCAGCTTCATCGTGATAATAGTCGTCTGCAGCATTGTGATAATCGTCGTCAGCTTCATCGTGATAATCGTCGTCAGCTTCATCGTGATAATCGTTGTCACCGGTATCGTCATAATCGTCGTCAGCTTCATCGTGATAATCGTCGTCAGCGGCATCGTGAAAATCGTCATCAGCTTCATCGTGATAATAGTCGTCTGCAGCATTGTGATAATCGTCGTCAACTTCATCGTGATAATTGTCGTCAGCGGCATTGTGATAATCGTCGTTGTCAGCTTCATCGTGATAATCGTCGTCAGCAGCATCGCAATAACAGCTGTCAGCAGCATTGCGATAACCGTCGTCAGTAGCATCGCGATAACCGTTGTCAGCAGCATCCTGATTATTGTCATCAGCATCAACAGAATCAACAGCAACCAATTTATGATCTCCACCACCACTACTACCAACATCATCATCATCATCATTATCATCGTCATTATTTTTGTAATTAACATCTTTCTTATTACCAATATGTACCACACCTGTGGTGTTCATCATCATCGCCATCATCATCAACAGCAGCAATAACAGTGGCAACAACATGAATTCCACAATCACCAACATCACCATTGTCGATGTCGACTTCAACAGAATCATTTTCCTTGCTTTAATCATCACCATCATCAAATAAATAATCAGCATTATGATCATTGCAATTGAAAAAAGCTCACTGTTAGCTGTATACGTTGTAAAAAAAATGATGAAAGCTCATGCCTGAGCTGTATTCGACGTAAGCTGTATGTGGTGTAACATTGCACTAACCTTGGGTGTACTCTTTCTCTGACCAAATCGTCTGAATTTTAACCGATGGTTGAACATAATCATTTTGTATATTACAATGCCTATTCATCTGTAAGACAGAGGAGGTAATTTATAAGTAATCATTGATAATTTCAAGGCTTACCATTCATTCTTTTTTGCTAAGTAGTCTTAGACAGTCAGGTTACTCCTCCTAGGATGACTCAGATTCTCAAATCCTGATTGGTTAGATTTTAAAGATTTTTGTTAGCAATGCATCCGTATAACGGAAGTTCAAAACAAAAGAAAGGCCCAAGCCTATAAATGTTTTGCCCTATGGATGGGATGGCGGACTCAGGGGAATTTGACATTTATCCTTCCTAGGAGACTAAATCCCCACCCTAGAGCAATGGCAGTTTGTAAAGATCCCCACAGTTGGAGATGCTTTACATATAAAATGGCCTGGGATCTTAAATTAGGCCGAAGTCTTTTCCATGGGACTCTGATCCATTACGTCCGTCAAAAAAAAAAAAAGTAATTCAACATGGTATTAATTATCATAAAAATTCTATCTTGAGAAAGTGTATGTTTTTATTTGTTGTGATACATGGCTACTTGTAACACCCTATGTGATACTATCACAACTGTTCTGTGGAACATCTGTAAGAAGAGATAAGAGCGATCAACATGTAAGACATAAAGTAAGAAGTCCAAACAGGTGAAGATGAAGGCTGTTTTGCCGTAATAAAGATCATCTCGGGTAGTACTGGGCAAACATTTTTTTGGCTATCATTTTATTCCAGTTTTGTGATACCTTCGAGCATGAACTCATAAGGGCCATGACGGTCCCACTTTGCCCCGTCATTTGTAGATGCAAGATAATTCTAGCTGTCAGCTTTCACTTTACCAGGTAGCATATTCACAGGATTACCATGGATTCAGTAGTGGTGTCATTTCGCCAACTAGCATTCGGAACCTGTATCATTGGGTCCTGTAGTAGCCCTATTCCTCACACTAAGTAAGACGTCCAAACAGGTGAAGATGAAGGCTGTTTTGCCGTAATAAAGATCATCTCAGGCAGTACTGGGCAAACATTTTTTTGGCTTTCATTTTAATCCAGTTTTGTGATACCTTCGAGCATGAACTCATAAGGGCCATGACGGTCCCACTTTGCCCCGTCATTTGTAGATGCAAGATAATTCTAGCTGTCAGCTTTCATTTTACCAGACTACATTTTCACAGGATTACCATGGATTCAGTAGTGGTTTTTCATCAGCTTAATGTAATTTCTTATTGTATTTGGGAACTATTGTTCTTCGTTCAGCTCTTGTATTGTTAACACCATCAATGGAAAATTTATTTTTCTAATGGCAGTTCTTTCATATCATTGAAAACCTGTTAAAAATAAGATAAAATACTCTTGTACCCCAAAAGCCATTAATATTTTTTGCTTTGAAGTAAAGGAAAAAACTGAGGATGCAGACACGCTCTTTACAACATTAAATCTGAATATCAGCCAACATGAGTTTTGAACAGAACAATAGACTTGTTCTTAGATGAACATACTGCCACATTTTACATTTTTCCACTGTTTAACGAGTGTGAATGTACTTGACCTATGTACAGTTTGAAACATCTCAGGACCACCAGTCAGTGTAAGGATAAGGCAGTCAGTCTTTATACTGGAAAGTTTTTTTGGCTTGTTTAATTTACTCATACTAACTACTCAAAAATAATTCGGTTAGTTTTTGTACTTTTGACTAAGGTAAATATAATGCTTAAACTACAGTAGAATTACTAGAATAATTAGTATAGTAGTGAAGTTGGCGAGATTAACCAGTAGGCCAAGGAGGCAGACAAAGCATATCCACCACCCTACCACCTTTCTCTTGTTGTCTTCTCCAGGTAATGTTTCACAAATGGTTTCATATTACCTTGTTAAAGTACTGTTTATGAAAAAACTTCATGCATATGCACTTTATGTATATAATATACACCATACGTAGATAACTTTCAGATGTATTTGCATTGTTTCCTTTCCTTCAGGCTTTGACAGCCATTAAAACACCAGTGTAGATCCCTCGTCTTATTCACATTAATCATCAAATGGACTTGCCTTACACCAAGTTTACACTACAAGAATTTAGATATTCTTGAAGTAATATTGCACCATTCAGAACATTTTCTGTCTACCTTCCTCAGACATTGAAGCCAATCCCAGAAGTAACAGTCTTATGTTTGAAGACAATGGCAGGTACTTCAAAGTTAAGTGACAATGAGTCAGATATGCATCAATGCTATCCATTGAAATGTGCTCTTACATGGTGATAAGTCAGTGATACCAGGTCTTGAGCTATATTACAAATAGTTCTATGTTCTACTTGCTGGGGCAAATTTACACCACGCAGGTAGCTACAAATCTCAATACATAAACAAGCTGGAATAGTCTTTCTTACAGCATTTCTCAATAAATTCGAAACAGAAGTTGAAATTAACACAAAGAGAATTTGGAATTGCACAACACTTTTCGATGAAATCACTTTATTTTTTATACTGTATAAAATAAGGGATGAATAAAAATGCACTAAAACAACATAAGCTATTTTTATGTCTTTACCAAGCCAAATGCTATACCACCTACTCCTGTTTTTGAATTTTCAATTCTTTACCTGATAGACGTAAAATATCCTGTTTTACAGAAATCACTTAATACTCAATCCTAATACATTCTAAAAAGTCTTAATAAAGACACATTTATTGCTCTCAGAGAGTCATCACAACTAGTATATTGTATCTTAAATAGAAAACTTTCAGTCTAAATTGATGATACAAAACAGTAACAGAAAGTGTAGGTAAACAATTGGCTTAATTAACAAACAATAAAAAAAACATCTCATGCAGCATATGTTTAGATTCATATGCAAAAGGTCAAAGGTCACTGGTTCAGCTTTGTACTTAGCATTTCTACCATCACAGATGAACAACATTCTGTGCGTAACATATCATTTTATCATCCAGATCAAAATACTTTACAATGAACAACAAATATATAAACCTCTTCTGTTGGTCATTATATTCAGAAGTTTCAGTATTATTAAATACCATGTACCCTGTGAACTGTATTTCTCACACTACTGATGATATTCAAAATGATGATTAATATGTATACTGACCTAAGAATTGATGAAATAATTCTTATTTTGTATATTAGGGATTTAAAGTAAAGACCTGAACTTTACATCCTCTGTTTCTCAGTCTAGAAATTATAAAACAAATAGTGCTAAGTAAGAAATTTCATTTACAACACTTGATTTCAAGCTTATGTTATTATGATGTTATATTACGTAAAAATTGACAAACGTGGAAAGCAATCCGGCAAATATCAGCTGAAAATTAAGTTGTTAAAAAACAGAAATAGCTAAAAGCGTCATAACACAGTTAAATAAACCTTGACCACTCAATGCTTTAAATTGTCTGCTATTAAAACAATTACCATATAACTGCTGTCAAATATTAAAACACTGACCATAAAAATAAAGTCACTACCAAAACACTCAACATAAGTTTAAATACATGGTTATATAGTGCATTCCATACAGATCTACAAAACAAGCTTAACCAGCCTCTGTGGCAAGACAGTAATTAGAGAAACTATTTCATTAATATAATATAACACACTAAATGTCTAAAATATATGATAAAAGATAACACTTTTGATGTACTGTAGACCACAAATGTGTTGCATTGTTATTTAAGTGCAGCTGAGTATTTCTCATGATTGAATCTTCTACATGTACTTCTGTGAAGTTTATGTACAAAATACCAGTAAGACTGAATTAAACAAGAATATTCATACCCTGTAAAATGAAAATATATCCACACTTTTGAATTGTTTTACCGTTTGAGTAATACTTTTGACAATTAGAAAAATACTGAATAAATTTTGAAACATCTAAGAACAAATTACAGATATTTTATAACTATCCTCTGCATTACTCAATCAAATATTTATACAATATATAAGTGTATTAGTTTGATTCAAATCATTTTGTTACCAATAACTTCTAACATGATGAAAATCTGACTGTAATACAAGCATTAACCTGCCAACAACAATGCATCGTAGATTGAAGTTCCATAGCACCTTTTAATGTTAACAATTTTGCTGACTAATATTAAACATATATACAATGACTTGGGTGAAAGAAAAAAAGGGGCAAGTGAAGCAGCAAAGAATTTCTATAACTAAAACAATGAAAAATTGCACATAACTTCTAAATTAAGCATCGTTAGAAGATACTATCACTGCCTTTATAAAACTACACACTAAGATTAATACTTATTGCTTTCACAAGAAACTTAAATTCCCTTCACTATTCATTTACTAAAAGAGATCACTAATTTAGATGAACAGGGAAATAAATCTTGGAATATTTTTAAATGTCATTTATCAAAAACCCTAAAAAACAAAGAAACCCTAAAAATGATCTTAACCCAGAACACTGAGTTAATAACAGTTCAGTACTGACCATCTCTACAAAGTAATGCAGATCTTACTGGATTAAAAGAACAAACGGTAAGGAATCAAACCAACTAATCAGTTAACCACACACTTGGCTATTACTTGGCAATAGCAACTGTAAACAACCGAAGTTCACTGCTCCTACCAAGTTTCAACAAAATATAACGTATTGGCTATGAAGGAAAGTCTGCGTAAACTTTTGAGACGAACACAGAAGAATTTGCAAAAAAATCAAAGCATAAAAACCGATGTGTTATTGTTAAAGTTGTAAAGCCTTCTAGTTGGTATACTGTACTTCCAGAACGTCTTAATTAAGTTCAAATAAATTTCTCCTGTACAACCATTATGCTTATCACAACTATAAATTATGGTTTCTGAATAATATTCAACTATAAAATTTGAGTATTCTTTAAACTTTTGAGATTCGATAAAAATTATGTTAAGATAATAATAACTGAAAGATTAATAAAAAAATGAATATTCATATGAGTACATAATATGTTTTAACTGTAAATAAAAATTTCTATAAAATGTAAGATTTTATATGACAAAATACTGGTGTATTTTCTGACCCTGTTATGAAGCCATTCTTAACTTGTAACACAGACATTTCAGATTACTAACTCAGAGCATGTAGCAAATTAACGAAACCTATAACAATGAAGTTAAGAGATACTGAGCTTTCAGAATTTTAGAATGTGTCAAGTCACATTTGAAATATGCATAAAACAGTGCTACAAGCAAGTTCAAGGAATGTTTATGTAGAAAACAAATCATTTCATAACTACTGATAACATGGAGACTAAATGGAAGCTGGCCTGATTCCCACACTGTCACAAGTAATTGAGAAGAAACTGGATTCTCAAAATATCATATAATACAAGAATTCATAACTGATTTACTGTAGACATTTTCACACACTCTAGGGTAATCAATTACTTCATATGAGTAAGGCATTACTGATACAAATATCATAAGATTTCATTGCAGAATTAAATACTTTAAGAATGATTCACTTTCAGTAATTCATTAAAAGAGAAAACTACTTAACATCAAAAAGAAAAAGAAAACTGGCCTTTAAAAATTCTTTTAAGCTGAGTGTTCGATAAAAATCTAAATGGTAAATCAAATTAAAATAAACTATTTCACATGTCATAAATGAAACATTGAGATTCTACACAAAGAGAGTGTGGTCTATTACACAATTCAGACAACAAAATAGAATATAAAAATCGGTGGGCACTTGGCAGCAAAAAGTTCTAATTAAAAGACAATATTCTAGGAACAGTTCCTTCAAATCTTCTTTCATTAATATCTGACAAATTTCTTATTTCTAAAACTTTCATGTCAAGCACGCCTGAGACATAATCTGTCCATACCACTCTTACCTTTTTTTTACAGGGTAAAAATGTTAGTTGTAATTACAGTCTAATATTAAAAATTGAAGACATATTTACAGATCTACAATATATCCAATCATTCTTGAGCTGAGCCTCTTCTTACTACTGTTTACCTTCAAGTTAAGACACTGAAACAACCTGGCTTTTGCAGGGAAGTACAATGAAGTTTAACCTCTTCAGAGATAACACTTGATAAAGTTTACATTTGATGACTACTCTCCAAAAGATGTTATGTTGAACAAATACAACTAAGGAAGTTGTTCTAACTAGGCTGCATTATTGCTACTTTTACAAGCCATTAAGGGATACAAACAAAGAATATATTTCAAGACACTAACCGCATATATGCCAAGCTAAATATTGTCCCATACAGGCCAAAAAGCCAAGTATTTTCTTCTGTTCAGCTCTGATTTCTATTTGCGTATTAAACTTGCACTTCTACAACTCACATGAACATAAAAATAGCTTTAACCTTATAATAAATAAGATCTAATTGCATTGCTGTATAGGTATGCATGAAGATGAATAAAACATTTTTCACGAAAATACAACTGACCTATAACCTTCAGCTGAAGTCGTAACTGTGGAAACAGTCAGTCATGCACAGCTGTGTGAACAGGTTAAGGTCACATCGACTAAAATCTATTTATGACTTGTGATTAGATGACATGGGTGCAGTGAACATGCAGTTTATCTAAACTGTTTTAGAAACAGAACTACATAGATCTATCAAAGTAATGACACAGTCTACTATATATAGTAGTAAGTTCTCAAAGTTTTGATTGAAGAAATTAAAATACATAATGACAAATTTTACCTTCAACTTCAAAGCAACAGATCTTATACCAGATCTTCATAATAAAAGTAAGAATAAAAAAGCAGTTTTAAAGCAATATGTGAAAAATTAACACATTCAGATCAAATTTGTTTGGATCATTGTTTTATAGATTATATTTTCACCTTTTTTACATACTGTGAAATCATTAATATTCGTGGGGGATTAATTTTCGTGCATTTCGTGGTTCAGGTAACCCACGAAATCAAGTCCCGACGAACAAATTGTGCCAAAGATAATGTTAGGTATGCCCAATCAGTCAGCAGCACCAAAAAAGGTGTGAGTCGTGGTTCGTAGTTGGTACATCGTCCGTAGACAAGTTGTGTGCTTAACCGCGGCTTTTTTGTACTTCATTCAATGAATCAACGATAAACATAGGTATGAATCGGATACTAAACCGATAGATGATTTTTTCAGGTGTGTACCCGTATTATGTTTGTTTATTAAGTGCATCCAAACTGAAAGTAGAAATTGTAGTGACGTAGCGCTACGTGTCTGTCAAACCGCACTATACTGCGGATGCTATTTGCAGTTATACGGTCCCTGAAAGAAATGTTTATTTTTACTGATATTGGGTAAACTATTATTACTTTGGAACTTAATACTTAGAATAGTAAATTGACTACTGTATTTTAATGTACTAATAACAATGCTGCAAACAAAAAGTTTAATTGGCGCTAATTTAGGTTGCATTATCAAAGACGGAAGGCCGACGTTTTCCACAGCTTAAAAAAATCACAAAGACCGTTTTTACACACCTTAAATTTTAACAATGAAAAAGATGCGCAACATATCACAAAGTATAATTGACACTTGACACTTGTTAATTGAAAAGACCGATCGATAGGTTAATTACCATAGTAACGAATCTTCGGTTGTTTGGTCAGGTGGAAAAACGTTAACTTTCACGTGTCAACAATTTCAAAGCACAAATGCCAGATATTGCCGAATGTTGAAATCAACGAATTTTCGGCCCCGTATTTTTTTTTACCTGGCCATAGAATTCCACGAATTTACGACCCCACGAAATTGTCTTCTGCCGGCAAACCACGAAATTTTATGCCCTCGAATTTAAATGATTTCACAGTATTTTATCAGTATTATAATATTTCAAATATTTACTTCCAAATTCACTTGTGCCTTTTGAATTCATTAATGAAACAATTAACAGAAGCAACAAATAAAAAATGATTCTTAAAATCTATCAGAACATCATGAAGATTTAGACATATGCTTTATGTACACTTCCTTGAAATAAAAATCTGGGTTACGTATAGGTAGAAAAATTGGGACATAATATATTGTAATATATTGTACATTTCATAATAAAAAACAAGACTAGATAAAGTCATGTAAAAACTCTTTTCAAAACATTTTACTAACTATAACCATAAATGTTTATTTCTTTATTATGAATATGTAGCACAGATAATTCTTTTGTCTAAATTTATTCATTTCTAAGTAAACAATATATAAAGATTTCATTTCACAGCGACCATGTCTAAAGATTTTAATTCACAGTAACCATGTCTAAAGATTTCCATTTCACAGTAACCATGTCTTATGATTACCATTTCAAAGTAACCATGTCTAAAGGTTTCCATTTCACAGTAACCATGTCTTAAGATTTTAATTCACAGTAACCATGTCTTAAGATTTTAATTCACATAACCATGTCTTAAGAATTTGCATTTCACAGTAACCATGTCTTAAGATTTCCATTTCAAAGTAACCATGTCTAAAGGTTTCCATTTCACAGTAACCATGTCTAAAGGGTTCCATTTCACAGTAACCATGTCTTAAGATTTTAATTCACAGTAACCATGTCTTAAGATTTCCATTTCACAGTAACCATGTCTTAAGATTTCCATTTCAAAGTAACCATGTCTAAAGGTTTCCATTTCACAGTAACCATGTCTAAAGGTTTCCATTTCACAGTAACCACCTCTTAAGATTTCCATTTCACAGTAACCATGTCTAAAGATTTCCATTTCCCAGCGACCATGTCTAAAGATTTCTATTTCACAGCGACCATGTCTAAAGATTTCCATTTCACAGTAATCATGTCTTAAGATTTCCATTTCACAGTAACCATGTCTAAAGGTTTCCATTTCACAGTAACCACGTCTTAAGATTTTAATTCACAGTAACCATGTCTTAAGATTTCCATTTCAAAGTAACCATGTCTAAAGGTTTCTATTTCACAGTCTAAAGGTTTCCATTTCACAGTAACCATGTCGAAAGATTTTAATTCACAGTAACCATGTCTTAAGATTTCCATTTCACAGTATCCATGTCTAGAGATTTTTATTTCACATTAGCCATGTATAAAGATTTTTACTTTGCAATAACCATGTCTAAAGTTGTTTTTTTTATTTCACAGTAGCCATATCTAAAGATTTTTGTTTCACGGTAACCATGTCTTAAGATTTTTATTTCTCAACAACCATTAGAGTTTTGTCAATTAGCAGAGATACTTGAAAGGGCAACTGATAGAAATTTTATAACAAAAAGTTTTGCTGTGGTTATGATTAAAAACACCTGGCTGAACTCATATGGTTTAAAAATGAATACTTGTATATGTGGAAACTTTATACAAAACATTTAAGATTTGTTAAAAACCTATAAAAATAAACAAAATATTGCTAAGAGACAAAAATCTTTTAAATGAAATTAAGGATAAAATGTCTCATTATCATCAAAGAACTAGGACTAGATTATATCATCTTGTGTAATTATCACATGTATTATTCAAAATAATCTAGTACCAGACTAGTCTTTTTGTTAGCTTCCCTAAAAAAGTCTTGACTATGGTTAAACTGGAGTATAAAACACAAAAAATGTAAGACTAAACATAGAAATAAATCAAGAGGACCAGATGGTCCTGGGTCACTCACCTGAAAAGAAACTACCAAACAACTGGTGGAGTGGGGTGCGGGTGGTACCTAAGGGATGTGTCAAATGGCAAACAGTTCAAATACCATATTAGATATCAAAATATATTTTTTAAACCAAGAAAGAAGGTCAATAGTTCAAAGTAGATCAAAGTCAAATTTGAAGTCTGTATGCGCACTTACACGAATAGTTAACATTTCTAACACATATATTCAAAAACAAGGAAGTATGTTAGTAAGTCAAGGTCAGCCAAGGTCAAAGTTCCACCAGAGGTCCACTAGACAATTATACACACCAACTATCTTAACTATAAGCTTTATGGTTTCTGAAAAAAAGCTTTTTAAAATTTTCCTATTTAAGTCTATGTAAAATCAAGAAACCCTGGGGTGGGCCCAAATTTGAACCCAGGGCCATGATTTATACAACTTTAGTAGAGGTCCACTAAATGATGTTATCAACCAAATATCTAAGCTCTAAGCCTTGTGGTTTCAGACAAGAAGATTTTAAAAGTTTTTCGTTTCAGTTGCCATGGCAACCAGACTTCTGCATGGAATTTTTTTTTTTTTTAAATTTGAAAGAGGACCATTCAAGCATCATTTTTGTAAAGTTTAAATGCAACTGACCCAGTGGTATAGGAGTCGATGCTGTATAAAGTCAACTGTGTCAATGATGGACGGACAAAATAGCATACTAAAGGCTACACCTGGCCTTTGGTCAGGTGAGCTAAAAAAAATCAAGAATGTAGATATAAAATTATGCAAAATTCGTGTCTCTGCATTTTCAGTCAGTTAACTCAGGAGTGAAAAACAAATGAATGAAAATTATAAATGGTCTGAAATGATGACAAACTGATAGTAAAACCTGAATGTCTGTAACTTAGACCTTGACTTGCTGTCATTTTCAAGGTCATTTTAAAGAAAGCTTAAGAATGTTGAAAAATACAAATAAATACAAAGCATTTGCTAAAATTGCTAAAAGGACTTCAGAGACTTTGAAAAAAACTTCCAGTAAAGCTTGCCTATCTGATTCAAGAAAAGACTAGAATACTGTCAAAAAATATATCACTGAAACCTCCATACTTCAGACCCATTATAATTTACACTTCACAAGTTGATGACACATGAAACACTGGTTCTTCATGGAATGCTGTTCAGACGATCTCCAAAGTGATCATACTGTCTGTTTGGTGTATAATTCCTCTACAACCCCTCCCCACTTGAGCTTGAATTTACGGCCCCGCCAGTTTATGGTTGGTTCTAAGTGTGACTGTATTAACAGAAGCATATATCCTATCTCATTCATGAACCAGCATACAACAAAATCAAACTTGGGAAATGGCACACTTCCATTCTGAAATGAAGAATATAAACATTCCTTTAAACTGAATTCAAAGCATCAAAAAAATTGTTTTATAGTTACATATTTCAAAGTAAGAGCTCTGCTGAAGAGGGGTATTTTATTTACAGGGAATGACCTATGGATGAAAACTTTATCAACAGCAACATATAACAAGGAAATATGGCAATACAAATTTCTGTAAATAAGTCAAAGTTTATTACTGTTCATTGAAGAGTTCTTTAGTCATTTTTGGCTTAAGTGGTTCAAAAGATTCAGAGCAGAGAAGAATTCAGATATTAATTCAGCACGACATGTGGTATCTAAAAGTGTCCTTGACCATGACCTGTATCAGCAAAAACCTGTGCTCTGCACATCATCTCAGTATGATGAAATTTTCCGTACATACTCTCACTATGATACTGCCTGGTTCTATCAAATGGTTCATTTTCTTTCAAGCAGTTCATGGATTTCATAACAGTGTGACATGCAGCCTGTATGTGTGACCTTGACCTTTATCTGAGCCAGCTGAAACCTTGCTCTGCACATCATATTATTACAGTTAACATTTCAGCTAAAAAGTTTCAATTTCCTTCAAGCAGTTCAAGTGATACAGAGGGGACCTGACATATTCATACATTACATCAGTGTGACATATGGCCTCTAGTTTTAATTTCCTTCCATGTCTCTGCACATCATCTGATTATGGTAAACATTTCTGCCAAATAGTTTCAATTTCATCCTATCAGTTCAAGTGATAGAATAGACAAAAAAAATTCTGATGGAGGGGCAAAACATAATACATCCCTTTGGGCATAAAGAAAGTATACCTCTGACATTAAAATATCATCAGTCAAACTGTGCAACATTCTGTATTTAAAATTTCATAGACAGCAAAAATGTAATGGGATAAAACTTCCTTTTCACAATATCAAACAAAACAGGTATTTACTATACATTCCTCGTTGTACCTACCCAACAAACTCCTGCATGTTAAGACTTTAGAATTAAAGTTTGAACCTGTTGGCAATTTTCTATGATATAAAGCCTTACTCTGCTGACAATCACTTTTCTATTAACATGATGTATTTTCACACATATTCATCAAAGCTATGAAAGTTTAATGACTACCGGGAGAAATTTCCAGTAGAAATACAGGAGAATTTTTGCCACTCCTTTAAAACCTAACTAAAAGCTTTACAAGTAATTACTTAAATTACTGATTTTACAAAATAATTACTAAATGAAAAAATAGGTATGCCATAGTTAACTCAGACATTTTACAGGGATGTAACATTTCTGCACTGAAGCAACAATGTAGGAATTTAAATGAGAGCTGACTTTCAAGCAGCATTAAGAAACCAGAGGAAATCTACCAGACTACCAATATGCTTACTTTTTTATTAAAAAAAAAAAAAAAAGAATTTCATTTTGATATTTTGACCTGTTAAACCAGAAAGAACATGTATAATACTTGAATGTCTATATTTAGTAACCTTCCTTGACTGTACCTTTAATAAAGAAGAACCCTTATTTTATATCCACTTATGTCAGCATGTTATCTGACCAACAGAGGCAAAATCCTTTTCTCAATGTAGAAAGAGTTGATAAAACATAATGAAATACAGACAGCAAATTTTAGAATCATTTCCAAAGAGAAAGTATAAAATAAAAACTTACCTCTAACTGCTTGACTCTGGTGTAGTCTAGTAGGAACCAGAAGAGTATATGCACCAACAAGAATGTGAGAGGACTAACATCAAAGATGTGGTTGGCTGCCCATGAAGCAAGCAGGCCCACAACCATACACAGAGACAGGGGCTCAAACAGAAGAGTGGTTGGTACCATAGCATTCCTCAGTTTCATCCACCTTTAAAATTAATTTAGTTACTGTAATTACTTTTTATTAATTCAGACCCATTTTTTTGTCTTCAGAATTATATTTAAATGGTCAGCCGGGTTTCCAAACAAAGGTAAACTGGGTTTGAAACAATAAGGCAGATGAGGAGTTAGCATAGACATGAAGAAAGAAAAATGCCAAACAAATTTCTGTTTCTCAAAGCCAATATGAATGTTCTATAACTGTCCTTACCAGCTACCATAATATCAGTGATATTCAGAATAACCAAATATTGTTAGATTGCTAAATACGCCAAGTTTCCAAGGAAAATTGGTCATTATTATATAATTATTTTTTTTAAGGTTGGCAATACTTTTTCTCAAAACATTTTTGTGTTGTTCTTCTTGTTTTTGTTTTTTTACTAAAAAAAAATACCCCCCCTACCCCAACAAAAAAAAATCTGCATATTAATACATTTATACATACAGCTTACATCCTTCAACATTATCTTAATAATTTAGGCAGGCACTAAGAATGGTTACTTTGAACAAGAGCTGTCTGAATAACACTGATGCTTCCCCCCCTCCCCCCCCCCCACTTTTTAAGCATGAGCTCTTGTGAACATGACTTTTGACCTGTGGGCCTACAAAAAGTAAAAGGGTTCTTCTACTCATAATGCTTAACCATCCAGTAAAGTCTGAAGGTCCTGGGTGCAGTTGTTTGGAAAACGTTATCGAAGTGCGGGTTGCTGTTAGCCCCCAAAAATAGGATTCATTTAATCATGCCCTACCTCCCTTCAAAGTTCGTCTCAGTGACAATGTTTTCTTTAGTTATTGATCAGAAACGAAGTCAAAACAATATACCCCTCTTCTTAGAAACAATACATAACCTTTTAACCATAAAGACAAGATCAAGAACTGCTAATAATGTCAGCACCACTAATCAACAAGAGTTGTGTCCCCTTACATATAATGAAATGACTGTTTCATGTACCTACCTCAGCATACGTCTAGTATGATGGGATATCGAGTAGGTCCCGGAATTCTGTAATGCTAATTGTGAGCAACATTTTACACGCCATCCCCTTGAAATTAAAAGTATGGATGAAAAACTCATGCACAATTTTTAATCAGAAGATAATATGTTTACTGTAAGTTATTCATATTCTTAGTGATGTTTTTACTAACAAAAAAACATTGAAAACTTCAAACATTGTGTTCTGCTACAACTTCCCCCAGGAAACGGTTACTACTGACACATAATATCACACCAAATCAGTCTCCAAAGCAGCTGTGGTTTTAAATCGAAAATTTATAAAGTGCAATGAACTGAAACAATTTGTACACAATTTTGGAAGGGTCAATGCATGGATGCTACCTGAAAAATATCTGTGCTCATATGAGCTAAGTAAATGTCTATTATCAACATTAAAGGGTTTCCCTAAAAATAAATGATGTTTGATCATCTAGAATACTCAGGATCTAACTTATTCACAGACACTTCTGGCATTCTTGTTATTCTTACTATGTCTGTCATACAAAGTTTCATTCAAAACTCCCACGTATATACAAGGTGTCAAGGTTTATTAGCCAAGTTCAAAAAACCATTTGAAACTAAAGGCAAAACAAAAAGATAAAAACAAAAAAGGTTAAGATAAACTGTTCAAACAGGAAGAAATTTTATCCTTACTTGTGCTGCACCAGCAAATTAGCTCTTTCAAATAAATCTTCCTGGATTGTAGTAAGTATTGACAATAGTAAAATACTATAAATTTATAACATATTTATTATTTCCACAATAAGATGACAAACTTTGAAATGAAATCTTTCCTATCAGCTTTTATTGATGATGACCTGTGTCAAAATACAAATTTATGTTCTTAGCCAAACAACTGAATATACCTATCAAGAAAAGCTTGTGCCATGAAAAAGTCTTCAGCAAGATACTGTCCAAACTCACGCAGACCACCTGCCTCATCTAGGACGGATTTACGCATCAAAACCGACATTCCAGTTGCACAATTGATCCGTAATATATCGGCTAAGAAGTAAATCTTTGCATGCTGACTTCCAAAATACAACTGAAATAAATGAAGATTTTTTTTTTTTTCAATCTGTCTGCTTTAGACATCATCTTTCTGAGCCTTCATAAATACTCCATTTTCTGCATCTTGTAAAGTGATATAAGCAAGATTCAAAAAAGCCGTCCTACTAAAAAGCTGCACAAAGTAAGATCATGCACTTACATTTCTGAAATGTACTTCACTGCAAACGAGAAGCACTTCAGTATTTGGCATTACAGGGGAAATTTCAACACTTAACTGTTGAATGCCCTAGTCTTTTTCCCTATCGTATACATAATTTGACGAACATAAACATTGGACAAAACTACAATGCAATAAAATCTCTATAAAACAAAGGTAACCACTTTTCTTTACTATAATTATAATATTGTTTATGACAATACAAAATGTATCTTCCTAAGTTTTCCTGCAAATGTTACAGTACACCATTTTCTTACCCATGCTTTATTAAACCTTATCTGTTATTTTGATCACTTTTTGCAAGAATTTACTATGAATAAGTAATTAAACTGTTAAATTGAGCCACACATTTGGTTTTCAAATCTACCATTTGGGATTCGAAATCTTAGCCATTTTATAACAGTTTATTTCAAGGAAAATGAATTTTAAATTGAGCCACACATTTGGTTTTCAAATCTACCATTTGGGATTTGAAATCTTAGCCATTTTATAACAGCTTATTTCAAGGAAAATGAATTTTCAGTTTTTATGAAGAATAACTTTATTTCTTCTTGCTTATATACCATAAAATGAAGCTTCTGGCACAGACAATTTTGCAGCCTAATTTAGCAAGATGCACTTCATGCAGGCAAGTCGCAGAATCTTTCAAAGAAAATGTTTATAGAACTATAATATTTAGGATTTTTATAATCAGACAAAATGAAAAGAGAAGGAAAGAAGACAGATTGAAGAAACTGAGATATTTTCTACTAGTATGTAATTTTTTGTAGTTGCCTTAGTAACCTTAAGTTGAGAATTTGTTCCTCATAGATTTTTCTTCATTCAATTTTTTGTCGATTTTCTAGAATAGAACTATTCTCTGTTAATGAATTAGCTAGTGCTAAATTACACTTTATAGAAGACAGCATGTTCTATTGACTTTTAACACATTTTTTGTAGCATTAATCAACTGCTGACATGATCTGTGTAATTTGTTCTGAATAGTTCTGTTTTTTTCCACAGTAATTACATTGGACAACAAGAATGATTACCATGAGAGGTACAAATATCATGTTTGGTTTGTTAACAGTAAGCCAAAGACAGAAAATTTGTTATTCCATTATTCTGATTTTTTTTTTGTTTTGTTTTTTTTCCCCACAATATAAGTTACCTCTAAACAATCTGTGCACATGTACTACTGTGGAATAATTACTTTTCTCAGCAGTCCTATTTTTACACAATCATGGCTAGATCCAGTTAAACACAAAATCTAGTTTTAAAGGACAATTGTAGAAAAACAAGATAAGATGCCTTACCCACCCTCTGTCACCCACCCAACATCAATACTCGCCTATACGACACACTTTTTTACCAAAAATTCCTCCTTAGATTTGGGGGTGCGACTTATAAGCGGTCCTTTAAGCGAAAAATTTTTCCTGACCTCTAAACTGACTTTGCTGAACCACTATCCACCACCAGGCAATGTATATATATCATCAATGGTTCTAGAGCCATTCTTATAAATTTCAAAAGAAACCTAATAATTTGTGATTGGAATCATTGCAGAAGCTGAATGAGAATGCAGATGTGGCCAGAATTTGTATAACTAACATTTATGTCATCCAGTTACAATGCCTCAAATCTTCATTTTATACTGTGTCTTTAAAGAGGGTCAATGCAAAAGGTACAGATTTTCGACCTGAATTTAGGGTTGTGTCTTATATGCGAGGGTGTCTTATAAGCAAGTATATACAATATTGTTCCTATAAAATTAAAATTATACAGTATTAAATTCAAAACTACTGCAAATGCTAATTGTCAGATGTCTTAACTGTATGTATCTGCTGGAGAAAGTCTATTAATGGAAGATTACAAGTGTGATCAGGCGTCTCCTTAACTACACGAAGGCTGGTGGTCCAATCAATAGCTAACAAATATACTGGTAAGAACAATCCTTGGCATCTCCAAAAAAGAAAATGCTGTTGAGCCAATTGTAGCCCAAAAGAAATGTAGTGTGGGCGATATGCAAGGTGGGAATTCAAGAACACAAACCTTTTCTAAACTGGAGGCGAAACCTTTCCTAGTACACACATAGGGCATCTGATGGACCAGACCTACTTTACTGGTCATTTGTACTGCCATATCTACCAATGTATCTTCTTTCACTGAAACAAACCACAACAAAACATATGACATATAAAAACTTCTTATTAAAATGACAACTTATTTTCCGATAGGCTATAAGCAAAGGATATATGAACTAATGCAAAGATAACTTTGACAGTTCAATATTATAACTGATGGAATAATCAGTAACTATATTATATAACAGTGATGCACATTCATCAACTGCAGAGGAAGTAATAAAGAGCTGAGTTTCATGAATTATGCATGTTTGTAATCTAGAGAATATTTGTGAAACAGAGTGCTAACAGATTGCATAATTAAGGGTAATTAAAAATCTAGAGGGATCTGTCACATATCTTCCATGAAGCAATGTAGAATGTTTGAGATCTGAATGAATACTGCAAAAGTTCTCTGTAATACAAACACTCTTGTGTTAAATTTTCAACTATTTTTCAAAACAACATTATTAGGTATTTATAATAGTGTTTCAGGGTTTGAGGTTGTATTTAGCTGTTTGAATTTTTGGAGTGCTCATCATAAGCATGCTTGTAACACATGTTATTTATGTATATCGGTATATCCTGTTATTTCAGCATATTTCATCTTTGTAAGTCAACATGGATTTTTAACATCTTCGCACTTTCACACATACAATTCCAAACCTCGCCCCTGCCTCAGTCACTAAACCCTCATTCCCAACAGTCCATGTATACCCTATACCCATGAAAAAGCAAGGTCTCTGATAACAATAATTTATAGTCACACACATTTTGTTCACAGTTTACACTTCCATGAATAATTCACACAGTGTTTCATATTTCTTGTTAAGTTTAGGAAATGACAAGAAAATCACAATTACCATCAAGGAAATGGGACAGACTCCTTTGTTGACTTTGATTACCATGTATACCGAAGGTCACAAAAATTGTCTTTCTCACATAATCTGTATATTATGTATTCTTCACTAGAAATAATTCAAATTTTAATTTAAATAAGATGTGTTGAATATTTCATTTCTGAAGTAAATTAAACACACAAACCTACCATTGAAAATCTGATATGTAAATCATGCTGAACAGAAAGTGATAACAATAAATAAATTAAACATAGTTTATACAGCTGAATTTCAATTTTTTTTAAATTAAACTTGCACATATACAATAAGGGATATGTCCCATGAAGTAATGTGTAACCATTGTTGTGGTTATTTGTGTCTTTAATACATTGCTCAACACCATGGTGACATCATTTCAAGCGTTATATATGCATTTTAGCACCAGTACCAGTGATTTGACATACTAAGATTTAATTTGTCCTATGGTTGCCAAGATTGAACTCAATATAATAACAAAACATTTTTTTAATAAAAGATTTGAGGTGTACCAGTTTTCCTTATTTACTGTACAAAAGCTACTGCATGTCTTTAAAAGTGTAATATTCAAATATGCCATTTGTTCTTTAATAAAAATCCTAATTCAGAAAAATGGCAGCTTGATAAAAATTCATGACAACTGAAAACTGTACATTTCACACAAATGGTTACTTATGTGTGAAAACAGGAAGTTGCATTAAGCCCTGTGAAGCTGTGAGGTCACACATTCATGAAACTAACTGTAGAACTTAAGCAGGAAGTAAACTGATTTGGTGTGACACTAAATAATGTGCAGGCATGAGGACTTTGTGGCTTCAACCACTTTGCTACTGAGATCCCTTTTCCTGTATTCAAGTAGTTGCTCATATCAATGCTTTACTCAAATGTGAGAAATCCTTATTGAAAACAAAGAAAACTGAGTCAGCAGATTTTCTGACTCATCTGGGTTTGAAGATAAAAGTGATATTTTTGTGAGAAATGTAGGAACCTAAGAATACAGGAAGCATTTCCTTCACTCAATGAGATTTTGGCACAGAACATTTCCATTCATCAAAATCTCATTTCCACTAGCACAATTTTGTGCCAGATCAATAAAATTTTGTTAGTGGTTTTCATAAAAAATTAATATGGAGAAAATGTGTCCTGGGTTGCAAGAAAAACAAATGGGCAAAAACAAATTCTGACTTAATAAAGCTGTCAGATTTGAAGTAAGGCACTGAGAAATAAATCCCATATTATTAATTCTCAATATGAAGAGATTTTGGCCTGGAACTTTCATGTTCCCGAACGATTCTCAACTTTTCATTTGTTTTTTTTTTTTCAAAATTTCCCAAAATCAATAATTCTTAAGCTTAAAAAACCATTCTGCCTGTCAGTTTCATGTAACATCAGAAACCACGGAGGAATTATTAAGTCTAGATATCAGAACAAATGTCACCAAGCCTCTGATTTATGTTTTCCAATCTTGTATTGTTCTGCAGTGTCTGTAGAAATAACGGAACTCCTGTTCCACCACTGAATGACTGGAATTTTCGTCTGGTACATCCAGACATCAGAATAATATAGCATTGATTTTCTTACTGAGGCATCAGACATGAAGCCTTACCATTATGTAAGACTGATTAACATGGAAGTCTTATATTTGCTTCTTTTAATATTGGCATGTCATTAATTTCTGCCAGTTGCATTACGTCCTTTCCTTCTTGCCTGTTATTATAGCAGTTTGTTCAATTATTAATCCTCTTTACATAATATTTATATTACAGATCATTTATAAACTTGGTGAAATATTTTTATTCTTAAATTTAAGTAATGCTTATCTGTTCATACTGGCTACAGGAAAAAAACAACAAAAATGTAACACACACAAAAAATGGCCTGAAAATATGAGCAATTTTAAATGATTGAAATTATCTCTCAACTAAACTACATGAAATACCCTACACTGATATTCCTTCAAGATAGAAATTACCAACACTACAAAAGAGATCTTTTACAGTTTTCACTTAAATAGATATATCAAACTATGCCTGAATGGCAACATAAATGTAAAATTTAGAACCATGACAGAGTTGGTAATTATATGCTCCACAAAATATTAGCTAAAATGTGTTCATAACATTTCCAAGAATTAATGCTTGTTTTTGAAATCTTCTGAGGTTTTCGTGAACTTTAATGTAGTGCTTAGTTCTTTCAATATTCTTTCATCTAACTTATTATACCAAGACATTTCATAAAAGAAGCATAAAATCAGCCTTTGTCAGAAAATGTCATCTGCACAATATTATTGTAATATGTCATTTACAGACTTATGCACAGATGAAGTCACTCCTCAACCATTTTTAGTATTAAGAAAGTTCTTTGTTGTCTTCACACTGCATAGTGTTAATTCCATTTAATAGTGCCTACATATTTATACTTCATATTGGGAGGTGATGCTCAAATGTGGAATAGATACATACACCTAGAAAACATTTAATTATAAAGGTCTCAGGAAAGCTATGGCAACTAAAATGGGGCAATCAGTGTCCAATCATTCAGGTAAATCAAGGCGTTTGTTACCTGTTGTTTTTTTTCTCTGTAGATTGTAGACAAAAATACTTGCCCTAAGACAGAGTGAACTGTTTCTCTGTGTTATATTTGTCTATATGATATTTAATAAAACAAACTTGTTCCCAAGCCAAAACCTAATAACATTCACCCAAAAATTGGCCATGATTTTTTCTTACATTACAATTGCCATGCATTTTTAATTTGTTTTCTTTTCCTGGTTTACAAGGTCACTTCTTGAAAGATACACTTGAGAAAGCAAACTATAATTATAAGGAAGTACCTAATTATGGTTTATACTAAAGAAATTTTTTTAAAAGGAACAAGGGTGACATTGTCACGAAATACTCCCATCACAAAAGCTTTAAGTGGAGATGTGGGCATTATGGATTAGAAGTGTAAGCTGGCAAGCAAGTTTCTATTCTTGGCACTGTGTTGTTAAATGAACCTTAAAACATATTAGTAGGGAAGATATGCACAGGATATTTCATCATCTGCAGTGACCTTGTCTTTGCATATATTGACCTTAATTACATGTGTCACACCCGGAATCATGATAGTGACCATTTGTGTTACAACCCTCAATAAATGATGACTAAATGGTCCCTATACATATTTTCGTATTTTTATCTGAAATTTTACCTCTATGTGACCTTGACCTTGGTCACAGGGACCTGAAATTAGCACGTGACACTCAGCCTCACAATGATGACCATTTGCGCCAAGTTATATTAAAATCCCTCAATGAAGGTAGAAGTTTTGCTCCGGACAACCTTTTTTGAATTAGCTCTTAGTGTGACCTTGACCTTTGACCTAGAGACCTGGATCATGCGTGGAGCAATACGTCTCATGGTGGTGAACATTTCTATAAAGTATTATAAAAATTCTTCCATGCATCTAGGAGATATGCTCCAGACAAAATCTGGGTATTTCATCATCTTTAGTGACCTTGCATATAATGACCTAAATTACATGTGTCACAGCCATAGTCATGAAAGTGACCATTTGTGTTACAATCCCTCAATAAATGATGACTAAATGGTCCCTATACACATCTTCGTATTTTTATCTGAACTTTGATCTCTATGTGTGACCTTGGCCTTGACCACAGGGACCTGAATTTTGCGTGCGACACTTAGCCTCACAATCGTGAACATTTGTGCCAGGTTATATTGAAATCCCTCTATGCATGTAGTAGTTTTGCTCCGCACTAGAGTTTTTCAATGAGCTCAAATTGTGACCTTGACCTTTGATCTACAGACCTGGTTCATGTGCGCAACATGGCTTCTCATAGTGATGAACATTTCTATGAAGTTTCATTAAAATCCCTCCATGCTTGTAGGAGATATGCTCCGGAAGAAATTGGACACCACCTGCCCACCAACCAGCCAGGGGCGTTCCCAGAATACAGCCCGTTTTTCAAACGGGCATATCAAAAATGGTTGATCACATTTTGCAATACATTATTAACAAGGATAAACTAATATCTATAATTAGGAAGTAGAAATGGAGAGAAACATGTTAAGTGCATTTAGTCTTTTGGCAATAGAGCTATTTTGTAACATCACCATTCTTAAAATGGTGAAGTGCAATAGTGTCAGGGAAGATAAAGACAGAATTAAATATAATATGTCACTGATTCAAATCTTGACAGTGCAACTTTATAATCCTTTCTTACTGAGTCTGGACATTGAAAACACTCCTTTTATGCCATTTAATTTATAATATATTGTTTCAGCCTAAAAAATTGGTTAAACCAATTAAATGTAAATGACTATGAAAACTAAGGTGGCACTCATGAATGCATTAACCTAAACAAGTCACCTTTCCCTTATGCAGCAATGACCTAAACAAGGCACCTTTGCCTTATGCATGCACTGACCTAAACAAGGCACCTTTACTTATGCATGCATTGACCTAAACAAGGCACTTTTATCTATGCATGCATGGACCTAAACAAGGAACCTTTCCCTTAGGCATGCATTGACTTAAACAAGGCACTTTTATCTATACATGCATTGACCTAAACAAGAGACCTTTCCCTTAGGCATGCATTGACCTAATCAAGGCACCTCTCCCTTATCCATGCATTGCTCTAAACAAGGCACCTTTACTTATGCATGCATTGACCTAAACAAGGCACCTTTATCTATGCATGCATTAACCTTAACAAGGAACCTTTCCCTTATCCATGCATCCAATGACATAAACAAGGCACCTTTACTTATGCATGCACTGACCTAAACAAGGCACCTTTGCCTTATCCATGCATTGACCTAAACAAGGCACCTTTACTTATGTATGCATTGACCTAAACATGGCACTTTTACGTATGCATGCATTGACCTTAACAAGGCATCTTTCCCTTATCCATGCATTGCCCTAAACAAGTCACCTTTACTTATGCATGCATTGACCTAAACAAGGAACCTTTTCCTTATGAATGAACTGACCTGAACAAGGCACCTATACTTATGCATGCATTGACCTAAACATGGCACCTTTACTTATCCATGCATTGCCCTAAACAAGGAACCTTTACTTATGCCTTCATTGAAAACTGTATTTGTCTGTGCTTACATTGGCAAAGTTGAACTGTAAGGTTTGTCTTTGCATTCATGCACAAAGAAAAAATGAATTCTGCTATCTTAGTTAATGCATGCATGGGCAAATGTGGTATGTAAAGTTTGTCAGTGTGTGCATGAGCAAAGGTTCCTCGTCATGATTGCAAATGCAATGGTTAAGGTGCTTCATTTGATTTCATTGTAACATTGGTGGAACCAATTTTCTTGTCTAAACAATGCATTCTAGATTTAAAGTCTTATTCTGTCTCTACATTTCACTGTGTAGTTGATACTTATGCTGCTTCATTTCTAAAATAGACTTGCACATCATTCAGTTTGATGTGTGGAATGTGCAGGTTAATAAGGGTCTGCTGAATGACTGCACAGGCAAAAACAACTGCCAGCAACACGGCAAAGAATAACATCTACAATCAATGTTACATCTTATTAATTCTTACTTTTGATTCCACTATCTGAGATCATGATGTGATCGTATTTCGCTGCTTCATAACCAATCACCATATTGTTCACCTTCGGATTTATTCCAACATTCTTGCCACCTGAAAAAATAATATATTGAGTTTTTTTGCCTATCTAGACAGTTGTCAAAACAAACATTTACTGGATATTTCTAAATTCTGTCTAAATTCAGCACACTAAATAAAATAAACATTCATTTATAAAAATCAGCAAACAAACCCAATACCTATAGTTACAATCTTGTACTGGTAGCTGGTTTCTGCCAGACAATCATTGGTCCAAGCACTGCCTCAGACCTTCTACTATAATCTTAGTCTCAGTTTTTTCCGTTTACTTTGTCTGTATTAAATGACATGCCACAAGGTACCATTTTCCTTATATGGAAACCTTCAAAATGCATTTCTTTTTTCTAAATTCCCATAATTCTAACTTTCAGTAACAAACCTAACAATAAATTCAACTGAAAAAAATGAAGGAGAGAATATACATAATTTTTTAGCAAGGACTCAATCTGTATTTCTCGAGTCTTTCTTTCTTATATGTAAATGTGAAAGTCTGTCTACTCTTAAATGTATGAGAACATCTCTGGAGGGAGGTGGCCATTATTCAAGTCTAAAATTACCTAGTACTGTTTAGAATGGACGTACATATAATTTGACACCAGCTATGGATGTAAAAATCCTTCCATACTTTAAAGATATACAATGCATGCCAAGACTTTATTTAGAAAAAAATTCTCTAACTACAAGCAAAGAACAATGCCATTGTGATGCTTAAAAATGTGGTTAAAAGACAGCCTAGAGTGGTTTTGGTAGAAAACTTTCAACTGATCATTTTTTTAAAACTTTACTGTAAGCATTTTGGCAGTTTTAAGATTATGCCATCTAATAAAGTTAAAACTTAAACTGACAATGTCTGCCTAAAGAAGTCTCCCTTCCTATGTATGCCATGTTTGCCTCAGATTTCTTGTACATATTATTTCCAAGCTCTTTTCATCAAGTTACCAAATTAGAAAACAAGAAGAAATCAATGCTGGAGACCCAAATGTCAACTTTATATTGTCTTCTTTATATATTTTCTTTCATTCAGGCCTTAACAAAATTATTGATCAAAATTTCTGTCTGCCTGTAAATGCTTCTCAGAAGCCTGACTCAGAACTGCTTAATGTATTTTATGACTGAAATTATTTGCCTTAATGCAACTTTGCAATAAGTTTCATCCTTAATGTATGATTACTGAGCTATTATAGGGAAAACTATTCCCAGAACAAGTCATAAATTATTAGTATGGAATCATTCATCAAGCTCCCAGGCTCATGTCAGATAGCAATAACATGAACTACTTACATTCAGTTAATTCATTACTCTTTCTTCCTTCAATTTATTTGGCTTTATAAAGGTTTTCCTCCTGTTACATAAAAAAGCACCTTTTCTCTTTATTTTTTACCTTTTTCCCCATTTATTCAGTAGGTCTATTAAATGTGCCAGTCTGTACAAAGATTAGTCTGGATGCAGACTGTCTCATGCTGTGATGAAGGTATCTGTGGCAACTTTAGTTAATTCAGTTATTTCAGTTCTTGTCTCCTAGAATGATTTCATGATCAGCTACTCAAGATCAGCAAAACAAAACACCATTAATTCTCTAGTTGTGAATGCAAAAAAGTTTTAAGTGCTGTACACAATACTTAACAAGTTGACCTCTGTTTCTAGAAGCACCACCTATCCTTTTCTCATAATCACACAAAGTATCTCAGTTCTCGAATTTCTTAACGATACAGAGACCTTCAGTAACAAGAAATCTGAATCCTCCAGGGCATTTGTTACCAATATGACATTTCAATAAATCTCAAATTACATTGTATATTAGATTTGCTAATACTTGTTAACAACATTTGTAGAATATTTCTTTTAAGTTGTCTGAAATTTCTGCATAGATTCCCTATACATATCTTTTTTCATGGGGCAGCAGAATTAATATCTACAGCTTTTTATCAAAGAGCAGAATTTTATTAATTATGAAAGTTTTTTGTCTTTATTCAAAGAATGAAGTGTTGCACATCAGAAATACATGTATGTATTAAATATTGTCTGACTAAACTCTTTGACAACTTTAGGTAACCTTGAATTTATTTTTGAAGGAATATTGAATGTTAGGTTCCCAATTGATGATTGAAATTATTTTGTTTCCAATCTTGTTGCAGAATTTTACAAATCTGTCAATGATTTATTTCAAGTTAGTCAGCCTTCAGTGCACTATTAAGCTCTATTGTCTGGAGACAAGATATAATTTCACTTTAATATATATACTGTAATACATATAATACATAAACCCATCAATACCAACATTACCTTGGTGCTATAGATTCTGACTATAAGTAAGATGAATAATTGACAAAACTGTTGTGGATTTCAATTTTGTCTGGTATACACGACATATATACATTGTTGTGTGTGTTCACTTCCCTACCACATCATTTGTCTGTTATTATTCACAGTATAAACTTGATACATTTACTGGCAGAGAAGACTGGCAAAGGGGTAAGGATTCTGGTTGAGAAATTACTTTTTAATCCTTTTGATAAAATGTTTATTCAAGACTTTCTTTTAAAGTATCATTTTTAAAGTACATGTATATTCATTAAAAGAACTTCTTTATTAATTTACTATCTAAAGTATAACGATTGACTAAAACATCGGAGGAATGGATGGCCCTTCCAACATTCTTGGTTGACAGCTAATTTTTTGTTGTTGATTTTATATATTTACAGAAGATAAAAAAAAATTTTTTTAAAAATCACATTAAAACTGAAAAACTATGCATCAGCCAATCCAGACAATCAACAAAATAAAATCAATTAAATGAAAACTAATAGACTATTCTATTGCTAAAAGACAATTATCTACCAGAGTTCCAACAGGATAGCTTCATGGCCTCAGAATATGCTGAAAGAAGTTTTTTTAATACCTAAGAAAATTTTGGCATCGACAGCTGGATATTTGTCTATGAGGCTCTGTACAATCATCCTGGAGGCATCAAATTCATCTTGTATACAGAACAACAGCTCATACTGAAAGACAGAGAAAAAAACAGTTGAAAATGTTGTGTTATCAAAAGACAGCTGTTGGTTCATTTTGGAAGTACTCATAGCAGGTTAGGAAGTTGTCTACAAAATAACAGAAACTTGTCCAGTCAGTATATCTACTTGCTGGAACAAAAGATGAATGCTGGAGTCTTAGACTTAAGTTGTGTCAGAAGCAAAGATATAATCAACTGTCTCACTGCAATAGTAAGTTGCTCATTCATTCCCTGATAATTTCAAGGTGACTGCAAGTCGATAATATATGACTCATATACACTATTACTTTCACTGACTGTGTATTACCATAATCTTAAAACTTTTATCTTTTTGAAATATCTATTAAGGCCCTATTGAGCCAGAAATAAATCCAGGCCTGCAGGTGATTTCCTCTGAAAGCTTCAGACTTAAGTCAAGACTGAACTCACTGTTATGTAAAGATTTTCCAGACAGAAAGTTTATTACTTTGTACCAGCTCTTAAATATTCTGTGCTGTATAATGTTCATTAAAGAAATGTTATGTGCATGAAATATTCATGATTTTCTCACTAACACTCAGAACAACATGCCCAGTAATGGCATGTTTATTTTAACATTTCCACCAGAAAACTACATTCCCTGTGGAAAGCCAGAACAAACCAAATTATGATGCCTTTCTGCAATTAATCAATCTGTTTTGAAACATAATGGGTAAATGCAATGTAGTAAGAAATTATTCTCTATTTCAAAGATTATGACAGCAAAGCACTGAAACTTTCCAGGTGTTATATGCAGTACTTTCTAAGCTCTATACTCCAACCCTATTTAATGCCTTTTCAAGTGTCTTTCGTTATCAGACTGAGACATATTGTGTTCTTAATCCTTGCGTTACTGTTTGTGTGGTGTTTTATCAGAGGAAATCTTCTGCATAAAATACCAAGAATAACATCAATGCTGTTTATATAATACTGTCTTCTTTTGAGTCCTCTGGGAGAAATCATTTTCACTCTTAGGCCTTGACTCAGTGTCAAAGAAACATAAACTATCCCTGTTGTAAAAGGCTATTTGTATGACTGTTTCGGTGATTTTAGTCAATATGTGCTGTGATAATGTAATACTGGCTGTAGAAAAATGAAACACCTCTTGCTCATAAAACTGGATATATAAGGATAATTGTGCTCTTAACCCTGATAGCTCACTTATGGCAAGTATTTTTGCCCAAACAAGCTCACATCATGTTTTGTCAACTCTATAACTGTCACTGTGATAAACTACCAGTAAGTGAGAAATTTTCTGAGATCCCTTTATTGAGCTATAAATTGCCCTATCCAGATTTTAACACAAGCAAGATCATTTGTGAAATTTTAATACTGTGACATTTTAAGGGTAAATTTGGATGAAATTATGTATATCTTTTAACACTTATTCAAACCTGCTGCCATTTTCCTAAATAAATAAATGAATGGCAGAACTTTAGTGCATATAATTGTTCACTAACTTAACCTAGAATTTTCAATTCTGTAAAGAAAATCTGTTACAATGTCAGCTCTCTTGTGGTCCCATGTGGTAACAAATAATTAACTATGTACCATAAACAGAGGAGCATTTTTCACATTATTAATTGATAACAGAATGAAACAGCTTGTAAACTGTACCCAGCATACAGTTGTAACAAGAAACCTTTATGGACATGTGTACACCCTTTTTTAAAACAACTGCTATACTTCTGATATCTGCACTGTGAAGCTTATGTCTTCATATCTATGTGACAAATACATCGCCATGTGTTGCAAAGCATTCATAATAATACTCATTATTTGAACTTTTTTCATTGATGTATAAAATTGAATATCATTTACAGGTCTTATTTTCAGGTTTTGAAGTTATTCAAATCTGATCATCATCAGTATAGTTAGCTAAAATGTTGAAATGAGATAAGTCTTCCTAAATTTTAATATGACAAGCAAATTTAGATTTTTTTTTTTTGGCAGTTGTGTCTCTTAAATGGCTTGTGACAGTTTCTTCCAAGGAATAGAAAAAGGACTTGGAACGTCCTTGCAAATTTTAGAAAAGACCAGACCCACTGCCTTATATTCCACTGTGATTCATAACATACTGGCAATAAAAACAAAACATAAATTGCTTCCTTTTGTTTCAGCAGATTTGATTAAAGAGCAAGCAATCAAAATCTGTGGGTATTTATCCAGTGATACTTAATTACTGAAATATCTTATGCAGGTTAACATAAAGTAAATCAATTCTGAACACAACCTAGAGATGTTCTGCTGTTTCACAGTGCTTTAAGTACACTAACCCCTCCAAAGCATTACAACAAATAATGCATGTTTTAGTATATTATTGGCTCAATCAGCATATCTTATAGTCTCTTTGTAATGTAATGCTCCGCATACTGAAAGATACTACAGCTATGCAAATTGCCTGAACAGGATGTCTGTGGTTAGTCTTGCCATAAAATAATGTTCTGTTAAAATGCTAATTCTGTAAAATACATCATATCAAATCCATATCAATAATGGGAGATGGTCTATTTGTCTATGTAAAATGAAATTCTACCTCCAATACTGCAGCTTAAATATCAGATACATTTCAAAGCAATTTTTTTAAATTCATTTTTTGACAACCAAGCTTAACAGAAATGATGCAAGCCTTGTATTTGCCATTATATTCATTCATCTGTATGATCAGCGTGAGACTTTGGCTGTTAGTTTGTTGACATTCAGTGCTATATTTTTTATCATTGTGGGCCAATCTAACTGGATTGAACTGGCACAAAACTGCATGATGTTCCAAGGTAATGACGTAAAGGAATGACAAACCTGCTTCTGCAATCAAAAACATCTGTTTATGAAACTATGCATATTCTACATCAAATAACATTTGATCCTCAAAGCAAACAGTAAATAGATGTTTTTCAACAAAGACGTAATCACCAAATACTGTAATTGCATAAACATAAGAGTTCATTATGCATCTCTAATGACTAGCACAGAATATTTTTCCTTTTCAACATCACAATTTTTATCCTTACTAAAATGTTAAATATCTAGACAGTGACATTAATCTGTCAGTCCAACAAATGCTTACATATCTCTTAAAGAATGCATTTCCTTGAGGCAATATAGTGTCTGTGCTTTCAGCCATTCCATTTAAAATCATGAATCAAAATTCGAATTTCAGGGCAGAATCATTTCCTGTGTATTTTAAAGGCAAAATCGTTGTATGACTTCTAACATCACGTAATTTGTAACATTCAGTTAAAGTTGTTATAACACTGGTTTATTTTCCTATTGATTCCTGTTTCAGAAACATAGAAGCCACACAAAATTTAGCCCACTGATTTGACTGAGAGAAAAAACATCAAATAGACATGATGACAAAGTAATAACAATGTTTCACAAGCACTAACTGATCATTTGCTTCAAAGAATGTAGACCAAAAAAGAGGAAAAAGACGGCCCTACAATATTCCTCATCTGAGTTTATGCCCGGGTAGATCTTTACATTTGGTTACAAAAATTTATATGTCCTACATGATCATCTTCATGTGACCTACTTTTTCAACATGGAGGTATTTGAGTTCAAAGTTCACAGTATGAATGCCAAGCTGATGACTGGTTGTTTCTGAGACACCATGACAGGACAGACAGATGGACAGACTGCATATCAACATCTGGGACTGACAAGCTTTATAAACCTGGCTGCAATAGGGTCTGAAAGGTGAAAATGTTTTCTCTTTTCTAGTCTTTTGAACAAATAATTTTTGAAGGCAGAACCAAACAGTGCTGGCACTTGACTTGATATACTAAAAATAGCTCCATAAATCCTATTAGTCCCTAAGTTTTTGTTCAGGTCATGTGCAAGTGAACGAACATCCTGCACTTCTCTACAAATCAATGAGTAAGTATCAAAGATCATGATGCCTTTTAGTGTTAGTCCTGGGTTGTCTCAATATTTCAACTGCAAAGGCAGGCTCAATGACATTTTTACACAGTTGTTGGCCTTTATGTAGACAGATATCAACAAATCAAAACATAGCAAGACTTTCAACTTGTTCCAGCACAATTATAATATCTAGGGACAATCTCAGACAGGAATGAATCAGATGCACTTTGCATAGATCAAGGCTATCCATCAAGTAGCATTATTTTGTGATAGTGTTTCAAGTACACTATCTCTCTTATTTTCCTTGGCAAACTTCAATGTTATTTGACATTCTTTTCCTCTCAGCGAAAACCATTCCTTTATTCATAAACACAGAATGCTGGAAATAAATGGAATTTCGTAAGGAACATATGAGCTATGTAGTTGTTTATTTGATGCTCTATAATAAGGTATCTTGTATCGTAATTATAACAGCTATGTCAAGATGTTCCCTCTCACAGTTTCTCCTGCATCTGTTCAGATAAACCATCTCTGTGTCTACTGCAGACTGATTGAAAACTGATAGTATATAATAATATCAGCATGTCTCAGGTGCTGAGAGCTAATGATTTTACCCTACCCAGAAACTATGGAATATTCACTTTCATGACAGATGCAGATAAATTTGTACATGGTCGACAAAATGAGAACAATGCATTAAGCATCTGTATAACATATTGGGTTTTTGGAAATTCTGACAGTAAAGAAGCAGGAAGTGAAATTCAGTTTGAATGCACCTGCTATTCCAAATTTAGGAAGAAGTCAGTTTGTTTAGTAAAACATCTGCAAGATGCATTTCTAAATGTAAGCAAAAATTAATTCTGACAAAGCAAATACCATTGAGATGGAGACAATGAACATAACTAGTCCAACATAAATGACAGAATCGGACATCATCAACAGCACAGACTGACAGACATATGCTCTGTATTTTTCTGAACTTTACAAGTGTTACTCTTCTTTTATTTATGAGACCAGCTATAGATAAATCTGCATTTAGTCAGGGACTTAATAACATTACTTAAAAGGAACAGCACTAATTGCTGGGTCTGAAAGCAGTCTACCTTAAACCTATCAAATGCTTTACTACGGGCCAAAATCTATTTATTATTCAACAGCAGATTGAGAACTAAAGTCTGTCAGCTTTCTTGGTCCCTAAACAATAGTACCAAGAAGACAGCCGTGTGCAGGAAATCTCATGCTCATGAATCATGCTTCAAGCAAGAACTGCCTGGAAAACTCCTGTATAAAACTCCTGGATGAAAATATTTGATGGGATATTTAATAATGTATATATCAGCTGGCTTCAGGATGTACTGCTGAGTCAAGATAATGTAATTAGATAGAGTGAAAAGAACACAGCTTGTGGGCAAGGGTGGTGTGGCCACTCAGCCTGATTAAATATCATCATGATGATAACCTCATGAAAGAAAGCATGCCCAGTCAGTTCTCTCCTCAGGTACTGATCTGCACTTCTTTTCTCCATTTTCATACTTGAACAGACTTTTTATCTCTTCACTATGTACAATGCCCAACACAGTCAATTCCACATTCAAGATTCGGCAATGAATTCTTTCTACAATGAATTCCACATAATCATTCTACAATGAATTCTTTAGAGGTGCAGATTTATCAATAAGTTTTCACTGCTTCCATTCATCTAAAATCTATCCATCAATCTTGCTTTTCTTCCAGCTGAATGAATGAATTCAACAACAAAAATACAGTAATGTACTGTAGGCATTTGGAAATCTTATTAAAGAGTAGAAGGAAGCTTTCTTATCATTTCTCATTTTCATTCTCATATATCATTCCATTTTCATTCGACAGCCTTCAATAATCAGCCTACATAACTTACAGTATCTAACTTACTGTGTTCATAGTCAGTCACCCTAACCTAAAGACCACCTAGGAATGGCTGAATATGCAAAGGAAGTATGTCTATGAAATAGGTACATAGTGATGAACATTAATTTTAATTAAAACTCTATTTCACTTAAAATTTGTCTCTGTAGTTGATATTCTTGAAGTTGGTTAACAGTGACAATACTTACAGCAGGGTATTTCATATTGAAGAAGGTCTCAAGGTTTTCAAACAGGTTAGGGTCTATGCCAACAAGAGGCTTCAATATGGAGATTCCCGGAAGATCTTCTACAACAACATCGGGGTGCTGGCGGTGCAGGTAACATTTTCTGAAATAATTGGGAAAGTGAATTACATTTTCCAAACACAATTTTCAATACTGTTGTGTTCCGACATGCAGTTTCAATTCAAAATGAAATGACTACATAAAATGTTTGAATCAAAAAAGCTTTCAGTCTGTGCATGATTTTAAAACTGCATTTTACTGTCATGTTATAAACATGGTTGATCAAGCTGAACACATTTGTTTAAGGCATGATTTTAAATGTTAAAATTTTTTCAATGAATTGAATATGTGCATTATAATTTATGTAAAATATAGGAATTTCACACTGCAATTTACATGAAATGCAAACTTGCATCCTGCACTGACAATCTCTTTTTCACAACCATTAGTTAAAACAGGATGGTCGTGAGCAGGTATTAACAGAATTACAAGTAAATGACCAGACATCTCATAAACCTGATAAGCTGGTAGTGGTGACACTATAATATTCTATGAAAGATGTATTTTCATGTTACATGTTTCAAATTTAACTTCAACAATAGTTCATTCATTTACAAAAGTGCATTCGGCAGGTGACGTTTCTTCCATAAAACAACCTTTTAACCCTTATGAATAAATGGATACATGTCCATGACATAAAGCTTTTTCAAATTCCCTTCAATCACCATGTCAACTGGTACAAATACAACAAATAATTTGAATGTCACATGTCAAGTTAATACCATCAAGTTACAATATTTTCCTGTCAAGCAGACAGGTAGATCTTTATACCCAGTTACTGTCCATGTGAAATCAACCATCAACCTGTCTCAAACCTAGTGGGCACTGGCCAACAGTAAAACATCTAAAGGTCTGTCTCTAGACTACTTATGTAACTTTATACATTTATTGTATGATTTAAGTTGAATAATTCTTTCCTACAACCAGTCTAATAAAAGGGGAAGAGATCGAGACATTCCCATGGACAAGAATCATGATTTCTTTTTTTCCAGAGGCACCAGTTTTGATTTTATCAGATTTAGTTGTCAGTTTCTGGTCAAAATACTTAAGTAGAATCCTACTGAATTAGGCAAAAGGAATGCTAATTTCTGTTTCATTCTGCACATATTTTAGAATAACACTTACAATCCTGTTTTTTTAACTTGGATTGATCCAAGAGTTTGTATACACCAAGCCTTAATCAGCGGAGGCTTTAATCTTGTATAAACGGTAATGCAAACCATCTGTCTCTCACCAAACCTTGCAAGAACTACCAGAAATTTTAAAGAATACTCAAAGTTTTTTCTCCATTTCACCAGCTGTTATGTTCAATGAAATCTTAACTGTCTGCCTCATAACTTACACAGGGAACTGAAGAGATTTATTTGTGGAATACTGAGAAAATGCTACTATCCCAGGCCCTAGGACCCAGGGTACCAAGTTCTGTCTTACAATTAACAGACACCATCTATTTACTTTTAGGACAAGACGACCTACAAGTGCTTGCTATTCTTTACATTCTGACTTAAATATAATAAACTAAGCTTGTCTAGCTTTACAAAGCTCAGCTGCTGTCAACCAATACCCTTTCTCCAAGCCATGTCTTTATCATTCTACTGTTACATTTCTGCAGGTTTTTCCACTGATTTATTACTTTATTATTTAATGTTCTTCCCCTTTGTCAACTGAGTCCTATTTGTATGTCCACCTGTGCAAGTGTTAATCGTTTTAGGCAACAATAGGCTGATAATCATTGGCATTTTTACCTGTAAATTAATCCTGTTTGCTAGTTTTTGTTTGTTTTTTTTTCTGTTTTTTTTGTTTGTTTGTTTACTATGGAAAATACTGGGTAAAAGCTTAGATTTAACAATGTAAGTTCTTTTATTATACTTAATACTTTACTTTCCTCTTCTTAAGATATTTTGGTCAAACCCCTTTGCTATGACTTGTATCTGGACTTGATGTGAGTGTTGCTGGGGCAGACCCTTGTAATACTGACTTGGAATTCTGATGGCCTTGGTGCTCTATGCATGACTAACACTCAGACATTCCTTAGATAATTCATAAAGAGACAAATCATTGCTTCAATAGTAATGCAGGACTTAATAGTAATGATTTGTCACAAGTTCAATACAACCCCTCCTGTACTAACACTGCTTTTCTTCAGTTTACAGGTTGAAATGAGGTCCTATGTGTTAATATAATACACTGAGAATGGTTGTAAAAGAATGATGGAATGTTTTCAGTATCTTGCAATACCTTCCACAACCTAAAACAATTAAACTCTTCTGGGGGCATTGGTCAGATGGAAACCAGTGTCAACAATAGATAAACATAGATAGGCAGATAGAATTTGTGCACTAAAAGCTGCTCCATTACCTCAGGGTATTCGAATGGATTTGAAATGTAAGCAATATTTGTACTTATATTTCAATGTCACTGAAGGATGAAACTGTCAGACTTAGATGTATCAGCTGACCAGGGCATATCAGTATATGTCACCATCAGTAAGACATCTACCATGTTTCACACCAATATAAAAACATTTGCCCTCCAGCTACAGCCACTGTCCACATTCCAATTATGTTGGGTCATGCATCACAAGACAATTACATGGGGGAGTATATATTTGTTTGGAATGTAAATAAACAGGTAATAACCTACTTTTTGTAACTTTTTCCAGGACGAACAGGTTGACTGAGGCCCAATTCAGATAATAATGACCACAAAAACTAGGGAAGGTTCACTCATAAGTCACTAATGTCTGAGTAATAAAGTAACTGTCTTATTACAGAAATGAAAACTGTTGTGAATTACGAAAATCCACCTTATAAGCATATGAGGCTTGTCCCAAAAACCATCTTATTAGGTAATTCATAAACAGCGTTCAAATTGGCATGCTGCATGCAGTTCTGCTCTTTGTACAAATATGAATCCACACTGGCTGTATGCATTTTATAGGTCAACCTGAGAAACAACTTAGCCTTAGTCATAGCCATAGTGCAATTTATTATTATAATCTGAGCGTAAAAAAAGGAACTTTTTTGGAGAAAAAGAATTTCTAAACACTGACTGACTTACATAATTTCACTGCTGGTCATAAATGGTAACAATTACACTAATGGGGCCAAAGGGGTCATATTCAACTGATACCCCTCCCCCCACACACACAAAATAACTGTTGAAAAGGAGAGTTAGTAAAAGAAAAAACAATGATGAAAAACAGGAAAGGAAATGTTGACTTGTTGGCAAGAAAACATTAATAAGGGTTTGTGAGGCTGCTGGAAACATGTCAAGAAACTTTTTCTTTACCCTACAATGTAAGTAATTCTTTAAAGGGAAAGACCTTGGCCTAGATTTATAAAGCAAGTATAACTCGGACAAAGTTACCTTGAGTGTTACAGAAAACAAACTTCAAACCCCTTGGAGAAAGATATAACAACAACAAAACTTCACACAAACACTCACGGCAGACTTACTGTTCAACTATCATGTTCTGATCAATAACAATAAAAGTGAGCGCTCAATATTTTCACAATTCCTTTAGGATTGCATTGCCATGTGGTAAAAGACTGGTAGGAGGCCAAATTTCTCTGTAATATTTGTAGTTATTACCAGCATATGAAGGGGAGATGTGTGAGTCATCCTTTGTGAAACCCATGAATGGTAAAAATTATATTTTTTCCAGTTTTGTTTTACTTTCTTCAGTGCCACTCAGAATTAAAAACATTTTCAAAGATAATGTCATTTCTAAAATCTTAGTAAGAAATTTCCAATTCTACATATATTCCTTTCTCGATAAGGCATTTCATAATTGGTCCATGGGCAGTAGGGTTAGAACAGCATAAGGGATCTCAATACAAAGAAAAATGGTCTCAGAATTTATCATGTTATTCTATTCCTAAGAGAAGCTAGTAAAACCTAGCACTGAGAGTTTGCATAAAGAATTCTGACATCCCTGAAAAACCTGTTAATTATCCTCACTATTATTTGCAGTATCTGTTGCACTAATGTTATTTTGTCAATATACTATGTTTAATATTGATTAAACAGGTTTATGCTTGACAATAACTAATGACATCTTTTCTGCAGCATGGTTACAATTGTATCAAAACTATGTCATGAATGCCAAAAGAACAATGACCATTTTTATTCTCTTGCATCTAGGTGAATAAAAAATATCTCTTTTTTTATTTCTTTGATATTAACTTAATAATTTATCATTTAAGAATATATAGGAAAAATGGGTTTCCATGACAACTGAATATAATCTTATAATTTAATGGCAGAAAGGTTTGAGATACCATATCTTCACAGGATGTAGATGTTTATCTACAGTTCTAGGGTCAGTCAGGCAGAGAAGGTTATCTCTCCATACACTAAAAAGTTATATTGACCTACTATACCCAGATGACCAAGAGATACATACATGTGGTATGTGGTTTAAGATTATAGCTCTTTAATAACTGATTACTCATACACCATACAAAACCGTACAACTGTATTACCAGAAACTAGTACTAACCGGTTAGAAATGTATACAAAAAAAGTGACCACTTTTGATGGAAATTAACAAGTTGTACAGCAAGAAGCCACTAAAATTCTAGAAGGCCTGCATAGGAAGAAGTACTGGTGCATGCTGAGATATTACCCTAATTATGGCTATGTTTTGTTAGTAATTATAGTACATGCATTCATGCAGAGAGGACATTTTCTGTATAAATAAAAATCCTAATTGATTTAACACTCCTGTTTCTGTGACTAACTATGAACATGATATGAATTACTATTGACAAAGTTTTTTACATATGAGACAATTACCAATACATAACAACCCATGAGTCACTATGTATTTACAAATCAAATACCCATTTGCACGTTTAGAAGCCAATCCACAATGAACATCCTATATAGTTTTCGTATTTACCACTTAATTTACACATTCATTCAGTGTTGACAAAAAAGTATTTTTCACTGTCACATGTGCAGTTATTGTCAAGTATCAAGGTCCATTGCTTTACTTTAGGAATAGTTGTTGAATTCCTGATCAGAGCATTCAGTGCCTCTCTTGATTTATATTCAGATAAAAAAGTTGTAATTGCACCAAACCCACCAGACAACATTTAACATGCATGCAGTTTTATTTTTGAATAAGATAATGACTTGACCACAATGTAACATTAAGGTTTTTTTCACTGTCAATATTATGGATCCCCAGGTAAAAAAGATCCCTCCAAAACAAATGAAGTGAAAAAACAATATGTTTTAAGAGTACCTTTTTCACAATAGAACTATGAGCACAACTGACACCTTTATGCATGCATGTATGTGAAGGAAAATAACTTCTAAGTAATCAGGGCCTTCAATCTACTTTAGGGAAAAGGAGTTCAGCCCTCAAGTGGGGAATTTTTGCACTCTGTTTCAGAATTTTTTTTCAAGACTGACTTAACCAATATTCTCATAGTACTGTATAATCACAAGTGACAGAAATTTGATGGATAAATGTGCTGCTTTATGTTATAAAAAATGAACTCAAAAATAATACATGCCAGTAGAGTTTGTCTTTGTTCCGGGGCCAGTATCAATTAGAAATTAATCAAAAAAGAAAGAAAGGGATGTGCAATTAAGATAAATTTACAGTTGAGGAAATGAGATTATTCATAACCTCTGAATTCAATACAGGGAGCCAGAAGTTGTCCAGAATGATTTTCAGCATAAATATTATGTTTATATATGTACTTTCAAAAAATAGCCCTTAAAATTTTGGGAATGGCTAAAAAAGGTCCAGGTTACCACAAATGGAAAATGGGTCTGTAATATTGCATGTGCAATTCAGACTTTGTCAAAATAGCGATTTATTGATATTTCATAAAAACATTTATGTCAGACACAACTTTATCTATTGAATTTCTATTTGAAGGGAGGATTTTTTGTTGTTGAAATAGGAAAAATAGAAGCTGGTACGGTGTGAATTAAACAGTTGTTTACCTAATTCAAGTTCCCTTGAAAGAAGTATTGACACTTCTAAGCTATACACATTCCGATTCTAAAGGTAGTTAAGGTAAGTAAATAGAGCACTGACCTAGTCAAAACAATTGACATTTTGAATATATTCTAAGATACTTTTGTTTTGGGTCAGAGATTTTGATGATACAAAAATTTACACAATATCTCTAATTGCCTACAACTAGCTGGATAACCCCAGGAGGATGTTATATAGTTGTAAAACTTCTTACACTTTTTTCATAAGCCTATTTTATTAAATTTTAATCAGTCTTACTGTCACTGACAATAAAGAAATACCGGGGTGTTTGGAAATACCACAATACATCAAAATACCGAAATATTCATTAAGTATATTTTATGTTACTTATTGAATAGGTGTTGATAAGATTAAAATACCTGAAAAGGTGTAAATTGTATAAAAACTTTAAAGATAAACATACCAATTTGCACTTAATATCAATCACATTCATTTAATTAATCATTAAGAAATATGTGATCATTAGATATTGTCAAAACTAATATAGTAACTTATAGAAAAAAATGGGGGAGAACTGTCTGCATATTTTAAATTTGGGGGAGAACTGTCAGGGGAGGAAATGGTTTGGGGGAGAACCGACAGGGGGAGGAACTGGTAAGGGGGAGAGAATAGTCTGTCATTCAACAGAAATGGTTCAGAGGTCAGTCGCAAGGTATGTTTATAATGATTACTACTATACAAGCAGTGTAACAAACATGATTAAGGAATTAAAAAGGTCAACACTACAGCAAAGGTGAAACCAAGCCAGCCTGGTCATGCTTTACAAAATAAAAAATAAACAGGTCAATGATGATTATAATCACCTTACAGACACAAGAAACAACAAATTCCTCATCCCCCAGTCAAAAACACATCACATGAACTCATTTTTCCCGAAGGGCAATACGACTCTGGTACAAATTACTGACCAAGATTAAGGCTACCCCAGCTGTACCAGCTTTTATTAGTGGAGTGAACAAGTTTTATCGATTTTAAATGTTCACAAATCTTGTTTATTTTGTTTTTAACTTTTCCTGACATGGGCCTGCCAAGTTGAGTCAGTACTGACTTTTGGCAGTAATAAGTTGAAGTTGAGAAGTTTTTATCAGTACATCTTAATTACTCTGCCTGGTTTGCATTCATCAATTATCATTTCAAAAATATGTGTATGAAGGGAAATGGTTAAAAAAATATTATAGCTATTACTTATGTGAAGTAATAAGTTAATTAAAAACTGTTTAGTATGAATGACACTCATGTATGTTTTAGCGCTAAAAACTTAACTGTTTAGTGTTACTTGTGTTAGACCATCAGATAATCGCGAAATCTGGTGATAAGCACGCAAGCTTTTTGATAAAACTCACCCATAAATTAAAGACGCGATGTGCATAATCCAGTTAACACACCATACTGTTAAACATACAAGAGCTAATCCAAATACAGAAAGTTCCAATGATTCCATCTTCCATCTTCGTGTTTTATATCATTTCCATTCACGGCCAAATTTTAACTCCGGCACATCTTCCTGCTCAACTGTCAGTGACGCAAACGCTTATTAAACAACAGTGACTACTTCGAACGTCTGACATACATCGATTATGACCTCACTTTGACCCAAGATGAGTCACGCATGACTGTTTCTACCACGGAGTAAAATTTGTACCACGGAGAAACTTGTCAGGCATGAACATTAATTAAGTATACTACAAAATTTTACTACTAAATAAAGTGTGAAGCGGTCAAATAAAGAGAGCGAAACCACCAAAATATAATCTTAATAGTTGGATGCGTAGCCTCTATAACATACTTAAAATCCTACTATATATAAAGTACATACATTTTAAAATAATTCCAGATACGAGGACAGTTTTTCGGGACTGGAACTGCACATTTTAATATTTTTCCACAATGAAATATCTTGAAGAAGTGGTAATTATTTGATTTCATATTATTTAAGGACACATTTCACTATAATTCTATTGCAAGTTTTTGCCACTTAGTTTTCGTTGGTAAGTGTATGATTAGCACTAGTGAAAGAAAATTTATCTTATATCTTAATCCTATTCATTATTCCGAGTTCATTTTTCATTCTAACAGTTGCACGGTCAACCAAAACTGTGCCACAGAAGTAAATTTGTTTTCTGTATGTTGTCATGTTGTCTCATATCTAAGCATGTAGTCTTCGACGTGTAATAAGATACCTGCTTTATCTGCAATAACAGCAAAGACAAATATTTCCGGTAACTGAAAGCAAGAATCTTACATCTCTTTGTTTTAATACCAGTTCTCTTACAAAAGTGATGAGCTTAAAATGTAAACAAACTCGTACAGGGCTTAAAATTGAGAAAGGAAAGGCTTTATAAAGAAAGAAATTATTTTTGACAATCTTCTCTTTTTTTTACTTTCACCATAAAGAAAATTATAAATATTCATTTGATCCAGATAGAAATACATCGTCGTTGAAACTGAATAAAGTATTCACTTTACAGATAGCAGAGAAATAAAACTAATAATTAAAAAGTCACGGAAAGTCAATTGCAAAATTACAGCAAACAGTGTCCACAGACAAGTTCAACATCCCACAGACGAGTTTGAATCACTTCCTGGTGCAAGTTCATCTTCACACAATAGATCATATGGACCTCGTAGCCGTTGAATTCGTTGAAAACGGGAAGGGTCGGCTATCAACATGTAAGGAATTTTAACAAGAAATATTTTTTAAAAGGATGATCGGCGGAGTAGAAATACCAAATTAATGCCCCAATTGACTAATTGTCCAATATAACGCGTGCAGTAATGAAATATCCGCTGTCCATATATCAGTTAAGGCTATAGACAAAAAAGTATCTAGTGTTAAAAGTGTCAATATCATTTTTAGTAAAATAAATTATAATTTAATTTAATTTATTATATATTTATCCCACCTGGTCTATCTTTTATGGTTAAAACGTTTTGGTATTTTATTAACGACTTTATTAATGTTATCATTATTGCATTTTTTTCAGAGGTAATTAAACCAACAATTACGAATGTTTTCTCTGTAAAACCTCTTCATCAATACATACAAATCTAAAATAAAACGAAACGGTCGCGATGGCGCATTCGTATGAGTATAAATGCATGCAATATCTATATCTGTCTAAAACAGACAGGAAGACTACAGACAGATAGTTTGAAAATTTTCAACTTCATTTGAATCCTAACATTTAGTTATGCCTATTCTTTCCTAAGTAAAAGAATGACTTTAAAATCAAATCTGTCGAAGTAATATAAAGGATGAAATATTATAGAAAATTTAAAATCTAGGCGTCCTCTTTTACATGCATGCGTTAAAAAGCCTGATAAAAAAATTCAAGAGTGATAACCGCAAACCTAGTTTTTCAAAACTACTATTGTCAGGTTACCTCCCTGTAATTTGATATCACAATGCGGTTGATTCTTTGGAAAAAGTGACATCCAGCTTTCGATTATAGAAAAGCATTGCAATTGTCTTAAGTGGCGTTACTGAGTCAGATTGTGACATCTTTCACCAGAAAATTCATCTTTCAGAAATTATGACGTTAAATCTAAAACAAATCACTAGCGGCACCCGGCGCGCACCCACTAAAATTCCCGGACCATAGGTGTTATTGTACGTCTATTTTGAATATATCTTTAAATAATGTATACTTTATTGTCAACATTGGATTGAATAATCCGAGGCCCATGTTGCCAAATCAGTATATTCTAGCATAACCACAACCGTTGAAATGAGGTAGAAAACGGACACAAATTGGGCCGAACATTTTGCGCCCCCCACAAACCTGAAATCCTGCATTTGCCACTACAAATTCATTGCGTCTTGACCAAAGATTTCTTCAGTCTGCGCCAAATGTTTACAAGAATTAGACGCACGTGCAATTGCACTTGGGACCGTACCTGAGTTTAATTGTTAATTTATTCATCGTCGGTACCGGTTTCCCATAATGGCCGACGCCAAACCCGGAAGTGTTAAAGCGACTGACCAACAGAATTGAGCTGATATTTTTTCTCTTTTAAATAGAAGAGAAGTTAATTAACTTTGGAAAAAAAACATAATATTATTTTTCTTTACACCATGAAAACTGGAAAAAGAAAGTCTTGCTTCCATCCGGAACCCATGCCTTTTCGGTCAGTAAAATATATGGCGACGATCTATAGCACTGGGCCACAGAGACTAATCATAATAATTAAATTTATAACCAAACTAGCTATCTAATGACTGACGGGGTAATTTTTTATCGATGAAAGTGTGTAAATCTTTATATTGTGATATGTTTCTGTAACAAAAAATGGGCCAATAACTTAATTTAATATGTTCTTCACAATTACTGCTAGAATTTCTAGATGTATAAATATTTTCTTCTTTTTTTCATCGTCGGCCCATCTGTGAGTCAGTCGCTTTAATTTGTTTTCGGGTGATGAGGATAGTGCACAAAATACAGAAAGCACCCCATCCCTAAGCCACTCCAGGTTCTTTTCACTTGTTATCCGAAAAAAACAACAACAACAATTAGTACTGTCATCGAAAACGCGATCATGTGCTATACTATTTGATCACCGATTTGCATCTGATAGTAATTAAAAGTTGCGTATTCTTTGAGCATTTTTTAAAAGATAAGCAGTTAAAAAAACATTAGTACAAACGATAAGTTCATTTCGCGTTACAGTTTTTCACTAATTTTAGCTGTATTCGACAGCCATCCTATTTCGATATAATCTGGCACATCACTTTGTTATTTTGAGGACAAGTACTTGAAAAAAAGTCAGCTCCCAACGCAAGGATCGGGTGTGGGTTGTTGAGGTATCTGTAAATGAATTGAAAACCCCAGGTCCGCATCCTTACTTGCTGGTATATATTCCTGTAAAGTTTTATTACACTGGGTTCAGTAGTGTTGGCTGAGTGTGTGACACAAATTTTTTTGGTAGTTTTTTTTAAGTAAACCAAGGGCCATAACTCTGCTTTCCCTGGGATGAGGGAGACAAAAAAAACCCACAGGTACGCAACTTCATTTGCTGATCTATATCCCTGTGAAGTTTCATGACCGTAAGTGTAATAGTGTTGGATGAGCGCGCGACACAAACTTTCGGACAGACAGACAAGATCTAATCTAAGAAACTCATTAGGGGGCACAACATACCTCTCCCCCTGAAACACAAACCATGAAAAAAAAGAAACACACACACTCACAACAGACAAGTGAGTAAATTCTGGCTATGTTAGATGAATGTCTTCTTGCTGTTCTATAGCACAATATAGCCGAAAACAGACTGTTTGCAGAATTCAAGTGGGTTTTTTTAGTATGAATCCTAAGCAAGCGCTTTGAAAGCATTACATTTAGTCGAAATAGCCAATGGCTCCTGAAATTTTGAAGTTATTTGAAAATGATCGAGTAGCAAAGCCAATAGCAGATATTATCCAACGATGCAGTAATCAAACAAAACAAACAAACACGATACGACAGGATTCGATGCGACGACGTGACACCACACGACACCGCAGGATCGGAAGTGAAGCAATGCTAATGTTATTTTCAGTCGATATATGTATAGGCACAGTGACAATTTTAAGGGCAGCTGTCGACTTTATATTTGCTTCTGCAGAGCTCTGCGCACAATATAAACACCACATATTAGTTCAGGGGGAAAATCATCAGTACATTTCTCATGGTGTAAACCATAATGTCAAAATAAACCCAAAATGATACAAGTTTTCCAAGTTAAACTCATTTACTAGTAGGTCTACATATTTTAAGAGTTGAAATGTTTTCTACTGACAGGCTTTACAGTTAACGCTAAAAGTATTTGACACTCAAAGCCTGAACATATTATTTTTATTTCAGATTCCTGTCATAAAGTTTGCAGTGTAAATGTACTTGTTTGGTTTAAATGGTCAAGGTACAGCAAAATTTGAGATAATTTATTTCCTGTTCTTGGATTGATCTCTTGAGTGTGGAGCCACGGTGGAAGCTGGTCAGTTTGAAATAAAGCATAAATTGAAAACTTGAAATCAGTTGTCACCGTAAGAACAAGTACAATGCACTTAATAGAAGTTCAGAGGATGAGATCTTCCCACTATGCCTTTTCATCATTAGATAATAACAATGGAACAAATATCTAATGAAATAGCCCGACTCCTACTTGATTAGTACTTTCCGTGCTTTGATATTTCTGTGCGGGAGGTAATCGTTGTTGAGACAGCTGAACTTACCGTTCTTGTTTCACGGGTTGTTCGAAGACCGCCATATTTGTTGTCACCTGTCAACTTCCGTCCTACGCAACAAACTTAAGCAGAAATGTGACGTTTTAGGCTTGACATTGGAATCATTTGTAATAAAAGAAAGGTATGTTTTCAATTGACCATGTTGGTAATACAACAATGATTTAGCGATGTTGTTTCATCTCGGAATCAACAATCTAACGGGTTTAAACACTAAAACAGGTAAACACTAAAACAGTGAGGACTTGACTCCATTTTTTTCAGTAAAAAGAAACAGCTTTACATTTGGAATGAGGGATTCTAAAATTATATAATCTTGATATGTCATGAGAAATCCAGTTTCACATAACTGGCATTTCCGATACAGGTAAGGACAAGATGTCTGTAGAAGTAAGCCGGAGTCGCTCACCTATGGACATTCTGTTTTAGTACCTGCCATTATTCAAACTTTGTGCTGTTGAACATAGGTATTTTGCTGAATAAAATTGTATATTTATTTATATAGATAACATAGTGGATGTTACTTTGACATGGCTTTGCAGGGTACCTGCTGTCACTTTCCAGTGGTATGGAATTCAACAAAAACTGATAATTTTGGAGCACAAAAACTTCTGTTTATGAATGTAACTAGTCTTCCCACCCATTTTGAAAAAAAATTGAATATATCAGCGTTAAAATAAACATTCCATAATTGATGAAAGAGATCAAAGGTTTATTAAATTGATAAAAGATAGGGCTGATCAGCTGCTACTCCTGCTAGTATTGCTTCAGGATACTGATATATACTTAAATCATCTTGCAATGTCCTTCACTTTAGGGCACATTATAAGTGTCCAAATGAAAATGAGTGCCCAAACATTTTATAAATTAGACTAATCAGCTGCCAGATTGCTTTGTTTATTAGAACAGGACAGATTGATGTTTTAAGGTGTTACAAATAGGAGGAGTACAAATGTAAATATTGTCCTGTTGGTTAAGAGTTTGATCAGCCTATCTTTCATGTAAAAACAAATAAGGCAATTTTGCATACCTTGAACTTGAGACCCTTTCCTAGAAAGTGCTTAAAAACAAAAAAAGTCCTTAAAAGTCCTTGAATTTGGTTACTGTCTTAAAAAGTGCTTAATTTCATCAGAAAACGTGTGTGAATGTGAATAAATGACCAATTGCCCAGTAAAAAGTCAATAGTTTTAAACAAACTATCCCATTTAATACCAAAATCAAAACAGTTTGCTCAGCGTAACAGTAAAGGGATGAAATGCAATGGGTTTGAACTAGTGTGGATAGGGATATGCCGTAGTTGCGTCCCTTAGTTGTTCTCCTATAGAAACCAGAAAATGGCATCGGGAAAATGTTTTTAACAAGAAATGGGTGCTTATGTATCCCTGGGTTGTCGATTGTGATGACAAGAGAAAAGCACATGCGACAACTGACATTGGCATTATGGGCAAAACATGGTTGAAATTGCTCACAAAAAGTGAAAAACATGTTCGCAATTCAAAGTCCATGGAAACATTCACACTGAGCTTGAAAAATGGGAAAACATGCTTAAAAGTGCATAAAAAATGCTTGAATTTTGGCATTGAATGTCTGTATGAACTCTGTATTTGCCAGTATACCATCCTATATGTACATAAGTCCAAAGGTCAGTGCAGTGCACGTAAAAAGTCACTAAATTTAAAATATCCAGTGCATTATGGTGCACAGTACAATTACAAATAAAGGGTACTAACTTCAGTTATTAGTAAAAAGTAATTTGATAGCTTGTTATATATACAGTATCAAGCTTTAAAGTGACTGACTCACTAATGGGTCGACAGTGCTTAAAAAAGAAAATGTTCATACATATAGAAATTCTAGTTTTTATTGTAAAAAAAAAAACATATTTAATTTAAACTAAGTTACTTTCTCATTTATTGCCACAAAAACTGATCATTATATAACATTTTACACACTTTTAGATGGAAAATTTACCGCATTAGTCATGTTATAGTGTTAATTTTGAAAGTTGTTAACTTGTTATATTGTTAACTTTAAAGTTGATGCTAACAAGTCTCTGTGCTCAATGGTTTAGCTTGCCACACTTATTTTTTTATTGACCGAAAGGGCATGGGTTTGAATCCCGTTGAAATCAGATTTATTTTCTCCAGTTCTCGTGATAGAAGCATAATATTACGTTATTTTCAATAGTACATAAACTTCTCTTTAACAGAAAGATTTTTAAGCTATATTCTGTTAGTCAGTTGCTTTAAATCTGACTAAATATTGTTAATCAAATTCTTGAACGAACCTTTATTCATGTGCTTGTGTCAGATACTGTTGGTCAGATATTTTGAGAATAATATTTGAGAAAACGAACAATAAAAAAAAGGTAAATATTCTGTATGTTGTGATTTAATAAAAGCTGTGCTTAATTGAATAGTACTGAGCTTCAGAGTAAGTCAAACATAATCATGTTGAAGCAATTCATTAAGTGCAAAACATGTCTGCCATCATGTAAACTGCAAGATCAAGCTGTTTGTGTGAGTGCCTCCCTGTTTCTCTGGTAAGGCTTCCATTATTTCCAAGGGTGATTTATAACAATTCAAGTCACAGAAGTTAATAACCTGTCATAGTGATTTATAGTGTGATATCCTGCGATATTAATTATTGTATATATTCTGTTACAATTTTGATTGTAATACAATAAGGACATGATCAGTAAATAAACTAGATAACCTTCTATCTCTTCTTAATATCTACTGGCCAATGTCATTTAAACTGACTAAATATTTGTTTTATGTGCACTGAGCACCTTGAATTAATCTAATTGGAATGAAACTTCTAAATTTCTCAGGCACTGCTGCAGCATGGTTCTATTACATGTTGAAAATAAAGACAGTTTTGTTGTCTAATAGCCTCCATGAAGACAAAGTCATTCATTAATAAATTGTGAATAAATAGCAAGCAATTTTATAAGTATTAACTCTATTTTTTGTAACAAAGTTAACATAAGAATTATGCTTTTGAGAAATGAAAAAAAGAAAGAGAAAACAAGAAGGTAAATCGTAGGAGTTATTGAAAAAATATAAACCTCATAACTTACTTATTTGAGTAAAATTGCGTTTTCATTTGATTTATCTTTCTGTTATATATTTTCATGCCCAAAGGAATGGTGTCGACTGTATAACTCATTTTGCATAGGGTTTATGCATATCTTTCCACACATGTTCATCACAATGACATGGAGAAACCCAGGTTTTGAAAGTCAACATCAGAAAACTTTGTAAAAATTATATAGAATACTTCCAACCTTTCTGTTCCTGTCTACACTGTGTGATTCACTAACACAGAATGTTCATATACAGTTTCTATGGGATGATGGGACAACTTGCCACAAAACTCACATTTTGCAGACAAGACTTGACTTTTCAAGGTCAGGGTCAGAACTCATTGACCAAATAATACAGGATACTGCCAGCCTTTTATTCCCTGTCTGCTCTGTTAATCTCATACCTCAAAAGAATTTGAAAAAACTTGACACAAATGCTCACCAGAAAGCTTTATTTTGTCACAAACATACTTTTCTCTGTCTGGCTGGCTGTCCATTTGTCTGGACAGCCAAATAACAGAAGGTCTGTATACAAGTGTACAATTTGCGTGAGCTCTGTACTTGTTTTTACATTGCAGCATTTTAAAATAACTTCACACAAATGTTCTCCAGGTTGAAGCAATGGGTCACAAGGTGTCTGTCTGTCTGATGCCTGTACTATCTAATGATATAAAATACTGCCATTTGTGTAAGCTCTGTAATACTGTGTTCTTAGCACTTTACAGGATATTAAGGAGACATTGCCCAAATTTTTACTAGCTTGGTATGTCACAAACTGTACTGCCAAGTGATATAGAAAACTGCATACCTTTTTGTTTGTGTTTGCTTTGTTCAAATGAACTTGGCACAAAGTTTACTTCATTGAGAAACTTGTGTTTCAAACTGACTTTTCTGTCTGTCTGTCTAAGGCAGTTACATTGCAAACTGTCTGTGTCTGTCATGATGCCTTTCTGTATTGTTTTGTCCAGATTTGTCATTTCACTTGAATAGCTCTGCTTCAAGCCAGACACTTTTTGCAGGCACTACTCGCCTGGTGCATTTGTCACTTACAGAGATAGCTCTTCTATTATTAGAAAAAACAAATGATTTAATAAGCGGTGTACTTAAGGTGGTCAGAGTAGATTGTAAGAATCTTACACTGGCTGCCGGTACAGACAGGAATATCTGGCTCTGGGGTATCTGTTTAACCGAGAGCCAGATATTCCCATTTGTAACGACAGCCAGTGTTTGAATCTTTTTTTTTTTGCATATTACATGTAAGTCATATATCTGATGGAAATTACGAAAATCTAATATTTTTATTTGGCGTTGTTTTCTTATAGTAGCATATGAATTTGCAACTTCATTCATAACGGTGAAATGACAGCATCCTAAGCACGTCATTTATTCATAAATGCGCCGAAATGACGTCATTTCAAATTTGTCTTACATGGGGGGTGTAAGATGAGTTTTTCTAGCACCGGTGTAAACAGTAGAAAATCCTTTCTGATATGCAAGAATGTATTATCCTGTATCTTAACATTGTTACTTGGAAACTGGTACCATTCATGCCTTGTGTGGACTTACCACCTGGAGAAAAAATGTGTGCAGAAAAATATTGCTTAATTAAAAAAAGAAGAAAAAAAACAAGAAAGAAATACAGCCAATATAAGGTTTATAAAGACATGTATGTAACCATTGTTTAACTTCAGTTTTTGTAACATTTTGTTTCTTTCATTGTTTCTACTTGATTGCATTTCAAAATAATCTTCAGTGGGCATATTACCAAGATTTTTGGTGCCTCTGATTCATGTGAAATCGGGTGTAAGAAAAACAAATTGATCTACTGTCATCCAGTCAGTTACTGGAAACAAAAGACCATATTTAAGATTACCAGCTGTATTCATGCTAATTGTGAACCTATTGTCTCGTTAATATGCAAAACAAAAACACATTTTGGTGTTTAGTTTCATTTTCATATTTAAAGAGTTATTGTCTTTTAACTTTTTTTTTGTTTCTGTATGTAACATTTCAAAATTGCTACTTTATACAAAATATTGAAAATGTTTAACATAATTATGTCTATAACTTTTATAATAGTCGTACAGTACAAAAATTTAAAATACCCTAAAGGTTTTATTGTTTTAAATCATAATATGCAAAAATGTAGTCAACATTATTAATTTTAAACATTTCATCAGCTATACAGATAACTTTACTGGTAAAGTTATTATTTATAACAATATATGTATGGCAAAATTTGATGCTGTTTTAGCATTATCCTGACTCAGGCTATCTTTATAATGTTTAATTATACCCTGCTTCTGATGATAATGTTTGTACAATATTTTAGATGGTAGAAATTTTAGGTCATGTAGACAATGAAAAGATTTAAAGCGACTGACTCACAGATGGGCCGACGATGAAAAAAAAAGGAAAAGTTCTTACATCTTGAAATTTTTGCTGCAGTTGCGAAGAACATATTTAAACTAAGTTACTGATTCATTTTTTGATACAGAAAAACATCAAAATATAAAGTTTTACACACTTTTATCGGCAAAAAATTTACCCCGGGGTAGATACTTTACTTATAAGATTAATTTTGACGCAACCTTACAAGTAGGCACTGTGGCTCAGTGGTCTAGATCGTTGCTCTATATTTTACTGACCGAAAGGTCGTGGGTTCGAATCCTGGTTAGGTCAAAACTTTTTTTTTCAGTTTTCATGGTGTCTAGAAGCATAATATTATGTTTTTTCCATAGTTTATTAGATTCTCTTAAATTTTAAAGCAAAAAAATTTTCAGCAAAATTCTGTGAGTCAGTCGCTTTAAAGTTACCCAAATATTAACTAGTAAATTTGATTTAATTGATGATCTTATATTTGATTGAATTAGAAATTTTTGAACAGTTGAATACCGTATAGTGGCCATGTTGAGCAAATGAATTACTGAAGTCGCTTCCTTTTTTCTGTTTGAAGAATGTAGTAAAAATATATTCGAAATGACAAAAGACTTTATTACACTGCTGTAGCCTAGCAGTTCATATATAACCTTTATCCTGCTGGCAGCTGTTTTTTTGTGATTGTGATCATGGTCTGCACTGTTCACTATTCATTCAGTACTTTTACAAAATACCCTATAATGTTTAATGGTACTGCCCACTAATTTTCAAGAGATAAAGAGGCAGATAAAGATGATTTAGTTGATTAGACCAGTAAAAACAAGAAGGCATGATTTATTTATACAGTTGAATATTATTGTCTGAAGTGTATTTCAAAATAGATTACCAGAACCGGATTTACATATGATTGTAGATTCTTTTGTTTGTAAAGTGGGTGTAATACTTAACTTGCAGTTATTACATAAGTTTAAACAGTCAAGTGTTAAATTTGAATAAACTGCTATGCTAATCTCAAAAATGTAATGCATGCATGGCACCCTGGCTTTGCCCTGTTCCTACGATTAATTTCAGCATCTTTCAGAATAATGTAATGATATCAATAGTTAGTGATGTGAGTTTAGTGGTCCCCAGAAAATTATTGTATTTGTGAAGATTACTATATATTTCAAGAATCTTCTTGTGAGCCAGGTTACATGTCTTAGTCCTTAATATGTTGGTGCAGATGAAGTGTCTCATAACTCATAATGAGGCTGTTCTGTTTGTGAAACTAGCAGACTTATCGATTATGGTGGGTTAGCTTCTGTCTAGTACCCCTGTTAATATTTATGGAGAATTGCAGTTGTTACGGGTATATATTTTGGAGAGTTAGAAATGATATGTTTGTCCTAATTTAAAAGCATGTTGTTTGTATTAAATAACTCTAAAAGTGGATGAGTTTGCAGATCTTTCTGTTTTTATCTGTTTAATTTACCCAATTCTTATAATGCTTTTCTTGTCTGCAGCCATCCTTATCATAACATAAAGACAAATTAGCATGTTTGGTATTTTAAAGACCGACCCACTGTCTCCTGCAATAACTTTGTCAACAATTTCATATTTTTATCACAAAATTTCTCCCATTGGTTCATGACTATGCTACAAGCTAAATCTGAGAAGACACTGATAAAACAGTTCTGCACTGACAAATCTAAAGTAATAAGCCTTGTAAATAGGCAAATCTTCCTCTTCTAGCTAGTTAAGATTATGTAAGATTGTCACTTTGTTTACTTTTCTACATATTCAACTTCTTGAATAGGACCGATAAAGAAAATGCAGCGTCATTTTTTGTATGATTTGAGGTTACTGGGTGATCACAAGTTTGCTCATTCTGGATTTAATGGCTAAGCCCCTTTATCAAGATACACGTTGATTTTCAGTATTCGAACTTTGCTCTTTCCCCCTGCCAAAATAACAAAATAAGTATGTGAAGTTTCTCTTATATTTTATATCCTTGTGCTCTGTAAGTGAAATGAAATTGAAGACCTCAAGCTATATATAGGAGTGGCAGAATGTTATTACCGTATTTGTCCCATCTAGCACCCATGCCCCTATAAGCACCCCTAACATGTTTTTGGACCTGCAAATGAATAAGCGCCCGTTTTTTGCACTAGGAAATTTGTAAAAAAGTGTTTTTTCTTTTCAGTGTTGTTACAGCATGTACAGACTTAACTACCATCTGGCAAAATAAACGTACAGTTCTAATTTTAAGAACTTTTCTTGCATCTCAAACTAGACAGTAGGCTTTAAGTGCCTCCCTTCACTGGAATTTTCTTTAGCACCCTGGGGCAAATACAGTATGTAAAAAAAGCAAAACTCTATTGGAAGTAGCTCTATGCCTTTACCATATAAGTGTTATTTTTGTGATCAGCTGCTTCTGTCATTATATATGTCACAACTGATACCTGAATATTTCCTAAAAACAAAGTCATAGAAATTACTAATACATGGTGATCAGAAACCATTTTAATGTTTTCTGTGAATCAGGTTTAAACCCTTCTGTCGTTAAAAAACTAGTACAATTTAATTCAGGTAAGATGATTCACTGAAGAAGAAATCAAAATCTACATAACTCCTGTGAAGAAATATTGACTGACTGTATTCAGTACAGTTGCTAAGGCTCTGGCATTGGCCTGAACTGGACCTAATTCAAAGTTCTTTCTTTGAACTCTTTAAAAATTATTTTTGTTTTTGTAAAGAGTGCAGGGCTCGCGCTGGCGTTCGTTAACGGAGCCAATGGCTCCAAATTGCGAAAATTGGCTAAAAAAAATCAAGATTGGCGAAAACACGCAAAAAGTATGACTTCCGACATTTTGGGAAATCCCCGAGTCAAAAATAGAATGAGAATAGAAAATAGCTCAGATTGAGGCGATTGACTGGTTTTCCGATAGCAATAGCGGTAAACTAGTTAAAAATCAATAGACGCAGTCCACGTGTTGTAATATCCGGTAATATACATGTGATTGTCAGTTTGTGGCAATTAACAGATTAAATATGTGTCAAGTTGTTCGTGAACCAATTAGCTCGATCATAGTCAATAATCACGATGATTGTTTTACAAGCAGCGGCCCAATCAAGTGGTCATAGTCGGCACTTAACTTTTTAAAGGATAAATAATGCGGTTGATGGGATTAAGCGGAAATGTTTGGTAGCAAACTGGAATAATTTCTTTCACACGTTTTCGGTGCATTTCTTTGAATTTTCGTTGTCAGTAAAGGTAATTATGAAAGGTATTTTTTGAGTAAATGTACAAAGGTAAAATACTGAATTTTTACAGAGGCTAATCAGATAGTTAAAAAATAAATTTATGCAAAAAAAAGAATAAAAAATGGCACCAAAACGTAAACTTGATTTAGACAGTTCAACTTCAACTCCTAAAAAAATGAAATCAGACACAGCTAGAAATTTTTTAGATACTTGGAAAAATGGCAATTCTTGGTTAACATATGATCACAGGAAACTGATATCAAAAAAAAAAAAAAAAAAAAAAGTTTCATGAAGAAAAAATTCATACCTTCTAATGACTATATTATTTATAGAAGGTATGATTTTTTTCTTCATGAGACTTTTTTTTTTTTTTTTAATATCAGTTTCCTGTGATATGATCCTCAAAAAAAATCTATGTACTGTGATCTTTGTCTGAAGCACAAAAAAACAGACTCGTTTACATCTGGGTGCCAAATCATGAAAAAGGGTTCAGTGACAAAACATGCTAAATGCAATGGTAATTATTTAGAAATCAAATTTTACATAAAAAACCATATATTCAATTTTGATAATCAAATAGGATAATCGTTCAAGGTGCCTCAGAGAGCAGCATTTACAAATGAAAATTCAAAAAATTTTCGAAGCAGCAGGGGGTACTCCCCCTTCCGCACCCACCCCCTTTTCCGGGTCGAAAATATATTTGGCTTAGGCAAATTTTGACCCAGAGCTAGCCCTGGAGTGCATCCAAGTCTTAAAGACTGCCACTGGTCTAGTAGTTAATGTCACTGACTTGTATAATTATGGTAAAGTAAATTGCCTGATAAGATTCTAACTGTTTAACCCTTAACCTGCTGGAACCGAAAGTGATTAGCCTTTGCCACCAGTATAGAGCCAGGCCAGCCTGCACATCCGTGCAGTCTGATCAGGCTCTATACTGTTGGTAGCTCCATTTTTTGTATTTTAATATTGAAATCCCTTAAACTTTGAATGGACTGTTCCAAATTCAAAGCTGGGCAAATCCATTACAAAATTTCAGCATGTTCAGGGTTAAGGGGGTGTTAAACTCAAGCTTTTCCAAACCATAAGTTTTAAAATTCGTTCTGAATCAGAGTTGTTGTCCCTGCCAGGTCCAATAGATATAAATATAAAAGTAAATATTCTTGATTTTACTGAATTGTCCAAAGTCAACAAGACCAACTCTTATAAATGGAAAATTTGGCAGCCAAAGGTAATTTTACCCAACAAATCATAGTTCACACAATTCAAAGCCCTAAAATAAATATTAGAGCTGACACTTTAAATGATAAGTCACAGAAAAGTAAAAGTTAAGAATGATAAGCAACTGTTTATTAAATGGGAAAGATTTTCACTAAGCATGTAACATAGGATGGACCTGGATAAAAAACGGCAATAGTGGGCCAATTTCAATGTTTTGAAATAGGTTATACAGACTACACATTTTTTAGCTCACCTGAGCAGGGTGAGCTTTTCTGATCAGTCTTTGTCTGTCATCCATCCGTTCGTCCTCAATTTTTCATTCAAACGACATCTCCTCTGAAACCAATGGGCCAAATTTAATGAAACTTGCCTGAGATACTCTACCAAGATTGATCGAATGGTTCTGGACAATTGCATTTCTGGTTCACTGGAGTTAAAGTTGGATCTTTAAAAATCTTCTTCTCCAAAACCTCAATGCCTGGAGCTTAGATATTTGGTATGAAGCATCATTTAGTGGACCTCTACCAAGTTTGTTCAAATTATGACTGCAGTGTCAAAATTTACCCACCCCAGGGGTCAGTTGATTTTACATAGATTTATATAGGTAAATCTTAAAAATCTTCTTGTCAGAAACTGCAAGGCCTAGAGTTTAGATATTTGGTGTGTAGCATTGTATAGTGGACCTCTACTAAGTTTGTTTAAATCATAGCCACTGGGTCAAAATAGGCCCTGCCCTGGGGGTTACTAATGTTTACATAGAGTTATATAGAAAAGTTTTAAAAATCTTCACATCAGAAACCAAAAGGCATATAGCTTAGATATTTTGTATATACCATTGTCTAGAGGACCTCTACCAAGTTTGTTCAAATCATGACCCCTGGGTCAGAAATGGCCCTGCCCCAGTGGTCACATGTTTTACATAGAGTTATATAGGAAAAACTTTAAAAATATTCTTTTCAGATACCACAAGGCCTAGAGTTAAGATATTTGGTGCAGCATTGTCTATTGGACCTCTACCAAGTTTGTTCAAATCATAGCCCATGGGTCAAAAAAGGCCCCACCCCAGGGGTCACATGTTTTACATAGAGTTATATGGGAAAAAATTTAAAAGTCTTCTTGTCAGAAACCAGAAGGCCTAGAGTTTAGATGTTTGGTGTACGGCATTGTCTAGTGGACCTTTACCAGTTTCGTTCAAATCATGACACTAGGGTCAAAAATGGCACCACCCAGGGGTGGGGGTGGGGTCATTTGATTTTACACAAATACTTATATAGGGAAAACTTAAAAACTCTGTTGCTCTGAAAAACCAAGGACAAGACCTTCAATTGTTCATTGTTATGTCTCCCCCAACCCAGCCCTTCTGATGGAGACATATTTTTTTGCCCTGTCCATGGGTGTCTGTTTGTCTGTCTGTCTGTCACACTTAGTTTCCTTTCAATAACTTGGGTACCAGTTGACCCAAAGCCTTCAAACTTCACAGGGTTATTGCCTTTATTGAGTATAAAAAAACCCTTTTGATTTTTGGGTCAGTAGGTCAAAGGTCAAGGTCAGGGACCTCTAGAGTGAAAACCGTTTTCACTCAACAACAGGAGTACCATTTCACCCAGAGCCTTCAAACTTCATAGGATGATTGCTTTTACTAAATAGAAGAACCGTTTTGTTTTTGGGGCTAGTATATCAAAGATCAGGGTCAGAGGGACCTGTAGAGTGAAAAGTATTTCTACAGAGTAAGTGTTGTACCATTACACCCAGAGCCTTCAAACTTTATAGGATAATTGTATTAGAAGAACCTTATTGTTTTTAGGGTCCATAGGTCAAAGGTTAAGTTCACAGGGACCCCTAGAGTGAAATCTGTTTCTGCTCAGTAACTGGAGTACCATTTTACCAGGAGCCTTCAAACTTCATAGGATGATTGTTCTTACTCAGTAAAAGAACCCTATCATTTTTGGGGTCAGTAGGTCAAAAGTCAAGGTCACAGGGACCTGTAGAGTGAAAATTATTTCTGCTCAGTAACTGGAGTACCATTACACCCAGAACCTTCAAACTTCATAGGATAATTATATTAGAAGAACCCTATCGTTTTTGGGTCTGTAGGTCAAAGGTCAAGTTCACTGGGACCTGCAAAGTAAAACTTTTTCTGCTAAAAAATTTGAGTACCATTTGAGTACAGAGTCTTCAAACTTATTGCAAACTTGCGAACAACGAACACCCATAACAACCATTAACAATACTTGTAACATGAGCAATGAGACTCAGGTGAGCGATTTAGGGCCATCATGGCCCTCTTGTCATCAGTTGGTACTTTTATTATTTGTCTAAACATTGAAGTAGCATAAAGTAATATGAAGGAATTTTTCACTGCTTAAATGAACAACAAAAATTCATACAGCTATTGAAAAATACATTGCAACTATATCATTTAAATTGTTGAAACTTCACTTTATACATTTCACATTCTTCCACACAAAAGGTCTTATTTTCATTATTATTATATAGAGAAAAATTGTAATGTGTTATTTGTAGGCTGTTACGTTTTAACCTTTGTTTAATGTAACAATGTTCAGGAGAAAAATAGGTTCTACGTCAGTCTGCACTAAACTTGGTATGGTGCCAGTTTAGGAAGAAACAATTAAACAAGTTGAGCACAAAGACTTTATGATAATATTGACTATAATCATACTGGGGAAAATAGAGAATATAGGAACATTAGGCTTTGTAACAAAAGATATATGTCAGTGTGTTACTAAGACTTCGTTTGACTGACGACATTAGGAAGAAGGCACTCGGACATAATTTTTGGAAATTATTAATCTTGATCAAATGATATCTGAGGACTATTGTCTGAAAAATTCAGCTTCTTGCAAAGAATAGTAACGGTATTCTATCATGTTGAAGAAGAAAATGATGCACAAAATTAATATTCCTTGAAATAAAGTCTCTTACCCAAATTTGATGTCAGATTCTAAGTTCCAGTTGGCAATAAATAATAGTAGTACATTTTATATACATATATTTGAATTTTATCTGTTTCATTGTAAGATTCTATACCTTTTCAATGTATCCCACCTTCTAACAGAACTACAAATTGTATCATTCAAAATTGCATTTTATTCAGGTATCACCATTTTTACAACTGTCTCCAAAAACTGTTGCTATGATAATGGTCATCAAGAAATTTGATTTTTTTTTATGCAAAAAATATTTTATGCAATATTCAGGCTATCATTTTTTTTACTTCAACTTTGTTTTTGAAGAGGACAAGAAATTTGCTTTTTTTTTTTTTGCTGATTTTCAGTTCAGTTTATTTCAGTAGTAAAAGAAAAATTACGAGTGCCCTTTTTCCTGTGTTGTCGGTCATTTTGCAGAAGAGTAGAGTTATTTTCCTTGTAATGCTCCCTATTGACACATTATTACTTCCCCTTGAAATCTGATATTTAAATATCCGAACCTTTTTGGGTTTTGATATATTAATTTAAGCAGCTCTGGTTCGTTTTTTAGCTCACCTGAGCCGTAGGCTCATGGTGAGCTATTAGGATCGATCAATGTCTGTCGTCCGTCGGACGTCCATACTTAGTTTGTTAACACTCTAGTGGTCACATTTTTGCCTCAATTGTCATGAAATTTAGTCAGGATGTTTGTCCCAGTGATTACACGAACAAGTTTGAACATGGGTTATCTGGGATGAAAAACTATGGCTCAAAAAAAGAAAAACCTTGTTAACAATCTAGAGGCTACATTTTCAGTCCAAATATACTGGAAATTTGTCGTCTCCCTTTTATTTTTTGGGGTCAGTAGGTCAAAGCTCAAGGTCATGATCACCTTCAATCAATAAGTAGAGAAAGCTTTGGCAAACAGTCCTCAGGTTTGGTGGGGAGGTTGATCTTGACCAGTAAATGACCCCGTTTGATTTTGAGATCAGTTGGTCAAAGGTCAAGGTCACTGTGTTCTTGACCACTAAAAGATTGTCGGATCAATTACTAAAGACTGCTTTGGCATACAGTTATCAGATTTGGTGGGGAGGTTGGTCATGACCAGAAGATGACCCTATTGATCTTAAGGTCAGTAGATCAAAGGTCAGGGTCACCACAAAAGCTGGTCTACAGTCTTCAGATTTGGTAGTGTGGTTGGTCATGACGTGTAGATGACCCAGATTGATTTGGAAGTCAGTAGGTCAAAGGTCAAGGTCACATTTAGAAGGCCATGTAACATGAATAATTGGTTGCAATTAAGGTGGGGCATACATGTTTTACAAACATCTCTTGTTTTAGATAAACTTCACAGAAATGTTACTCTGTTGGTCCATTTTCAAATTCCTTAAAATTAAATGGGTCCAATCAAAACTCTGGTTCCATGGTAGCCATAAGGAAAAACCTTACGAATCTTTTCCACAGAAACCACTAGTCCTATTTCAAATTAATTTCACAAAAATGTTCCCAAGTTGGGCCTTTATCAAATTCCTTTAAGCCATTTGGATACCTTTTAAAACATGGCCTACAGAGGGCAGGGCCTGTTTTCAATATATGACTATACGGACATTAAAAATTTTCTCTCAGAAACCATCAGCCTGATTTCAAAATAATTTCACAAAAATGTTTCTTAGTTGGCCATTTATCAAATTCCTTTAAGCCATTTAAGTAAAAATCATGGCATGCAGAGGGTGGGGCCTGTTTTCACTAAATAATTTATGATTATATAGAAAACTTTGAAAATCTTCTCCTCAGAGACAACTGGCCCAATTTCAAAATAATTCTACATTAGTATATTTTATGTGGCCTAAAATCAATTCCTTCATGCCATGTTGGTTTGTTAAAAACTTGGTTGATAGGGGGTGAGGTAACTTTACAGTATAATTATATACTTAATAGAAAACTTTGAAAATCTTCTTCTGAGTACCGCTTACACAAGTTCAGAATAATTTTCCACAAATGCTCCTTAGTTGGTTATTTATCTTTCCTTTGAGGAATGTTATAGTTTGTAAAGTAACTTGGCTGACAGGGGCAGGGCAAGTTTTCATTATACAAAGACATAGAAAAATTGAGAAACCTTTACAGAAACCCTTGGCCCAACTTTCAAAATAATTTCACTAAAATGTTCCTGTGGTGGCCTTTTATGAAATTCCTTGAAGCCATTTGTTAAATTGGTTCTTTAAAAGAACTTTACAGTAGTTGGGCAAGTTTTCACTCTATGAGTATATGGAAAACTTCGAAAATATTCCCTCAGAAACCTCTGGCCAATTTTCAGAGTTATTTCACAGAAATTTCCTTTGATCTTTATTCTGTTTTTGGAAGTGTTAGCAAGAAATAATTAAACAATAGCTATTCTCAGGTGAGCGATACAGGGCCATCATGACCCCGTTATGTTATAATATGAGAAACATAGGCGAAAGGGCACTTTTCATTATACTTACTGTCAGTTAAACTTTGAAATACTGAAATAATTTGTCAATAATTCCTTTATGGTGATTAAAAGCTATTTTCTTATAAAAGTTGAGTAAAGTTAGTGAAGAATTGCCTTTATCAGATTTTGAAGGTCAAAATTTACCAGATAAAAATTTGTTTTTGAAGAAATACAAAGACCCATTGTTGACACATGATGAAGCTTTTTTTGTACTGACAGATCCCATCTCACTTTATTGATATATGTAAGTCTGGTAAAACCCCTCTTTTTAAATTTTCAATATGTAATTTTATGTTTAATAGTGAAGTTTAAGTCATTCAATTTATTGGTTACAAATTTAAGCCATATTTTGTGACTAAATGTGCCAGCTTAATTTTGACACCAAATAGTAATTCGAAAAAAAATAGTGGTAGAAATGTGGGTCAGGTCCTGAGACATGAGTTAAAGGTACTGATATCTTAATGTAGGTCAGTTCTTTTAGTACAATGCAGCCCAAGGCAGCCCAGTGGTATTCTTGTAAAGTAGTTTTCTTAAAGGGAACCCTGAAGTAAGCTTTGGTTGACTTTCTCCATGGCCTTGTGATAATCTCAGCATAAAAAGCCCAGTGATAGAAAATGCTTTTTTGTGCCCCCACCACATAGTTTGGGGCATATAGATTTGCACATGTCCATCCCGTACATCTGTTCATACGTACATCCTGTTTCTTGTGTGCGCAACTCCTCCTAAACTCATGGATGGATTGGAACCAAGTTCAAGTTCAAGATTTTTATTCGGCATAAACAATATTGTTTCTTGCCCTTAACAATGGCAGATGTATAATTTACAAAACAAAAGTAAATATAAACAAACAAAAGAACATTCATACATACACACACACTTTATATTTTAACACAAAGCAAGACTAACATAGATATAGGAGAACAAGCGTGAAACCAAACTCGCACACATGATATACCATGTTAGGTTGTTGTGCAAGAAATACAGAATTTTTCTCTCAAATCTGTTTTCACTGGATTATTGCCCTTCGTTGGCTTTTCATAAATGCCATAAATAGTAAATTTTAAATCTTGGGTGCGCAACAACTCCTACAACCATGGGTGGATTGAAACCAAACACACACACATAATAGACCACGATGTGTAGTTGTGCAAGAAGTATATAATTTTTAGTTCCACTTTTTGAAGAAAAAAGTGGAGCTTTTGTCATGACTCCCTCGTTGGCGTCGGCATTGGTTAACCTTTTTGTTAAGGTCCATTTCTCAGAAACTATCAAAGCTATTTACTTCAAATTAGGAATTCAACACCATTTTTCAAGGGCAGATAACCCTCAAATTTATTTTTGCAAAGTTATGCCCCTTTTTCAAATTAAAATTTCTTGGTTTACCTTTTTATATGCCCGAAAGGGGCATATTATGTTATGGTCCAGGGCGTCCGACCGTCCGTCCGTCTGTCCGTCCATGCATTAGCTATTTGGTTTCTGGGGAATAACTTGAGTACTTTTTCTTCTACAGTCTTTATCTCAAGTGATTATTGCCCACATTGAGTGGATGACCCCAATTGATTTTGGAGTTAGTAGCTCAAAGGTCAAGGTCACATAGACCTTAACATTGAAAACTATTTCTGCCATGTAACTCAACAATCATTTGTTATAGAGACTTCAAACGTTATATCATGATTGCACACATTGATTGGATGACCCCTATACATTTTGGGGTCAAAGGTCAAGGTCACAGTGACCTAAATGTTTTAGAATCATTTACACTCTGTTACTTGACAACCATTTGTCTTAGATACTTCAAAATTCATCTAATGGTTGCACACATTGGGTGAATGACCCCTATTGATTTTGGGGTCAGTAGGTCAAAGGTCAATGTCACAGTGACCTTTACATTGAAAACCATTTCTGCCATGTAACTTGACAATCATTTGTTATAGAGACTTTAAACTTTATATCACGACTGCACACATTGAGTGGATGACCCCCTATACATTTTGAGATCAGTATGTCAAAGGTCAGGGTAACAGAGACCTAAATTTTAGAATCATTTACACTCTGTAACCCGAAAACCATTTGTCTTAGAGATTTCAAAATTCTTATAATGGTTGCACATATTGAGTGAATGACACCTATTCATTTTGGGGTGAGTAGGTCAAAGGTCAAAAAATTCAAAATTTAAAGCAAATCATTTATGTTTAAAGCCTCAGGTTTCCTCCCTTATATTACAAATGCATCATAATAAGAAAAAACACCCTTCGGGCATATAATGCTCCGCCCAGCGGTGCTCTTGTTGTTAATATCCCTTTCTCAAAAAGTGCCAGAGATATTCCATTCAAACTTGGAATACTTGATCACCAGCAAGAACCCTGTAAAGATTGTTGGTACCCATGTCCCTGGGGGTCAAAATTAGCCCCACCCCAGGGGTCACTTGATTTTGCTTATACATTAGGAAAAAACTAGTTAAGCCTAGAAATAAACTTTAACTTATATAGTATGGGTAAGTACTTCCCCTGCCCCCCCCCCCCACTCCTCCAATGTCCCCTCTGCTTCTTTCTTTATAATTTTTTTTTAATAAAATATGTAGGTACTTGACTTATAAATATGTAGGTATGAAGTGACTTGACCCCCCCCCCTCCAAAAAAACAAACAAACGGTATGAAGTGGAATACCCCCCCCCCCCCCCCCCCCCCCCCCACCAAATTTTCATCTTATATGACTAGGTACTTGCCCTCCCGCACTCAAATATTTTTTTCACTTAGGCCTCTTGTTTGACTTGGCTTATAATTTATTATTTAGGACTGAGAAAAGTGGAGCGTGATGTCTGCAGACAGCTCTTGTTTACTATAACCTCTGTATTTAAATCTCGTCCAAGCTTCATCTCCAAAACTGCTTGGGGGATTTTATTGAAACCAGAATGTTTGTCACCAAGTCTTGTTATATACAAAACACCAGTAAGTGTTGGGAATAAAACAATATTGTTCATATTCAAGACCAAACTCACAGCTTTCTATTTCATTGAATAATTATGTCTTCAACCTTCATATAAGAATCTGAAACAGAAAAACATTACTTTACCATTTACCTTCAGTTCATGCTCTATTTTTTGTCTGATCTCTTTTCCACAGGCATATTCAATTATATATTTACACCAGTTTCAGTTCAAAGCTACATTTCGGGGGCATATGTCAATTTCCAGTGACAGCTCTTGTTATAGTATTTTTCTGATCAAATTGACCTGAAAGCTACACTTCCACATCTAATGTCAGTACCGGTTGCCCATATGACCAATGCCTCCTGCAGAGATGAGTTATTTTATGTTGTGGGGGAAAGTGCAAGATACAAAAGCTTTCCATTCCAGAGACACCCCTTGTTCTTTTGCATGCTAAGTGTACACACTGATACATGGGACCCCTGTTTAACGTCTCATCTGAAAGACAATTAGTAATGTTAGTGGAGAAATGGGGGATCAGTCTTGCGACCCCTGGGTTACCAGTCCGGTGTATTACCACTTGACTACTTATCCGCTCCGACACAACACAAACTAAGTTTGTGGTTTATATAGGAGTCAGACCTTCTGTTAGTTTTTTAACTATTCCATATGATAGGAAGAGAGAAGGTTGCTGTACATTAGTGAAACATCATGTGTAAGTAGCTTGTATGATGCATTGTAAGATTAAGTTTGTGATGTCTGCATTCAAGGTCAAAGTCATTGTAACAGAAAAATAGAAAAGTGGTTTCCAATTAATAACTTATCTTCAGAATGTTTTAATCCAGTGAAGCTTGCAGGCAGTTATCACTTTAGATTGTGTTTGGGATGTCTGTCATTAAGGTCAAGGTCAGTTTAACAAAAAATGAAGTCTGGTTTCCGATCAGTGACATCACTTAGGAATGTTGTAATGCAGTAAATCTGTGTATGTAAGTAGCTTCGATGCGGTTGTTGCTAGGGATTTCATTAAGGGGGTCTGAAATCAAGGTCAAGGTCACTGTTAATGAAAATAGAAAAATGAGTTCTGATCATTAATTTCATTTCTGAATGTCTGAATTACTATGAAATCTTGTGTGTAAATATTGTGTTTGCAGTTTTTGCTTTTGATTCTGTATGGGATGTCTGCAATCATGGTCAAGGTGAAAAAAGAAAAAAAGTTTCTGATCAGTAACCTAACTTAAGAATGTGGTTTTGCAATGAAAGTTGGTGTTTAAATAGCATTTATGCAGTTGTGGCATAGAAATGCATTTGGGGTGCCTGATTTCAAGGTCATGGCGACTGTTAATGAAAATTATTAGAAAGAAATGGTTTCCAATCAATAACTTCATTTCAGAATGTAGTAATGTTACGAAATTTTGTGTGTGAGTAGATTGTATGTAGTTGTTTCTTGTTATTTTTGGGATTTCTAGAATCAAGTTCAAGGTCATACAGGTTGCTAAAAATTAGGGGTGTAAGTGAACGTTCGAACGTTCGAAAGTTCGGATCCGATGCCGAAAGTTCGAATGTATTTTTGGCATTCGAATGTTTAGAAAAAAAATCTATCATTTTTGTTTTTATGGGAAAATGAAATCATGAAGTGTTGAAGAAGTAAGAAAGGCGTTATAATCAGGTGAATTCACACCTATTGTTGCTTTAACACCTCTGTTAGCACGTCTGGTCAGACGACCGTAAACTTCCGTCATCTAATGTTGGTGACCTGTGCTTTAAGCAAGTGTCACCTACAATAGCTAAGTCAAAAGGTACTGGTATGTCCGTGTCAGAGTGTTGAGTCTGTGGTCAAACTAGGAAACAGAAGGAAGAAATTAAATACACAGACGTGTCAGTCAGTTACTGGCACTAACCCCGATTTTACTTTATTGTGGCGCGATTTTCGGGGTTATTTTATTCTCTCGCAAATTCTCTAACAGTTCACATCCGTAACGCTTATAATCAGTCAAAATGTCAACCATAACTTGGGCTTCATCTCAATTTCTTTTTCTTTTCGACCTTATAAATTTAAATCGAAAGGTGATTTACCCATTAAAGATACCGGATACCGAGAAATACACATTGTGTCAATGAATTGGAAACACTCGGATCTTATCGAGTTAACCACGTCAAGAAGCAATCTCCTGGCAGTGATCTCCCCTTCACTGTTAAACTTAGCTGGATTTCAGAAATTATTTTTTATTCTTTTTTCTTCAGTTATTATTGGAATTGTATCGATTTAACATGCCTTGATGTAATGAAATTGAAAAAAAGTTTAACATTTTGTTTATTTACGTTCGACTATCATCACGTGACATGCCTTTGTACTGAATGGAAAGTAAACGCTGCATGGAGTTTGGGGGAGAAGTTCGTGAAAACACTGTGTAACTATTGAGTACGAGTGATTCGAACGTTCGAACGTTCTAATGCAAAATGATCCGAACATTCGAATGCTTAAATGAACAAATTTTGCCATCCTACTAAAAATAGAAAAACAGTTTCTGATCAGTAGCTTCACTTCAGACTGTTGTAATGCTACTAAACATTTTATGTATGTAGCTTGTATGGAATTGTCACATGGAATCATGTAAGGTTTTTCCTATTTCTTTAATTCCTTTGACAGGGCTGGGAATGTTTGGGTATGATCATTTACAACAATTGCTCTAGTTTTGTCTATTTTCTTGTGAAATTGGGTTTCTATAACATTCAGTTATTTCATTTAGAAAATGATGTTGCCTTTTGTTGATCAGATAAAAATACTTTAGGTGTTCTTTGCAATGCCCACCTTTTTTTTATTTAGGGATCATTGGTAAAGGATTTGTAGATAAAGAAACATGAGGAGCATATCTTCAAGTGCCTGATTTTTTTTTTGAATTGGTGGTGAGGTCATCAATATGTACAAGTGTAGTACTTGTAGAACTTTTGAACTGAACAATTGATAAAAACTCTATGAAATCAGGAACATTATAGCCAAAAGAAAGAAAATCTTATTCAGTATGGGTGGATACATACAGTAGATGTTTATCTTGTCATGTACACTTTTGTCTCACTTGAAATTGATAATGATGGATTAGATTTTTAATTGATTTTTATATATAGTTGATATTGTAAGTTTTCTGTAAATATTTTTTTTAAGTATTTCAGTGCAATATAATACACTTCTATGCTTCGCACTTGTAACTGAAGAAGGGTGACTCACTTAAGAGTTGATAGGATTACATTGAAAGTTCCCGCTAAAATTACATTTTTGTCCCACCACAGTAAAAGGAAAGATTAGACAAACTTAACCAGATCTTGTGTAAATGTGATACAAGAACTTCTGAGCAGAACTTGTCCACTATAACTACAAAACTGGCTGCTGAAATTGTATTCAGGTGAGCAGTTATGATTGTACGAGTTTTTTGTCACTGTTGCGTCACTTTGGTTATGCTTGTTTTGTATGCCTTAAAAGTTTCAAGTGAGATAGACGCAGCCTGATGAGGTTCATATACAATAAAAAGATTGCAGGGGTTTTTCTGTATTTGCATAAAGACTTTTGATCATCTTCAGTATGCACATTGTTTCCAAAAAACCAAGACAAAATCCTTAACCAGTTCAAGCTTTCAAGGACATTAAATGACATCATTATGTATGTTTAAGCCTGGCAAGAACCAGTATAATGTTAATTTTTTTCAGGAGTCATTGTTGTACTTTAATTATTTTTTTTTTGTGAATTGCCTTTTCAATTTGCATTTTTATCGTAGAGGTTATTACAGTACACTGTATGGTTGTGTTACTTTTAAAAAAGAAATAATGGCTGCACTATGCACACATGCAGTTGAAGCATTCCTAATGAATTGCAAATCATTTCATTTTGATCACAGACAGATAAAAGCTGTCAAATGTTTGGATACAAATTGTTCTGATACCTTTTGTGTGTGCAAAATGTTTAATCTGAAAAGGTTTGTTTTTTGTTCTTCGGCTCATTAGAAATAATAATGTCAACACTGACAGGTGAGATCTTGCGGCAAAGAAATTGGGTAACTCGGGGTTTTTATAGGTGCAAGGCTTTAAGGTAGAATAACTTTAATAAAGTTGCAAAAATTACTGCAGTATGTGAGAGAGAATAACTAGACATGATTATAAAGCCTTTTGGTATATTAAGATATGCAAAGATGTTGAATTATGTCAGAGTGTTTCCTCTTTAGAAATGTTAAGCAACTTTAATGTTATAAATGATAAAAATCTGAAATTTAGCTGAGTGATTTTTAGCTCACCTGAGCAGATGCTCAGGGTGAGCTATTGTGATCACCCTGTGTTTGTCGTCCGTCGTCAACATTTTACTTTAAATGACATCTCCTCCTAAACCACAAAGATATTTTTAACTAAACTTTACAGAAATGTTCCATATATTGCCCTTTTCTAAAATTGCTCAAACCGTTCCACTCCATTGCACATAAGGACTGCAAAAGCTAAAAATAGAAAACAATTCAAACAAAATCTCCTCCTAAACGGCTAGGTGATTTTCCACCAAATTTCACAGAAAGGTTCCTTACATAGCCCTGTATTAAAATGATAAAATGGTTCTGCTCCTTTGAACAAAATGGCTGCCAGAGCTAAAAATAGATTTTCATCAATATTTCACTTCAAATGACATCTCCTCCAAAACCTCTTGGTCATTTTAAATCAAATTCCACAGAAATGTTCCTTATATTGCCCTTTTCTAAAATTGTTCAAAACGTTCTGCTCCATTGCATGTAAGGACTGCAAAAGCTAAAAATAGAAAAATATTAAACCAACATCTCTTCCTAAATGGCTAGGTGATTTTCCACCAAATTTCACAGAAATGTTCCTTATATAGCTCTCCATTAGAATTGCTGAAACTGTAACACTCCATTGATCGGAATAGCGGTCATAGCTAAAAATAGATTTTCGTCAATAGTTGGCTTCAAATCGAGGGCTCGGCGCAAGACTATCGTAACTGCTTTTCAGGTTTTTTTCCAGGAGAAGGAAAAAACTGCTTTACTTCATAATAATGAGACATTTTAATGGTTAAAATGGTATATAAACTGCAAATTGTATATTCTAGTTGGCTTCAAAATTTTATGACATCTCCAAAACTTACTAGGCCTTTTTAAAACAGATTTGACAGAAAAGTTCCTTATATTGCCCTTTTCTAAAATTGCTGAAACCATTCCACTCCATTGCACATAAAGCTGCAAAAGCTAAAAATAGAAAACAATTGAAACAGCATTTCCTCCTTTAAGGCAAGGTGATTTTCCACCAAATTTCTCAGAAATGTTCCTTACATAGCCCTCTATTAAATTTGCTGAAACTGTTCTGCTCCATTGAATAAAATGGCCCCAGAGCTAAAAATATATTTTAGTCAAAATTTGGCTTCAAAGGACATCTCCTCCGAAACCACTTGGCCATTTAAAGCCAAATTTGACAAAATTTTTCCTTATATTGCCCTTTTCTAAAATTGCTCAAACCATTCGGCTCCATTGCATATAAGGGCTGCAAAAGCTAAAAATAGAAAAAAAAATCAAACAGCATCTCCTCCTCAAAGGCAAGGTAATTTTCCATCAAATTTCATGGAAATGTTTCTAAAATAGCCCTCTATTCAGTTCTACAGTACACCTTCAGCCAAAATACTCAGGAGAGCGATCCAGGGCCATCATGGCCCTCTTGTTAAGTCTGTAACTGTTTCTTGCTTACTTGAACTGTATTCTTAAAAGTCTAAATATTTGCAACATTTTTGCTAGCATGATAGAATTTTAAGGAAAAATCAGTGGGGTAAACAAAGTTATACTTGCATTAAACATGATGGCAGTTCTTTTAAGTTTTTATCATTAGGAAATTTCATAAGGTAATTTCTTCATTAACACTATGAAGATCATGTCCCTTTGATTAATTGACCTATCACAAAATGAAAGAGGATACTAGTGTCCCTTACATGGACCTAAGCATTATGGTTACATTAGAATGTCCTTGCAAATAACAATATTGAATTTTTTTAAACGTATATTAAATATGATGACTAGTCTTTGAACAAATATTTTTGCAGATTTTTTTCAATAGGATAAATTACCTGGCTTGGAGAACTAGAGTGAAAATGCCTATTTAAATCAACAAGGTTTGAAAAATACCAGTGTAATCTAAGGTAGAACTGAGGCCTCTTAAGTTTCTATCATCGATATTGACTACAATTGCAATCACTCTTCCATTGATTGGGAGTGATTTGATTGGCCTAGCTGTAACGTTACGCATAAATGAAGAGCATTGTTATCGAACTGACAGGTATACACGATAGGGATTTCAGTTCTCGAGCCATTTTGTTCTAATAGATTTTTATATTCACTGTAAAGGACGACCGGTGTGAGTAGTGAGACAATAAAAAGAAATTTTAAAACAAGGTGAAAAATTGTCACTTACCGCCGGGAATATTACTCGTAGTTAGTCATTCTGTAGACAACATTTAAAACATTGTAAAGAATATTAACAGTTGAACTAGTTGTGAACGGCAGAAATTGAACTGTTAATCAACGGATTTAAGTGATAATAAAATTCGTTGACAAGGAAAAATCAATAGAAATAGTTTTCAGTGAGCCATTTTGTGACAAGGAATAGTTATATTAGTACCTCAACAAACATTTGACATTTAAACAAACTTTGTGATTCATTGTAACGGATATTATATTCTGATAATATGTAGAAGTTATATTGTCATTTGTGTCAATTGATTTTGGATATTATGTAGTGGTTTTATAATGAATGAACCTGATTAAACAAATTTTTGATATCTTCCCAAATGAAGGTAATGATTTGTAAATATTTTTATACTAAAATGTTTTTTAAAAGAATACTTTGACTTCTGTTTAGGTTTCATTTTGTTAAAGATGGTTGTATCTTTGTAAGTGATTAACTCTTTACTAGTAGTTTTCTGTTATTAATGAACTATTTACTTTTCTTAGGTATGGCAACAACAAAAGATGCATTTTTTTTCTGGAAATGTGTTTTTTTGTGCAAAGATGTTAATATTTACGGTTTTTATTAACAGAACTGAGAATATTTGTAGAAATCACAAAAGAGATAAATTTGGATAAGGTAGATACATCTGAAAAAAAAGAAACTTTTTGTTTTATCTACAATAATAAATTTCTACTACACTTTTTACATTTTGCATTTTTGTCATGCTTATTTGTTCAAGTATTTTTCCTGTGCTGTAATGTTTGATTACTCAGCACAAATATAGATTGCTAGTTAGTTCGAGTGCTTTTTTTGAAGAAAATACCATACTTTTTATTCCCCCAGAGGGAGCATATTGTTTTCATCTGTCTGTCTGTCTGTCTGACTGTGTGTTTGTTTGTTTGTTTGTTTGTTTGTCTCCAAATTTTAACCTTTTTGAGGCCCTGCCAGGGGCATGGCATTCATTCGAATGTAGCGCTTGTAATTGAATGTTTTCTTGAAAACACTGTATCAGCAAGAGAACATAGTGAGTTTAGATATTTGGTTTCATTCTCTCACCTTTAAATATTGTGTCCCCTTTTAAATATTTGCTGTTTATCAGAAATTAACAACAGGAAACCTACCATGTATTGAATATTATTAGATGTTATAGACATACCAATATATATTTTCCTTTTCCTATCTTTTAGAGTAATGAGTGGACGTAACACAAATCGAGGTCAAATAGGGCCTGGTGGAGGGATCCCAGCCCTCCGGGTCCAGGCAGAAACCCCACTACCCAACAGTGATAACTTACGCCTACCAGCCCTTCCTACACAACGGTCAGTGCTTGCAAATGGGAAGCCTACGCAAAATGGCTTTATGGATAAATCACCATTTGTCACACCGAGAGCCCCAGGGCCAGGACCCAATGGAATATATAATGGGTCACGCACAAACAGAAATGGTATTTCATTGATTTGTTTGAATCTTTTTTTAAAACTATATGTGCATGTTAATAATTCTTATATAAAAGTAAAAAGATTTTCTGTAAGTTAAGATTTGTATTTGCAAATATTAAAACTCCTTTGAATGCTAACAACCCTTGAATAGGAATAGGATATTGAAATAAATTTTGTCTGTATATATTTGCATAAATTTTATAATGTTACAAAACTTTTAATCAATTGCAAAACTTAAAATATCAAAATTAATATTGATCTATAAGTTGTAAGAAATGAGCCAAAAAAAAAAAAATCAGTTTTCCTTGAAAGGTTGTACAGAACATACCATTGTTAACTTGTAAGCAGCTAACATTTACCCTTTCAAAGAAGCTGCCACAGATCTTAACCATTACATTTTTAATGTATTATAAACAAATTACGAAATATCATTAAAAATTTTACTCAACTGGAGTTAAGATTGAGTATAACTATTATAAAGTGAATAATTATATCAGTAAAACATAAAAAAAAATTAATTAGAAGCAAAATAAATACTTAAAAGCATCAAATCAATTTGAAATGGTTCTTTTTACATGAATTTGGAAGTAGTTTTGTTTGATAGTATTAAGGAAAGTATAATGTTAAATTTAATGAAAAGAAAGGTTAATTTTTTTCTTGATTGTATTAACCTTTAGCCTGCTAAATTTCCAAATGGACTTATCCATCTTTTAATTCGAGCAGTACCATTTACCATTTATAGGGGTAATAGTTGTAAAAATACTGACTGAATAGTGAAAAGTACAGATCATGATCAGACTGCATAGGTGTACACTGGTCACAAAGGCATACAATCACTGCCAGCAGGATAAAGGTTAATTGATCTTGTTAGGTTGTATGTATGCCTTCCTGTTAAATTCCTTGTATTATGTATTCTCTATCCATTAAATTTAGTTAATCTCCATAGAATGTCAAAAGAAAATAAGTGTAAGACCAGTAATGTTGTTTTGGTTTCTTTTCCCAAAATGGCAAACTTGATCTTTGTAAAGAGAAAAACTACTCCATTGTAATGATACACAGAGATAAAAACAAGGGTTCAATTGAATCATCAGACAAAATTTAAAAACTCACTTCCTGCAAGCAAGCTTAATTTTGATAAAAGTTTTAACCTGCTTAAGTCTGTTTACTTTCCACACAAAATTGTTAGTTTTGATTTCTTTAGTTTTTCCGATAGAAAACTCAGGTTAAAAACTTAAAGCTTTAGATTATTGAAAATAAATGATTAAGCCGTTTATCAATAGAAACATCACTTACTTTATTACACTGTTTCTGTTTGTGACGATTAAAGTAACATGGCTTTTTTCACTCTTCTTTCTGTATTGTTATAGAAAGAACTCTTTGGTCATTCAACATTATCATTTTCTAATATTGGAGACAGTATATGATTTAAATTATTTCTGCTATATGGTCCAAAGGAGAGTTTCCGAATTGGCAACATATTTTTCTTTTAAATCACAGTTTTTTTTTCATTATATTTTTTGACGACGTACCAAAAGTATTGAAAAGATATATCTAGTAGTTCACAATAGTTTTATTCTGTGGTGATTTGTTGGACCAGAAATTTGAAGTTGGAATTAATTGAACAGATTTTTTTTTTTTGGATGGCTTTCCTCTGATTCATTCATCAATTTTCTTCAGCAGTTTTAAGTTTTCTGGATAAGTATAATTGCTAATGTAACAATATCAAACAGAGTTTAATGTTTCTATTGCCTTTCAGCCAGTTTACAGAGGTGTATATATACATGATCGTAACAATAAACAGTAGTTTTTTGATACCTTTAAAGCAAATGATATGAGGTATTTTACTTCTTTGTATTTCAAAAGTAACACCACTTCAAAGAAAAATTGAATGAAATGAAACAGTGTTAACAGGCCCGGATTTACCGGGGGGGCTTAAGGGGCCCAAGCCCCCCCCCCCCCCCAGCTGGCCCGTTTGTAAAAAAAATAAAAGGGCTCGTTTTTAAAGACTCTTAAAATTTTTTTCAGCTCTTTTCACCTCGTAACAGAAACACAGTCAACTTTTCAATTTGCAATGGTCATGCAATATTGCGTAACAACTGATAACGAGTTCTCAACTTTATAGCCGTGTATATTACACAATGTGCCGTATATTCGGTGGCACGGATTATCCGAGAGTTCTGATGTATAGTTTTCAAGCGTCTAGTAACCTTGACGTATTTGATAAAGTTGTTAAATGAGCGTCTGCTGACCATGATCAGTTGCCTGATGATATTGTGCGAACTCCAGTCGCAACAACTCGGCCTTTTCCGACAACTTCGTATAAAGACTTATCGAAGTCGCCTTAGGTGTTCCGAATGGTGCAAACTCCACACAGCGGTTATTTCCCTTCCATACTTTCAGTACAGTAATCACTGCCGACAGTCATGTCACGTGATGATGGTCGAAAGTAAATAAATAAAATTTTAAACTTTTTTTCAAGTTACATTTTTAAAAAAAATTTCATTACAGCCAGGCATGTTTAATCAATGGAATTCCAACGGTAACTAAACTAACCAGCTGAAATCCAGCTAAGGTTAACCCGTGTCTGCAGAGATCTTTCCAAAGAATAATGGGGAGATCACTGCGAGGAGATTGGATAATGTGATGACGGTGTTATTTGTTATGCCAATTAATTTATTGATAAATTATTTGTTTCAGAGGACTTTATAAATATAAAATGAAAAAAAAGTTTTTTGCTTTAGTTGAACATTTCAAAGAATACCAGTATATTTCTTTTAAATTCTCACACAAATTTCATTATATTTTTATGCCTAAAATGCACCAAAATGAGCCATTTACTCCACCTTTTTAGAACATTTTCTTGGGGAAGGCCCCCCCAAACCCCGCCTACGGAAGGGGGTTACCCCCTTCCGTACCTTCCCCCAAGCCCCCCCAGTCAGAAATTTCTGGATCCGGCCCTGGTTAATATATAAAAATTGCATCATTAATTAACAAATTCAGACCTAAATGCATTTCAGTTATTATAAATTATCTAAGTAACTTTAGGCAAAAGACATATCAAAATTATTGCTAATCTTATATTATATTACACCTTTAAAGTTTCTTATTAACAGGTAGTTGAATTGAATAAATGGAGAAAAGGGTTTAAAAAGTATAAACAGTTAACAATTTATCATATTCAGAAGCCTTTGTAAAAAGTTATCTTTAACTCTTAAGACTTGATTCACACCTTTCTGTTTTTTTGCCAACTTCCGTTTTTCCTATGAAATGCTATGTGGCAGTGAAAATCATTATGTTGTAACAAACAAGTTCTTGTTTTCTTCTGTAAAATGTTCAAGACTTGTAGGCTTAGTGAAAAGGAGAGAACAATATTATTTTTCTGTTATTAGTTCTATTCAAGCTACATGTCCAGTGAAAGAAAAATATTTCTCTTAAGAATTATGTGTCTGTATTTACCAAAGATATTACGTTTATAAAAATCAGATACATTATATCATATTGTGTTGTGGATATTGATGCCAGGTCAAATAGTGATTGTTGGGAAGGTGGGTTCTATGCCCAATAATCTTGATTCTGTTCTTGTCTTGGGTCACCCAGTACAAGACGGTTATTTTGTTTTTATGAAACTTTTATACTTTTCATTTTTAGAAAAAACATGCTATATTTGCATAACCGTAAGTTGTAAGGAATTAATTGATTATTGAACAAAGTCAAGAACAGAAACTAAATATTTTCTTGTGATGTTTATGATTTAAGTATTACCTTTCGGGTTTTTTTTTCAGCTGGATAGAAATTATATATTCTGTTTAAAATTGAAAAAAAAAAAATCTTGTTCTTTTGACCTTTATCAGAAATTAGAAAAGATCATAAATTTCTTTGATCAATACTATATCTGTTATACAAAAGTGTTAAGTATGTTTTTAAAAGTAGATGCCTTTATTGAGGTTTATGATACGTTTAAATTGAAAAATGAATTCTTTTTTACTGAAGTAGAATTTCCCAGTACAAATGATTAACTTTTTTGTGTAAATGATATACCTATTTCCTTCAATTATCAGTATGAAAAAACAAGATTTCCATTGCGCGTAATGATGCTTTCATTATTTATGCAGTTTTCAATACACTCTAGAATGATTAATGTGTGTATTGACGTATTTTGATGCCCGATAAATTAGAAGTAATAGAGGACCTATTCTTTCTGGCCGTGTAAGAGGAAAACAGATGCAATTTCATGACGAATTGAAAACATTGCTGATAGCAGTAGCCCTAGACTAAATTGCAGATTTTTAAAAAAATAATTTGACATATTTGAAGGGTATTGGTGCAGCTTGTATTGATATATTGGTATAGCCATTGATTTTCATTCTAGTTGTAAAAAAGACTGGTTGAACTGGCCTACTTTCACTTAAAATGATGGCAGAAAGAATGCTGTCAGATTTTTATTGAGGTTATTTTTTTGCATTTTCATTGATCAATTTGCATGTAAATTTCATTTCTTTATGCCATAGTTTTTAAAGACTGTAATAACAAACCGTTATGTTTTGGTCCAGAAATAAGAACTAAATTTTTTTTCTATCCAAGATTGAGACATTATCATGATTAAACACTTCATAATGATGAAGTATCTCCTTTGTTACCTTTGGCTGTGGAATTATTTAATAAATAAATAAGGATTGTAAGACTTAATTCTGAATTTTAGTAACTCAATCTTTTGACTATTTTCAGACCTTAGTAATCTAAATCTTCAAGGCTTTGGAGTAGCACCTAAACAGAAGCAGCAGAGCTTTGGTCATCATAATGCGGCAGCCTTCGCCAATCCACAACAGCTTCATATCCCAAACAATCGTCTTGAAACACAAACACCAACTCCGAGTGAAGTTTCCACTATACATTCAGCAAGGAGTGTCCACACTCCGACCTTATCTATGGTGTCTGGGCAAGGCTCGGAGCGAAACATTCAGACACCAATAAGCAACGTTGATAGAAACTTCCTGGAACCTGGAAATTCCAGCAAAAGCTGGAATCCATATCCAACACTTCCACATGTCAGCAGTGCCAAAGATCTAGATAGCATGTCTATATCTGATAAGCAGTCGTTGAATGAGCAACCACACAGGGCCTCATGGCATACACATGGAGTTGTACCCAGTAGTGCAACAACCCGTTACCAGACCAGTAGCAGTGGTACAAACTCCCTGTCCCCACATCTGGCAATGGATACTTCTCCTACTGGTTCTACAGCTCTTGGATCAAACTTCACCAACAGTCCTCGCCATTCTGCCACAATTCACTCGCGAGCACAGAAACGTGCACATTCTTTGTCACCATTGGGAGATGGAATTGAGTTTGCCAAGTTAATCCGAGCCTCCCCCACATCACTTGCATGCATTAATAGTGCAGCCATGCATGCAGGTGCTTCACCACTGGCTAACAACGTTGCTCAGTATGGACACTTTGGACACTTGATTGCTAGGAACAGCAGAAACAGCAATGGAAGTCCAGTTTCGGGGTCAGCAAACAGTGGAAACCGTGGTTTCTCACAGCTCAAAGCTGAGCCAGGCATTGAGATCAGTGATATGCAAGATTACTTCCAAGATATTGTTAGTAATCAAGTAGTAATGCCACAAAACGAGATCCCATACTGGGAGCAGAGAGCCTTTGCAGACATTACTCAGTTTGGTTCAGTGCAGTTTAACCTTCCCCCAGAGAATCTGGTTCAGCCTCCCGGTGTTAATGGCAATATGAGTGGTTTCAGTAGCCAGCATAACATGAATATGAACCTGAACATTAACAATATGAATGATGGAATGAGGCCACCACCACCATACGACCAGGCAATTGGTCAGAATCCAGCCATGATGCATCAGACGCAGACATTTAATACAGTGCCTACGCAGCCATTGGCGCAAAACAATTTGAACAATATAAACAACATTAACAACTTGAATAATATGAACAATAACTTGAATACCATGACAAATGGTATGCAAGAGAGTATAAATGAATTTGCAGAGGACGGTGAAGTTGATGAAAATGGTGAGAAGCAGCATATTTGCCGCTGGGTAGACTGTAATGTGCAGTTTAAGGAGCAGGATGAGTTAGTACGCCATATAGAAAAATCTCACATTGACCAGCGGAAGGGAGAGGACTTTACGTGTTTCTGGGCAGCATGTCAACGGAGATATAAACCGTTCAATGCACGATACAAACTTCTTATTCATATGCGGGTCCATTCAGGGGAGAAACCAAATAAGTGCACGGTATGTATGATGTCTCATTAGTAACAGAACAGTTAAAAATTACAGGTAGATTTGATTTATATATACACAGAAATTAGGGTTTTAGAATCGTGACATGGTTACCACTAAAACAAGACATGCAGGAAAATTGTGTTCTCTTTCATGAGCAAGTGTATACTTATAGCCAAGTTGTTGCAAACATTTATGCTTTAGCGAGAATGGCTAAAATCTATGCCTCTTCGTTTAAAGTTGACATGGAATTTATAACAACATTTAAACATAAGATTAAAGACAATTTCCTTGGTAAACAGCCTTTTATGACAAAAGTTCAAAATTACAGGTTAGTTTACATTGGGCAGGATAACAGACTGTCAAAGGTATTAATTAGTCATCAAGCTCGGTGTTTTTGAAAATGTAAACTTATGCATTTAAAAGTAAAATTATGTTGGGAAGGAAAGAAGACCTTTAAAACTTGGGAGAGAAGATCAGTTTCATATTGATTTATGAAGTACCAACTTGGGAGGTAACATCAAGACAAAGCAGACGACACTTTGACTGTCACAAACTGGTCTTACTTTTTCTTATTGCTGCAAATTTTGCAGAATAGTGAAAAAAGATATTTTTCTGGGAAAGATTGATAGATTGGTCTGATGCTTTGTAAATTGATGGGTCTTTATTCCTTTTTTATTATTTGGATTTTTACAGCAAGAAAAAGGAAAAAAATAGGTGGCAAAAAATTATTCTAAGGTATAGTCAGAGAATGTAGACTTGCATGAATTGGTGTCACTTGCTATTCTTTTGTTGTATTAATTACTTTTATTGTGAACAGTCAGTCAAGAGATAGGCTCAAATTGAAAAAATTTTTGTTTGCCTTTCAAGATTACTCATTGGTAGACTGGTTTCATTGTTTCCTGACCTGAATGTTCAAAACGAATCATGACGACCAGTCTGAAAGTTGTTTTTCACCTTGCCAAACATGTTGGGGCTGTTTTAACATTTGTTCCTGACGTGACATTGATTTTGTTGTTGTTTTGTTAGGGTACACCTGTAATGTCATAAATTAATCAAACTTAGTGAAATAGTTGACAGGCACATGAATTTGTATGAAAATGCAGCCATATTTAAAACCCCAGCTTTTTGTGTATTTGAAAACTATTTGTTACACTTAATAGTTCAAAACACTTAACTGTTGAAAGACATGTTATGCAGTAACCTAGTCATATAGCTCAGTGAACTATGTTTTAAATTCCTGAAATGATTTCATACAGGTCAAAATATTATCAGCTGTTCCCAGTCAATTAAATTATAGAGAATTTATTTTAAAACAGCATTTTGTTTGTATTTTGCTTATAAAAAACTGAAATCTGAGACATACCCAGTACTTATTGCAAGTTTTAACATTTTCTTTACCAAATATACTGATATTATTGTTTACATTATCACTGTTTCAATTTCTCATTGTACATATATTTCTTTCAGTTTGAGGGTTGTACCAAGGCATTCTCACGGCTTGAGAACTTGAAGATACATTTACGATCTCACACTGGCGAGCGCCCTTATATCTGTACACATGCAGGCTGTACAAAGGCATTCAGTAACTCGTCAGATAGGGCCAAACATCAACGCACACATCTGGATACTGTAAGTATAGAAGGATCAAGAAGCTGCCTTGACCTTCATAGATTAATGCCTTGACCTTTGTAAATTACTGCCGTGACAGTTTTAGATAACTGCCTTGACCTTCATAGATTTTATCTTAGGTCAAGTTATAAAGGTGGCTGACTTCTCTTCCCTTTAACATAGTGATTCAGGAGTCAATGTTACTGTTCATGTCCCGGTTGGGTAGGGTACAGAACAGGTATAAATTCTATACTTGAGACAGTGGTTAGATAAAATACCTGTCCGAAGTCTACGATAGTAGACATATATAACATGCAACAACAGAAAGGTATACTGAAATAATGAGTTTTCTTTCTCAAGGTTTGCTTGCATAAGGTATACGTTATAGGAAAAAAAGTAAAAATTTCAGCATGTATATGTTACTCAGCTTGATATATTTAAACACTCATTCATTCATTTACTAAAGTCTGCTTCAAGTCTAAAGATAAAAACAGTTTGAAACTTTGACAGTTTCCTGTTAAACAAATTCTGAATGATTGAAATTTAGATAATCATAGGTGCAATATAAATTCAGCTTGTGTCAAAGAAATATTGAATGAAGGTGAATTGATTAGTTTATTAAATATCCATCTTAAATGCTGTAATAGGCAAAACTTATAATAGTGAATTAAAATGAAATGCCATGATATGTAAGATATAAAGGCTTAAGCATTGCAGACTTATAATTGTAAAATGAAAATATTAAATATTTTTAGAATCTAAGTCACAAACAGAGATGAAATAATGCCAGAAGAATTGTAAATTGTTTGAAGTTGACTTTTTTATGTATACTGTTACTAAAAGATCCCATTGTTTAATAATGGAAGAACTCTTTTTGAGTGTTAACTACTCTGGACAGGCATACATTACCACTTCAGACCAAGTAAGGTGTTAGAATAGTCAAAGGAAGCCTTGGATTTTCAGTAGTTAGTATGATCAATTAAGTGACCATAGCTTTTCAAAAAATGTCAAAAAGGATTTGTAAAAAAATGTTGGGAATTCTTCATGGTCTTGCTTCATTTGAATAAATTATAAGTAAATTAATAATTAAGAAATATTTTACAATGTGAATAATTCGAAATTGAACCGAAGCAGTTGAGAAATTTATTTTTCTTAAATTTGCGTTTACAAAGAAAGAGGTCCATAGTTTAATAATAGCAGTAACCATTTAGTAGATGAATGATTATGTTGTTAAGTATTTCTTTATTGCGTGGTATTTTCCATTTTTTAGAGCAATTTGAAAATATATTGTTTATACTGTTTAGCAGTAGAGAACAGGTAAATTATTTGTATTAAAAGTACTTTTTGATACAGAAATGTGGGCATCAGTTCACAGGCCTTTACAGCTATGCTATGCCTCATTTCAGATTAAATTTGATACATTTTATCTGTTTATATAAAATTTAATCATGCTGAAATCTTGCACACCCTTTTTGCATGTTTTAGATAATCTTGTATATACGTTCCTCTTTATGATTTTCCCATGTCTAAAATTATGATAATTATAATGGACTATTTATCGGAGTACGATTGAACATCTTCATTTGACTGGTCCTATTTTTCATCTTGAATGGCTCAGTATATGTGATAGTCATCATTTTATGATAGTGTCACAGATAAGGGTGTAACAGTGCTGGGACATGTCAGACAACACTCTGTATTGATGCATTAATAACGTAACTCTAAATACAAGACAATAATGTTCTTTAATTGTAAGTACTTGGGATTAATAAATGATTATCAGATCACTAGGTGCAGTGCATTTTTTGGCAAATACGTTAGTTGGAATATGATTATATTCCAATGGCAGATCAAAAATTGAAAAAATAACAGAAGACTTGTGGGGGAGGGGTAGAATGTAAATAAATAAGTGTGAGGAGAAACTGTATTTCATCCTTAAAATTAAGCGGTGTAAAATGCTTAAAAAAATCCAGACTTAGAATTATTTAATACGTTTGTAGACCTTCATAGACTCAAAAAAAGGCAGTGATTTCGAAAGGTTATTGATGGGCAAATTCTTCACCCTTATATTAGTTTTATATGAATTTGAAAATTTCTACTCTTGCGCCTAATCTGCACAGGTGTGTTAGGATAAGATCTTATTGACAGAATAGAATAACTTATTGTCACGTCTTAAATCTCACTTTAATATATCTGTTCCGATTTGAAATGACTTTGTATCAGTATTTGCCAAGGTATTACATGGGATCTGGGCTTACCTAATGTCTAATGAAATTTCATTTATCTTGAGCAGTCATTACATTTATCTATGAGAATTTGAAATATTACCTTATACGCACGTTAAAAAATTATTGAAAGGAAGTTTGAATGGAATAAAAAAGAATTTCCGAATGTCAGATGATAAAAAAATATCTGTGCCTTTTAATGGTACATATTTTTCTATATGTCCATAAACTTTGGTATTTGTCAGTTAATTGATAATAAAAAAATACATTTTCAGAAACCATATGCTTGTAATGTGGTGGGCTGTAACAAGAGATACACTGATCCAAGTTCGTTGCGGAAACATGTGAAGAATCACAACCAGAAAGATCCACAGAAAAAGAAGGTAAGCCAAAAAGTGATGGTCACATGTCTTCCATAAATCGCATTAAAATTAACCTGTTTCGATTTTACAGTGTAGGTAAAGACTGAGGTAGCACTATTTCAGGATTCAAAAGATACTCATTTCTTTTTTTCGAGTTACCTTATTTTCAAGGATTGCAAAAATCAGGGTCGAGCAAGTCGTCAGTGTGGAGCAATGTGAAAACAAGGTCAAAGATCTTAACAGAGGTGAAATTCTTCCATAAAATTTACAGATCCCAACCATTTTCTATATAACTATGGTTATAAACCGAACTTGAGTAAAACACACAAAAGGATTGAATGATAAAAGCAACTTTCTAAGGAATGTAAAAGATAGATCTAATGTTATGTAAACAGTGAAGTAGCATCTAGAATTTTTCAGCACTGTAAATTGGGCAACTGAAAATTGTCTATAGCTCAGAACAGATCAGTTAATGTAAGCAAAGCTGTGTTGAGGGTTGTTTTTTTTTTTTTTGTTTTGTTTTGTTTTTTTTTTTGCTTTTTTATACACCTAAATATTAAAAGCCATTTTTTTCTACAAATAATTACATCAAAGTTGTGTCTTAAGTAAAGAGCCATTGAAAAGTTTCCTTCTTATCAGTGTGTTATTTTGCTTTGCAAAATTGATTTCCTACTTAATCCAATTAGAAAAGAAAGTAGGTCACGCCAAACGAGTTCTGTCATCGTAAGCCAATTTTTAATCTTTTTGCATTGATACAGAATAAAGGTTCTTTAAAATTTTGATGGAACTTAGCACAGTCATGTCTGTTTACAAAGTAAACAGAAGATGAAAAAATTGAATACTTTCTGTAAAACATGACTCAGCACATGTTGATTTGTAAGACAGATTCATAACTTTTACTGTTTTGAAATTGCTTAAAATATTTCATGTTGACACAATTCAAGATACGCTTTTCAAAATTTAAATGGACATTGTAAGTCTTTTAATGAGATCTTTTGTTATATGATGTTAAATAAATGAATTTCTTTTCTCAAGCTGTTATTATGTAGGTTGTGAATTTTCAGGCATTGTGAGTTCTTTCTATGAATTTTCTTGGTTATAAAAGAATATCTTGATAGGATTTTATCTGGTTGTTTCAAAATGTTAATGTTTTCAGTTTTAATAAACTCGGGTAGAACTTGTCAAAAGTTGAAATTCCATAAGCATTGAAGAGGTAAAAGTCCTTATATGAAGTAGACAAATTTTGATTGTTTACATTTTTCGTTCTGTATCATTAAATGACTAGGCAGAAATACTTTTTTGTAAAAAAAAAGTTTGTCTAGTACTTTTCATTTTAAAACCTGCATAATGTCAAATGTAGATTTCATTATTCAAAGCGTAATTACTGATTCAAAATAGGGTGACTTGCAATCGAAGAAGCCATGTTTATTTACTTTTGAGTATACACGGAGCTTATCAAAATCTTAGTCAAATACCCAGCAAACAGTTGATTTAACATAATTGCTATCAAAAATTATAAACATTGTGAGATTGAATTTAGAAATATTGAATAGATGTCCAGTTATAATAGTGACGACACTCGTGGGAATTAATGCCATCTGATAACATATGTAATACACCATTGAAATAAAATATTATAAGTTGTTATGGCTTTAACATTGAAACAAAAGATACAGTCTTCTCCTGTCAAAAAAATCAAAGTACTTTGAAGTATCTACTGTTGTTCTTTAATAATGAAATTCAAATTTTATTTTGTAGTACATAGGTATACCTTGACCAGTGTGCCAAGATGCTCACTTCCTCTGTCTGTACTAAAAAGTTACGCTTAATCGGCATTTGTCTTGTTTCAGATGCAATAGTGTTATGAAAGCTTTCATTCACCTTCATGTATTTATAAAAAGTTGGAACTTATGAGCCTTGAAACAGCTTTTAGACTTAAAATCATTGATACATTTAATGATTTTTTTCCTCTTCATATAGATTTTGTTGTTTGCCCTGCTTTTCTGACAAACAGTTCAAAGCATTTCACCATTCACACTTCCTTTCAAAGAGCAGGCTTTTGAATTGAAATTACATGTTGAAAATAGGATAGAAAAAATTAAAGTTTGACTGCAGGTCATTCAAAGAAATAGGGTAAAGCTAGTTAATGCACATAATATCTTAAACTGCGGAATTATATTTAGACATTTGGCGGAATTAATTGGGTTTAATAATGATCATTCTATTGTAGAAAACCTAAATTTACCTATACAGTTAAGTTTAATGTTATTCTTTCATTAAATATTTAGTTGTGTAAAAGAGGCTATTCAACACTCAAAGAAAAGAAATGGAGGGAAAATAGTGTTACACCTTTATTTGTTTCTCATCTAGGAAATCCGATAGCTATATTAATATATCTAAATTTAGATTCATGATGAAAGGGTATATGTTGTAAGTCTTCCAAAAGAAAACTCGGAAAATAGTTATCTCACATTTATTTCCAACTGTTCAGGATTTTAAAAAAAGAAAAGAAAAGAAAGCTCTTAATTAAGGCACTTAATTTTGTATAAAATTGACTTTGGTTAATAAGTCATAAATATTTACAGAATATTGAAAATGCATGAAGTCATTGAGTATAGAATGGATATGTATAGAGCTTTGTTTCTGTTTTGTATTTCACTGAACTTACAACATTGTTTGTGTATTGTACTTGGAACAAAAACTACAAAAAAAATGCTTATGTCATGTTTAGGGGAGGTTATTTAAAGCAAGAAGCCATGACACTGTAAACAAATGTGGCTTTCACTTTTGCGATATGTTTGCATTTATCTGGAAAAGTCAGTCAGTATAAGTTGACATTGATACTTTGATGCCCGTATCATTTCCTGAAATCCATATTTGCCCATACAGGATTATTTTTTGACTTTTATCTCTTGTTTGTCAGTTTTAAAACTACTTATATATTAGATTTGTGGCTCCTACGAAAACTGCTTGAACACGTATTGAATAAATGTCTTCCTGATAATTTTGTAAGCTGGTTTTGTCAGATTTTTGATAGTTTGTAAAATTAAGGGCAATAATTTAAATGTAATTTATATTTATTTGAGATTCTGAATTTTGGTTGTACATTTACTTGCTAAATTTGATTGTTAACATGTATCCTTAAATTTATGTTTTAACAAAAGACAAATAATTTTATAGGCAGTTGTGGCAAACAAGAAACAAAGGGATAAATTTAGAGTGCCGTTCCACTACAAAACTTGGTCCATTTAAAGATTTGGTCCTTTAAAAGTGAAACGATACCTATATACATACAACTGTACAAAAGTTGTTTGTTTTGGCAGTCACAACTTTCCTTGATCTTTAATCATGTGACACTTGTATGAAATAGGGCTGATACTTGACATATACTGTAAATATCAAAATCGTGGAGAAAATTGGCCCGAAATCAATGTTTGAACTAAACATGTATGATGAGGTCAGTTTTAATACAACTTTTTTTTCCGACTTGATGTTTACATCCAGGCATGCACACTAACACTTCCAAAAAGAGCAAAAGTGTTTTATCTGTCTCAGTTGATCTTAAAACTGCATATTCATTATGAAACATTTTACAAATACTAGTATTATTTAGTATTTTATTTAAAGAAAATTTTGTGCTTTGAAAAGTTAACATTCTTTAGCTGATTGACCCTGTATTCTTTAAATGGCCATGTCTTTGACATTTTCTTATGCTTCAAAAAATAAAAAATGTTTGCAGTTACATTAGCGGTCACCTTAACCATCTTTCAGTGTCTTTGTATGCAAATTAATTACATAGTTGAATTTTATTAATTGAGATGAATTTGTATGGAATAACTTGCTGTTATGGCATCTTTCTGTATAAAGAAAATAGTACAATAAATGTATCATTATGTGTATGTTTATATACAAAAACGAGAGGGCCTTAATGACCTGAATTTAAATTTGCTCATCATGAGTTCAACTGCTCACAATGCTGTGTAGTAAGACTGACCCATTACTTGAAGCCAATGTTGATGCATGATTAACAGTCACAGATTATAATACTCACTGATTACAAAAGCTCATCTGAGCTCTTTTTGCCCAGTTGAGCTTTAAAACAAAAAGAAAAACAAAAAAAAACATTTGATAATGTGTAATGCCAGTGAAAATCAGGCTTTTATGTCTACAAACTAATTTCAGTTTCAGTAAGAAAAGTGTTGGTATCTTAGTATTTTTATACAAATTAGATGATGTGAAACCCAATGAAATATGGTATCTACAATCATATGATAAGATATATTTGTCACTTTTCTTATTTTCTTATTTATGGATGATCAATGTTTGTGTACTTGCGCTTATCTTCAGGGAGACCTCGGCATGACAAGTGGACGGATTGATTCGTCGAGTTTATATATGGCAACAGACTCTCTGTTCAAAGTTGAACATTTTTATCAATTTCAATGATACGATAACGAGAAATTTAGAGATTAAAAAGTTTACATTAATAGCTTTTATCAAAGATTCCTTGTATGTGTAGTATTCTTTATGAAAAGAATAGAAGAATAGGGGCACTTTGTTTGAAGATCCTGTTTCAGGACTTGTGTCATTGAAAACATTTCTATACATGTTCACTAAGTGTTTAGGATAAAATGTTTTGTCGGAAAAGTTTCTTCAAACAGATATTACTCAAGAAAGAGTTATGTTCATATTTTTTTGTGGAAATATTAATTGTTCATTGGTATTAAAAGCTGAAGGGGGAAAAAAAAGCCAAATGAAACAGGCTTATAAAGATAAAGGTAACAAGAACATCCTTGAATCAGTAAAAAATAGGTCATTTTCCGACTGTTTTCATCTATTATTTGTATACATTGAAACAAAATAATCTGCAACTTTTTAGAAGAAAGAAAACAAATGAAACCAAAACAATAACAACAAAAAAGACAAAAACAAAAAAGAATCAGAGAAAACAATTGATTCCATATGTCTTAATTATAAAATGATTTATAGAAAGTTTTACTTCTCGAATATATTATACCTAGAGCAGATGTCACCTCACTTCAGATTTACTAGACCAAAGTTTATACAAACATTCTTTGCCCTATAATCTGCCAAAAAACAAGCAAAAGTGGCCCTTACGCGTGCTTGTTTGTAATAATGAACGGCTTTGATATTTTATTGCCACCAGCTTTTTATGACAAATATGTTTATTCTTTCACCAATCAGGAGAGAATCGACCACTTTCATTCTGTGCATTTAGATAAAGAAAGCAAAATGTTCTTTAATAATTTCACAAAGAATTTTATAAACAATGAACAGTATAGCCAACTTAAGAAAAGGGAGATTTTTAGAACTCAGACTAGAGAGTGAAAATAGGGACAAAAAAATATTTACAGCTGTAAAAAATCTGGGAAAAGTGATCTGGAGTTTTTTTTGGAAAAAAAAAAATGTACATGACCTAACTGCGATAATTTATAATTAAACAGTAAAAAGTAAATAAAATTAAACTTGACCTAAATTGCTTGGTAGTTACTTGGAATGTTTACTGTCTATAGTTTTACAATTGTTAAGCTATTCAAATAAATTTGCTGTACATTTTAAGGTAGTTTTTGGTTATGTACCTTTAAATAAATATGTAATGAAAAGTTGCTCATTTTTTTTATATGAAGTGGTGGTAAGAAATTTGATACACATGCTGTGTTTTTCAATACCATCAAAGACTTTTCCTAACTGGTGTTTTTTTTCTACATTATTTGCTTGAAAATTGAGGTATCCTTGTATAATTGTCATAAGAAAAGAAGATTATTTCGCAGACAAAAGATATATCCTATTGTATTTGAAGTCTAAAGATGGCTTTTAAATCGCAAGCCATGGAATGTTTACTTTGGCATCCATTTCAGAGCTTTAAAAGAATGTCCTTACGTAGGATGAATTGTTGAGGAACTGATTGTGAAATTTATTGCATTATAAAATATGCCCTAAGTAAATGTGATTTATTTGTATGACAGAAACTCGTTAGAACGTCTTTTGAAGTTTCCCTATTGTTTGATATTAGACAAGTTGTGGGATAACTTATTTTCACCTTAAACTTCATAAAAGTGATATTAAAAGTACTTAATTGAAATAAAACATGTTAACTTCTGTACCTGGTTGGTATACAACAAGATTGTAGTGAATATTTTCAGCAAAAAAGCCAAAATCACACTAGCTATGTCACATAATAAATTTTGAATGAAAAGAAATTATGTCCTTGTCAAAAACATTTTGATATTTTTTATTGAAATGTTGATGCATTTGGAAGGTAACAATGATATTGGCAGAATTTTGCACTGTTTCATCAGAGTTGTCTATACATATATAAGTAACAACCATTCATTCCTTTTTCCCAGATGAAGCGTGAAGACACGTCACAGCCAGGAATGCTGGGTAACTGTCTCACAATACAACAGTTGCACACAGGCAACCAAGAGAATGTGCAGCAAGAAATCTATCCAAGTAAGTAAGACAAAAGCAACTTATGGGTGTAATGGCTGTTTTCAGGCATGGAGAGGTTTTTTTTCCTGTCCATTTAGGAACTACTGTATTCTTTTAAGGAATTTTGATATGTAGGTTTTTGTTATTAATAAAACAGAAAGATAAAAACAACGCTGTAGACTGGATGATTTTAACTTAGAAAGGGAGTCTTTTCATTTTGTAAAGGTTTCTGCAATCAAGTAGAGCTCCTTGTTTCAAAGCATCTGTTTTGGATTTTCATTAAAAAATATCTTAATTTTACTAGAGAGACAACGGGCTTTTTTGGCTGGACAGTGCATATATATTTTTTGTAAAATTTTTTAATAGAAGCATTGCAATAAGTGATATGCATTAAATTATAAACCAAAAAATCAAATCATGAAAATGATATATATTAGCTATTGGAACCAGTACCTGTTTCATTCCAGCCTTTTTCAGGATATTCAATTTCGGTAAAGTAATTAAGTAGGTGGTAATACTTTGATGAGATCTTCTTGCCCCAAGATTTATATTAGGAAGTTCTTGGGCAATATATATAAATATATATATCAGTATTAATTTGTTCAGGTTAAAGACTTGGCTTGGGCTTTTATGCTACATTTCACTTAATTCAATATGTTTGTCTTAATGAGACTTTAACAGACAGTTTCTGCAGAAGTGATATACAATGCCTAAATCCCTAAATGTCTAGAAAGACAAACGTATCTCACTAATCGATGATGAATCTTTTACTTGAGTGACAGATTTGCATTCGGCACTTGTATAGTTACGTGACGTCAAACGATATTCTATCCATAGATAACTGATTTAATGTTACCTTACAACATAACACTGTATGTATTCGGACAAAAGGGATTTACTTTTCAGATGTGCTGCTTCATTGCTCCCATTATTTTTGATTGACTTGAATCATACGCCTGAACTATCTTAAAATCAATCTTGAACGTCACTCCTTTTTGCCGCTTTGTTTATTGTAACTTTAAGCATATTTATTTTTTACTTATTTGTAAGATTGTCCGCTTTTGACCTCAAAAGGTATTGAACGAACACTCAAGAATATTTGAAGTTAACTTTATTGCCTAGCTATGTTTTCTAAACGGGTTACGTCTAGGTTTTTAAGGTTAACAAAAGATTTCTTTCTACCCGGTTAAAGAACACTTCATGAGTTGGGAAAACGATCTAGCATTGAACTTATATTATGTTTGAGAAATAATAATTGGTTAAATAGAAATTCTCAATGCAGTCATTGTTTGTTAATCTGATTGAGTTCTAAATAGATGAAATTGCAGTTAATAATTTCAAGGGTTGTATTTCCCCCGTACCAGCCTGTGACTTTGGCGGTGATGTTTTAAAGAGAACTGTTGAATTTTTAAGCTGTGGTTGTTTGTGTAGAAAATGAAGAGACATTTTCTAAAATCATTTCTCCATAGAAACACATGATCAGAGAGTCACAATGACTAAATGGAATTTTCTAAGTATAATGAGAAATGAAAAAAAAAAAAAAAAAAAAAAAAAAAACAAACTCTAAAGCCAGTATAAATTTCATAGAGGTACTGCATGGAATATTTTTTTTATATCAACGAGAAAACACAACAAAAAATGGAAAACCTTTCAATATTTTAGTTGTTTTAAGAATGTTTGTAGTTTAGGACTCAATCTTTAGTCTGAAGTTATGAGTAAACTCTAAGTTTCACCAAATAGTTGCTTTTATATAAGCTGACTTATCAGTAAGGGCATACAAAAAAAAGCAAGTCATGGGTGTGACTTGTTTCAGCAATTATATTTGAATTTAACTTACTTTGTCACTGTAAAGCAATTTTCAAAACTAGCAGTTACTTTTTCAATTGTTAACTAAATGTTTTCCTGTATAATAGTGTTTAACAATAATTACAGTCTAAATTTACCGTCTTTATTCTCAATTTGTAAAGCCCTGAATTTTAATTATGTAAATTATCGTCTAAAGTACATTTATCGTGAAAATCACCTCTGACAGACCATTTTTCACCCAAATGTTATGTTATCAGTATGTATCATATAGAATATATATTTCTAAAAAGAAGTAACGTCTTTGTTAAATGTATTTTTTTCATAGCGAAACTGTGACCTATGCATTTTATATGATAGCTCAAATTGTGTCACTGTGACAGTAAAAATTCTGTAAATAGGCTGTATATTTTTAGAAATCAGTATTTTTATCTTCGAAATAAATTGTTTAAATTGGTTAAATTTTGTTTAACGTCTTCTAACAGTCAGTCATATCAGGCAGGCGATTTACAAAACCATCATTCCTGGGATGGAGCAGTAAAAGACTCCTATTCTCAGTAAGAAACTGCCATTTTTCTCAATAATTGCTAATTGTTGTTAGTGGGACTCAGACCTATGACCATCTATCAGTGGGAGGTTTAAAGCATTTGTAGTGAGTGACTCTAACCACTTGACCACAGGTCTCTCTTGAAATGAAACTGTTACATTATGTATAATTAAAACTAATAAAAAACACATTTACTGGCACACACATTTGCTATAATTTATTTGCCCTGAAATAAAAATGTTTTTAAACAAGGTTAATCATAAATATTTTAAATGGACTATCATGTGTGTATAAAGAAGGTTCAGGTTGTGTAAATAATGATTAGAAATGGCGCCATCTGTGTGATAAAGATCACTTGAGGTGCCTTTCAGGTCACACGGTTCAAATATCTTACAATAGCTAGATTATTTGTGAATATAATAATTGAAATGTATAAAAACATTTTTGAAAATTATCTCTTTGAATTTTGTGTTGGTCTTGAATCACTTAGAACTGAAAAACTAGTTCTGTTAATTTCAAGTCTATTGCTCTTTTGTATTTATAACAATCATTGAGGAAGGGGTGTCATTTAATCGTATGAAAAATTATGTTGTCATACAAAAGATATATAATTTGCTTGATTTCAGGAAAATCATAGATTCATTTTAAGAAGTACATAATATTTTACATACCTAATCACAGTTTGGTGACTGTTGTTGTTTTTCTGTTGAACAATGGTTCTCGAAGATTTAAAAACATTACATGGTTCAAAACACCCAAGATTGTATAATCTAGCTTTAAGATTTAGCTTGAAGTACTTTTTTTTTGGCCTTTGTCTTTCTTATTTGAAGAAAGTATAAAAGACTATATTTTAAAATATTTTACTGTTGTTGGCCATCTGGTATGAGCTTAATGTTTGCTGAGAGAGCTTTATATCATTGAAAATTTAAGCTCCCCTTTTAGCATTATTGAATGGGACTGGTAAGTTGGTACTCGGCACATAGGCTAGGATTGAGAGAATGTTTTATGTACATGTTAAGGCTTGCATTAACAGCTCAACTTAGCTTACATTCTCGAACCTCTAGTTTCAGGAATTTACTTCAATATAAATATATTATTCCTTTTAAAAATGCCTTTAAAGAAATTTTGCTGACACTTCCAAAAATGTATTTTTCTCTCTGCCTTCTCTCATGGTTACATAGTGCAGATTTTATATTGCATTGCCTTTTATGTGTACTCAAGATATTGTTTATCTTTGGACCATAAATAATCCTAAATTGCTTTTAAATTATCATGTTTTTCCAGTTGGACTGGAAATAATTCCTAACAATATATTTTAAAGGGGACCACTGATGTGTTTGCTAATGAGCAGGTAAATATTGTAGTTTTCAGTAGTATTAAATCACAGGATAAAATATGACTGATGAGGCATGCCTAATAGATACTGCTTTGATAGACATCTGTTGAGATAAAAATCTAGGTGCAGATTAATGTTCCACAGTTATCTCCCCCTCTGTAACTAACAACTTAAACAAGACACTCATTATTAAAAAAAGTAAATTTCCTTGATAGTAATTGATCACAAAGAAAGAGCTCTGATGATTGAAAAAATAAATAACAAGTTATCTTAAAAGAATATACTTTCAAGAATTTAGTATAATGAAAAATATATGTAAATTTCTTTAATAAAATTTCATGTAGCCAGAAGGTCAAAGTGAAGCTCACAGTGCCTTTTGTCTTTCTCACATCTTTTAAATTTATCAAGCTTATAAGCCCTGTTGGTGAGATAAATTTCTCAAAGACCTCCTTTTAATAAGTGAAAAGTATTGAGCTGTGAAGTAATATCTTAACAAACACAATTGCCTTCTACAATTCCATTGGCAGTCTGACAAGAACTTACCATCTAGACCCATTGACCACAAAAAATAATTTCTTCAACAGGATTTAGGAATCAAAACAATGGTAGTGGGGTGTTCTGTACAAGCTGATGTTCGGACAGGAGCCATAAAGGTCTTATGTCATATCTGACAATTAAGCTCACTTGAGGGAGATTTGTACTTCTTATAAATATTATAACTTACATTTCTGTGCAAGATGGTATTAAAGATGTCAAACAGACATTCTTTCCTATACTGTCTGCTTCCATGGAATTAGAGAAAAGATAGAGTACTTAATTGGAATTAAAAGTTCAAAAGGCAGTGTCAGCAGTAAATAATTGGGTGTCATATTTTGTTCAGGGGCAGTTTATTTATGGGCACTTATATTTGTAATGAGGAAAGAATATGTTTTTCTGTGTTCTACTTCAAGTTCAGTAGGGTTGTTTTGCTCTCATTTACATGGGAGTAGAATGAGATGGGATGGGTTGGATTTGAAAGAAAATTTTAGATTTTATGTGATAGGCAAAATGAAAACATACATTAAGGTGGTGTACTATTTATTCAAGCTCCAAGAATGCCATGATAAAGAAGAGACTATTTTCTTCATTCATGGATTTTTTTCCCCAGAATATTTAAATTATGATTGCATAAATATGTCGCAAGTTCCATGATCATAGATAAGCTCAGTCTTTTATTATGAATAGCAGTTTCTTCTGCAGGTTCAGCAGAATTGTAGCTATTGTAGACCTCACATGGGGATGCTTTAATTCATTGAGGTCAGTCAGTTTAAATAGTCTAGACTCCACAAAAAAAAATTATAAGTGAGGGTGCTTAAAGTAGAAACTTGTGTGTGTGGGCATTATGATCTAGCCTCCATCTTAGGGTAAAAAATAAGAGAAAAATATTGAATAATTTAACAAATCAATAGCTTGCTAACTGCAGTTTGATAAGATTTAACTGGCCTAATTTGTCAGTATTATTTGAAACATTTGCACCAGAAAGCCAGGACCACCTCTGTGGTGAGTGTAAGAGTTGTAAAACACAGTGATTTTTCATTGAAATCATGAACTCTTCTGCAGGTAAGACTGTTAATATAAGGAACAGAACTTGACAAGTTTTTACAGGGGATAGGGGCCTTGTACTTACTATACTCCTAGAAATGATTGTTTTATTTTTTTCATTTGAAGGAAAGTTATAAATAAAGGAAAAAATGAATTCTGCACACTGATACGTAATGTTTCCAGACAACAAGAAACAAAGTTAACTTCACAGGAATAGGAAATGTTCATACTTATTAGCACCAGTACCAAAATAGAAAGAAAAATAAATGACTTGACTTTATATGGGAAAACAAGGATTGAGGCAGAGTGCAATTTTAGAAAGAAAATACTGACACAGTCCAAATGGTTGAAAAAGTAGAATTAAATTGTCATGAACCATTGTGCTGTAGAAAAGCAAAACATTGAATTAGATTTCCATGAACCATTGTGATATAGGAAAGCAAAACATTAAATTAGATTTTCATGAACCATTGTGCCATAGGAAAGCAAAACATTTAGATTTCATGAACAATTGTGATATAAGAAAGCAAAATATTAAATTAGATTTTCATGAACCATTGTGCCAAAGGAAAGCAAAACATTGAGTAAGATTTTCATAAACCATTGTGATACAGGAAAGCAAAACATTGAATTTGATTTTCATGAAACATTGTGCCATAGGAAAGCAAAACATTGAATTAGATTTCCATGAAACATTGTGCCATAGGAAAACAAAACATTGAATTAGATTTTCATGAAACATTGTGCCATAGGAAAGCAAAACATTGAGTAAGATTTTCATAAACCATTGTGCCATAGGAAAGCAAAACATTGAATTAGATTTTCATGAAACATTGTGCCATAGGAAAGCAAAACATTGAATAAGATTTTCATAAACCATTGTGCCATAGGAAAGCAAAACATTGAATTAGATTTTCATTAACCATTGTGCCATAGGAAAGCAAAACATTGAATTAGATTTTCATGAAACATTGTGCCATAGGAAAGCAAAACATTGAATTAGATTTTCATGAAACATTGTGATATGGGAAAACAAAACATTTAATTAGATTTTCAATAACCATTGTGATACGGGAAAACAAAACATTGAGTAAGATTTTTATGAATCATTGTACCCTAGGAAAGCAACATAAATTGTTAGCATTAAAATTTTTGAATTTATTTCCTTCAGTTCATTGTCAGTGTTGATGTTACCATTTTTTTTTTAAATAAAAATGTATTTTACAGTGATGTTGTGAATTTATGGACAGAATATGACATTATGTAGACAGCCAACAGTTTTGATAACATGTGAATGTTTTATCACTTCACTTAGTTGGTTAATGCAGCTGGTAAAAAGCAGGGTAAAAAAAGTTGTTTCTGTCTGTTGAATATATATTTTATTTGACAGTCATGTTTTTATTTCAGATTATGGACTAGGTGGTCCATCAGGAATGGAACAGTCACCAATGAGCATGCAGAACAGTCCGATGAGTACAGTAGAAGACTCCCAGAATTCCACAGACCAGTAAGTTTAACACATGTATAACAAGTAACCTTGCATTCAGCCTCAGTAGCTATGCTAATAGAAAATTTGAACAAAACTATCTTAATATGCATACTATTTACTCTACAAGACAGAAATAAAATAAATGTTGATCAGTTTTATTAAAAATCTGTGCCTTGTAGTCATGGAACTTTTTTTTTTCCTGATATTGGTCTTTTCACATCTCCTTGTTTTTTTTGTAGTACCAGATAAAAGATACACACTGAAAACTACCAATTAGCAGCTGGGAGAGCCGTTATCTCCTTGTGATTAACTATTTCTAAGACTCTCACCTTTATTGATCTCTAGGCTGGTAGAAAGAAAATTTAGCGGAGCAATTAAAGCAAGATATTAACGAGCAACCAGATAAGACAATAAGAAAATCAATGCCCGTGCTAAACCATAATCAATAACAATCAGAGGCACTTGATATTAAACAGTTCTTAAGCATTGGAAAATAGCCTGAGATGAAGTGAACATGCAGTAAAAACAAGTTTCTTACTGTTATGTGCTGGTTATTTATGGCAAGCATTGATAGCAAGTTTTTATAAAATATAACACACATCTTATTGTAAAACAAGGCAGATATGTCTGGTACAGTAGTATTTTCTAGGAATGATGGCTTGGCAATTTAGAGACATGTTTATCTTAGACACTATTGAAAAGCTTATAACAATGTAGAGCCAAACCTCAGCAAATGTTGTTGGACATGTTTTTCTTAAAGTGTCCACTCTGCACTGCTGAGAATGCATTTTGTTTTGATGTTACTGTCAAACATTTTGTATTAGAATGTACTTCGCTGCCTTATACCAGACCTTTTCAAGCAGAACATTGTTTTTGGTAAACTATTCATAGGACTTGCATTCATATGATACAAGTTGCTTTATTGCAGTGTGGTGATGATGTATTGATATATTTATAGAATGCACAGTTTCTCACCTGCCCCACCAGACATGTTGAGCCCAGGCAGGAGGCCACACCCACACTTGCGTCACCGTGCCATGTACCCAAATATGGAAATGGGTATGATGCCACCTGCATACCCACATGCTGATGAAATGTACGAGCAATGGATGCAGAATGGTGGTCAGCATGAACCACTGTCCAAACTTCCAGACATGCCTGTACCACAGTACTCCTACAACAATTGTCGCATGCAGAATGTGGCTTGGCAGGGACAGATTGAGGACTTCAACAACCTGTCGGATATGCAACGAGGATTGTCAAACAACTCTGGTAAGATAAAAATTATAATGGTAATAATAATGTAGCAACAAAAGTTATTAATTTTGTTAAACTTGATTTCATATCGCAATTTTTAATAACTGAAGTCAAAGGAGAAAATTAGGTAATTAATGAACTCAAATTACCTGCGGAAATCTAGAAATGGAAAACAGTCAACAAAATTAATGGGTGTTCTTTAATAGCTGTCATTAATAATTTGAGGAAATTAACACTTAGAAACAAACAGTAACTTTATGCCCTGTTTGTATTTCAGGCTTTGACTTTGATGGAGCCAATTATCTGGGAATACCTCCTGAGGAAGTACAGCAGCAGTTTCTGCAGATGAATGCTGTAGAACACAGGCCTGTCAGTAGAGGAATCCTGGCAGATGGCAGCACTTGAGTCATGTGACAGCCACATGACCACAGATTATGATGTCACCATTCTATATTTAGACTAGATTGTTTTTCACACAAAATGGAATATGTGTGACAAAGAAAAGAACTGTATGAAAAGAAAATTTGTGAAGCCTGAAGGAGAGGTGAAACAAACAAATTGTAAATAGATTGATTGATCAGTGCACAAATTTTTACAGAACTGGTGAAATGTAATGTAATGTTTTATCATTTATGGAGTATGATACTTTGCAGCAAACTTTTCTATAGCAGACTGGTATACTTCAATATAAACAACAAATATCTTCACCCCATATTGGTTCTTGCGGTTGTGGCAATGTATGCTTTTTTTCATGAGAAAAACTCGGATTTTGTGCATGTTCAAAGTACTGTGATTCTAAGATATATATAAAGAGATATATATATCAAAAGTGTTAAAATTGTTTGGTGATTTTTTTGTTGAAGCATATATATATATGTATACACTGTGATTATTGTTAAGTTATATTTTTCAAGTTTATTGCAATTTAAGTAATATCAGTTTTATAGAATAGTATAGAATTTGGAAAGTAACAAAACCTTTGTAATCATAGAGTAGTAATAAATTACCAGTTAGGAACCTTGGAATTAGTTTTCTAAAATGGTAAATGTTAAATTCATATCATTGTCTTTTTTTTTTCTGAATCAGCAAAAACAATGCTTTTTAGAAAGGCACAAAAAAATTGTCAGCAATTATTTGAATTTAAACCTAATCTACAAAAAATTAGCAGAACACATCTACGTCAATTTCTTGATTATGGTAATAATAGAAAATAGCAAATAATTATCTATGTAAATTCTTAGTTGCAAATCCTATGCACAAATATTGAAATCATTTCGCAAGAAAAAATGCACAACAGCAACTTTGTTTTGTTTCCAGCAAATCAGTATTGTCATTTTATTGTGATTGAATGAATCCGTCCTTTGCACAATTGTCACAGCAAAATATTGTTGTCTTTGATGTTAAATCAGAACATGTTTGATCATTGTTATGCACAAAAGAAAGGTTGTATCTTCTTTTTTCATTTATTGAGCCATTTTTGTGCAGTGATGTACAGAAATGTTGTGGGGTTTTTTTTGTTATCCCTTCGTTAAATTTGATTGACACATCATGTTTTTTTATCTGGTAATTTTTCCACACAGTTATATATTGTTTATATTTTATTGTTGAACAGTATTGCAACACACACAGCCAATTCATCCACTTTACATGTCATGAGCTTCATTAGGAATTTACGCTCCGTCAGAAAGCTTTTTAGAAATATTCAGTTTTTTTCACTTTTCTGGTTAAAGAACCAGCTTAAACTGGTTGTCTTGTTAAATCAGCTTGTATCAATAAGTCTGGTAAAAATAAATACATTTTAATGTGGACCAGGCAGTTGGATACATGTGGCAAAAATTCAGATATAGTAGGGTTTTTTTTTATGTAACACTTTCTTACCTTGATACTTTTTACAGTTTGTAAACAATTTGTTTTTTCTCTTTTGGATTCCTGTAGAAAAGGATTTTAACTTTAAGATTTTAAAAGAAGTAGATGATGTGTTTTCAAATACAGCCCCATTTGTGGTCAAGTTTATTATGATAACATATAGAAAAACTCCCAGTTTTCTTATGATTTGAGTTTATTTTGAGTTTCAGTTGAGAGTGTATGTCACGTAAAATGAGTAAAAATAAACTGTTTACAAACTTTTCAACATTAGTTAATATAAGTAATATCAGAAGGGATATATATATATATATTCTATATAGTTATATATAAACATTGTATTTGATATGATGTCATTTATATCTGTTTTGCGATGCAAGTGCCAAGTTCCTTGTTGATTTCATATCCGATTTTCCATCCTTCATTCACATTGTGTTACTGTATAAGATTCCATTACATATTTTGCCATTATGTATTATGTCACTGATTGAGAACTGGATCAAGATGTTCTATTTTTGTATATTGTGAAAGCTTGAATATAATTTTTGACATCTGATTTTTTAGTTAATTATCACATTGTATGTATTTATTTTTTTGTGTCCAAAGTGTGTGATATGCTTACATAGACTTTATTTGTGTGGCTTTATTTTATAGGTAGAGAGTATCTATAAAATCGTTTATAAAGGTATTTATTATGTATGCCAAATTGCATAGTTTTAGATCCTTTTGGTTTTTTTTTTTTTTTTTTATATAGATAATTCATTTTTGTAAATAGGTTTTCTGAAAAATGTTGTATAACTTTTGTGAAGGTCCAAGTTTTCTTGCAATATCAGTATTTCAGTTCTTGTGTTTTGTGGCCAAAGTTTAATACACACAGCAGATAAAATGCAGCAAAAAATTATACACAATATTTTATACTAACTGTTACTTGAAAAATAATAACATTTTTTTTAACTATTTGAAACAGAATTCCCGTAATGCCAAAAAATGTTAAAATAATTCTTTTTTTTAAAAATGAATCCGTCCACATATTGACTTTGCCTCAGCGTATATCACAGGTTATGTTGTATATATATTCTTTTTATTTAATGTAAATAGGTTAAGTTTCTATCCCCTTTACTTGCATTGTGTTATCATGATTTCATCAAGCATGTAACTTTCTATGGCTACGTCGAACTATTAAGTGCCAAAACTTGACCAAGTAATCAAGATATAATGGGACAGCATTGCCAAAAAATAGGTAAACTAAAGTATCTGAATTTGTCAAGAAGAGAAGATCAGAGGTTGAATACTAACTTGTTCTCAGTAATGAAAGAGTTAAAAAACAAGGGATAGAGACTATGTGTGTGTTTTCTTTTTCTGCATAATCAGGAAGAAGTCATTTAACATTAATAGGGACACAAGCATATTGTGTTCTTAAATTTCTTTTTAGTTCCAACTGGTATTTCGCATTTTTCGTCAAATACAAGAAGTTCTTATGCACAGTCTTTGGTTAAATTTCAAGGCTTTTTGTCAGAAAAGGAGAGTATTTAGGGGAGATAATTTTGGAGGTTAAAGAGTATTGAAGTGAAGTTGATATATGAAAAATAATTGTGTATAGAAATGTCTTGTATACAACTTCCAGTGCAGGTTTTAAAAAGTTATGAGGAACACATATGCATATATATATATTAAAGTAGGTCATTCCTAATTTTTCATTCAGTTATACATCAAACTCTTCATGAAAATATACATAATAAACAGCTAGACATATGTACCTTTTTGGGTATGTCAAAAGGTTTGATAATATTTTATAATTGCACAAGACAGTTTTACAACTCTTGGCAGTTATATTTAGAATGAATAGAAAAAATACTGGTATTAGTTGTTCCTTAAGTCTGCCAGAGTTATAAAATTGTAATAAAATGATGGCATCCCAGGTGACTTCTTTTTATGTGAAAATCTTTATTTGTTTTGTTCACAACTCAATGACTAGTACAAATGATAGTATATTGTAAACAATGACTTAATACTTCCCTGTAAGTAAAGTAAGAAATTGTCAAGCTTAACTGGCCAGTTTATAAAAAAAGAAAAGCATTGTTCATTTGTGATGGCATCATTTTAACAATAGCACAGTTTCCTCTGCACATCACCCCCAGTTTTACACTATGTCCCATAAGTGCTGAACATTCCATATTTAGCCAACATCATACATTATTGAAGTGCTCGTTTTTACATGTATAATAATATAACCTTTCTGATTTTGTTGTGTTGTCTTGTGCTACATTTTTACGTGATTTTTTGTGAACTTTTTTCCCCAGTTTTTTTTGTTTACTTTTGGATGTTCATGTACAGAACTTATATTGTAAAAAAATGTTTTTATCAGCTTTTTTTTCATTTTTTCCCCCAAAGTTTCGTTGCATATAATTGCTGTTATTTTTATACTGTTTTTTTTCAACACAACATTCCAAAACATTTTTTGGGTAAAATAATGGTTATTTTCTGACTTCAAACATTCTAAGGGTTTTACCTATTTGCTGGAAACAAAGAATAATATTTTAAAGAATATAGAACAGTCATTATCAAGAAATGCACTGGTTTCCCAGCCTTTTCTGATTTCACGAAAAAAATGCCATATATATTTTGTATATCTTCTTTCTTTCTGAATAGACTGTGTCAGTTTGCATAGATAAAATTTCTCATAACTGTAGGACTGTCAAGGTTGCAAGATTAAAGGAGAAAACAACATTATTTATCAATATCTCATTGCAGAAATGTTGTAAGGTGCTGTATCATCTGAAATCACTTAATGTTTCTTATTGGTAAGATTTCAACCTGTATTAGAGTGTGATAAATTTGATTTGGTTTTACAACTGTTTCTTTTTATCTTTACACCAGTTACTGTATTTTATAGAGAAAAAAAAGAATCCATGACTTTTCACAGAGAATGAACTTATTTTTGAAGGATTTTTGTATGAACAATATAGTATTGTTTCTGTTTTAAAAAGGAGTTCTTTGATACAAATTTTGAACTTTAAGCTATCTTGCATCCTGACATTTTGATTGGTTGTGGGGAATGCTCTAGTTTCTCCTGGAGAGAGACTGGTGCTGTGTTTTTATTGTCAAGTGCCTTATGTTTTGTCTTGCTACCAGTCTGTTTCTATTCCTTCACTGTGTCATTGTTACAATCATGTTTAATAAACAGTCTGAAAAAAAAATTGTTTGCTTTTGTTTGATGATTGGTTGGAAACCTCTGTAAGTTATTGAATACATTGTAGAGGTGATAAAACTTACCTGACAGTGAAAGTCTATCCTAAATTCACTGATATTAAGCATTTCTTTTAATAGCTTTGTGCCATTATTTGTTAGCAATTTGTTATTAGCCGAGTTTAAGAGAAAGATCAGAATTGCCAACTTTGGATGACAGCCACTAAATGTCCTCTGCTGTGCACTCTGTGATGTCACTGTTATAACCATATAACTATCCTGAAAATCTTTTGATATCAGATGTGATAAATGTGATTTGTGAGATTGTCCTTGTATCCTGCAAATGAGCCTAAAATTCTTTAAAGTAAGTGTGGAATAAATCGAAGTGGATACTACTGCAAGAGAAGAAGAGTTTTGTGGACCAGTCAAAATTTTTGAGAGATAAGGTCTGTATCAAAACTGGCAAAAATTCGAGTTTCTATTACTGCATTCAAATTTTGGAAAGACAAGTGAAGTTGAAATTAAAGGAGTTAACAGAAAGAGGAAGAACTCTGAAAATTTAAGCTTTAGTACACTGTATCATTCACAACTTTCCTTATTGAAAATTGTGAAATATCATTTGTTATATAGAGATAAGAGTTTTAGACCAGAATAGTCTTTCAGCCATGTAATTTAACCCCGATGACCCAGTTTCAATCTCTCCACAGAAATCATCTACAAAAACATTACCATGAAGTCCACTGAAAACTAGGTAGAATAATTGACCTATATGGTGTTCATACTGCTTTTTTTCAAAACAAAAATTGTAAACAAACTTTGTAAAGTTTAGGCAAAAATGTGGCCTCTATCAGGCATGGGTATGCCAAAATGGTAATGCATTACATATTGACTATGAAATTCAATGTAATGAGTAATGCATTGTTTCTGCAGTAATATGTAATTTAATGCATTGCAAGTAAAGCTATGCATTTTAGTGCACTGCATATAAAACAAAGTATCAATTTAATACAAGAGAAGATTACAATAGTTAATTTACATACTACATGAAAACAGAAAATGAGACTAGTGCAAACTATTCAATAATATGCATTATAAGGAATGGAAGAAATTGAAGCAAACATCTTAACACTTTTTTCAACAGATGAATACTAAAAGTTGTCCCAGCTGGTTATTAGTACTAAAATTATCAAGAATTGGATTTAACTGCCATGTCAAATATCATTGGTTATAACTGTTGAACAATTGGTCCATTTATATTGCCAACCTGACTGAATGTTCAGAGCACTGATAGTTGTTTGAAGGTGATCATGTCAAAATTAAAATAACACACAAAATATTAATGAAGAACAGCTAATAAGACTAGTCAACAAGAGCATCACAGAACAGAATGATGCACTATACGCCTGCCAGCCTAGGCTGCAAACTGATGATGCCAGACATTTCACATGGCACTGCACAAATATTTGCAAATCTTCAAATTCAGCAAGAATATTTTTACAACTGTGTTGAAATGACACTAAAAGACTCTACCATAAAATATAACTATACCAAATATTTGTAAGAGGGGAGATAATAAAACAAGAGGGCAATGATGGCCCTGGATTGCTCACCTTAGTACTTTGTCTGTTGGATTGCTGTTCTGCAAATGTCAGAAGCAGTATTACATTTTCTAATTGAAGATTTGTAGGTGCCTACAAACCAAATATCTAAAATATCAGTCAATAAATAAAGGCTGTATGACAGAAAGTAGAAAAATCTATTATTAGCTACCATGACCTTGACCCAGTGACCTCAAACTCCACCTTAGGGTAAAGGTCCATGCAAGGAACCTTCATACCAAATAATTTTTACACTGCTGACAGAAGGAGGAAATTTGTAGAAAATCTCTGAGAAACTCCCTTAATCTATAAATGTAAATGAAGGCTCTATGAGGCAAAGTAGATAAATCTATTTTTAGCTTTGGTGACCCTAACCCCAATTTAATAGAAGAGGTTCATGCAAGGTGTCTATATGCCAAATATTTAAAGTATCAATCAATAAATACAGGCTAAATGAAAAGTCTATTTTTAGACTCAGGTGACCCAGGGGCAGGGTCAATTTTGACACCAGGGCCAAGATTTGAACAAACTTGGTAGAGGTCTACTAGGCTAGGTTACACATCAAATATCTTAACACTAGGCCTTGTTTTACTGACAAGATTTTTTTAAGCAAGTCTTTACACCCCCGGGTGGGGTCAGTTTTGACCACAAGAGCATCATTTGAACAATCTTGGTAGAGGATTTCTAGATGATGCTTGATGCAATATATCTAAGCACTAGTTCTTCTGGTTTCATAGAAGAGCCATCTATAAACCCAGAGGCACAATTTAAACAATCTTTGTAGAGGAGCTCTAGGTGAACTTGTATGCCAAATATCAAATCCCAATGCACTGTAGTTTCAGACAGGAAGTTTTTTTAAGTTTTCCTTATATATATGCCTTTATATAAACAAGTGACCCCCAGGGCAGGTCAATTTTCCTTGGGACATAATTTGAACAATCTTGGTAGAGGTCCACTAGACAATACTTTGTGCAAAATTTATGAACTAAGGGTCTTGTGGTTTCAGAGAAGAAGATTCCTAAAGTTTTTCCTATATATTTCTATGTAATACATGTGACCCCTAGGGCATGGCCAATTTTGACCCCAGGGACATGATTTGAATAATTTTGGTAGAGGACCTCTAGATGATATACCATGCCAAATATATAAGCTCTAGTGGTTTCAGACAATAAGATTTTTAAAGATTTTTCTTTGTTGCCATAGCAAACAGAGTTCTGCATGGAACTAAATTCTTTGAAAAGCTTTGGTAGAGCTTCATGCAAGGAACATCTCTGCCAAGTTTTATTAACTTTGACCCAGTGGTTTCAGAAGAGAGGTCATTTGAATCAAAATGTTGACACACATGCACTAACGCACAACAACGGACATCACCTAAGGCACATGTCAAATGGCAAACGGTTCAAACATTAGATACCAAAAAAAATATCTTTGAACCAAGAAAGGTCAACAGTTCAAGGCAGAGATACAGTTATGTTTCTTGTGCACAGCACTTCCTCTTCTTACATTCTATCTTTATCTAAGTTTCAAGGCTAACCCTTTCATAGTCTTCAAGTTATGATCTGGACAAAAATTGATTACAGAAATTAAGGAAGGGGAGATTACTCAAAAATGGGATAAGGTAGAGTTATGCTGCTTGAGTACTGTGCTTTTCCTTGTACCCAGCTATCAAAAATTATAAGTTTCACATCAATCCAATCCATAGTTTTTTTGTTATGCTCTGGTCACAAACTTTTTGAGAGGGGAGATCATTAAAAATATGGGACCAGGAAGAGTTATTAGTCTTGTGCACTGCACTGCACTTCTACTTCTTATCATATATCCTATCTTAAGTCAAGTTATGCTCAGGACAAAAAGTCATTAGAGAAATTAAAGAAAGGGGAGATTACTCAAAAACTGGATAAGGTTATGCTTTTTGGACACTGCACTTCCTCTTGTTGCCAGCTATCTATATTTTAAATTTCACATCAATTTTCTCCACAGATTTAAAGTTATGCTCCAGATAAAAAGATTTTCCATTAATTTAGGCTTGTAATCCAGCTTTTAAAACCCACGTGATCTCAAATTCACCTGAGAAATTATCAGGACAGCTATTCTGACCAACTTTCATTTAGACTGGACCCAAAATAAGAGTTTTGAGTGTTTACAAGTGTTTCCACTGATGTGAGCTGGTAAACCTGTTTTTGACCTAATGTTTCAAATGTGTGAGATGTAATCAGGGTAAATACTCTGAGCATGGCTCATGAATATTCAGTAAAAAAAATGTGGCCTCCAAAGTGTTCACAAGGATTCCTTTTGATGCTAGCTGCTGATTTTAATCTTAATCCCATATGACCCGATCATTAGGATGAATATTTTGAGCAAGTTTTATGAAGCTGGATCAAAAATATGACATTACAAGAATTTGTAACAGAGTTACCAACATCCCCCACCTAAGGGAAGTTTTACATGAAGCACAAAATTGTGGTACCGGTATTTCAAAAGATTGAGGTATGGATCTGGACTTTCAGCGCAAAATCTTGATCAATGCTAGATCTGCACATGCAAAAATAAATTAATTAAAGAAATAGAATGAAATAATCCAGAGCATTGTATAAGCATGACCCTGCATAACAAACTTCATGTTTGGAGGTAGTTCGAGGTTAGCAACACAGTGACTGTGTGTACTGTGTAGGTACTTCCCTGAGACTTCTGAGCAGTTAAGCCAAATGCTTAAACTAAAGGGTAAATTATTCTCTCGACAAGAACTGGACATTCAGATGTGAGTAAGAATGTAACAGTGATGGCCTGGATTGGTACACAATCTCTTAAATGTTGTGGGCTTTTCTTTTTACTTTCTCTTCCAATGCTTGGATCAGAAAAATTTGAAAATACTGTTCCTTTTAATGGCTTTTGTTCATCAATGCTTATGAATTCAACTTTTCCAACAACACCATTTACTAGACGGCCAGGAAGATCAATATTCTTTGTGATCATGACAGTAGCTCCAACAGCTATAGCTAGAGTGGACTCCCCCTGTTGAGTATATCTGACTGGTGGTTATTTGTACTGAAACAGCGTTTGTAATAATGAAGTGTAACCTTAACCTTGAAGGAAGGGGTATGGATTCAGGCATGACACATTGTCTTATTATAACAAACATTTGTGCCACACTATTTCAAATTCTGTTGGTGAATGGCTTAGTTATGGACCAGACACGAAAGTGTGATGGACGGACAGATGGAAGGATGGACGGACGGAGCCCATTTCTTTATCCCCCTTTTTTCTTCAAAAAGGTGGGGGACAAAAAAGCTCACACAGCACAGGTGAGCTAAACTCATTCCATCATGCCATAAGAACAGCAGAATACAAACTTTGCTAATTGCATCTGTTGATTATTTTGTCATAGGTCTCCTGGAAAGATGCTCACAAAAAAACTTGCAAAAGTACAGAAAAACAACAGAGAAAGTGCTAACTTTCATAAAGTGTATATTTTCTTCAAAAATATATCATGTAAAAGTTCAGCTGTCAATCAACAATTCTGAACAAAGGTACAAGCATACAAGTTATTGCAAACAATCTTATGACATCTGATTTCTATCCTGAACACTAATTAAAAACATGGAAACCATACGATTTCAACAATTCTGAAACAAAACTTATCATGCATCAGATCATGTCCAGGGTTTCCGCTGCAATTCGCCAATTTCGCGAATGGTTTTTATTCCATTATATTCCATTTTTATTCTCCGATTTTTTTATAATTATTTAAAGCGAAAAGAAGCAATATTCTGTTTAAAAATCCTTAGTACAAAGACAAAAAAATATAAGTACATTGGTGATGATGCCATTTTTCAGTAAGTGATTCAGAAAAAAGGGCTGCATTCTGTGAATGTCGGCAATTTAATTTCTATACGCTTATTAAAGCCATGGTTTTATGTAGATCTAAGAAATCAGTGGAGGTATCTGAACTTTTGGCTATCATTTTTTTTAAATTAAGAATATTGGCTATTATTTTTTTAAGCCAGTGTGAGCCCTGATAATGATAAATCAATTGTAATTTGTTGATATGATGTATGTAGATTTTAGAAAATTAAAGTCAGAAAAATGATAGATTTATCATTTTAAAATGCTTTAATGCCATAAAATATTCATAACAGTTGAAGCTCTAGATATGTTGTAAATTAAGTCTTTAAAAATGAGAAATTGAAAAATTTTCGACGGCCGGGAGCTCCCTCGCTGAACCCTCCCCATTGGCGGAAAAATAAAATTGGCCAGTGGAAACCCTGATGTCTGGTGTGCAGAACTTATCAAAATTCCCATGTATTTTAATATCTTTAAATACCAAATTTGTTCTCTTCAAATGTTCACAACCAAAAAATGTTTCAAAGACCTGCATCAGTATTATCACCATGAATTTTTTAGATATTACATAGAATTTTACAACCATAAATTATGTAAAAAGATGTTCTTACAACTAATCAAGCTTCAGTTTCAAGATGATGATTGATAAATCTAGATAAGCCTTCTTCATTAAATAATGTATTTAATATGCTCTGAACACATGTGCTACTAAGTGTGTACAGACATTCAGTATCTCACACAACTTACACATGAATAAAATGAATAATTTTTACACTAACCAAAAAATACTGCGTACGATCATTAGAATGTATTTCATATCAATAACATTGTTACTGATACAGATTCCTAGGTTAGCGGTACCATTAGTGGTAACATCTTAGGTTAGTGGTACCATTTTCAGTGTAAGAACAAAAATACAGCCATATTCTGCATTTACGTATGGTCAAAAAGTGGTCTGAATAACAATTTTTTTCCTAACAGCAGATGTTACTTCTTATATATCAAAAAGTGGTCTGAATAACAATTTTTTTCCTAACAGCAGATGTTACTTCTTATATATCAAAAAGTGGTCTGAATAACAATTTTTTTCCTAACAGCAGATGTTACTTCTTATATATCAAAAAGTGGTCTGAATAACAATTTTTTCCTAACAGCAGACGTTACTTCTTTTATATCTTACTTAGACTCTTGTACTTTCAAACTGCCGACTTCTGCATGAAATAACTTAAGATGCCTTAAAAACAAAACTTAATTGCATATTTTTCAAGTGTAAATGATATTCTTTCACAGAGTTCGATTTATTTCCATTAAGTTACTTGCCCTTTAAATATACAAAATTAAATAACAGACTTAGAGTCAAGAGGTACAGTAGCTTTACATCAAAATCTGAATATAAATGCATGCTTTAAAGGTACTGGACAAAATTAATTTTTTAACAAAAGTTGTTATCGTATTTGTTTTCACCCTACAGACACAAAGATATAAATATTGAACAGTTTTAAACAATATGTTTTGTTTCACAACCTGTTTTTTTTAAAAAAAGAAGTTACAATGTATATAAATATAAAGAAATTAAAGAACATAACATATAAAGAAAGCATATATTAAAACAAAGAGATAAACTAAATCTTTATACAGCTAACAAAACATGTAGTCATGTGCAATGAAACAGACAGTGGGCATTTTCTTCAAGTCTTTTAGCATATGACTACGTTTTAAATAATCTAAACTTAAGAGTAAACATATAACTAATACCAAAGTACTTGAAACTCGAGGTCAAAAAATTAATGTGTATAAACTCAGTTATAAAATATCTAATCAGTTTAAAGATTGATGTTTCAAAAATCAGATAGCAACTCTGCAAATGCTTCTAAAATGTTGCAAGTATTATAATTATTATTATTTATCTAGTGAGAAATGTTTGTTTACCGGTAATTATTCTTTTAGCAAAACCAGACTTTGACCAAAGATTAAAAGGAACATTCTGTCTCTTACCCTCTAAACATCTTATGAAAAATCTGTACAAAGTTGAAGTGCACGATGAACAATGGCTAAGACAATGTCTGCACATATCCTGGTACATTCCCAGGTTATAATAAATAGTATTATATATAACATTTTATGGAAACACCAAAACAGTGGAAAATTTCCTATTTAGGTATTTAGACAGAAATTCTGCCTCTTTTTTCATATCATTCTTTAAGGGACATACCCTAGAAATATCCAATGATATTGTATATATGTTTTATTGGCCCATTTGCTGTAAAATTAAAAATAGAGGATAATCTAAAGATAAACATATGTGTACAACAACGGCTCCGTATATAAAGACTTAATTGCATTTATTTCACCTTTTGTACGACTGGCCTCAAGTCATTATCTTTCACAGTTACATGATTAAAACTGGAATCCTTTCAATTTTAGGGCATGTCTCTTTAAAAAAAGACTGCCTGACAGAAAAGTTAATTTCCTGTGAAGTTAATTTGTCTATGTCGGTTAATTAGTTAAAATTTTCTGATGACATTAAACTTTTGGAATATTCAAAATTCTCAAATGGGGTATAGGGTTAGTTTTCCTAACCTACCGGTAATGTCATGAAATTGGCACTTTCTTAAAAGCAGGCAATATACTACTAAATACAGAATGGTATAGAACATTCTAGCACTAACTGTGACATGTTAGACTGAAGTCAATAAAGTGAAAGACAATCTTCTTTTTAAGACAAAAGAAAATAATTCAGTGAATGTCTCCCACTGGGGTATTACTGAATTTTGCACCCAACCTCTAGAAGTCATGTCGTCCATGTGGCCAAAAAATTCCAAATACGGTTTAACAACTGGCGCACACTGGCCTGGTAAGAAGACCTTTATCTAAAAATAAACAAATGACCTTCATTATGAAGTTAATATGAGAAACTGAAACTGTTAATTTCTTGAAAAGTAAACAAAAGTCTATCATAAAAAAAGATAATGTTTTATAGCACTACACTTTATTTTGTTTTCTCATGTCACTCCTTTGGCTTTAAACCAACTAATACTACCACAATTACCCATCCTTTATTCAGCCTATTACTGTTTTGTTTCCTTCCTGCTCATGGAAAACAACTAAAAGACAGTTACACTGCAAAAAAACCCAAAAAACTTTGTGATAACAATTATATTAATATCAAACTTTTCAGAACCAAAGAGGAAATAATATTAACCAATACTAGTATATACATTTTTGGACATTCTGTAAGGTGGTCTTAAAACACTCCATATGTCATAATTCCGTAACATTAACATGGCTTTCAATGACTCCTGAGGTCAGACATTTAGGAAATTCATCATTTAAAAAGGTCAAAATGACCAAGATAACATTAAAAAGCTGAAGATGTTGTTTTCAAAAAAAGAAAAAAGGTTTACTTTTAAACTCAGTAAGAATTTACAATAAAATTGGCAATTTAAGGGAAAAAGATCATTTCAGAATCTCCAATTATACCGACATTGTTAATGAATTTGTAAAAGACAAAAATACGCTTCTTTGAGTGTTAGCATGACATTCACATTTTTGAATAACTGACATAATACAATCAATGCATCATTTTTGTAAGAATGAAATGAAAATATGCCACTTTTTTACCAAATTAATGACATCTGTGACTGACCTTCCAGTCACGAATATCAATAAATGTATTTGTTTGGTATTTGTAAGACACTTTTACTTTAAAACAAACAACTTGCAACTGACTGATATGCAAAGATAAGAAGGGACTTAACTTGTAAAACACAGTATGCAACCTCCTCTTCTCTGAAAACATTAATGCTAGCACAAAGCTAATGACATAGTTGCCATGAACTGAAGTAATTTACTTGAAGATACTCAGACACTAATTGCTAGCTTTTGGTTGTATCTTAAAAGTGAATCAATTACAGAGAAGTGAAAAGTTTGGCTCTAATTTGCAGACAATTTTAGTTATAAGTACAATTTACTGGCAATGAAGCAGTGCAAGTAATCAATGCCTATCATTTTTGTTCAAAATGTCAATCTCACTATACCCAAATCTGTCAAACCAGTAATGCAAATCCAAGTGTACCCCAATCTCTCAAACCAGTAATGCCAATCTCAGTGTACCCCAATCTCTCAAACCAGGTGCAACTGATACAAAGAAACAAATCAGAAATTTAACAATATTAATCTCTAAAATCATCTTGATATCAGATAAAACTTTAGAAGTACAGGCCCAGTTGTAACTGAATGTTCTGCAGTACTTTTTTTCCTAGTGGTTTAAAGGTCTCTTATTTTGAATGATACAGTAAAGTGACACTAAAAAGACAATTTGAGATGTTGTCTTGTGAGCAAATTGTATAATAACAAAGCTTATTTGTTCTTAATTTCTTCTTTCAATTTCCTGACTTAAGCATGATTTTAAAATAATTTAGTTATACCCGTGGAACTTTTCTGTAATACAACTGGCTTTGATCTACAGATAATTTAATAGTAAAGTCCCAAAATTTGACAGATAAACCCAAAACAAAACAACTTAACAAAGCTAAGATTTTTTAAAGAAAATATTCATAAGTTACTGACCTTCTATTTGAGTACTCATTTTGGTTTTTGCTCCAAAATAAGTTAAAACAGCTATGTTATCAATGACTTTTTAAATCCAAGTGGTTTCTTAGAACAGGTCAAACAAAATATTTACTGAACCATTACATTTTCTACTTATCCTGTTAGGTCAACAAAGAAATAACATGACAATGTGTATTATATGTCTATAAACATTAGCAAAAACACTACAAATAAAAGCACCAATAATAAAATAGACAGCAACAGGCAAGATAATGTATACAGTCAAAATGTGACTCTTTGAATAGGTGACAATCCCGATATATTTTCCTCATAGAATTTATTTTTTTGTTGCATCACGTTTTCCATTTTAAGTAACAATTATTGATGGAACCATAGAATGTCATTGTTATATATAATCAATCTTGTCCTATCGCATTTTAACTGTATCTAACCTCTATGTCACAAAAAATACACTGCATAACAAAATACAACCTAGAATATATATGTAACATGCAAAAACTGCAAGCTCTTGTAAAACAAAGACAATATAGAAGAGACATGTTTTATAAGATCATAACATATTCAAATAAGCAAAGTATACTTTAATTCAATCAATTAATCCAATTTAATTCATTCAACAAAAGTTTACTGATTATCAGAAATCATTTTAAAAAGAAATGATTCAAAAGATGTTTGTTTCTTCAGACTCTCAGTATTTTTTTTCTTATAACAAAATAGTAACAAAATTAATTTTGTTGTTCATCACTCAAGTCAGTGGAACTAATGTTGTTTCTTTTACAATGGTGTTAAGAGAGATTCACATTTATATAGGTCATGGTTCCTTTAACCTAAAAGTAGTTCTTCTGAGTGTTTGGAGACTTCAACACAAGTTTTACTTAGTGGTGTAGTAAAACTCTAGTCTGTATATTTCACTTCTATAACAGCTTTCTCAAACCTGTTACTCCATGACCATGTTTTCTAGAGTCTTATTTTTGTACAGACTTTTTTTGTTCCATGCAAATAATCAAACCATTTTCAACAGATATTTTATAAATCATTTATCAACAATGGCTCTACACACAACCCATGAGTTATAATATCAAAGGGAAACAACTCCAACCGAGCAAAACTGGTTAAATAAAACAATGGTGGTATTTCAATATCTTATATAACAGTGAATTAATTGTCTATAAATGTAAATAAAATGGTACAAACTGTATAAAAATTTCATGAAGAAGTAAAAATGTATCACATATTTCTAACATCAATGCTTTAGTGATATGCCATGTATGAACATTTAACTTCACCAACACACACACATGTATAAATGCAATGAGTCCTTTCAACCCACTTATATGTACTTCATTCTTTTTATTCTATCAGTTATGTTGTTTTTTTTCAAATTAATATGTCAGTTTCATGAGCTTATTACGTATGTGAATATTTCTTCCAGGCAGTTTACTACTGGCATAAGACATTTCACTACATGTACAAGTGAATATATACACTTACTTCACACATATTCATCACAATGATTCTAGGTAATAAAGTAACACTAAATGATTTTCTTTTTCTTTAAAAAGTTTCACACATAGATAATGCTGATTATTCATACTTACAAACCATAATACATACCTACATATTTTTTCACATAGTAACAATGAAGGACAAAAATGTTTTGCTTTCATAGTTGTAAGTTTGAGTTAATTCAACATTTTCACTTGATTTATAAACATACATCTATTTCCTTCCATCATACAAGAAATGCTTATTTTCCTATCTACTTCATTCTCTTGTTGAAAAATTAAAGCCTTGTTCATTTCCTAATTCTTAACTTTCAACAATCCTTTAACAAGGAAAATTTAAAAAAAAACAACAACACCCCCACCAAAACTTTAAGATATCCAAAAATATCTTAAACTAAAGAATATAAATCACAAAATTCTACAAAACAATAATCCTGAATGAAAGGCTAAAACTTTTCAAACCTTTTGAGAAAGTAACTTAGAATTAAACTTTGCAGAACTACATTTGTCTATTCTGTGATAAAATGCTTTGCGAAAGGAAAAATTCAGCTGTTTTATTTAACACATTCGTACTTAAAAGCTATATTATCTAATTCAAAGAACACAAGAAACAAATGCACCAACAAAAGTAAAAATTGTAATATAACTGAAACAGAATTGGACCCTCTAATAAAGAAAACTTCTGTATATTTCATTCTCTAAGTAGATCAGCCTCGTAGATAGAAAATGAAACAGGAAATAAAGAATTTATTTATAAATATATATTAACACTTACATCATATTTACATATACATGTATCTTAATTACTCAGCAGCATTCAACTCACACCATTACATAACAATCTTGGAATTGTTAACGACAACAATAACATCTATAGATTTTTTTCTTGTCCAAGAATTTTAGTACAGAACAAACAGAATGGAAAATGTGATTGACAGTAACTGGTATCCAATACATATTAAAAGAAAACATTTCATAAAAAAGTAATTCATACAGAACGAAGTAAAAGAAGTTTTAAACATTATCTCCGCTCACATAAGTCTGGAATGCATCGACTGTTACGTTTGTGTTAATTAGTGTTTGCTAATGCTTAATAAACTGGCATTCAATGTTCTGTTGAAAATTCATTGCAGGGCATACCAGCTACACAAATCCTTACTAGCTAAGCTAAATCAGATATCATTCCACTACAAAGCAATTAACAAAAGTTCACATGAAGACTGAAGCAAATACATGGCATTACAAACAATAAGAAAATATCTGACTGCAAACTCTGATAAAAATATAAAGCTATTCTGAGGTCTGGTATGCCAATGTTTTACTTCCCCAATGCAAAATCAGGCCCATCAAGTTCTCTGGTAAATCTTTTTAAAGTAAAGAAATGGCACGAAAGTAGAATTCCTGCTACTTTGCACATTCACAACTCTTAGAATCCAAATAAAAATCTTGAAATGTACAACCTACTGCTGTCAACAACAAGTAAGATAGAAATTTTTGTAAACCCTAGTCAAAATGGCTGAAAATGGTATACTTCTTGACATTAAATTCACTTGTCACAGTGGCAAGCTTCCATCTATCACACACTTATTCATGGTAAAAAATGCAATAATTAAAGTTCAAATGCCAGGACAAATTCAATATCTAGGCTTTCAACTACATAATCCTCTTCTCTGACTTTTCACTTGAGCCCCTTTGTTATAACGATCAACTTTTTGACTCTTATATTTATCAAATGTGTAAACTTTTTACATCAATTAAATTTCTAGAAGAGTGAGAAATGAGACAAGCAAAGAAAGAACAAAATGACATTGATCCTTGTGCATGTCGAAATATAACCTCCATCCCTTTTAGGTAATGCAATGTCACTGTCAAAAGGCAAGAAGCTATCATAGATTAGCCTTTAGAAAATGGTTGCACCAGCACTCTGGAAATGTATGTTTAAATATAATATACAAATATACAACAAAGAATATGTTGCCCTTGATTTGAAGGAAGAAACAGTTGCCTTTAAGAGTTTTTTTCTGATATCTGTTCAACATTGTTGAAAAAATGTTTCAAAGTTGACAGTCAGCTCATACACCTCTGTGTTATAAGTTAGAGTCTGGTTGATAAATTATTTACTAATACAGACTACCCTTGTAGAATATTCTGGCCTGGTGAAAACGACTGGAACTGAGTTTGTTGGCCATCTTGTCGCTGGGGTTGAGGAAGCCCTCTACGATATACAAGCATGTTTAACACGGGTTTCCTCTGAATATATTCTACAGCCTTCTTATGTGTGACCACAGTAAAATCATGACCATTTACCTAAACAAGCAGAAATCAGAAAGGTCAGTGTAAATAGTACAGCATTGCTTTTTACTATCTCCAATAATCTGTGTATTAATATTGGAAGTATTAAGGTTCTTCAATGTAACCCAATGATCATCATATTTAACCATAATTATATTGTATCTGTTTACACAAGCAAATCATAAAATATAAAAAAAATCATTACAAATCATCAAAATTAATAAGAATTTATTTAAAAACTTAAATGTGATGTTAACTAATAAAAGTTTGAGGCCAAATTCAAAAACGATGTGGCCTACCTTAATAGCTGAAAAGAAATCTATTTTGTTTTACTGTTATTTACATTCTCTCCACTAAATCAGATAGGTTATTCTCCAGACCTCAACACCATATAAAAAAATCAAGCTTGTGCTGTATGTATAAATTTACCTGTAACAATTTGTCATGGACCTGGAGTCCACACCTAGATGCTGGTCCACTCTCATGGATATAAGTCACATAAATACCCTGCAATAATACAGATGACAACAGCTGCATCATAAAAGTGGACATATCAAACACTTTAAAATTGTAGTACATGTATTCTTAGTATACAGGCAAGATAGTACCAATACCTGGCATTCATTTAGTATCAAATTCTGACAAGAAATGGTTTAAATCAAGACTTGAACTAACAACTCAAAGTAAAAAGTAACAGTGATTTGTGAATTAAACTATTTAGTTTATACCAAATTCATTTTAGTTCGATTGTGTAGGAAGCTCTTAGCTTATAGACACACTCTCGAATCCGTTCCTGGAACTAACCAGTACTAAGCAATGAATGTAAAGTTTCTTGCTCAAGGAAACAACGGCTTGCCCCTGACTGGGTTTGAACCCTTGCGGCTAGCAATCCTTTGACTACTAGTTTGATGTATTAACCACTCGACCATGTATATCCAGGTATGCCAAAAAAAACCCCAAAAAACTCAAGTAATGAAGTATTAAAGATAACAGGTTTTAGACTAAAAGTTTTATTTTCTCGATACTATTCATATTATAAACAAAAACAAATCACATGATCAGTAAACATTGAACAAATCATTTTCTTAAACTCTAATCTTATGAAAAAGAACCCATTTCAGACAGAACACTATAATTATCTTAACAGATGATGATGAAAAAACATTTAACAAACCTTATCAGGGTACCCCTGTGGAGACTTAGAGTTATCTTGGTCAATTCCACCACCAATTCTAAACCCACACCTATACCTCTGTTTGCCATCTGGACCTATGATAGGATTACCCTGTTCATCTCGGTCTAGATCTTTGTGCAATACAATTGGAATCTGAAAAATACGAAACAGTAACATGTTAAATAAATACATAAACATTACATAAAATGTTCACAATAATGTATGTGTAATAGTAGACTTCTGATAGAAATTTTCTTCATCTTCAAACACACTGATGCTATCAGCAATTCTCTCTGAAAATTTCTTCTTAGATAATATTATATAGCTACTGCAGAACTACTTTCCTTCCATTCTTTTATCTGTGCATATTACATTTGTTTTTTTTTTTGTGCAGTCTTCAACATTTATCATAATCTACAATATATTACTCTCCAGGGATTATACTTAAAGGTGATGTGGTGGAGTAGTCACTTTTTCTTGGCTGATTCTGTCTTGTCTGTGCAGAAAAAAGAAAATGAAGTTGCTCAAATTTTTGCGTCAATTATAATGTTCATTAATCTTTTATTAGCTGAAACACTGAATAATCAGTCTATCCAAATGTAACCCCCAAGGATATGTGATGACAAGAAAGTGCCAGGCATAAAAAGCTTGTATATCACATCAACAATGTGTTAATCAGCATATGTTTTTTTACACATTCTTCAAAATTAATATCAATCAATTATTGCACTGATGTCTGCCATTACAAAACTATGTAGAAAAATCATTTCACTTCATAAATATTCTCTTATGACATTTCTTACCTGTTGTAGTCATTCATAACAGCCAGCTGTTAAATTCATTAAATTCAAAGGAAACCTCCACTCGACATTTTGATTTTTTCTGAGGCAATGCACCAATATTTTAACAATACATCTCAAATTCAAGAGCTTATAAGAATGCATGAGTTATTCTTCTTTTATAGCTTATAAATTCCCTTTTGACCTTTTATTTCAAGTAAACATACAGTAAACTCAGCTAGTAATGATATTCAGGGGCCCGCCTTTATATCGCTACATCCGAGAAGCAACAAAACTGGGAGTAGGAAATGGGCAAAGTGCACTTGAGGAAGAAGGCAAAGCATATACAATGTAAAACAGAATAGGGTCTGAAACAGATTTATTCAATACACTATTGTTCATGCAACTACAAAAAAAGTATTCAGCATCTATATACATGTTAAGTATTTCACAAAATTTACAGATAACCATTTTTAATTTTATATTAATAACAACAGAGAAAAAGAAGTCTTGTTATAATCAACTATACACTATTTCAAATGCACCAATGATGGTCACTTTCATTATACATTGTATACATGTATGTATTACTTCTTATCACTCATTACAAAGAAAATATATAATCTTTGTCTGTTTCAGTGAATGATGTGTGGCTATTCCCAACTATTCGAGTTCATTCAAAGACAGAAACATATTACCACTATTGTCACTCCTTTATCCATTTCACATATCAATTCATATTTATATTCTAGAACCAAACGTTTCATTTTCGACTTCATTATTATACAAGTACATGCAGAAAATATAAACTGCTTCCAATACAAGTACAGGTAAGGAGAAATAGTTACTGAAATCATTTATTGCTTAGTAGCGTTTTTGTGATCAAATGTTGTTAATCTGATAATATAAGCCATTACTCTAAATCGTTTGAGCAATGACCATTAACACACAGACACTTTACACTGCTACATGTATATATCTCACTAAAAGGGAAAATTTTGCACTGAGGACCAAAAAAACTTATCTGAACATCAGAAATTTTGCAACAAGTGATATCTTTACATGCGGAGTGTAAGCATATTGAATAAAGATGGCTTGAGTTGGGGCCCTGACAAAAGCATCATTTAAAGCCATATATTGTTACAAGTGATAGCATTAAAAGTGGAGTTATCCGTAGTGGTTCAAATGCTCTTCAGAGCTCAGCTGATTCAAAATAAATCTTACTGTATAGTATTGTAATGCCCGGGCCTAAAACAAAAATTGTGTTGTTAGGGTAACATGCTCTCCAGGAATAGGTAGGGTAGGTAGGATTTTCTTTTTTTTTTTTCGTACAAATTGTCCTCCTTGAGAATCGTCTATGGGCCCTTGTCAGATGTTGACATTGAAACCTCCGATAAAGTCCGCGGATGGCACAAGAACATCATTTCTAACTCTTCAAATGACATCTCGTACGTAACAATTTTGAACTCCTGATGTTCTGCAGTGTGATGGTGATTACACGCCGTTTTATAGACACTGACAACCTGAGCCGCCATATTGTTACTGCGCGGCTATAAAACCCGTCCGTACCATACCTCTACAATACGAAGTGCAACAATTTTTTTTCACAGACCTAAAAAAAAAAAAAAAACAGTAGGGTCTAGCATATTTTTAGGTAGGGTCAGGTGACCCAAACAAAACAAATTGGGACCCAAGAAAAAAAAGATGCTAGCCTATTAATTATGCTTAAAGAGTTGAATCACTTTTAAAGATCTGATATTTTTACTTGTTCAACCTTTAAGACATAGAAGGTGAACAGACATAAAATACAGTTATTGAACCAGTTTGTCCGCTTTTGATTTTTTCATCTGCATGCGACTTGGAAGTTGAATTTCTGGAAAATGTTATAGTATATTTTATAAGACAAATTGTTACTTCTTATTTTTAGACCACTTCAAGTTAATTTGATTGAAAGAAGAATGTACATTTCACTGGAATTCAATGTACAAAAACAGACCAGTTCCATGACCTTTGAACCAGTTTAGAACACAGCGCCACCTATGATATTGTTTTTAACCTTGGTTATTGCGGGTTGTCTCAAAATACTATTAAACTGCCAAAAAATTTGTTTGCAGCAATTTAGTCATGTCTGTCATGTTTGGGGTATTTAAATACCACTTAGAGTTGAATTTCTCATTCAAACCAACAAATGATGATAAAAGAAAAAGCTATAAAACAAATATACACTTAAACAGTCTATTGAGTTTTTTTTTTATTTACTGAATAAAAGTAGTTAAGTACAATGCAACATGTATAACATAAACTTCCTTTCAAAAGAAAGTCTGCTGTTAAAAATACGACCCCCAAACAATTGTTGTTGGTGAACCGGAAGTGGTCATGCCTATAATCACGCATGAAACCCGATTTCTAACTTATTTAGAATTGTCAACATGAAACAGTAATACATATTTTTACAGATATCAAAACAAATTAAATATCAAATTTATTTATAATGCATACATTTTCAAGCAATTGTTTCTACGGATTTAATCGTCATGCATTTTGACCGTCATTACTGCACTCTATTTTTATGAATGCTTGTTGCAAATTTTCAAGCGTCAAGTGACTTTGAATACATCAAATCGGAAAATATTTATTTTATGGGGAAAATATCATACTTCATGACCATACCAAAATCTTGCCGACTTTTGCAAGAACCTTTCCAAAATTATCACAAAAATACACGAAATGGATCGGAACTAGTCCTGGTCCGGAAATGGTTCATAGCCTGTATTAGCCCATAAAATCAAATCACTAGTGAGACTAAAGAAAGAAGCCTATCATCTATATTTTATCTTTATCATTTTAATAAATGTTATATAAATCATGATATAAATTGACTTTAAGCATTTAACTCGAGTATATTTCAGCAAAAATTGCAGTATCCTGTCTAGACAGTTATGCAGAAATTAGAAGGAAACCCATGAGCAAATTCCCTTTCTTGATTTTCAAATTTCAAGTGGATAAGATTATAAGTACACTCTGATCAAAACTGTTTTTCTTCTGACTTTCCGTCATAAGTTGGCTTAATTCATCTGCATCATCGAAGATCAAAACATCATTTTTCATACTTTCTTGAAGTTGTCATTATTCATTGAAGCTTTCACCATTCATCAACGCAAGAGCTGATAAAACAGACGTTAAACAAACAAATATGACGCATAAAAAGCATGTAACACAGTTAAAGAGTATAAAGATAAGCTATAATGCATACACTAAAACATTCCAGTGGGTCACCTGCATTGTGTCCGGCCATGTTTACGTTTCAAAAATAATCTCTACTTCGCATTTTACAATATGTCTTAAACAAGAAAAAAAAAATCTTTTTAAAAATATATGTAAAACATTTTTATTTCGAAAAAAAGACTACTGTAGCAAAAATGAAAAAAAGGTCAAAATATTACTTGTAGGATTGGAGATTATTTAAGACCTCGAAATTGTAGGTTAAACACAACTAAATCAGTTTCTCCAGTGTATCATGATCGGACAAGGGTTTTTCAAAATCCTAATTGAAAGACCCTGATCGGACTAATAAGAAACAAATACACGATACTGCAAGATAAAGTGCTGTAGACTTCTTGAAAAGTGTGAAAGTGAAATGCCAGTAATGAACAAAATTGCTTTTGCATTATTACTGACTGTCGTCAGTTAAAAAGATTCAAAAATTGACTATCTGAACAACTCAATATAAAGTAAGAAAAAGCTTGAAATATTTTCCCCGTTGGGTTTCATTCATTTTTCTGGTTTGCAAGACATAACATAAAAATGTGTTTATAATTTTATCTTAAACACGGGACGTTTTCTTTTGTAAAAAAGGAAGAAAAAGAAGAAGATGCTATATTATGTATCAGACAAACGATCAATCATTCCCTTTCTACTAATGATAAAGAAAACTATTACAGAAATCATTCGCATTTAGAAGATGATAAAAAAATAAAGGAAGGTAAATACTTGGGTGATGAAATACTGACTTCTGAATGATTAAAATGTAATTATTCTGTTCTAGCTTAAGGTGGATTTTTGGTCCTTACATTTGTATGTGTTTCTAGTATAACATGCTTGCTTTCTCTGTGCAGAAACGCAGAAGTAAGGTACATCAGCACCTTCAGTGCTCTGATCATTTTACTTTCTTTGGTAATATATAGCTTGACCCCCAAATATTTATGCCAAAATCAAAATAACTTTGATGGATCGTGCACCAATCATAGCAAAGCGGTCTTACAATTTGAAACAAGGTTTATTTAGCAAATTTTGCATACAATGTTGAAGCATTAAAGCAATAAATACACAGTCTTCCAGGCATTTCAGTTCTTCCTATTCATGTTTTTCATGAAATATAAGAATATTGTCGAATTGGATAGTTTAACATAGTGTTAAAACGGACTATGAATTTGATGGTGGCCCAGCTCTACCTGCAGAGGGAGGGTACTGAGCGCCTTGACTGGCCAGCCCGATCACCCGAAGTAAATCCAACTGAGCACATGTGGAATGAGCTGCAAGTTAGAATATCAGCTCACCAGGTGCAACCTAGAAGCATCCGGGAGCTTGAGGACTTGTTGGTGCAAGAATGGACCGCCACCCCCGCTAGGACTGTCAGAAACCTCATAGGGAACATGAGAAGGCGTTGCCAAGCAGTTGTCGTTAGCAATAGGTCACACACAGGCTACTGAGTCTAAACTTGTAAACATAAATAGGGTTGTGAAAATTTGGAAAACAAGTTACGTGTCCAAAAATCTTGGATATAGGGGGTCTTTCTCTTCTCTGGCACATAACTAATGCAAAATAAGTAAAAAATGTTAAATTTCTCCTTCAGCCAAATTTATAAAACATGACATTGACATTAAAGATCATTTGTACGACGGTAATCAAATCATTGCCGAAAATATTCACACTAAAACACGCCTTGCAAAAGTTGAGTAGTATATTTCAGTCATTTGTCATCTCAAAAACAATGGTGCGTAGCTTTCTTTGACTAAGTGTAGACTTATCTACCAATACGAGTCATGCAAACACTCATTCGACATTGTCTTACGTGATCACCCCCTAAACAGGTCAAAAGTGAAGTGAGACAGATACGCGGAAAAAATATTAACATTCTCGCTGTACAGATGCTTTTGCAATGGACGCCAGAAAATAGTTTACAATTTCAAAATTCATGTTCTAATAATACGACATACCAAGATTAAATTATAACATTTAAAACCATGTCGAATGATTTCAGCTGAGAAGTAAAAAAACCGTCCAATTGTCAAGATTTTTTTTGCTTTGTCTCAAAATGTCGTTTTGTATATGTCGACCTTTTTTCTAGCGTTTGCTGACACACGTTCCGACATTTCATACACAAGGGGGTGTTACTATTCTATTGACCAAACATCATTGACCAGTTGACCATTGACCATTGACCAGTTGACCAAAATGTCTATTCTATTGACTACTAAATAATTGACCAATATGCAATATATAGGTAATTGTATCCACTGAAGGGGTCAAATTAAACTGGTATAAAGAGATTAATTGAGGATAATTGATAAAATGACATTTGTGTCACTGTTAATATTTATTCATTATGAACACTTACTTTTATCTCAATCATATATGAAATATTCAACAAATAGTACTTAATATAACTGACAATGTACAAACAATATGGCATATGTTCATCCTTTAGTCTAATAACATTATTTACAAATAAAAAAAAAAGCAACATACATTGCATATAATGAGTATGCATTAAAAATAGGGTAAGGAAAATATGTATTTTGAAATAAAATGAATATATACATTAGATGTGAATTATTAAAAATTCATGGAGATGGCTTTCCAATATCGTTTGCACCAACCACCAAGGCTATGACCTGAAAACAAAAAAAATCTATAATCATTTCCATGTAATGGTCAATTTATCCTTTCTGCATCAATTTTTTAAGAATTAGTATTCAGTCAAAAATTTATATTTATTTTGAAAGCACAGTATTTATTAATTATTAATTCTTCAATTAATATAGAGATCTATTCTAATTCAGAAAATGTTTCAATCATCTTTTTAATTTACCAGCATTTAAGTTATTGGGCCAAATCATTGTAATCTTAAGATATATATTTTTTACAGAACCCTATCAATATAGTAATTTATTGTTGCTTGGTTATACATGTATATTTCAAATTTAAGCTGTTAATGCATTGTGTATTTTAAATAAGTCAGATAGTCATTTTTTAACTTTATACTATTAATTCCAAAAAATAAGTGTTTGTAAATGTAGTTTAGTTTATTAATTTATTATTGTCTTATTCATATGTATACAATATACATTTCATACATATTTGATAAAATAATATAAGATTATACATATGACCATTATTTTATTAGAATTATAAGAGACTTACATATAATATTGCTTATAATATTGTGACACACCATGGTGGTTTTAAATATACATTTTAAAAGCTATAACAGGATATAGAATAAAAGCCATACCTATATTGATAAAGATATTTCAACCATTAAGTGTATTATTACATGAGGGGCCATTTAAATACCTTCAACTCTTTAAAAAAAGTATTACATTTTAGTTTTTACATATATTCTCATATACTTGGTATATTGGTTTTACATATCCTGAATAACATGAAATAATGTATTATTATATGTGCACTTAAAAATACCAATACAAATAGATTTTATTGCTTAAAACCTTTTACAAAGCTTATAGCAAGTATAACATATTATAATTTACAAGTAATATTAAGAATGAACATGAAAAATGCTGTATGGTTTTCAAGGAGCATTCCAGTATAACATCTATTAAGATACAATTTAAAAGAATATATTTATAGTATTGGTAAATGATAAATCTGTAAATAATAGACTAAGGATCTATTCTCTGTAAACTGGCGAAGTATATGTACATTGCTATGTTATTTAGAATTCGTTTATTGTTGGAGTTTAACAAAGAGGCAAATTTATTCAGAGATGGGCAACAACAGCAACTGTTCTGTTCTAGTAAAATATAGCGAAAATACACTGAACTTATAAATTCAGACTTTAGAGGTATAACTATCATAAAGGTGTTAATTTAATTCCATTTGAGTCAATCAAAAGGTTTTAATAAGATTAAATAGCCTTAGAAAAGGTGTTGATGTGTACATAAACTGATCATTATTATGATTTAGTATGTTAAATTAGAAACAATAATGAAAAACAAGTTATTTACATAAATTAATATTTTTTGCAAATTTTATTACATACCAAAAGAAGAACCTAGATACAATTGTGATAGTTTTTTCATAAATAAACAAAGACCAGATCAACATTTTCAATACTCATATTTCACCTTTGTAAGTACAGTTTATATCAATTTAAAAATGATGAAATTATCCATTTATATCATTAATTCTTTTTTTATAATGCTTTGTAAAGCAGTATATAACAATTATAAAAAATGCTATGTAAATAAATTGAATTAAAATATTTAAAAAGAATATTACTCAAATATATGCCATTCTAAAATAAAAATGACATTATAATAAAATATTTCACATTTTACCAGACCTTAAAACAACATAGTAATACACATTACCAGGATATATCAAAGATCTTATATTTATCAATAGTTATGTAACGTCTCTGGATATAACTATACTTATTAATCAGGGACAAATATCTGATTTAGAGAATAGTTTTCATCGCCACATTTGAACTCAGTATAAGAATACATGTGTATAGGACATATTTATTTATTATTATCTACTGTTGAAGTACTAAGAATTTTTATGCAAATATCCACTTAGCGAAAAATAGGGTGCCACTGCAAATATTGTTTCCTCCTCCAAGAATTGCACAATTCTATATCCAAGATAAGATGAACCACTATACTCATCCTCAGGAAAATATTCAGACAAATACTTGGTCTGACTATATCCAACAACCAAAGCCATGCTTATTTATTTAAACAAAAAAGGTATTTCACTCAAAAAAATTCCACAAAATTCCAAACTTTTGAAAGTTAACAATATCACAAAAACACAGGATTATTAAATGATAATTGCATTCACACTCAAAACAAATGCTGAATAAAAACATATACCTTCAAAGAAACAAATTATTTCTTTAAACTTTCAAATAGTTTTTGATGTTCAAACAAATTATTTCTTTCTACTTTCAAATAGTTTTTGATGTTCAAACTAATTATTTTCTACTGTCAAATCAACTTCAAAAACTTGATTAGTTATTAATAATAATAAAAAAAAAACAACAATCACTGCTTTAAGTTTTTAATTATAGTTTCTCTTATTGGACACAATTTGGTTAATTAACCAATTATTAGGATTAAACAACAAAGTCAAAACACACTTATTTCATTTTCACCTAAATATCAACTAAACTTTTTAACATTGAAACAGTACTTTATCACAGGTCAATTATTTAGTAGTCAATAGAATAGACAGTTTGGTCAATTGGTCAATGGTCAATGGTCAACTGGTCAATGATGTTTGGTCAATAGAATAGTAACACCCTACACAAGGTACTAAAATAGTTATAACGCATTATAGTTAGCTGAAACCTGTGATTAGCACAAACGTTTATTCAGGATCCCAGCAATGTTCCTAGTACTGAAGTAGAAAAGACCTTGGCTTATAAAGCAGTTTGTTAGAAATGCCTTTGCCTATTTCCTAACGCCATTGTTTGTATTATAGGTCTACATGCCTATGGACAGGAAGGAAAAATGCGTTTAAAACAGCTTGAGCGTCTCAACAAGAAGATAGCATCATTTGATGGCAATGATTTGGACATTGTTGCACTTTTACATCAAACAGTTACTAATGTGATTTCGCTAGTGGTAAAAATATTTTATTATTTCTTTAAATGAGATATTCATGGTAGCATGATTAAAACAGAGACGTATATTAATTACTTCTATGTCTCTGATTAAAACAAACAAAGACATTACTTATAGTTGGGAAAAGTCCGTTTTGTCAAACTGGATGAAACCATAGTTACATCTAATCCGACATGTTTTTACCCAAATTAAAAAATAGCTTTATCGCATTCTTTCTAAAATTAGAGTTGCATTTTTTAAAGGTTAGCGAGTGTTGTATAAATTGTTGTATGGATGAAAAGTAAAATAACAGTGGTAAGTTACAATTAAAATGTGCTAGGTTTATCATCTTAGACGTATATTGAAAATCGATGTTTCGTTTAACTTCTTAAAGTAACGACAGACTCGCTCACTCTTTCGAAGAAGTATTGTCCAGAGCAGTAAGGTATGTTTCCAACATGTTTCAGGTGAGTGGAGAGGTTCTCTCTGATGACGATAAAGTGAATATGGTCTGGGACTATATAGAGGGTGCAAATTACTTCATAAAGCCAGTTGTGAATAATCTCCTTACCATGTTTCCTTTTCTGTGACATGTCCCGGGATATAGCACCAAGTTTAAACACATGAATAATGCGAGAGAAAAATATTCAAAGGTATTTCAAAAACAGAAAGATAAAACTTTTGTTGACATTTTAGGAGCTTAGTGTAACAAACTTTTAAAATGGTTTCATTCTGGTCCTTTAGGATAGATGTCTGGAACGGGACTGTTTTCTTTATATGAGCTTTTTCGCAGCCATGCTTATAGGAAAGGCCCTATAAGGTGTATGACGCTTTAACTTTACCCCCGAGAATTCCAATTTGATACACCAAACGTACGCCTAATAAGCAGTTGATTATCAAACTTTCATGATATTATACAGATCAACTAACATTCGATTTAAAAATGAACCCTTCTTCGATCTCGCGTTATTAGTTGATGCCCTGACCAGAAAGCCAGGGCAATGCTGATACTATCATTTTTTAATTACTCTTTGAACTTTTTTAAATTTAAATTTAAAAGGACGAGTACTATTACCCGATTTTTTGCTTTTAAAACAAAACATCGGGTGAACAAAGGGGTCTTATAGAGCAACTCAAAGAGCTGCAAAGGAATTTAATTGAAGAAAGTCAAGAAGTGATATTCACTGATGAAAGAATTATGTGTAATATACAAGAAACAATTACCGCCGGTATGTCTAGGAGGTGACTTACTTCATATACTAGTAGTCGCAATTCTCTCATTGTCGGAAACCCACGTTCAATCCATTCCGTTTTACTCAATTTGTAGTTGAAGTTGGCGGTAACCGACAATGTGGTTTTACGAAATATAACCCGGGGGTAACCGACGATGTGGTTTTACGAAATATGTACCGGGGGTAACCGATGATGCAATTCTCTTATATATTAATAACTTTTGACCAGTCTGAAATCGCTTTTAGTCTGCATTCCGACCGGATTTCATCGGACAACTCGCATGTATTCCGATTACTGTAAATTTTCCCCGGTACCTGCTGTTTCTGACGTTGAAGTATATATTTTGGACCTTGACGATGTCAAAACATTCTTATGAAATATCTTTTTCTATATAGAAAAGAAAAATCTGTTTCTTTTATGAAATATAATGTTTCATGTCTGTAAACAAAACTGGCACCGTGGAAAGTGTTTTAAGTGATTTCACTCTTGTCTGAATAACCCAAACCTTTTCGCTAGTTATACATACAAGTTTAGGCTTAATTATATTCTACTAGCTATATTTATAAATGTATATAGAACCACAAAATTTACTACAATTACATTTTCTACAGTAAAAAAATTTGATGTGCACTTCGAGTAAATTTAGCTATAAACCTAACTCTAACCATTAAATTTGCTCGAAAAAACAATAAATGATACTTGTTATTTTTTCTTTCTATTTAGGAATTCCCACTACTTGGTCCTTAATGTCTTGTACATTTCTGTGTTTAGACAACAATCCGGAATACCAGGATAAGGTGTTTAAAGATGCAAACATTGTTAGAAACCGCCTGCCTACACATTCTGACAAGGTCAATTGCCCTCATTTAGAGGCACTAGAATTAGATGTTCACAGGTACATGACAGTTACGCCAATATTGCGGCACCCAGCTTGCACGCGCGAGCTAAAGCTTGAAGGATACGACATAGAAAAGGGAACAGTGGTAATAACAATAAAAATAATATTATTAATATTTAGACACATTTCTACACTAGTTTTTTTTGTAGGTCTTATAACATCAAATTCTTGGTACATATCAAGATGTTCATGAGTGTTAATGATGAAGTCAACTTTCCCACAAGTCGAAAAGAACGTAAAATCATTTGTAATATAGTTTCTGCCTTTTAAAATACAGCAATTACTATCTGTTAAAAAATTTATGAAATATCCACCATATAGATTTTCGTTGAAATCAACAACATATCTATCTTTTACATCATCAATTCCCTCTATATAATCTGTCATATCGGCAATAGGACCGTTATATGTCAATCTATAACTAGACCCACCTGTTAGCAGCAATGTTATTTAAGGAACCAACATATCTTGAAAATTAAAAAAAAATAAAAAAGAAAAACAAACAAACAAAAAAAAAACAAATAAAAAAAAACCCCTAATGAATATAATTTGAAAGAATTTGATCATGGGTTCTTCTCCGACCTTAGATATTTCTCTGAGGAATTGTTTTGAAATCGGGATTGGAAGGTTTTTAAACTTATAGTCTATCGTCACATATAGTCATTCAGTGAAAACTTTACCCGCGCCTTGTCAGCCTTTTTTACAAACCAATATATATTTAAGGAAATTGATGAAGGGTTTCATTTCTGTCAATTATTTTGGAATTTGATCAGGGGTTTCTGTGGGGAGAATTTTCTAAGTTTTTCGTAAAGTTGTATACATCCTCTGTCGGCCAAAATTTCAACGAACCAAAATAGCTTGAAGGAATTCCGTGATATCGGACAAGAGGTTTCTGCAGAGAAGATTTTCAAAATAAAATTTATTTGTCATAGCAGCTTGAGCTCTTCATAGAACCATTTTATTTCAACGAATTTGAAAGAAGACCAGTTAAGAAACATTCCTGTGAAATTTAGTTGAAACTGGTCTGGTAATTTAAAAGACAATGTTGTTTGAAGGAAATTGCTGAAGACGGACGACGGACATTCACCACAACAGTTGTCCCTTTTGTCCCTTGAGCACTTTGTGTTAAAGTGAGCTTGAAAATTAGTTGTTGGCTTAATTCTACTTTTGCGAAACAAAAGATACGTAGGACAAAATGTCAGAGAAATTTTTTAATAAATTTTAAATAAAAGATAAAATGTCAGAGAAATCATGAAATTAATTGAATATTTTAAATAAAGGCTGTGTTGAAAAAAAAAAACACCTGTTGGCAAGAGCACGATTATATATTAAAATGTTATAAAGATTTATGTTGGGAAATTCTTTTTTAAACTGAATGACATTGTTCATGTTTGACAAAGCGGGTTCACAATAAACAGTGACCATTTATTAAAACTCATTAAGATAAAAAGAAGTTTAGTCTCTTTGCACCTTTCTTGTTAGCATCGAAACAGAATGTATTAAATTTGTATGAAAACTGTCGAGACAAGATAACAGAAAACTGTCTGGACTAGATAACACACATCATTTCTCTTTGAGTTTTTTTCGTTATGTAGAAAAATAATGTGGTGGAGATTTCAGAATGTATCCTTGTCAATGTGTTTGTTTTTTGTTGTCTTATTTTCTGTTTCATTTTACAAAAAAAATCGTTAACTATTAAAGGTCCATTAAGCCTCAGAAATGACTACAGTTTTTCCACTCAAGAAAAGGCAAAAATGTATTTAACAATATTTCAGTAATGGATTTAGAGCATGTTAGATGCTTATCGCTTAAAATAGTGGCGCTGAATGTGAAATAATTTGATATAAAAGTAGCAAAATGTAAACAAAGCGGTATTTTGACATCCATACAAAATACTACTTCACTATAGCTTTACTTGTGGCCAAAAAGCAAAAGAAACAAAACATGGTTCAACTATATTGCTAATAGGCACCATTTTGGACATTGTACACTACAAATAAATTAAAAAAAAACCTTTGAAAAATAAGAAATAGTAGCATTTTTGGGGCTTAATGAGCCTTTAAGTAATGTCACAATTAACCGTGAATGAAAGATGCATATTTTGTGTTGAAACAACTTGTAAAGATATATTGATTTAGTCATTTATTCAAGATTTTATGAAAACTAACTTTGGTACGATTTCCAAACAGGTTAAGTTAGTCGGAGAAAATGTCGGACTGCCACGGTGTTAGCGCGGAGATCATTGACTTTCACTCACTAACTGGTTAAAATACCTGTTAATCAAATTCCCTTCGAAAGGTCTACCCCACAATTCGTGTTCATTTAAAATTAAACCTATATGTAAAATAAAATTCCGCTGTTACAACTATAACTTTTCTATAATCATGAAACTGAAATGATTAATGTACAGAAGTAAGATCAAATATTAATTTTAATTTCGACTCATTAAGGTCTTTGTCTTTAAAGTAAGTCTTACGTTCGAAATTCAATCGTGCCTTTCTTCAAAGCTTAATTAAGTACGTTAAATAATTTGCTGAACCTGAACAACTGGTTGTGAATATACTCTAAATTGCTGAGTCATACAGAATTCACATGTTACGTTATTACATTTTTTATTAACAAAATTGTTATAAAAGCAGAACATCCGCTCTCGATTTATATTCTGGTATTTCCTACTCTCATTTCATTTCAGAACAGACTACGAGAAGACGAAAAAGACAACAGATTCAGAATTAGAAAATATAGGGACAGGATTTTAGAATATTGCTAGTGCTAGAGATGAAAGGGAAGTAATTTTCTCCACTTTTCCAAGTTTCTTTTCCTTTCGTTGTACAGTAACATTCATTCTAAGACAAGATCAATTAGCAGTATATGATCTTCCAAAGGCAACTCCAGCAAATCAGATGGCTGTGAGTATGATTTATGGAGTACTCTGCGAGAATTTATCGGTTAGACTAACCAAATTCATATGAGTCAATATCATTCTGCATTAAAAATCTATTATCTCCATTCGGCAGTGCTGAAGAAAGGCTTAGGCATAATTGTGACATTCCTGTCAATATTTTCTATATGTCTCGCGTCACATGGTCCCTTTCTCCCGGAGAGCCAGCGTTTTTCTACCATCCAAGAAGTGTAGTCATGTATATGAAATAGCGGGACCTTGCGAAATGTTCGCCCAAGCATTGTCGTCTGCCGCCAGAGAAAGGAATCCAGCTACAAGAAAAAAAATTCTGAAATTCTTCTTATATTCATTTATTAAGTATTTCAGACCACATACCTATATACATGTACAAATAAGAAGTGTCATTAATTATATCTATTTTGTGCTAAATAGTTAAGGAGACACCATACACACACACACACGCACGCACACACGCACGCGCGCATATAAAAAAGAAAAAATAATATATGTTTATATATTTTGTCATTGAGTAGAACAAATCTGTCATTAGCTTAGAAGGTCAGAAAAATAAAGATAAAAAATAAAAAGTTTAAGGTTATTATTATTTCCCTGCTTCTTCATAAGATATAAACAAACGAAAAAGTCCATAATTTTATCAAAATTTAATACAAATTTATCCCACTTTTTGCTGTGTAATTGCAGTTTGTCTTTAATGCTATATTTTGTTCAACTTTCTTTTTCTGCTTTCAATAAGTTAACAAAGAGTATGGAATCTATAGTGTTGTTTTGTAATTTGCTTTTATCTTATAAAATAATTTCCGGACATGATGATAAAATTTACAAGTTTGTTCTGTCTTATTTTCTTGGTCAGGCCAAAAGATACAGTCATAATATTTAATAATATATTTATTCGTTTGAGAAAATTAATCACATTTGTCCAAAGCTGTTGACTTATACTGCATTCCAAAAAAAGGTGTTTTAATGTGTCGACATATGTAGAATATAGATCACAAAGACTTGAGTTAACATTTTTAGTTTTATTATAATATTCACAAATAATAGCCACGATTATCTTAAATTTAACCTTAAACATGAACTCAATTATCTGTATTGTTGTTTAGATAAATGGAAAAAACAGAGGTTTACACTATTCTAAGAGAAACTGCTTGATTTGAAGTCAATTTAAACTGTCTCATTTTGCAAAATATGTTTTTTCTGTATCTTTAAGTGACCTTACTCTTAAAACAACACGTTTGTTTTTATTCAGGTTTAATCCTAAAATAGAACCAAAGCAAGTGTATAAAAGACGATTCAAAACCGTCTGTGAAAAATTTTACATCATCTGCAAACATTGAGTTTTTAAATTCATTATTTAGTATCATAAGTCATTTGACTTTCTTTTCATTTCTAACGGCTTGTGGTAAGATTTCTATACCAATTATGAATAGATTTGAGGAAAGTGGACAAGCTTGTCTAACACCCCGTTCTTATTGGAAATATTCTGATAAATATTCATTGTTCGATGCGCATGCTTGCATATCATTACAAATACTGTAATCCAGTTTTAAAGCGATTCGCCAAAGTTAAAAACGGTAAATCCTTTGAAAATAAATTCATGACTAAATCTGTCAAACGTTTTTTTCATATCAGCGAGAAATTTAAGACCTGGTTTGTGATTGCAATTGCATTATTTATTATTTCATAGAAAGTTCGAATGTTTTCACCTATGTATCTATCTTTGAAAAAACCTGCTTGTGAACCAAAGGATATTTTCAGTCTGTTCGCGATAGCTTTTGTTGCTATTTTATAGTCTATATTTAATAATGAAATAGGCCTCCAGTTGTCAAGCGATGTCAATCGTTACCTTTTTTGGAATTAGGATTATCATACCTTGCTTTTATAAATCTTTAAAGCCCATATTTCATACGAATAATTGATTGAATCGATGTAGTAGTTCTTTTTAATCTCGCCAAAATATTTTATAGAACTCAGTTGTTTAGCCGTCTGGTCCCGCGCTTATATTCTTTTTTTAAATATCAAATTGAGCTTATGCACACTCCTTTTCTGTTAATACACTTTCATTTTTTTTTTGCACGTCATTCATTTTTTATACTATTTTCTTAGAAGAAATCATAAATTGTCTTTTTCAGGGATTTTGTTTTCTTATATATTTTTCATAAAACATTTTTTCCTCTTCTGTTTGTTGTTTCTGTAAATTCTTTATTTTCTACTATCAATCTGGATATATTTTTTTTCTCTGAAAATTCCTTTCTTTTCCAAACTTGCGAAGTACATGTATTTAGAATGTTTTTTCATTTGCTCTACAATTTGACACTTTAGCGTAATGTAATGACCTTGCGCTCGTTTGTCAAATATTTCTTCCAGTTGTTCTTTCTTGCTTTTAATAAGTTCTTTCGTTTCTTCATTACTCTGGTCAGAATAATCATTTTTTAATTTATTTATTTTCTTTGTTAAGAGTTTTTTTTAAGTTCTATTTCTTCTTTCTTTAGTTTGGTGGTTTACTGAATTGTATTGTTTCTTTTTATACCTTTAACCAGTTCCCATACTGTGTTTGGATTGGTATCTGTTTTTCTTTTTTGTTTTCTCTTTAATTGCATATCTTATTTGTGTTTGATAGCTTTAATCCAATAATATCGAAATATTCATTTTAAAATAGCTCGGACCACGCTTTTCATTAAATAACTCTATAGAAAAAGTAACAAGAAAGATACGATCTAAGACCTGATGTGATGTAACATTTTGATATAACATTAATATCCCAATTAATTAATTAATCAAGTCTGCAAAATATAGGAGGTTTACTATTAAAGTGCCATGTATATTGCTTGTTACCAGGAAGTTTCAACCTCCAGATATCTGTTAATTCATTATTTTCAATTAAAGATAAAAGTTTTTTCCTGTTATTTTATTTGTATCACCTCTTCAGTTTTTTTATCTGTTATTATATCTATTACGACATTGAGGTCCCCTCCAACAGCAAACGTTCTGTCTTCATTTTCAATTAAGCAATTTTCAAGAGTACTGAAAAACATGGATCATCGTTATTAGGTGCATACACATGAACAAGCATTAACTCTACTTCGTTCAGTGTCACTATTAGGTATTGCAAACAACCTTCATTTATTTCCTTACAGTCTCTTATTTCTGCAGAACAATTTAACAAGATACCAATACTTTTTGCCATTTGAATGTTCCAACTGAGAAAAATTTTATTTCCCCGGTTCCGCGCCTATTTATTGAGATCGGATTTTTTTACAACGTAATACCCCAAGAAAACATATCATGCCTATTATTGTTTAGCTAACAAAAAATTTAATTTCTTTTCCTTTGTTCACTGAAGCATTTTTCATTAAAAGTACAAAATGTATTTATATTTCTCCTCTAGAAAATAATACAACTCCTGTAAAACTTGCAAAAGATGGCACAGTTTTTAAGTAAGATCTGTATTCAAAGCATGATGAGGTCAGATTTTGTAGTATTATGAAAATGAAGAGAGTAGTTGTAAGGAAAAAAGTATAACATGATGATTATTCTTAAAAGAGACCAACACATTTTCTTTAAGCTATTTAACCTGTAATGATTTATCTAATCTAATTCAACTAAATTACAAACTCCATGTGTGATTATACTATCTTCATGTTAATAACATAACTACATTTGTTTTTCAAAATATGTAACAAGTAAGGATAAAAGGCAGTGACTACATTACTTTTGCATTTATTTTGATTTAAATGCATACATGTATCAACAGGGAAAAGCTATCAATTTTATTAATAACCTCATTCCAATATACTCTTTACTTCATAATTAAACGTTATCTCTTGTTAACTAAAAAAGAACACATTCATTTTAATGCTATTTTTATCCAGTATTTTCATAAATAGTCTGCAGTTTCTTTTCTTGAAATCTAAACAGAAAAGGGTACAAACGTAAACATAATAAAAAAGTTTGCATTAGGATAAGTGTTGAAAATATACATATACACTCATAACCTTTCCGCCATACCACAGCAGTCGAATGGTTTAGATAATATATTGATAAACTAAACAAAAATAACAACAACATATCTGTACTTTCTTTAAAAAAAGAAAAGAAACGTAATTCATGCCAGTACTGCATTAAGATACATATCAAAAATATTTTTAGATATCTATTAAAGCGTACTGAACATTTCTTGTGAAGGTGTGTACATAGAGCTGTGTAACTGTATGACAGGTTAGTGCCTTGACAATGAACTTACATAATAACGTTTCTTGTGCTTATTGAATTAAATTGATTAATAAATATGTTGACGAAAAAGTTCCCAAAATATACATTTTAAGCGTATAATCCTTTACAAGTAAAATGTATGAAGTCATGACTTTTCAATGTGAAAATAATAGAAGGAAGCTAAAAGAATAGTGAAGGTTATCGCAGTATTTTCCATCTTACATTCATATGATAAAAGACCCACATATCAAAAACAAAGTAAAAACAAAACATACATCCAAATCCAAAATCCACAAGATTCGATCAGCTTTTAGGATAATAAACATCTGATCAAGGGCAGAAAGTAGTTTGTTTTATTTTCGCGCTATGTAAATGTTTTCTCGCGAAAAAAGATCTATTTAATTTTCTTTCCGTTAATATAGCTTTGGAAACAACATGAAGTTTATATGTTAAGGTATTTTACAGGCTAAATACATACATGTATATAATTAATGCAAAGAAAAAATAGAAGGAGAAAAATAGACTCAAAAATATACTTTCATATGAATCTGCCGAAAATGCCTTCAGAAAATAGATTGAAATATGATGCCTTCACTCACTTAAATAAGGAGATACATTTTCATTACTGCATTGCATAAGTTAATTGAATTACCCGCAAAGCAAATATTGGTAAGGTATTTATCTAAAGCCCATAATAACAATATGTTAATAATAAAAAAAATATGCTGTGTAATATTTCTTGATCAGATGATAAACATTTTAACACTACCAACGATGCAGAATAGGAGGTTTTTATTTACTCGGCTGTTTCTGGTTTGTTGATGATTTTTTTTATTGTTGTATTGATTGCTCTCTCTCATACGCCGTGGTAATTTAGCCATTCTTGGTATTTGTTGAAGCGTATTGGTTTTACGACTGATTTTTGGATTTCTTCACCTGGGCTTGTTGAGTCTGTTGTAAATCTGGCATAAAGTTTAATCTTCCTATGACCACCATTTCGTTTTAACTGTCCGGTACTTTTTTCTTGAGCAAAGCAAGCGCAGTGCTATTCAGAGCTGTCAATTCTTCCGCACTGACTTTAACGCAGAAAACTTGCTATTTTATAACATCTTTTTGTTTGTTTGTCGTTAAACAAAACGCACTATTATTAATCGACTTTTATGTCTTATTGTCCTAGCCTATGTATTATGTCGTTGTCAGCTGTTGATAACTCTAGCTTGATCTTTTGCTTAAACATGCCGAATACTTGTTGCGTTGTCTGCTCTGATCTTTGCTCTTCAGTGTCGTCTGCTTTGCCCATTATGTGTATGTTATGTCAGATGGCTGTGAGTATGATTTATGGCGTACTTTGCGAAAAAATATCAGTTAGACTAATCGTATTCAGATGATTCAATATAATTTTGCATTAAAGGTCTATTGTCTCCTTTCGGCAGTGCAGAAGAAAGGCTTAGGCCTAACTGTGGCATTCCTGTCAATATTTTCCATATTTCTTGCGTCACATGGTCCATACTTTCCGGGAGAGCCGACGAATTTCCACCGTCCCAGAAGTGTAGCCATGTATAGGAAATAGCGGGACCTTGCGAACTTTTCTCCCAAGCATTGTCGTCTGCCGACAGAGAAAGGAATCCAGCTAAAAGAAAAAAAAAAATTGCAATTCCTTTTACTCTATCAGACAACCTACAGTCGGAATTACAACAAGAATTGTTTACTTAAAAATAAAGTTCCAGTTTTTGATAAGAAAGGAATTACACCAATGAACTTTGAATGAGTCATTATGGCATATATATAGGTAAATACATAAATATGTCAGTTACAAACGAGGATTTGAGTTACATCCCTTCACGAAATAGTTTAGACGAAACGTGTTTCCTTTTAACTCAGTTTTATACCCAGAGTGCTTTCCGCAGCAAATGACGTAAAGAATCAAGGGCAGATAACATCAGACTATCTATAACTCTCTGCAAGTCTATTCCTATTAATGATTTTTATTTTTTATAATGCTCCATCTTTGCAGTTCCTTGATAGCAGAATACAGAATTAGTTAAATAAATTGTAATTATACGGTTTGAATAAAGATATAAAACAATTTAGATTTAATTTATAACTAGTAAATATATATTAGAAATATAACTTATATTAGAACATGGTATTTATAAAGTCCTTACAACTTCACCATATAAAATGTAAGACTATTGCAATGCAATAAAAGTCCCCTACCGGAAAGGGCATTGTAACACTAAATAGAACCAAAATTCAAATATTGACAATAAGTTAGCTGAAATCATTAGTTTGTTGTAAATGATAGATGAAGGTATGTTTTATACAACAGATAATCAAAAGATCACATGCCTATTAAGTGGGTGTAATATTCACATGTTATACAAATGGGTATCTCAATTTTTCAATACGAAGAACAGACTTATAAATGTACCTTGCTGTGTGATCTATAAAACTTGACCGAAATTGTATAGGTTCTGTGCAAGTTGAAAAGTAATTGGAAGAAAAACATTTAAGAGAATTAACAATTTTCTATATTTTCTAAGTAAAAAAGGGCACAATTTTGCCAATATAAGGGAAGGAGGTATGGAACGTATTGTGTAAACTAATTATAACACCAATGAAGTTTGTACAAAGTCTAAATCAAATGCTTCAACAGGTTCCAGAAATATTCAAGGAAATGTAGATTTTTGGAAAAATTTCAATGTGAAAAAAGGAGATAACTTTGTGAAATTAAAGGTCAGAGTTAGGGAACATGACATGCGAACTGTTCTTGTGAGTATCAAAACATGTAACAAGTTTAAAATGGATATCTATCGGTCTTCTAAAGTATATCACCGTTTTTGGATTATTTCAAGTATATTTTGTTGTCACAGCAACAAAATTTCTCAACATAGGAATAAAATAAAATAACTTACATAATCTCCATATTGCCATCTATCCATGTTTCAAGTTTTATAAAAATATTCCAAGTACTTTTTGAATTATCGCAGGATCCAGTTTTTGCGGACGGACCGATTGACGGACGGACAGACGGACGGAGGGCAAACCTACAGTCACCTCCGGTGAACTGGTAAGGGATTGACAAAACATCACATCAGGGAAATGCAAATATATAATTGCTGTCCTACTTGTTCTAAAATCTTTGACTGTATTGCGTGAGTGATAAATACAACTTTTAACGTACATTACACGATCAAAATAAAAAGTAAATTATTAAAAATAAGATGAAACACTGCCAACAATTTTACAGATCGGACAAAATATAGCGGTGAAATTGAAAATAAAAACAGAGTTTACTTTCTTCGGAAGATATGGTCTCTCGGCAGAATCTGGCCGTCCGCGTCTAAGAAACGCTCTGGTCGGAATTTCCAGGGATCGCCCCATATTTCTGGATCATGATGCACATACCAACTGTTTATCATTACCTAGGTGAAGAACTAACAACAATAACAATCAAGGTGTAAAGTATATATAAATAAGTTGCTAAACCTCTGACTACTGCGTCAAGGAATCGATTCTTTGGCTCAGTGATAAAAACGCTGGTTTTCGATGCGGAAAATCTAAGTTTAAGTCCCATTTTGGGTGTATCTTTCTACTCTTACGAACTTTCTTGTTCGTAGTAAGATGGGGTCTCGTCCAGGAAAATCCCTCTTGGATTTAGTAATATTAAATAGATTTAAAAAAAGATCTTTTACGATTTCTGATATAAAAAAAATTCTTCACGCCATTCGTCATCATGATGACTTTCTCAAAGAGCGGTGTGTCCAAAGCAAACTGTCATATGATTGTATAAATACAACCTCTGACAACTGCGTCAGGAAATCCATTCTTTGGCTCTGTGCTTTGAGGGTTGGTTTTAGATGCGGGAATACCTGAATGCGAATCCCGCTCTGGGTAGTCATTTTTAAGATGCATCGCATATTTCAGTTTAATTTTTGTAAGAAGGTACATTGTACGTAAATATGATTTGTTAAAAATTATTAGTTAGTAAGAACTGACTTCAGCTTAGTTGCTTATTTAAATAAACCATAGCAAATGACAGATATTTTCGAATGCGTACATTAACAATACGTTTTAAGCCGTGTTATAGTTGCAGGATTTGTCAAGGTGCGCTCACAGACCTTTACGCCAGGAAACCTGACGTCACTACTTAACACAGTGGTATTAAATTTTTACACCATTTTTTCTCGAATAAGTTAATTTACTGCATACTCGGACCTATGGGTCTCGTACGCGTATGAACAACATATAATAGATGACTAGCTCTTAAACGTATCCTAGTATAGTACATTAGCATTTATCAAAATATTTTCTTCTCTTTGTCGCCGGTTATTTTAGATAATTGCCTTTTCATCAATTTTGCACCTAAAAAAATGAGAATATGCATTCAAAGATAAGAATCCACCAATGACAACAGAAACCTCAGCTTATGTAAACCAGAATTAATATCAAGCTATCATTGAAAGTGGTAAATTCATATCGAAATTGTCTCTGTGTCCTTGACCATGTCGAGAAAAGCAAGACGCACAAGATACCATTGCAAACAAGCTACTTACATTTTCATTCAAGTTTCTTTTCAATACGATATGGAAGTGAAGTAAAATTCGAAAATCACTGATCGAAAACTGTTTTTTCTTGTTTTGTAACACTGACCTTGAATGCAGAAACCTAAAACGAAATCCCTTGCTATATATTACCATATATTACCATACAATTTTATTACACACTAAGTTTTATTCATGTATGTCAACCTGATCTCTTTCTATCATCAGGTAGAGGTTAAAGTTTCAGAAAGACTAGCCGACCCACAAGCTTACTCCTATTTACTACTAAACTGTGTTTGTAATATTTATTTACCATTGTTCCTTTGGCTAGGTCAAACCCTTCGAATTTAATGTCGCTGTTGCAAATGCGGCCTCCAAGTATTGGAGCAACGGTCAAGTACCTGTGAACTTCTAACTCCAGAGCCTTTAAATAAGGGCAGTTACCCTTGTCGGAATTTGTTGGTAGGCGGTCTCCACCAATGGTCGCATCAATTTCTTTAAACACTTTATCCTGGTATTCCGGGTTATTTACCAAACACAGAAATGTACTGGACAGTACGGACCAAGTAGTTAAAATTCCTGAAACAAGATAGTATTTGTTTTTCGAATCGCAAGTATATAAACTTTAATTTACTGCTGAATATCTTTGTAATGTAATTTGCCTGATTATAATATATAATATATATCATTAGTTTGTTTATACACAGTGAGGAAACAATATTAAACGAATTCTTCAAAATGCAAGCTTTATTCCATTTTATAGAAGAAGATGAACCACATCAGGATTAAAAACAATTCAATAATTATTGGGGCATTTAAAAGCACAAGTTAACCTGAGATTGTTTTAACCTCACTGATCTAGGAATCAAAACTGCATACTTTAGTGTAAAATAATTTTTAAGCGTTTTCATCAACGTCGCAACATGCATCGTCAGTCGATCAAAAACATCACGAACGATTTCGGTTGTCTGTCCAATGGCGGACACGAGCGTAGTTACAGATGTTTATATGTTTTTCCTACCTTGAGAATCCTATCATAAAGAAACTATTCTTGTTTCATTTTTACAAAGTAACTGACTGGCAAAGTATAGTACACACTTAATCTTTGCTGTAAAATTGAATGTACAAGAATTATTCAGGGAATATATTTCTGTTGACATAAAACAACTTACCAGCGGTAATAACATCTAGTACGCTGGTTTTTATCCTATCATCTGTGAATATCACTTCTTCGCCGTCTTCGATAGACTTTCTCTGAAGATCCTCAAGATAATCTAAAATACCATTTCGTTCACCTTCGGTCTTGCTCTAATTGATAAGCCAAAAATAAATAAAAAAAGTAATCAATCAAAAATGTCAAGAACTAGATAGGAATAAAAACAATATTCTCCTGTTCTTGTAGATAAGGCATTGACCCATGAAGTCGCAATTCAAAGCTTTGTGAAGTAGATAAAAAAGGAGACTATTAATGCTAGAAAATATTAACAAATTGTTTGTGTCTTGCGATTTGACTAACGGATAAAGATACTGGACATACTTCATGGCATGTTGCAAAAGAGTGGGTTTTTTGTAGGTGACAAGTCACAATTTGGTTTTGGTTTGGTTTTACTGGACAAGTGACAAGCTGATGAAAATGATAAAGGCAAAAGCTAACTTCGAGGGCACATATTTGTTAAATCATTAGCAATGTGAATTGTATTGAAAGGTTCACACACACACACACACACACACACACACGCACACACACACACACACACACGCGCGTGCGCATTCACGCACGCACGCATTCACGCACGCACGTTAATGAAATAATCGTTTACCTTCCTGTTCTTGAAATATCTTTGAAAAAGTCTTTCCCTTGCATCACTCATTTGTTTAAATTTGGACCTATATCCCGGTGCATGTCGCAGAAATGGGAACATTGTGAGAATATTGTCAACTGTTGGTTTCAAGAAGTAATTTGCATTCTCTACGAAGTCCCAATACATGTTCAAGTCTTTATCGTCATCAGCGAGAGTTTCTCCGGTAAGCTGAAATATGTGCAGAAACAACACCCAGAGAAATATATCTAGTCAACTGCTAACTTTTTGGAGCAGAGACCGACAGACTGACTGATTAACATTTTATTTTGAGTTTTCCTTTTCTATCGATTTTTAAAGTTTCTCTAAATATACCTACTGATTATCAGCACCGGAATAAATCTGTACACATTCTACTCAAAAATGGCAACTTTATCTCGCGAAGAGTAGGTTCTCGGACAAATAACCACACGATTTTAAGACCTTTGCCATTTTACCACGGAGGCAATTATAGACTTCGATTAAGTTAATGTCTCTTCAAAGGAGAAAAACTCTAAGGGAAAAAGTGCAGCATGAGAACGTTACATTTCTTTTGTTTTGTTTGTTTTTGTTTCCTTGATGTTTTTTCTTTGGAAAAAATGAAAAAAAAAACATCAGAAGGAATGAGTGTAAAATACCATGAACTGTTCTTTATCAAATGTAATAAATTTCAGTTTTGTGTTTGAAATGACAAAAAGAATGTCGTATCATTTGAATTTTTCCTTTCAAAACTGGATTAGTTCGTTATTGATAAATATCGATTTCCTTATACAATACTCAGTTACCTTAGACATTAAATGCCACTATTTCCGTCGATGGGAATTTCGAAAAGCTGAACAGGTAGCGAAATTGTAAAAGTAAAGTAATGACTAACAATAAGAAATCAGGTGATTTTGACAGGCTTATCACAAGGAGTGTCTATCTAAAAGAAACGTAAAAGGTAGTCGACCCCTGTAGATATTCTGCAATATGACACCGAGCTAACACATAAATGCCAAATCATGATTTGACATGCCGTTATTATACTGATTCTTAGAATATGATAGGCACAAGTAACGTAACCGAGTTCTTCCATTTGAACAAGTAACAGAATCACCAATTGCACCTTACATTGGACAGTCATCGATTTAGAGGCTTTTCGACCGATGCGTTTTATGATCAGTTTAAGACTGCGAGTTTGATTTGAATATTATAGAAAATGTTATTTGTCAAACAGAATAAGTCTGATAGAAATGCTATTTTAATTAACAAAGTGATTCTCAAGACTAATCACAAATTCAACTGAGCACTGACGGGGCAGGCAGCCGTGTTTAGACATTTTAACAAGTGGAGTGAAATCGACTTCTCGTGAATTATCAGATAGACAGCAGAAAATACTGTAAAAATGGTACAACAAGCTATACAGCTTTCTATTCTAAGTTTATAATTATAAATTTTAGCATATACAAAACAGTTAAACTATTTTACCACAAGCGAAATCACATTTGTAAGTGATCGTTGTAGAAGAGCAACGATGTCAAAATCATGGCCATCAAATGATTCTATCTTCTTGTTTAGACGTTCGAGCTCTTGATGGATCTTCATTTCAAATGCGTCCATTCCTTCCTGTCCATAAACATGTAGACCTTTTATTATACCTATGAAGAAAAAATAAACAAGAGCTGTCACTGGAAATCGACATATGTTCCCGAAAGGTAGCTTTGAAATGAATTTGGTGTAAATATATAACTGAATATGCCTGTGGAAAAGAGATCAGACAAAACATAGAGCATGAACTGAAGGTATATGGTAAAGTAATGTTTTTCTTCTTCAGATTCTTATATGAAGGTTGAAGACATAATTATTCAATGAAATAGAAAGCTGTGAGTATGGCCTTATTCCCAGCCTCTACTGATGTTTTATATATATAAAAATCCCGCGAGCGGTTTTGGAGATGTAGCTTGGACAAGATTTTAATATAGAAGTTATAGTAAAAACTGACTAAGGGCCCATAACACTGCCGAAAATAATCCGACCAGAAACTCCTGACGATATGCACAGCTAGCTTTGGTGACAAACAGTCTTGTGAAGTTTTAATGAAATCCCTCAAGTGGTTTTGGAAATGAAGCGAGGACAAGATTTTAGATAGAAAAAAAAATGACTAAGTGCTCATAACGCTGCCAAAAATAAATCGAGCGGAAATTCCTGACGATATGCACAACTAAGCTTGGTGACAAACACTCCTGTTAAGTTTCAATGAAATCCCTCAAGCAGTTTTGGAGATGAAGCGAGGATTTTACCGGACAGACGGACAGACGGACAGACAGTTCGATTACTATATGCCTCCCTTCGGGGGCATACAAAGGAGAAATTGCACAAGGGCCCAAAAAGCACATCTGAATCTCATTGGACATATTGTTCATGTAAGTTAGAATGCCAAAGTCAGCCAAGATCAAGTTTAAAATCTTTTAAGAGTGCTTTTTTCTAAATCTACCTTTTTTACTCTACAATGCCAAGTTTTTGTGTTTAATATGTTTGTGTGCTTTTGCATGCAAAATTGTGGAGTTGATGGGTGGGTTGGAGTTAATTCACCAAGACAACTTGTTCTAGATTGTTCTTATGATAACCTGTTGGGGCAAGTGTGAGGCTGGTGCACCCAAGAACCTGGTTTAAACTCCCGATGGTAAATGTTTTGCCACTGACCGTTAAAAGCGGTAACCCGTCGGGTTCTCATTTTCGTTAATTGTTTGTGGTGTCTTATGTTCAATTGATCTATAAATGATTTATGCTTTATTTTCCTCTACCTTTTGACTGTGTCAGAAGGCTGTGTTTTCTTACTGTGGTTTTTCCTGGTGTGCTTTTTTCCATGTTTCAAAACTGTCCATAATTTTCAAATTTCTTTTCTAAAAAGTTAAGTTACAGAAGATCTTGTCAATCAAGGACTGAAATCTACATTCAAAACTGCATGATTTTCAAGTTTCGTTCTGGAAAGTTTAGCAAGTCAAGAATAACAGGATCACCTGGATAGCGCATACTTAGAACCAAGGCGTGATAATCTAGAAAATGCTGCGCCAAAATATTAAAGTTCTAGTCCACGTTCGTGAGTAGAGATTTTCCAAAGAGTTCTATAGTGAAAACGACAACGGAATCACAAAAGCTCGCCCTTAAACAGTTCGTGTTCAAGTGAGCTTAAACAGTGTGTTGCTGGCTAAATGCTATTGAAAAATAATTGTCGATCAATATATATACGAGACGAAAATTAGAGAACAAACTTGCAGTACTTAAGTTTCATTTGTCAAATATATATGACTATAGAGAATGGACGAATACTGATTACACGTGAGTCAAAAAAGTGATATTCACATTAAAAAAAGATTAGTGTAAACAAATATTACCTCTCCATGTTTTGCACATGTTCTTTGCTATTAGTCAGTTTATCTCATTTTGGTATATTATAACTATTTCTGAATAGTGATATCGGTGAGTCTCCCAGTTTGTAAATAAAATTCTTTATAGCCACATTATGAAACGTTACTGTTGCTGTATACTGATATAGGTGTATATCACGGTCTGTGAAAAGGGTAATGTTAAATTGCATCGACCTTGGAAAATATCGTATCTGGAAGGTCCATAAACTTGAATATTCACCTTATCATCATTAAATAACTGTATAATATTTCTGTGTCTATTCCTAATACAGGAAATTACATTTCTCTATTTAATCATATCCCGCGAAATAGTTTTTTGAATACCAGTTGCGGTAAAGGAAACTCGTAAAGCATGGAAAGACAAAAGTATATTTCTTATTGCAAAAAATGATGGTAGTCATTTCAACTTTTCAAGCAAAGAAACTATCCTTCATTTTTGGCCAATAGGAGGCTCACCTGCCTCTAAATATCAACGCAACTGCCTGTGCGACTGACCCATAAGAAGTATCTGTACTCCTTTAGCGACATAGCAAATGTCAAGCACGGCATAACCAGTAAATTCGTTTATTTTGTGATGACCAGACTGACCTATACCATTGCAATGGCCTTTGATAGGGTACTTATTTTTACAAGAGATTATTTTGATTTTGATGAGGAACAAAAACCATACTCTAACCATGCAAACACAGTACACACATAATAGAAACATGTATTAAATTTTCAACTTTATTTATGTGTACTAAAGTGTTATACTGTAAAATCAGAAATTTTCGCGAGGGTTTAATTTTCGCTTTATTCGCGAATTCAATAAATTCGCGAAAATTGATCCTCGCGTATATATTACCGTTATAGAAGTTGAAAAAATGCTGAAATTCAAGGATCGCGTTCCACCATTACATTTGCCATTACGAGTGATTCGGAACAGTTTTGTTTTATCCCTTACGCTACATGTATAGGATAAATATTAACGAAGTATTTGATTTATTGTTGTGGTAACTTTTATTGAAAATCACTATAAGTGTCAATAGCATGTACTAATTATTCAATGGTCCATTTTATTTTTCAAATATTCCACAATTATTAAATGCCCGGGTTATAATTGTTTTGTCACATTTAACTTTTTCAAAAGCTTTCATGATCCACCTAGCGTGAAGTGGCTTAATTGTTGACGTTTTAATGTCAACACTCTCGACTGGCCGATCTTCCCGTAGGCATTTTGTTACTTGCTCGGTGTAGTAGTCGGAAAAGCAATTTTTAATTTCTTCTTTGAAGATTTTGTTTGGTATTTGATCCATTGGTTGTAGTTCGTCGGTACATGATGCGGGAACATAGACAACCTTGATATTTTCTTTTTTCAACGTTTCGAGTAACACTTCACTCCTGTGGGCCTTGAAAACATCAAAAATGACCAAAGTAGTCTGGTTACACCTGTAAAAAAGGTGTAAAATACGGTCAATTAAGGATAAAGTCAAACATGACTTATAACGGCTTTGGGCAGCTATTGTTTGTCACATTCAAAGGATGTTTCACAGTTTCTTTTCAACACTTATTCAATAAGATATTCAATAGGTAATAAGTCCTATTTTTTGCGCATTTTTCACGCAGCGTGATTTTTACATTATCACCGGCAACATCGGGCTTCTCAGTATGGACGAAAAATGAAGATCTGAAATTATGATTTTCGCGAATATTTAACCTCGCGAACCACTTTTGACTTAAAGATTCGCGAAATTTCAGTCTCGCGAAAATATCTGATTTTACAGTAAATGATTAAATATATAATATACACATAAACTTTAAGACTCAAATGCTCAGCAATGCAACAAATATAAATGCGTAGAAATATCCCCAGTCTAAATGCAAAAACTAAATCGATCGAAATGCTCAGGAGTAGACGTAGATTCATAACCTAAAAAATGTAGAAATACAAACGCTTCTGTGTAGATCTTTGTCCACACCTGGAACTCTGAACTATTGGTCAGTACACTAAACATTAAAACCTAAAGTCGAAGACAACTAAGATAATTTGTTAACGAAGACAAAGGAAAATGTATTTTTTGCAATTCCATGTCGCCTTAATCTTCGTTTTCTAGATCTACATTTCAACACATCTAACTCCTGCACGGAGTAAAGGTATCGTACATGCACAGTCCGACGACAGTAATAAAGTACAAAATCCAACCCGTCATAAACAATTAACAGAAGAAGCAACAAAATACTTATTTTTTAGTCCAGGAACCAGTGCTTCACTAATGGGCTAATTATAAGAGATTCAAAGGGTGGAGTTGACTATAAGTAAGCCGGCATCCGGCGGTTATGTGACCAGCCTTCGCCGTACATAGACCTAATGTAAGCTGGCACATGACTGGCTTTGCCCAATTACCTGAAAATTGACCTGTCAAGGATATAAGGCTAAGAAAGAAAACGGAAAAATTCTCTGAGTTGACTTTAAATTCATATGTGATTTTTCGGCCGTTGGCCGTGTATTTTCACTTTAATTTTCGAACAATTTAAAGATAAAGATCAATTAACAGCTGATTAATGAAATAAGTTTTTGATTGGTGGAGCTAAGAATCAAAAGGAGCAGTCTGGAAAAGAGATCCGCGAGTTTGCATATATTATCTTTATTTTCCTAGAAACTGGATTTTTAGACAAAAAATGATTTAATAAATGTCGGTATGTTAAAAACAAGACCATGATGACCCTATTGCTCATCTGAGTACTCTTTTGCCTAATGACCAACTTCATATAAATGAAGAAAAAAACAACAACTAAGTTTGGCTAAATTCCCTCAGTTACAGCTGGTTCTGGATGTTATTAGAGAAGTAGGTATCTGTGTAATAAATACAGCATATTTATATTGATGTTTTTGCGGGTATCGAAAAATTGAACTCTCCATATGTGGCCTGACGAGACGAAGTCAAATGAGGTTGACATATGGAACGGTCATCTGGCTATGGTATAATTTACGCTACCGGCAAAAACATCTATTTACATATGATATATCTGTTCTAACCAATAACATCATCTTGTCATATTGTGAGAATGTTTTTCTCTTTTGAAAAACCAAGGATTGTGTAAATTGATGTGATAAATTTCCCCAACCTTGTGTTTTGAAGCTCGAATATTGAACGTGCATATTTTTGTAGCTGATGTAATCCAGAATTACCGTAATTGAATTTAATTGGATTGTCCTGCAATTTCATGCTGTCAGAGGTCTTGATGTACCACGAAAATTATATCATGGCCACGCCTATAGTTTACATGTTTTAACCAAAACCATTTTTGTCATGTTGTGAATATTTTATTCTCTTTTGGAAACCTAAAGAGTGTGTAATTTATACAATAATCTGATAAATTCTCCCAACCTTGTGTTTTGAATATTGAATATCGAACGCACATTTTTTTGTGGCTGATTAAATCCAGCATTACCATCATTGGATTTGATTGGTCGGTTATAAACTGTCCACCAATTTCATTGGAAGTGTCACCAAGTAACCTCTTGCGGTTGAAGATTATTAATTAGTAGAGAGCCAAGGACGGGCTATGATGGGAACAACTTGTGATCATAATGTCTTCCGTGTCTTGACAGTGGATAAGTAATAGAAATGGATATGACAGTTTTTGCTACATGTAATGAAAACTGAGGATTGTAAAATATTTCTGCTTACCATTGCATGCTTCTTTCACTGTTTACAAGTTTCTGTCTGCTCTCTGTCTTCAGTTACGGTGGTTCAGAAAAGCAATAATGTTAAGATTAAAAAGATGAAAATGCTTATTACAAAATACAAATTGCACAATAAGGTGTGAATATGTTCATTTGTTTTGCTGTCTGTCAGAGGTCTTGATACACCATAGAAATTATACCATGGCCACGTCAATGGTATGTTTTTAAGTTATCTGAATTTAAACAGAACATGGTTTGTATAGAGCACAAGCCAGCTATTCGTTAGATGAGGTACAAATTGTAGTGTATAGTTATCAAATGAGTAATTATATTTTTAGACCAATTGTTTTATTACACGCCGGCCTCGAGGCCGATGTGTGATATGGTATACATAAGATAAAAATTCAATGGGGAAAAATAGGCATGGGTGTTTGACGTCATAAGGCCAAAACAAAGTGATTTTGAGGTTCTAGTAACATGCTGAAAAAATAATAGGGTAGGTAGGTCGGAAAAACATTTTTTTTTAATTAGTATTTTATTAAAATTTAACTGTATGTCAGATATATACACTATAGGATTCTCCATTTTTGCAATAAAATGCGGAAATAAAGGGTCGATCAGGTTACTGGAACCACAAGATCATTTTGTTTTGGCCTAATCTCGTGTGAATGAGTCTCGCGAGAATTGTCATGTAATTTTTTTTAGACATGAACGAATATCAGTATATAATTAAGTTATTATAATTATTTGAAAAAAAATACGTGATGAAATAATTTAAAATGAAAAAGAAATGCTTTTTTTAGACATGTGACTTAAGTTCTCCCTAACGAAACACAACATCCAATGAAAATGCGTTATTAACACCACGTGGTTTACACACGCATCGGGGTTTGCCTAAAATATGAAAGTGACTTTTTTGACGAAAGTGAGCGAAAGTGGCTTTGAAAATATGAATTATAGCTTTTTAATAGAATTTAAGAATTTATGCTAATATTGCAGTTTTTATACGTATATTATCAGAAATTAATAATATTTATTGTCAAAAAATATCATTATGATGATTTAAAATATATATTTTGAAAGTCACTTTCGCTCACTTTCGTCAAAAAAGTCACTTTCGTATTTTAGGCATACCGCAATACCGCACGCGGGTTCATCGCCATCTTTGTTGTTTACTTGCGCCAAAATGGTAAGAGCAGTTGCAGTGAATTTTCACCAAGGTTCCCCTTTATTTGCGCCATATAATGGAATGCAATGTACGGCCGTTGCATTAATAGCCCTTGTAGCAATTTTCCAGGGCCGTTTCCGGACAATAACTTTAGTATGCTTTGGCCTAGGATCACCAAAGTTCAAATGGTGGTTCGTCATAATTGGCAAATGACCCCTATTGATTTTGAGATCAGTAGGTCAACATTTTGTGGATAATAACGAGAACGCTTTGGTCTAGGATCATGATAGTTCATGGAGGTTGATCATCATTGGCAGATAACACCTATTGATTTTGGGTTCAGTAAGTCTAAAATCAAGGTCATAGTGACCGAAAATGCTTAAATTATATCCGAAGGATAACTTGAGTACGCTTTGACCTAGGATCATGAAAGTTGATATGGGGGTTGATAACTTCTGGCAGATGACCCTTATTCATTTTAAGGTCATTACGTCAAAGGTCAAGGTCACAGTGACCCGAAATAATAAAACCATTTCCTGATGATTACTTGAGTATGCTTTGGTTCAGGATCATGAAATTTAATAGGGAAATTGTTCATCATTGGCAGATGACCCCTTTTGAAGTCAGTAGGTCAACGATCAAGGTCAAAGTGACCCAAAATGCTAAAACATTGCTTAGAATTATTTAATTATCACTGGTATATGACCCCTATTGATTTTTAAGTCAGTAGGTCAAGGTAAAGTGGCCCACAATGGTAAGACCATTTTGGATGATAGCTTCAGTATGTTTTGTCCTATGGTCATTAAAGTTGGTTAGGAAGTTGATTATCATTCACAGATGACCCCTATTGATTTTAAGAAAGGAAGTTAGAATTCCTTTTTTCCTTCATTAGATATGGCCCTTCCTTACCTTTTTATACTGTATACATATTTCACAAGTTGTGTAACTTCAATTACTTACTTTATCAAAAATTCTACTGCCGGCGTATAAATATTTAACTTGTTACTTCTGTAATAGAACATCTCCCTTCGTATGAATGAAATTAGTATCATTTGAAGAAATAAGCACATGACAGTAAATTTAAGATGTAAAATGCACTTATTGCGGTGTTCATTTACTCAAATGTTTTGTTACAGAAAGTCGGTTTATTCATAAATGAAATTGCACACTAATTTCAAAACATAATTCTCATATAAAAAACAATTGAAATATCTATGTTAACTGGAGATGTGTCCATAGGACACAGATGCCCCTGTTTTCCGCTGTATTGTCACAAAAATTCCTGTATAATTTCAGGTGCGTTTAAACATATTGTCTTAAACATTAAGGAGTCAAAAAATGCTACTGTTTGCTTAATAAGGGGGCACAACTATGTAGATCTCCAATAAATTTGCATCAAAATACCCAGGTGCGTAAATTTACAACTATTTTAGAAAGTTTCATGGCTCTAGGAGTTATACGTTTGGAGTTACACGAGACACAAGTCTTAAATGCCATTTTTTGCTTAATCAGGGGGCATAAGTCTGCAGATCCCCTATAAATGTGCTTCACATTAGGCAGGTGCATAAGTTCACATGCTGACAACTATTCATAGAAAGTTTCATGGCTCTAGCAGTTATTCATCTGGAGTTACACGCGACACAAACTAGAATGACAGTGGGACAGCGTGACAGCGGACGGACAAACAAGGGCAAATTTATATGGCCCCAACAAAAAAAGTGGTGGGGTTTTGAAAATGCATATGTTACAGATACAGAAATTGCATCAAATGTGAGAATAATGGGATTGTTATAAAGTGAGAAATGTCATCAAGATAAATTTAGCACCAACTTACTTGTTTGTTGAAAAAATATCATCACCTCATTATTTCCTAGTCCTTTTAAAAACAAAAAACAAAAACAAACAACATGTTCCTGACTTTTAAATGTAACTTTTAGAGTGTTATTACAATTTTTAATTGATTAACAGAAGTGACCTTGTTTTTTATATATGTTGAATCATATTCAAATACGACCTAGAAATCATCAACACAAACATTGTGAGTCACAATTTGTGAATAAAATTCATGATGACTGACTTTAAAAATTGGTCTCTAGAGCATGTTCAATATTATCTTCGGATTTAAGCCAGTGACCTAATTTTTGACTCTAGACGACACTTATTAAAATTCAAGCTAGAAATGATAAACACAAACATTTGATAGAAAATCATGATGGTTGCTTTCAAAACGTGGCTTCTAGAGCGTTAAAAATGTCATTTGATTTAAGCCAGTGACATAGTTTTAGACCCAAGATAAGCTATATTCTAACTCGACCTAGAATTCATTAATTCTAACATTTTGACCAAATCTAATGATATTTGAAATCAAAATGTGCCCTAGAGTGTTAACAGGGGTTTCCTCTGATTTGACCCGGCGACGTTGTTTCTGATCCTACATACCAAAACTAATGATATCTGAAATCAAAATGTGCCTTAGAGTTTTAACAAGGGTTTCCTTTGATCCGGCCTGGTGACCTTGATTCTGGCCCTACATGATCCAGACTCGAAACCATCCGAGTTATCATCAAGGCAAACATTCTGAGCAACTTTCATTATGACTTGATTAAACTGTGGTCTCCAGAGTGTCAACAAGGTTTTCCTTTGATTTGGCCCGGTGACCTTGTTTTCATGAATCCTTCATGACTCGGTTATAAACCTGAGTGAAATATCGCCAAGGCAAACATTCTGAGCAAAATTCATCAAGATTTGATCAAACATGTTGTCTTTAGAGTGTTAACAAGGTTTTCCTTGATTTGGCCTGGTGACCTAATTTCTGACCCTTCATCACCTGGATTCGAATCTGACCGAGATATCTTCAAGGCAAACATTCTGAGCAACTTTCAAAAAGACTTGTTCAAACATGTTGTCTGTAGAGTGTTTTCCTTTGATCTGATCTGGTGACCTAGATTTTGATTTCACATAACCTAGTTTCGAACTTTTCCAAGAGATAATCAAGAATTGATTCCACAATATCTAGTTTCGAACTCGTCCTAGAGATAATCAAGATTAAAATGTGACAAATTGTTGAATGAATCGACGTTAAATGTGACATATAAAGTGCTAACAAAGTAAATGTGGACGGAAATTTTGCAGTCAATATAGCTCACCATAAGCATATGCGGATTTCATAGTATCTTCTTTGGTGAAACTTGCATTTCATCACGAATGTACACTGTTTATATTTACATGTATAGTTTAATGTACCATTTTGCGGTTTGACATTTAAAACAGAGACATTTGTAATGTTTGCACGTATGCAGCTTTTACCATGAATGTTTACAACATTTCTTGTGACATTGATCCCCCCTCAATTATGGAAGGTGATCACCACCGAAATTGTTCATCACGAGTATATGGTCAGAAATACATGATTCAAATGCATATGTGCAAACATTACGAATGTCTCTCTTGAATTCTAAATGTAAAACTATAAAAAGACTATAAAAAGACTGGTATGCTTTTCATTTTTTTCTGTCAGAATTGATAACACAAAACATTAAAGACAGATTTGCTAAAGAGTGTAGTCCTGAGTCATTAATGAGTACAAGCATGAAAATGTAACTTTTCGAAAGTCTAAGTTGCTAAATGATCATGCCAGACTTTGCAAAACATAAAAATCCGTCGGCCCTGACTTACATAAACAGATTCAGAATGACTGTAAATCATTTTGTACGTTTCTTATTTATAACTTGTCACCAATACTGCAATGCCTAAAAGCAAAGAAAAAGAAACAATGCCCTAGGAAAAGTGCCTATTCCCATACCAAATCAGAATTTATTTTATATGCCTGAGCTTCTAACTCATGACCTTTTGATTGTAGTTAAGCTTTATAAGTCTCACAGCTCACCAGAATGGACCCATAAGAGCACTTGGGCAGAACCCAGGCTTTTTTAATGGGGTTACAAGGTGATGAGCCAAGAGGTTGTTTGATTAAAACCCCTTCCATTGGCGTTGTAATATTTTTTAACTCGACACTACGTCAGATATTTGTAAGGATCACCTGGTCCTGGAACGTAACCAAATTACACAGTACTGAACCATATTCGGTTCAAAATGTATCATCCACGGCTTTAAATACTAAATGCTGACCATTAGTTTGAATACATAAATGCAAAAAATGCCTTCTATCTGGAAATCTTAAATAATTTTCAAACTGTAAATGAGTTGTTAGCAGGCTTGAGGGAAGGATTTTCCGACTTAAGAGTCACTTTCAGATAAGGGAGGGTCAAAACAGTATGTTGCAGTAAACTACTAAAATTTCATCGTTTTTTCATTTTTTATGGGACCAGACACAATTTTGGAGAAAAAATGGGCGGAGGGAAGGGTGGTAAATCTAGATAATGACGACATAGAGGTGTCCTTGGTGGCAAAACTATTTTCTTAAACAAATAATTGAAAAAGTCTTTATTTGAGTTCGACATTTTGATACAAACAAATCATGTAGAAATATATCTACACAGAAGTGGAACATTTAGATAGTAGATTAAGTGCTTTAATAATTTAATACTTGTAATTTTTGCATGTAGATTTATTTACACAGGATACTTTTGCGACTGTAATAACTTTCATTTAAACATTCATGTATACAGCACTGCTGAGCATTTATTCTTTTTTAGGTTTTGTAATCACAATTTGTACAATAGAGATTTTTTGACACTTTATTTAAGCAGTATGTATTTTAGATTACCGAACATATCAGATTTTTAAGTTTGCATTTAGAAATTTGGTCATTGCTTAGAACAATTTTTGCACTTTTATAGAGAGACATTTATAATGTTTGAACGTATACATTTCAATCATGTATTCCTGTACATGTACTTTAATATTTCAGCACTTTCAACATATCTTGTGATGAGAAATTTTGTAGTGATCCCTCACACCCATACCCCGCCTCCATACTTGCGCAAAGTTATACTAACGAACATTTGTTATTTAGAATATTGTGCATGTATGAAGTTTAATCTTAACTTTTCATAAGAGACATGCTTGAGACTTGTAAAGCTTAAAACAGTTCGTTCACAGATGGTCATTGACTAAAAATTTGATTTTAACTATCTGTGTGTATTACGTCTACCAATATCCATCTACAGACGCATTGTCACCCAATGCAACATTTCGTGATCGTAAAAAAATAGGTAGTTTCTACATCATAGGCTACAGCGAACGATATAAAACCTATATTTTCGTGTGCCGTCACATGGTTGATCACATTAACCCTTCGTGCATGCGCTCACATTATATTGGACCAAAAACCACAGGCATTCGTTTCATTGATAAATGCCCTAAACCACTACATAACCAACACAAGGTACGAAAGTTCACACAAATGAATCAATCTGAGGGTCACTTCACTTTATTTCAAACATGATTGAAATTGTCCCTCCAAACATCGCTACCAAAGTGTTGCCTTAATATCAAAAATGAAAGTATATCTGCTGATTCGAGTTTATCTACAAGTTTCGTTACAATAAATAAAACGTCAATTGAAGACTTAAGTTTATTAACGGGACGTATTATGGGATCACCCATGGCGGGCGGGCGAACGGGCTGCGTCCTGATAATGGTCCGGAACATTATTCCTACACTATCAAAGCTATTGACTAGAAACTTCATAGGTGGATAGATCTCATTGAGACGGAGTGCAGTGATCAAGAACCATCACCCTGCACTTCTTGATTTTGGAGTTATTCCCCTTTGTTTAATTTTCTTGTCCAGAGCACAACTCCAGCACTATCAAAGAGACGAAGTGCAGTGCACAAGAACCGTCACTGTACACTTTATGATTTTGGAGTTATTTCCCTTAGTTCAATTTTCGTTCTTGATGTTTGTCTGGACCATACTCCTACATTATCAAAGCTATTGACTTGAAACTTCATAGGTGGATAGATGTTATTGAAACAAATTGGTCAATTGACGGGCGTATTTTGCTCCGCCTTGCGGCGCTCATGTTTATATAATAAATCTGAAACTTGATTGAGTTTGTTCAACAATTTAATATCTAATTTCTATTTATTGCGTAAGAGACCGGAAGTGGTGTCACGAATAGTTTTGTTTTTTGAGAGAAATCAGAGGTACGGTTGTATAAATGCTTTCACTTTGAATTGAGTTATTGGTTGCTATATTTAGAAAAAAAGATTCAACAATCATAGACAATAGGACTTACATTGCATCAGTCCGCTTATAAATAAATATGTTTGAAGTAAGGTGTCCCACAGATTCATTCATGTGAACTTTCGTACTTTGTGTTGGTTATATAATGGTTCGGAGCATTTATCCATGAAACGAATGCCAGTGGTGATATTGGCGAAGACGCAATGTTGCGGACCATGCCACGTGGTACAGCAAACAACTATTTCGAGGATACCCTATTTTATACTTGACCGGAATTCCAAAAGTAGGGGTTTCCTCTGATTTGACCCGGCGACGTTGTTTCTGATCCTACATACCAAAACTAATGATATCTGAAATCAAAATGTGCCTTAGAGTTTTAACAAGGGTTTCCTTTGATCCGGCCTGGTGACCTTGATTCTGGCCCTACATGATCCAGACTCGAAACCATCCGAGTTATCATCAAGGCAAACATTCTGAGCAACTTTCATTATGACTTGATTAAACTGTAGTCTCCAGAGTGTCAACAAGGTTTGCCTTTGATTTGGCCTGGTGACCTAGTTTCTGATCCTTCATGACTCGGTTATAAACCTGAGTGAAATATCGTCAAGGCAAACATTCTGAGCAAAATTCATCAAAATTTGATCAAACATGTTGTCTCTAGAGTGTTAACAAGGTTTTCCTTGATTTGGCCTGGTGACCTAGTTTCTGACCCTTCATCACCTGGATTCGAATCTGACCGAGATATCTTCAAGGCAAACATTCTGAGCAACTTTCAAAAAGACTTGTTCAAACATGTTGTCTGTAGAGTGTTTTCCTTTGATCTGATCTGGTGACCTAGATTTTGATTTCACATAACCTAGTTTCGAACTTTTCCAAGAGATAATCAAGATTTGATTCCACAATATCTAGTTTCGAACTCGTCCTAGAGATAATCAAGATTAAAATGTGACAAATTGTAGAATGAATCGACGTTAAATGTGACATGTAAAGTGCTAACAAAGTAAATGTGGACGGAAATTATGCAGTCAATATAGCTCACCCTGAGCATATGCGGATTTCATAGTATCTTCTTTGGTGAAACTTGCATTTCATCACGAATGTACACTGTTTATATTTACATGTATTGTTTAATGTACCATTTTGCGGTTTGACATTTAAAACAGTTTGCACGTATGCAGCTTTTACCATGAATGTTTACAACATTTCTTGTGACATTGATCCCCCCTCAAGTATGGAAGGTGATCACCACCGAAATTGTTCATCACGAGTATATGGTCAGAAATACATGATTCAAATGCATATGTGCAAATATTACGAATGTCTCTCTTGAATTCTAAATGTAAAACTATAAAAAGACTATAAAAAGATTGGGATGCATTTCATTTTTTTCTGTCAGAATTGATAACGCAAAACATTAAAGACAGATTTGCTAAAGAGTGTATTATATTGGACCAAAAACCACAGGCATTCGTTTCATTGATAAATGCCCTAAACCACTACATAACCAACACAAGGTACGAAAGTTCACAAAAATGAATCAATCTGAGGGTCACTTCACTTTATTTCAAACATGATTGAAATTGTCCCTCCAAACATCGCTACCAAAGTGTTGCCTTAATATCAAAAATGAAAGTATATCTGCTGATTCGAGTTTATCTACAAGTTTCGTTACAATAAATAAAAAGTCAATTGAAGACTTAAGTTTATTAACGGGACGTATTATGGGATCACCCATGGCGGGCGGGCGAACGGGCGGCGTCCTGATATTGGTCCGGAACATTATTCCTACACTATCAAAGTTATTGACTAGAAACTTCATAGGTGTATAGATCTCATTGAGACGGAGTGCAGTGATCAAGAACCATCACCCTGCACTTCTTGATTTTGGAGTTATTCCCCTTTGTTTAATTTTCTTGTCCAGAGCACAACTCCAGCACTATCAAAGAGACGAAGTGCAGTGCACAAGAACCGTCACTGTACACTTTATGATTTTGGAGTTATTTCCCTTAGTTCAATTTTCGTTCTTGATGTTTGTCTGGACCATACTCCTACATTTTCAAAGCTATTGACTTGAAACTTCATAGGTGGATAGATGTTATTGAAACAAATTGGTCAATTGACGGGCGTATTTTGCTCCGCCTTGCGGCGCTCATGTTTTTATAATAAATCTGAAACTTTTCCCTACAATGTGACCTACGCTAGCCGGTTTTTGTTAGAAAAGAAAGACTTCACCAACAGCGAAGGAGAGTAAAAAACAAACTTTTTTTTAAAATTCTGTCGTTCAACTTTGAACGAGCACTTTAACTGGAATCTTGAAGTCATGAGTAAGTATCCCAGGCAAATGAAATGAAGTCTGATGTGGTATGGGTGTAGGAAATTTTCCTCAGCCATTTACACTCTACCACTGTCCCAGCATGTAGAGAGGATGTCTTTTACTTGTAGATGCATGTGCACCTAATTGGTTACCCGCTTAAGTTGGCTAAGCCTGCCCAAGAAAAGTATGTGTAGGATAACTGACTGCCTGATAGTGTCTCAACTAGACCCGTAGGGACTTATGACGGATGAATTGCCCTCCCTTCACAATTTCCAATTTTTTGTCCAAAATTGTGTTTGTTCCAATGAGAAACGGCGGTTTCGTTCCCGGCTCAGTTGAAAAAGAAGTACATAAATGTCAAGACTTGAGATCTGTCAATATAAATAATGTACATTTGTCACGCGTGAACTTGTTGAATTATGCGTAATAAGTCGTCTGTGCAGTTCGTATCTATACCAACCATGTGCATTCATTTAAATATGAAGTCCTTATTTAAACTTTTTAAACGTATGATTAGTTCAAATAAGCGAATGTACAAAGTTATATAAATCAAGACTTGTGTTTATTCTTTACATGTTTTTTCATTTACAGATTTTAATCTTACCTCGTTTTATATGTTTGAATTTTTGTTTGTAAGGAAAGTATATGATTTACAAGACCGACGAATTGACAGTTTTTGCAAAGTCTTTCGTAATATTACCTTTCGATGTTTATACTTTATGGATGACACACTTTAGAATTCCTGTCTTGTAAGTCTGGCATTTAGAATTTTTACAAAAGAAAACTGTAATGTTTGCATATATGTATTTCATAGTTTTTATGATACTTTAAGCCAGATGTGTATGTTACACTGCCGAGCATTTCACTCTTTACAGTTTCAACTAAAACATTTCATAGATAGCCATTTGTAATGTTTGCACGTTTGCATTTTATAGCTTGTATTTTTATATATGTACTATGAAAATTTACCACTTGCAACATGTCTTGTGATGAATAATTTTGGTGGTAATTCTCCATACATGTTACATAGTTAAGCATTTCATTCTTTACAGTTTTGCATTAGGAATTTTAATAGAAAGACATTTTTCACGTATGCAATTCACAGAATGCATTTCTGACCACGCACTATAAAAATTCACCACTTGCAACATTTCTTATGATGAATAATTAGAGAGGTGATACGTCTCCTGTTGAAATGCAAGTGTTCAAAAATCTTGAAAGACAACTAATTTCTAAATTGAAAACTTTAAAAAACGGATATGTTCCGCTATGCAGTCACACAAAATTCTATTGTAAAAATTCTGAAATCGAAACTTTAAAGACTAAAAATGCAAAATAATTACAAAATTCACAGAAGTCTCCGCACGTCTTCTTGATCTATTTGCTCAAGTTGAAAAGTAAATTCACAAATTGTCAGAACTTCCGAAATACCCTTTGTCAACTTGTCAGTGTACATTTGCCTCATGTTATTTTGTTGAACTTGATAAATATTCCAATGCTCAAAAAGTCTTTCTTTCAGCCAAAAAATATCATATCAATCTGTAGTGTTTATTATCTATACAAACTATGATAGTCTAAATAAGAAATTGGTTATATATTGTGATAATGTTAAATTACTGTGATATCTGATTGTCAATTAATTAACGCTATAGTGTAATAAGGCTGTGATATAATGAATTGGTAATATTTATTTATTCTATAATGTATGTTTTATTTGTATAGAGGTATATATGATATGATCATTTTTTTCACCCTTTTATCTTTATCATCCTCGTCCATAGAATATGTGGGGGTCGAGGGCATCCCCCTCCATACCGTACGTAGTTGTTATTAGTACATATTATAATGACATGGTTAGTGATAACATTTTCTTGAAAACAACATAATAACATTTGTACCATAGCAAAGCAGCACGCCTCCATATTTGTACCATTTTTTTACTAAAAAAAGTGATCATTGTACAAATTAGGTAATTTAACTATGCCTATGGCACTGCCAAATAAATGGTTATACAATGTACTACTACTTAGTAAGGTCTACATCAATTCTGTACATAAATCAAGATGTTGATTAGGTTTATATTAGAACTATCAGTTATAAAGTACAATTTCTATAATTAAGCGGATGTGAAAGGATATTCACAAGTGCAAGGAATTGAAGATTTTGAAAATCAACTCTTATTCTAAAAACAATTCTGGACGAGTTTAAATGAATTGCGTTTTTTTTCTTGATGTAAATGATATTATGAACAAATATTATGTTATAAGGAATATAATGTTTGCTTGTGGAATTTTATGAAATAAAATGATATATTCGGCGAAATCATGTCTGTCCTAGCAATAACGTTCTATAGAAAGTATGTTTTATGCCGTCAAGATATTTTTTATAGCAAACCCATGAAATTCCATATGCCATGTAGAAAGCAGAAGATATACCTTTCCTCATGCCAACGTAAACACTGCTATGAGCGTCCCCATAAAACACTACACTCTGGCTACCATACAGCATTGTCTCAGCGAAAAAGAACTTGAGCCTGTCGTTCATAAACTTCATGTAAGGCTCGCTGGCTAAAGCTTTCCGTATTACATCGGAAGAGTTTAAGCAAATAATGTTTTGATGTAGCAGTTTCATTCCAAAAATATCACCATATTCCTCCGCGTATTCAAACAACTTGTCAATTATATTGTGCTCATTGATATCCCTTGCACAGCCTATCAAAGGAAGACCTTTCGGACCTGGAGGATAGTTCCTTTTACTGACTGATCTTGATCTGAATAAAAAGAAAACTGCCAAGACCGCAAAAAGAACGTAAATAAGAATCATTCTGTCGTGTTGTTAAACGTAATTTATTCTTGAATAATTGTCCGAAAGTATCCTTTTCACAATTTGATAATATCAATTCGAAGTTACTTTCTAGACTTTTGTTTCACAGAACAACACACTAGTCTTGATATACAGCCTTGCACAGCCTAACTAAAATATCTTTAGATTGCAGATAAAATTTGTTTCCACTTGACTGCATAAATCTGTTCAGAACGGTTGGCAAGTCAGATCATGATAGATATAAAATTGTAATTTCTTTCCTTCGTATTTTATACGGATAAGTATAATTATGTTTTCTATAATATTTAGTATCTACTTAATAATCTGGTCTGTTTTTCCTCTTGAAAATATATGCATGTAAAAAATTGATTTATCATCTTTTCGAATTGAAATAGAAGAGAAGTTTAGCTTTAAGTGCAAGCTATTCTACCCAAAATGTTATCGTACACGCATTGTTAGCCAGACTGTGAAATGTCACCGACTGGACATTGCAGTCCACAGGAAAACATGTTACGACCCGTAAACCTTTCAATTTTGTAGTACAACTGTCTAGAACAAATACCATTTCTGTTTGCAGTTGATATCTTTTTTGGTAGAAAATGATTTGGTGGAGATTTCAATATGTTCACATTTACCACATTATGGAATTTTACTCAACTTTTTTAGTCTGATGCATACATTTGAAAAAAAAGATTTCATTGAGGTTGAGTCTTAGAATTGACAGTGTCGGTTATTATCGTTACATAAGCACTGTTGTAATAAAGAGTAAACATGTAGTATCCTGGGGATACTCAAGATAAGCTTTTGTGACTGCCCTGTGTCCGGCATGCGTCGTGCGATGTGCGTCATCCATCATCTTGTCTGAAACCATAAGGCCATGGGCTTAGATATTTTGCATGGCGCATATTCTAGTAGACTTTTGTCATTTTTATCAAATTATGTCCCTGAAATCAAAACTGGCCCGACACTTGGGTCTTTATTGTGTGTAATATTTAATCATTAAAAATCTGCTTGTCAGAATCCATAAAGTTAACCTCTACCATGTCTGTTGAACCTAGGTCAATATTGATCCCGCCAGGGTATTACTTGTTTTACATTGGGTTGTGTAGGAAAAACTTCAAATTTCTTCTTGTCTGAAACTGTATGGCCTAGAGCTTTTATATATTTTATGCAGCATTGTATAGCGGATAAATATCAAGCTTGTTCAAATTATACTGTTAAATTTGCTCCGCTTCTGGGCACTTATTTATGTAAAATATTAAATCTTTGAAACTGTTTTGGTAAGCAATCGTAAGCTCTAAGGCTTAGATATTGGGTATGTAGTTATCGATCTTAACAAAGATTATTCATATTTTCCCCTAGGATCAAAAAAGACCCTTCTCGGAAGTCACTTGTTTTCGGAAAACTTTGAAAATCTTCTTGTCTGAAACTGTGCTCTAGAGATTTTATAATTTTGTATGTAGCATTGTCCAGGGGATATGCACCATGGGGTAGCTATTTATGTAAAATATAAGATCTTTGAAAACCTTCAATTCAGAAACTGTAATTTCTCTTCTGATGTTTGCTCAACAACAGCAGACACACTGCAAAGTACTCAGGTAAGCCACCCAGGGCCGTCACGGCCTACATGTTCTTTGTGTCCTCATAAAGATGAATTATAGCAGAATCATTATAAGTTGTACATCTGGTCTAAATTTTATAGCTTCAAAAAAGTAAGTAGTTCAGTAGAAGAAGGTCAATGTCAGCAAAGGTCAAAGTCCGCACAATTTTAAGTATAGTTTAAATTTAATTGCTGCAAAAAATTAGGTCAGTAGGTCAAGATAAAAAGTCGAGGCCACATCTCAGTTATACAGCATATGATTTCTGACAAGAAGATTTTGTATTCATTTTAAGTAGCACATGAATTTTATGAATTTTGTCCGTGCCGAAATACACTGTCAAGTGGGACTCTCATGTGCAACTGGCACTAGAAGCTCCTTACCTGTTCACAATATATGTGACAAAGTATATTATCTTAGTTAGGTATTCTGTATAACAAATAAGAAATTGAAAACTATACATCCGCACTGTTTAGAATTTCTGTCTTTCACGAGATAACATTAATTTCTTTATAAAAATAACGATTTTGATAATTATAAGAATTGTTATTAAACTATTGGCTGTTTTTGGAATATTGATAAAAAATCTTAAGACTATAGTATATCAATCAGAAATACACGTGGTCTCGTTTTCTCGTTGTCATGTACCTTTAAGTATGTATGTATACATTGTACATCAATGTTATGAAATTTGTTGTAGATATTGACTACCATTGGGAAATGCAAAACAAAGGACTATATATCCGCGATAAGTTTGTAAATGATAACGACAATTAAAATGAACCATTCCCCTACTTTTATTTATTATCCCACCAAATAATATCTAAATCAGCACAAACACTTGGGAGTTATGGCTCTGGACGGACAAAAAGTGACGGACAGACGTTCGAAAGGACAACGCAAGAAAAATACCTTCGCCCCTCGACGGGGGAACATATGTTAATATTTGTGAAAGTTCATTTGTTGAACGGTAAGCTTGTGCAGTTACACGCCTTAAAGTCATAAAGGTTCTGCTCAGAGTACAACATTAGCTGAACTACTTATATTTTCAATAAATCCAAGGGCCATTACTTGTTTTTTTACGAAAAAGTAAGGAAAACTTAACAAATTCGTGATTTTTATCATGAATAATAATAATTTTTAACAACATAACTCGAATATATGGTATAACTACGATAAAGGTCCGCCAAAGGACATTTTTGTAATAAAAGTTTTCAAAGTTTGCCATATTGCCGTATGGTGAAAATTTGCCCCGCCCTCTATAGGCTACCATTTAAGGGATAAAGATAGGTTGAAGGAGTTTGATTAAAGGAAACCTGAGAAAATTATCAATCTAAGAGGGCGTAACTAAACAGTAGCTCAAAGTGTTGTTTAAACAAACAAATTTGTTCCAATTACATCTCTCTAGATCTAGAAGCTGTGCCATTATGATTGATTTGAAAAGACTCATTATATATGTAATAGGTTCGTAAAAGTAAATGAAAAATATATATGTTCATCAGCGAAGATGCTGCTTTTAAAGTCAATAAAAATCCTTTAAATATATATTGCATTGATATGAATAGACGTCTGAATGCAAACTCAGGTGATAATTAAAGTTTGTACTGCGTGAAATCGTTAAACACTGATGAAAATGTTTTTGAATTAATGTATTAGTAGATTTTAGAATATCCTTCAATTTTAAGATTTAAAACTGAAGTGTAGCATAAAGATTTTACAAGTTAAAGCTAATTTCAACTGAGAAGAAAAGTCATTCTATCAATTAAGGAGAGTGAGGTTTGTTTAAACTCGTCCTGTACTTATACAGAAATTAAATTTCAAAATCTTAAATGGTTAAACCGTAAGAAATTGAGCATTTTTATCATCATTATTATTATTCGAAACACCAAATGCATTCCAGAAGGTAGTTGGTAAGTTAAACTTTAGTATGATATTATTAGTAATTTCTTTAGCAATAAGAAAAAGTTTTTACCTCAACGTAAATGAAGTTAGCACCTCAATATAATGGTACTGTCTATATGTTTACTTCATATACATTATATAAACGTATCTTATTTGCAAAGAAATTTGGAATATTATCAGGCTAAAGTTAGAATTACCAGCTTTCTTCTGAAATGCAGTTTGGGATTCGAATAAGCAACTAGCAACTGCCAACAACCTTCATATTTATACGTGTATTCAATTTTAAGCATTACCTATTTGCTTTGTGTCATAGTTGTTCAAAGCTGGTTTTGCCCTAAGTCCAAAAGTCTAAATAACACTTTTTTCGAAACAATAATTTTCGAAGAAACCATCATCGCTTCATGTTAAACTTTTGCTTTGACCTTCATGTGACATTGACCTACTGACTAATTTCCTTCTTTATGCAGCTTCAAAAGTGACCTTTGAAATGTTTATATAATTTCAAATTCAGTTTTCAGCTTTGACCTGGGCCGCCTTTGACATTACCATACTGAACACTTGCTGGTTTTAAAGCTACTTCTATGAATCTTTTACCAAATGTACCGTTTTGTATTTAGAATTCCAATTTGAAATTGTGTGCCTATTACCCAGATCATTTACTTCTTTCTTGTTTCCTAAGGTAAATCATTAAATTTGAATTACATGTATTATCGTGCTAATTTAAATTTTCTTTTATTTTCACGACCATATCTCTGACATACTGACCTATTTTCATTTTTTCTTTTAGAAATTTTGACCATGTGTATGTTAATTTCAACCTTGACCAAGGAATTTTCACTTAACTGTTTATTTGAAAGTTCATGGATGAAATTAATTTGTCCTGCCCTATGAGTCTCTAGTAACTAAACAAAATAGAATTTACACAATATAAAATCTGGTGAGGTGATCATGGTCAATAAAATAAGTTTATAACTGAAACAGAAAGCGCTGGCTGCGACCTGCTGAGCTGACCTGGTAACTGAGTTGTTGATTTGTTGAAATCCACAACAAGAAGGTAGATCTTAATGCGGACTTTGAAAACTTCGTACAAGAGTTTTCTGTAGAGAAATGATTCGGTTTGTAAATAAACATAAGCTGACTAAGAGGTAATTAGAATTTACTCTAGAAATTAATTATTTATATCTAAATGGTAAGCGGTTTCTATTAAATAACTGAAAAAAGACACTGAGAGAGGCATGAAGTTCTGGTTAAAAATATACCAGAAAACACGAGATTGCGCCGGCTAGAATAGTCACTAAAATGAATAAAGTGACTAGCTAGAACAATTTGAATTGCTATTTTGAAATACATGTACCGGTGTATTGCTTTTACTGAGCTTTGCTTTGGCATAATGAAGAATGATAACTACGAAAAGATTTCAAATAAAAGTTTAAAACACAAGCAAAATTGCATCTTTTGCTTGGTCATGAGATAAGTTCTTATTTTACCATCAATATATAACTTGAAGAAAAGGATGCAATGTTTCAAGTTACGTTGTCTTGTAGAATAAAATAGTTAAGTAATATACATACTTCGTCAATATGAAGGTTTACTTAATATAATGTAGATTATCTTTTTGATCTGAATTTAAGCAAAAACAGAAGAAAAAAAACAGCCAGGACAGTAACCAGGGATGGAAGAGAAAGGCGTGCTGTGGCTGGTTTCGAGCAAGTGTCCGCAGTAAAACGTCGGTGTCCTATTGATGCTAATGGTGGAAACTCATGAGTTAAACGAAAACATTCCAGAAGGCCGAAGTACAAAGACATTGCAATTTGTCTTCCCTATCCCTGAGAGTGACAAAAAGGCCGGAAAATGTAACTATGCAGATGATTTCAATCTTAAAAAATGGTCAAATGGTCTACTGAACAGTGGATTGCGATAGCTTATTTAATTTTACTTAAATTTCAAACTAGTGCACATAGCATGTGCGAAAAACCAGTTATTCTTACAGTATGTTTTGGAATCAGATGTGTAAGATGTCCTTTGTTTTAACGGCCGCTTAAAAGAACATGATTTTAAACTTATTTTTTTTCACCTATTTCTTATTCTTTCAGAAGGGAAAAATCAGACAATTTATGGGGTATGCCAGGTTCTTTATGAGTACTGGATCGTTTCTGTTGTGTTCGTGTTTCTCCTGGGAACAATGGCACTTTGTGTAATCCTGGCACTGTGTTTACGCAGAAAACAAAATCAGAATGACAATATGCCCGATAAAGATGGGCGCCGTATTCTTGGGTTTTACCGAAAGGGTTAAAACGTACAAATAAAAACTCTTAAGGCTTAATTTTATACCATTCCCGTGCAAATGGTCGCTGCAGGGTAAAGACATAGCTTTTTGAAAAAATAGTTTACTTTATTTCACAAAGGCCGTATACTTTGACCCTAAACATAATCACAAAATTCTAATGACATATTACTCTAGCTAGGATCATTTAAACCAATGTTTGTTATTTTTAACTAAATAATGTATTCAGCCGTTTGCTGCTTGTATTCTTGTATGCTCTGGTCACTAAGCCTTTATTTACACATTGCTTGTGCTTCTATATGTTCTGTAAAATGAAATAGATTCAGGTAAAATAATTATTCAAATCGTAAATTCTTCACATCTACACAGGTATTTTAATATGGATCTTACCGTTTGTAAACGCTACCATTGATAGTCAATGGTAACAGTTAGAAGTGTGCAAGGGGCGGCTTAGTGCTTTTTCGATTACTACTGAAATAAACACGACTGACACGTTGTGAACATACTAGGTTGTAATTGTCAATAATTAAACCATTTTTACAAAGAAGGATAATTTTTAGCCATCTATTTTAGAATTAGAATTTACAGGTTCTCTTTATCACCTCAGAATATCAAAAATTTTTATTTTGTCCAAAAAATCATGTGAGCACAGGGCGGACCTTTTTGCTACAATTTCAACAATCATGGCACTAAGCCTTTTTGTTTAAAAGACAATTCCATAAATGATAATCGGACAGCCGACAATACATAAGCAATTTGACCTATCCGCCATAACCTGTACCAAACACTCATAGCAACCTTAGTGAAGCACAATAAGACGTTATTTTGTAGTAAGAATTGCCATTCCAAAGAAATTCCACCATTTTAAACATGTTGTTTGTTGTCTTCACGTCAAAACAGTTAATTTTTGGTGTTCCAACTGTTTAAGGCAGTTTTTCAATTCATCTAATTTTGCTTTCAAATTGGACTTACTGTTTACTTTCCTGAAAAATCATTCCAAGCGTTTTGCATTTTTTTAAGTCCACTGGAAATCCATATTATATGCATACTTATCATATGAGGTTTTTAATGGTCTTGCTCTTAAAACTATTGACTTAGATGTATTGAGTTTAAGTCCAGATAGATTTCTGAAGTCTTGAATAATATCTATTAAACGTTCAAAAGGATCTTTTATATCATTATTCATGTAAGTTGCGTCATCTGCAAATAGTGTTTGCTTTATTTCTTTATTTTGGATAGTTATGGCTTTTATTTGTTTGTCCTTTGCTATTTTATTTGTGAAAAGTTGCGTCATCTGCAAATAGTGTTTGTTTTATTTCTTTATTGTGAATAGTTATGCGTTCTATTTGTTTATCGTTTGCTATTTTATTTGTGAAAAGTTCTATCCAAATAATAAATAAGGAAGATGAAAGTGAACAACCTTGTCAAACTCCTCGATTGATTGCGAAACTCTCTGACAAAAAACTGTTATTGATAATTAAACTATCTATTTATGAAATAGTTCGATCCGGTTAATAAAGAAATTGTCTAAATTAAAAGTGATGCAAGCATTGTGTAATAAAATCAAGGTTTAAGCTGTCAAAGGCATTTTCATAGTCGTAAAAGAATAACAGACCGGGTTGTTTATTTGTTTGCAAATATTCCATTATTTCCAAAAAAAAGAGGACATTTTCGCCAATGTATCGTCTTTCCATAAAAACGGTTTGCTCTAATGATTTCTAATTTCTGATTGCTAATTATAGATGCTATAACATGTTTAGATCTATTTGCTATTGTTTTTGTCGCAATCTTGTAATCAACATTTAGTAAAACTTTCGGTCGCCAATTTCAGATAAATCAATAACAGTCTTTGCCTGTTTTTGGTATAAGTGTTAGAATATTTTGTTTTTGAAGGTCTGATAATTCGCATTTTTTTCATAGGAATAGTTAAGTGAGTCGGTAAGATATTACTTTATCATTCCAGAATTATTCAATAATTTTTAAAGTTCCGATGTTAAGCCATCAGATACCAGACTTTGGCTATATTTTCAGGTCAAAAAGAGCGTTAGAGCACTCATTTTCCGTAAGGAGACTTTCATATATACTTCTTTGGTTATTTGGTAGTTTTTTATTGTTTTGTTGAAAAAAATTATGTTTGTATGTTTCAGTTCATTTTGGCAGTATAATGTTTTAAAAAAGTTATTTCTGCATCTAAAATTTGATTGTTATCTCTTATTTCGCGACCATCAATTACTAGTATTTTTATAGTATTTTTTTCTGCTTTTCGTTTCTTTTTCATTTCACCCAGTTTTTATTGCCTTTTCTCTTAATAATAAACCATTGACTTTTTTTCTCATACAAAATGTTTAATTCAGCTTGTTTGTTGTATTGGGTTTTAATTTATATTTATTTTCTTTTTTCCTTTTGTACGTTGAGTATCTAACTGCGACTTTTCGAATACTTCCTTTGATCTTTCCCCTAAAACATTTGGTTTAGCTTCTTCATTCTGATTTGCAGTTTCTTTTATAGTATTTTTTTTCCTCTTTGGGCCGTACAAAAATGTTTAAGCATACACTTGCGTGTTCAGTTTTAAATCCTGGTTTTATCTTACAACTTTAAAAGGTGAAAAGACTTAGCTATTTACCTTGTGGTGTATATTGTATCACTAATAACTTTATCTTTGACTCTAGCAACCATTTTGGAAAATCTTCTGCGGATGTATTCCTCTTTTAAATGTCTTGTACTGCCGAATTATTGATAAATAAGATATATTTAGTCCTAGAACTAAACACATTTTATGATATTTCATGAAGCAAGAATTTTGATCCGTGTGCAAAGTGACCTAAAATATTCCATTACGTTACTTCATTAAAAAAACATGGACTGATACGTGTTTTAATAACTATTAAATTTTCTTCTCTACAATTAATTGTTAGTTGATGTATTTGATTTCTTTCTGAATGATTCACTTTGTACAAAATATTGATTATAAAATATATATTGATAAAATCCATATCGCTGTTATCAATGTATTCAGTGTAACAATGTATTCTGTATCAGATGGTATCCTTTTCTAAAAAAAGACTTAATATATTACTCGCAACGTTTGTGCTTTGAATTCGATTGCTAATAGGTTAAGAAGAAAAAAAATCACGTTATCACTTAATTACTTACTGATTAACTCGCTAACTAGATAAAATTGTGTTACTTATTATTACAACAGGCTAAATAGTTACCGTTCGTGTGCCCAGTTATTATGTTTCTTATTTGCAGCTACGTTAATAAGTGGTAACGCAGATTTTATTAAGTTAACTACTTAATAAGTAAGTTAATAAGAAAAAAACCCACGAATTATATCTAGTTAACCAAATATGCAGTAAGTTAACAAGTGGAAACTCGAATTTTATCTGGTTTACCACTTAATAAGAAAGTTAATAAGTAGTGACAAGAATCTTACCTAGCTACAAGCATCACATATATGTTTTGTCTAACGGGTTATCTAGTTACAAGTTGTGTTTTCACATTACATGTCACTTATTAAGACATAATTTGCGTTACTACATATCTGCAAGTAAGAAACAAAATAACTAGTAACACGAATGCTAACTAGTTAGCCCGTTAAAATAACTAGCAACACGAATTTTATCTAGTTAACCAGTTATACAGTAAGTTATTAAGTAGTCACGCGAATTTTATCTTATCATCCTATAAACAAAAATAACTTTTTAATTATCCCAAAAAATATGTTACTTACACGAATGCGTTTGCGAACCTTAACTGGTTATCTTACGGCAAAAATATGCCACCATAGTAGGAATTTCAGAAAAGAAATGAATATCTGAAGTTTTGTTGGATGCATGCCTACAATACATAAATTCTACATCAATACATGCTACAGACAACTGGAACATTAAAATTTACGAACGTTAGTGTGTTGTGTACAATTAATTATATCAGCAATGGTAAAATACATTATGCATCTGTTAAAACTGGCCAATCGTTACAGAACATTACAACATCTTCGGTAATTGAGGTGAGCAATAAACACCGTAACTGGAAGAAATATGTTCTAGAGATATTTCCTTTACAATGTCAGGCTCGTATCAAAGTTCAGATTCACCTTGCTGTTATCTGCGTATTAAATCCCAATTTTAACCTGGTTTTTCTGATGCTCAGACGTGATCAGCTTACACAATCATTCTGTCAGTAAAATTTCAACTGAATGTATAACAAGTCGTTTTCAAATTGAAATTTTGCACAGTGTATCTGGAGCAGTTAGTTCTTAACTGGGTGACTATATATAGCTTTTATCCCTCGTTCTTTTTATTTTGCATTACAAAATGATGATCCTCTATATTTATTAACTCATTTTCGGAAACTCAATCTACACGCGAAAGCAAGTTTATTCAGGGCAAAAAAAAAGAAAAGAAATAAAAAGGCTGCGCATACTAAGATTTTGAAAATTTATCTCTTTGAAGGAACTTAGAACTTGTGATGTGTATATCATTTGAATTTTACAGTGGCTTCTGTTTGCGGACTCAGAACTGACGCCGCAGCTCATATTGATTTTGTAAATATCTCATATACAGTTCTTACCATTATATTCAATATATATATAGAGAGAGAAAAAAACGCGATCGAAATATATTTTAAACAGTCCGATACAACAGACAGTAAAGCAAAGACGGAATATTGAAAAAAGCACAACATATTGTGCTCATCTATGATTATACATAAAAGTCAATATATAGTAATGAAGAAAGACATCTGTTACATATGATATGACAGAGACAGTATTTTACTTATTTAACTAACATACTGTCCCTCATATTCCGTATGTAAGTACTATACGAATACAAGTTTGAGCCAGTCTCTGAAAAACATATGTTATTAACCAAGTGAAGTGTTTAGTTAACTATCAAAAGGATAACATAAAAACAAAGCCGTTAGTATAATTTTTTTGTTCAGACATTCTGATATATTGTAACCATTCCTTTGTAAGCTTCATTCGTTATTTATTTTATTAGTTCTTACATTTGTTTGTTCCTTCTTTGCTTGCTCTCTCTTCCGTCATTTGATTGTTAGTGTTTGTTTGCGCGTAAGTACGGTCTTTCCGTCTCCGACTCTCCCTGTACCCAACAGTCTACACCGTTGTCTCAGTGAAACTGTAAATACTCGAACTATAAATACTTTCCTATATTTCAAAGTATTTGCTTTATTGTCCTATCATTTCGTCCAGGAAGACTGGTGGTATACAGATGAAATTAAATGAACAACATTTTTTCTTAACCTTTATTAGGCTTCTTTAAAAATGCACACCAGTACTCAGTATAAAAACATCATCTTTTTATATCAAAATCATTGTAACTATCTCTTAATAAGCAAAATAATGAAATATACGTATATAACACAACTTGATAACTGCTATATGAAAAGAACATTTCAAGATTATAATTGATGTTTCTTTCTGTGCCCCATTATAGAGGCACTTAGTTTTGCTCTTTGTCCGTCTGTCAATCTGTTAGTCCGTCTGTCTGTGTGTCTGTCCGCCTGTCCGAAAGTATGTGTCGCGCGCTAAGCCATCAATTTTTTTATTGGCATCATGAAACTTAACAGGGATATAGATCAGCAAGTGAAATTGCGCACCTGGGTTTTTCGGTCTCCCTCAAGCCATGGAAAGTTAGCTACCAAAATAGTGTCTTGCGCTCAACAAACACTATTAAACCTACTTCACGGGGATATAGATCAGCAAATGAAGTTGCGCGCCTGTGTTTTTTGTCTTCAATTGTCAGGGAGAGTTATGGTGCTTCATTTAGTGAAAAAAAGCTACCGAAATGTTTGTGCCATGTGCTCAACAATATTGCACCAAGGGTCATGAAACGTTACAGGAATATATCAGTAAGTAAGGCTGTGCGCCTGGTTTTTTCCAATTAATTTACAGATACCTTGACAACCCACGCCCCACCCCTTGCCTACGGAACCAACCCCCCTGGCGGCACACTCGTCCTCTGGACTCATGTCAAGTTTTGTGTGTCTTACTTGTAAATAAGATTTAGCACATCATAAGACAACAATGATTGTGCGATATTGCGGAAAGAACCACACCCATTGATGACCTTGGTGTTAAGTAATGATTCTTATAACCTGCCTCGGATCATAAATTTAGAAACTGGCATTATTATTTCATGTGCCCTCTTCTCCCCGTAGAAACCTTAAATACATGTTTGTTTGCAATAACAACCAGGTTGTGACATCACCAAGTTCACTCGGTAACTTTGTTCGATAAAACCTGGAATGACTTACATGTATTAATGTCGTGCTAAATTAACATGGTTCAGTGGTTTCTATACCACATTCTTGCTACAGTGACAGGAATAAAGGTTGATCTGAAGTGTGCTATCATTATGTATTTGTAATGTTGTCATGGAGAAAGCGATTATAACGAATGATAATGTTTGAAATTGTTGTTTCTTTCTTTTATGTATAATTGTTACGAATACATCGTTTGCTGGCGATTATTTTTTCAAACAACTGGCATCTGCTGTAGGTAGCTTCATAGAAATATGTTCAACATTGAATAAAATTAAATATATAAAGGACAAACGAAAAAAAGCATTGTATCCATATAACAGTGATTAAGAGAAAAACAAAATGTCAATAGCATTTTTATCTAACTTTCTCGCACCGAAGTGGAACATACCGTATGAAAACAATATGTTACGTTTACGACACAGGACGAAATATTGAATTACATCGTGTGCCTTCATATTTAACTTGTAGAAACGAGCCGTAATTTATCAAGTAAAAATGTTATAAAAAAGAGCATTAGTAAGAAAGTGGTCCATTATTTTAACACAAAATATTGTACTAGAGAAGAAGAAAAAATGATTAATTGAGATATCAGCCATGATATATACATTTATGATTAATAGCTATTATATTTAATATATATCAGCTATGATATATACATATGTAATTTATAGCTGTTATATTTAATATATATCAGCTATGATATATACATATATGATTAATAGCTGTTATTTTCAATATATATCAGCTTTGATATATACATATATGATTTATAGCTGTTATGTTTAATATATATCAGCTATGATATATACATATATGATAAATAGCTTTTATATTTTAATATATGTGTAATATTTGTATTTGTTGATAAGACAACATTTCAGCATGTATATAAGCGTGAGTTTTTTTATAATATGCTAAGACGGATAACAATAATGACAATGAAAAGGTAGATATATATGTAATATTGTAACCATAAAAAGATATACAAGTTGAAAATATATTTACAATTGAGACATTGAGGTGTTTAATTCATTTCAATTCGCATCATACTTGATCATAACAAAGATTAGGAAGATTAAGGCTGTCTTAAACGAGATAACAAATTTACCTTTTGTATGGACACAAAATCTTAAACGTGTCTCCTTCGCGACCTGTTAAAGGTATTCTTTATGATAAGTGGTGTCACATCTAATCAATTCGGAACAAATAATTTTGATAACTATATTGCTTGTTACCCTTTATTTTTTGGGCTAATGTGCCCCAAAAGTATCTGAATAAAAGTAGTATTGATTAAACGTTCAACTTATGTTTCTAAAATGAAATATTGGCCTGTCCAAACTGATTTGCTTGACCCTTTTTTTACAAACCTTTTGCACTGTGTATGTGAAGCAATTAGTCCTGATGTGAGTAAAATTGTAGGTTAGATAATTCGGCATTCCAAAATGATGTCCCTTGTATATAAACACATAACTGGGAACTCATCCTACATGCCTACGAAATTGCAGAACTTAATTAAACACTCGTACATCATTATATTAGTTGACAAATTTTATATGACATTGTGCATATCAACCTTTTGACGTTTTTCTCATTTCAAAGGAACTGATATATATTAATGAAGTTGGCGTCATCAATATTATAACACAATTGACAGAGGGGCCTCGAGTCTTACACCGCACATTAAATTGTCTCTGTAGAAATCACATTAACTGTTCTGAACACATTTTATTTCATATGAGAAAGGAGAAACTCTATCGAGAAACGTCTCTACATAGTCAGGTACAAAAGACAAGATGTTTAAACCTCTTGATAAAACACAAAAGCGTTGTCATATTGAAACAGCACAATATGTTGCCCCATTTATGATTTTAGATCCATATTTCGATTCATAGTAATGAAGAAAGACATCTGTTACATATATGATAGCTGACATTTTACATCATTAAGTCAAATGTTACCTCGTGTATAAAGCATTTCCTTAATATATTTTTATGATACTTAAACAGTGTTGAGGCATTTTCTGAACAACAAGTGCTCTTAAGGAACAAAGTAAAGTTTCTACTATGACCTGCTTTCCAAACTAAAGGCTATGATAAAACAAGGCTTGTAAATTTTTCTTCGACCTTAATTATACTTCAAAGTTTTCTTAGTTGAATTGTACTGAGAAGTTTTATTTGTTTATTCATTTCTCTTTTTGCTCATTCGTATTGTTAATATTTGTCACTCTGTTTCACTTTTTCATTCTTTCCAGTATATCATTTATAAAACGTCGTCTCGTTTGACAAAACGGCCATGAGTCTAATGTGCTGAAATAACATGAATTGAAACAATAAGCAAAATCCTTGTTATTTTTGGAAAAACAAAAATAATTACAGTGTTTAAGTAATATTCTGCAACTTTGATAAGGGTATAATATATAGGTTTGTTATATTTTCAACAGTCTCTTTATTAATTCACATTAAATCTAGTCAAACATAAAACATCTATGCTGCTTTCTGTGATCACACATTACAAAGCTGTCCCATAATGATAAATATCATTTTCATCCCCTAGTTCCTTTGCAGGTTTCCAAATGACAACACGCCAAGCTTGTTTTCTAAGTTTTAACCCATATTCATTCAGACAACAGCGATAGCACTTAAAAGGAAATGCCAGATGACAAAAATGGCAATTCAAACACATTTCGCCAATGCTTAATCGGAAGAACACATTTCGTTTTTTTCTTAGTTTTCATTTCTCACTTGTAGTTAGAAATGAAGTGCATCATATAGCACTGGGAAACAAAAACCACTCTCTTTGCTCACCTCTTTTTTCATCATTGTTATAACATGTCTTGAAATATGTTGCATTGCTTTTGTCTTAGCAGACAAGACTTTTCTTTGATCAGTAATGCAGAAACATAAAAATATACCTCTTTTTCATGTTGTGTGTGTAAAGAAAACTTTAATAAAACATATCTGCCATGCTAAATCATCATGGTCTAGTTATTCCTTTAAGACTACGCCACTCTAATATGACATACAGCACACTTGTTACATTAAGCTGTATGCATCCGCACTGTTTTCATGGGGGAAGTGATTCAAACGTATAATAAAGTGTTGAATTGGTTTTGCTTGTTAGATAGTCACAGAGTTACTGTTTACTGGGGTTGTCAAAACAACAGATATATCTCCTTCGGGCAACATTTAAAACAGAGCTCAAAAGACTATTAAGATCAATTATATAAAGTAGACCAAAAACAAACATCAAACTAAAATTATCGATACTCTGATATTCGTTATTGGCAAAACATTACTTCAAAGTATGTATTTCATCCGTCTCTGTTGCAATGAAGTGGAACATCCCGTTGATAGAAACTCTACGATCGTTTGAAAAAAACTGTTTCACTTTTTACGACAAGGGACCTATTTAAATGAAAAATAAAAATATGAGCTTTTTTGTAGTCGTGCCTTATCAGTTATTCAATGTTTTGTCGGTAATACAAATGGCTGAAAATTCGCAAACAGCCAACTGTATTTTTTTTGTACGACAGTTTACCCGAAGCAATTTGTATTTGATTTTATTTAACCTTGCTGTGTATTACTACTGTTTAACCTTTATAATAAAATGAGGTATGTTGTTGTTAAGATGCACTGAATTCCACTGTGCATTTATGTATCAGGTAACAGCTTTTACATTTAAATCATTAATCACTTTAGAAATGTCACATCACCTATTCTGTGAACTAAAGAATTTATTTTTCTTGTTTCTCTGGTTTTATTTGCTTAATCGGTAAAAGATCTACAACACGTGGCAGATATTCCATGAATTCTAACATTTTTAAAATTAAACCTTTTACTTAAAGATCTGCCGTCAAATCGTACATTGTAGAAACCAGCAATAAATTGAGAAACAAAATATTTTACAAAGTAACGGCTGTCGGGAATAGCCATTAATAACTGTAAATGGCATTGTTTAGAAAGAAAAGAAAGATAATGATGACAAAGAAATTAAATATTTATTGAGTAATCATTTGTAGTGGTTACCAAATGCAATTTTATTGAATTTTTAATTGATATTACGAAAATATGTAAGAGTCGTCTGGGTTGTACATTTTCTCCTCATTTCGAGCATGATCTAAACAAGTGTCTAACATGAAAACTTTTCTTGACATAGTTGTGTATGACTTTCATGCATATGTGTTAAAAAGTGAAATATTATGAAAATATAACACCGTTTTAAAAACAAAAGGTACCTTAATGCAAAAAAAAAAATGTGATAAGGTGTTGACATTTATAGCATTGAGCATTAACTTTCCATACAAGTTGTAGCAAATGTTTTTTTTTATTCATAAACTTCATATATTAAATAAACAATATTTTACCAAAACAACTTTTAAAAGTTTGCAATGAAACCAACAAGCCAGGACTTAAATAATATTTCTCTTAAAGAATTTAGACATCCTTTGGTGCAAAAAAGTCTACTTGAGTAACTACATAGTCTTGAAGGTTTGTGATATCACTGTTTCTACGGTCATGTTCAATGTCGTAATCTTACATTCCTGCGAAAAAGTTTTAATTGTTATATGAAAGAAACATGCTTCTTGAAGAATTTGTTTTTGGTAATATATATGAGTATTGTCTTCTTGCTGTAGAAAGGGTAATGACTTTTCGATATAATGATGATTTTCCCAGTTATATAAATTTACTGTTAGTGTCTCACCAGACTGAATCCATTCTGAACGTAACCTTATAAAATTAACTTGAAGTTTCTCACTATAATTTACGCAATTATTCTTGTAAATTTTATCATTCCTTTTTACTACACTGAGATTAAATGTTCTATTAACTTCAAGTATTTTTCTATCACTGTATCAATTAAATATCATTTTTGCATTAATTGCTGTAATTTTTTTCTGACTTTTCTTTAATTGTTGTTTCGGGTGGTTTGAAAATACTATAGTCAAGGTCAGGATCTAACACTATGTTGAAATCTCCACAAATAATACGTTTCATTTTTTTATTATCTTATGATTATATAAACATATTTCATTACAGTCTGAAAAATATGTTGTTGGTCCAGGCAATTTCCCGTTCTATTCAACAACAATTTTCAACAAGCATTTCCCCATTTTTATCCACTCCAGTTCCATTTCCAATCATAGTTTTGCTTCCTAAAATGAGCATATACACCTCTACTATTTGAAAAACCACCATCCAAAACTACACTCTCAATTATTTACCCTTAATTTTGGTAAAAATTATCGTTATACTAATGATCTTGTCAGAAACAAAATGAGAAAAATATATGAAGTCTCGAAGATCGTAAATCATCCCCCATAGACCACAGTTTTATATTTTTTACTTTCCTAAATAGCAAAATTAGCTTGTATCATTTGATATTGCGTTAACTGACATGAGCTTGAAGCTTAATTCCTCTTCTATTAAAAACAAACAAAACAATAACAACAAAAACAACAACAAAAATACAACAATATTTCATACATCTTCTAAGAGAGAAATCGCCCCCTAAGACGGTGCACTGCGAAAGTTGCACAGTTGTAACTCATACAGTTTGCCATTCACCTGCCATGCACATGATTACTAAAATGTATCTTCAAATAGAGAAACTGGTTTAAAGAATTGAAAAAGGTACTAAAATGTTGGAAAATATATTCGAACATTGAAAAAAAGCCCCTAAAGTATAAAAATCCGATTATTTATAGTCATCCATTTTCTGACTAGCCCGTGGAGGCACTTCTTGTATTGATTTACAACTGTCAAACCTGTAACACAGTGCGAAAGTTTGAGAAATGCTCAGTCGAAAGAATATTTCAAGTTAATTATTAATTTTTCTTATTGTTTAATTTTACTTGAAATAACGATTTTAGCCAAGTATAAGTCAACATTGAATATGCAAGAAATTGGGGAGTAACAACATTTGATCACCTTGGTGATTTAAGCGCAATATATGTCAACATCGATTGTCAAGATATCTGGGAGTCACAACCTTTGATCAACTTGGTGATTTTAGTGCAATATATGTCAACATCGATTGTCAAGAAATTGGGGAGTCACAACATTTGATCACCTTGGTGATTTTAGCACAATATATGTCGACTTCGATATCAAGAAATTGGGGAGTCACAACCTTTGATCACCTTGGTGCTCAGTAGTGGTACTTATAACTTGTCTACATATGTGCGACAATACTGATTTCTGTTATCTTTTGTCTAACAGTTTTGCATTTTGCAGACAAGACTTTGTCTTATCACTGATATAGAACCGTGCATTATTTCATATTCTTCCACCCTTCCGAAGACACCTTAAACCAAACATGTTTGTTTGCAATGACAACCAGCTTGTGTATCATTCAGTACATAAAAGTAGCATAACAACTTGAGTGGGATGTATTAAATCAGCACGGTCCAGTGGTTTCTATGAGACTCGTCGCTTTAATACGATATACAACATATCCATTTTAGTCAGTGGAAAAAAGGTTGATTCAGAGTATATTATGATTAATTAATTAATTCTCAATGTTGTCATGGAGTAAGCGATTTAAACGATACATAATTTTCAAATTGATTTTACTTCGTTTGATATATTATAGTTACGAATAGATTATTTGCTGAAGTTTTGTCAAGCAACCTGTATCTCATTCAGGCAAGACTACAGTATTCAACAGGTCGATAAAAATAATTATACGGACTTAAAGGCACCAATATCAATATATCAATATATTCAGTAAAGGCATGAATCTCACCCTCTTCACTGAAGTAGAATAACCCGTGCATATATATAACAAGACAGCGCCCTTAGAAAGCATTTGTATCCCTATTTTACGACACAGGAGAAGCGTTGAATATCATTGTGTGCTAAGGTAACAGTTTCGTATTTTACTTAACAATCACTTTTGAAATGTCAAATAACATGTTCTTTAAAATACAGAAAATCTTTTTTATGTTTTTCTTAATCATTTTTATTGATATTTTTTATTAAGAAATCGTTACCCAACTGTGCTTTTGATGTTTTTTATTTTATTTTATTTTATTTATTTACATGTGGTATCTTAAGGAAGTGGGCGATACAGTCTTTTAAAACTAAATACCACCCCAAATAGAGGGAAATTGAAACTTTATAAAAGGAGTGAATAGTTTTGTAGCCTTGATATGTTGATGTTTTTTTTCAACAATAGCGTAGTGAAACGGACGTGAATATTAATTTGTTACATACCTTTTAATTATTTGAGACAATTTTTGTTATATTACATCATTGCATAATGCTTGCTGAAGTTTTGTCTTATGTATAACATAAACATGCTTATGCTTCACAACTGAGTTTATAAAATAAATATGCTGATTTTTCCAAGAATTATTTTTCAAGAGCCGTAGCCCTTGTAGCGAATATTAAAATATTCTTAATTCCACCCGACGGTGTTGCTAAGCTATGAAAGGTGGCTGAATTTCATAACTGTAGTTCAAAAGACGCCGTCTGCATTACAAGTGCATTTAGTGGAAGGCAAACTTGGAGGGAATCACCAAGGTGACGCCTGTAAACAATTTTATAGTTTAATCTACAGTTCCCCACCACCTACACCCGACAGTTGAAAACCGATAGTGATCTTGATTTTGTCTCGGTTATATGAAGTGATTGCGTGCTATTTTCTAATGCAGATGACGCTATACATTTTGTAGAGAATCTTGTATGAATATTTAAAAAAAAAGAGAGAAGTGGATTCTAGGATAAGTGTGAAATCTTTGAACTGTAACATGAACAACCTTTGTAGTTTTTTTATGAATTTGATCACGAGAAATGAATACAAATCGTGTAAATGCAATATATGATACTTTTGTTTATCTATGGTGCCTTTTTTTAAATTATTTGCGGGGATCAGGTAAGAAGTAAGGACTTTAAACAGACAAATGTTTTTATCAGTTTAGTTTGATTTTCATAATTAATTGCTATCAACTCATTTGCGACGCGTAGTCCAACTTAACTATTTAGTGGAAAGTTTGTACTTGATGTTATAATTTGTTTTACTATAAACAGAAACTGTTATAAAATCAGAAATAACACTTTCGAATTCTCAAATTCCTAAATATTTCAACATACAATATCCATACTCGGCTATTTCGTTAACATAAAGAGGAAGGTAATGAAAAAGTGAGGGTTTATCTAGCTTAATATGTGTCTGTTTGCAGATACGATGAATTTCAAGGGTACACTTTTCGTTGTCAGCTTGATTTTGGTAAGTATAAGTTTACATGCATTTAATGATAATTTTATTTATCCTTTTTTTATATGCCCGAAAGGGGCATATTATGTTATGGTCCTGGGCGTCCGTCCGTCATGCCCGAAAGGGGCATATTATGTTATCGTCCTGGGTGTCCGTCCGTCCGTCTGTCCGTCCGTCCGTTAGCAATTTGGTTTCTGGAGGATTACTTGAGTCAGTAGGTCAGAGGTCAAGATAACAGTGACTTAAGCACTAATAACTATTTCCGCTGTAAAACTTTATAACCATTTGTCATACAGACTTCAAACTTGATATGATGATTGATTACATTGAGAAAATGACCCCCGTACATCTTAGGATCTGTAGGTCAGATGTCAAGGTAACAATGACCTAAACACTGAAAAGCATTTCTGCTGTATAACTTGGCAACTACTTCCCATACAGACTTAGGATGATTGCCATCATCGATTACATGACCCATATACTGTTCGGGATAAGTACATAAAAGGTCAAGGTGACAATCAACTAAACAATCAATATTTCTGCACTAACTTGATAACCATGCATCACAGCATGAACAACTTCTGAAAGACTGACATTTATACAAATTATAAAACCTAAAGATCAGATATGTTTAAGATCTGTAAAACTCTAAAATTAAAATTATAAAATGTTAAAAATCAAAATATTATAAATCAAAAAAAAAAATCAAAATTTAAAGCAAATCATCTAATTCCAAAGCCTAAGATCTTCTCCCTTTTATCACAGATACATCATACTTAGAAAAAACACTCTTCGGGCATATAATGCTCGGCCCAGCGGTGCTCCTGTTTATTTCAGTATTGCTTTAAAAACAACAACAACAAAAAAGACTAAAATTCTCACAGCAATAAGTAAAAAAGGAAGACTGATTACATGACACATCTATACATGTTTTTTTAACAAATAAGCATTCACACATGCCTGAAAAAATGTGTTTTAACTGAAATATGTATTTGAATCATAAAAAATATATTTTTACAATTTCTTTTGCTCTCTTATAGTTGTATTTGATACATTTTGTAAGCAAAAATTATGATCATACACGTGTTTTGTACCAACTGATATTTAAATTTTCTACCCCAGTCCCGCGGATTACAACTGCCATTTCCACTCATATTTCGACTTGTCCCATCTCCCCATATTACCACTGCCATTACAAATCAATATTTTAACTTGTCCCCACTCCCCACGTTACCACTACCATTACATAATCAATATATAAACTTTTCCCCCAATTTACCACTGGCATTCCGAAACAATATTTTAACTTGTCCCATCTCCCCACATTTCCACTGCCATTTCTAATTAACTGCCATCATCAATCAATATTTTCATTAGCCCCACCCTCCTCATTACCACTGCCATTCCCAATCAATATTTTAACTTCCCCCACCCTCCAGATTACCACTTCCATTCCCTATCAATAATTTAACTTGCCCCCATACCATTGCCATTTCAAATCAATATTATAACTTGCCCCACTCCCAAAATTACTAATGTCATTTCGAATAAATATTTTAACTTTCCCCCACCTCATATTACCACTGCCATTTCTAATCAATATTTTAACTTGCCCCACTCCCAACATTACCACTATCATTCGCAATCAATATTAAGACTTATCTCGTCTAAACAATCAGTATTTACACTTTATTTTCCTACTGTTATCTTTGACTTTTCGCATAACATTGATAATATTCTGGAACTAATCTCATATTGAACAATGATTCGCATGACTGAACTAATTATTGGCGACGCCTATATTTGTGACGTTATCAATTTGGGAGAATCTTATCAATGTAAAAAAATCCGATTATTCTGTACATCACTTAAAATATGTCACTTCATAAATCGTTTTTATTAATTTTAAAAATAAATTGATCCAAATCAGGTAAGTTTGTATTTTTAATTAAAAGTTTTTGATGCAAAAATTACGGATTAAATGACTTTCCCCAAAACAAATCAAAGCGCTGCAAGTACTTGTGTATTCACTGCATGTATCTAGCAGTGTGTTGTTACTTAATCTGAAATGCAAATCTTTGTTAATTCTTTCAACTATAGCTATATAAAGAAAGGTGAAGCCGAGTGGTTAAAAGGTCGGACTTGTAATCTAAGGATCGCTAGTAAAGACACGAGCTCGAACCCCGTCAGCGGCCGTGTCGGCTTCGGTTATTTCCTTCAGCAAGAAACTTTATTCTCATTACCTAGTACTGGTTGGTTCCAGGGACGGATTTGAGAATGATTCTATTAACTAAAAGCTTTCGTCACAATCGAAATAAAACTGATTCGTATAAACTAACTTGAAAATAGAAATTGTACAAAATCTGTCGTTTTAGTGCAATAATAAAGATATGAGTCTGTCTTTGACAGACACAAGGATGAATTTGAAGAACATTCTTACTTTGCTGGAGTCAATTCAGTCGTTATAGTTACAAAAAAACATATCTGTTCACTACGCCACTAAACCGTTAAACCATGAATATGATAGAGTACCAGTTGTACTTCGGGTGTTATCTAGTGCAGACAAATTACAAAATATTTGAAATGATGTAATACCATACTGTGAAATGTGGAATTCGAACAAAGATATTACATGTAAGGTTTTATTTTTTGGATGTCGATAACATAGGAGTTGTTATTTCAAAATCGAGGACACACCTTCAGAGACAAGTATCTTGGTATATTTTTCACCAAATCTGGGAATATTATGCATACAAGAAAACATTTAGTAGTAAAGCCCTTCATCTATTATAGGAGAATGTGTACTCCATAGTTGATTACCTATTGGAAGCACTGTCAGGTCGGCAGCTCTCTTTGTTCCAATTTCAGAAATACACTCACACTGTATTACTGCTACTGCTACACAAAAATTCGTTTCCCGTTTCCTACCAGAGACGGTAATTCCTTAGATATAATTTTCTCTTAAACAAAGACCGGGGAAAAAGCAAGATTACGAGGTGATTTTAAATAATTTATAATGACCATTCTCTTCGACAGTTCTCTTCTACAAAAAATAACCGTCCATGAATCTCAAATTCTCATTCTCTGTGGGAAGAAAAACATATTCTTAGAATTGTCATTCAAGGTTTAAATTTGAAATTTTGAGATGTCTTGGGCTGCCTAGAAACTTTGGAAAGTAAACTTAGCAACCCTTTTCAAACTTTTCGATCACTGAAGTCATCCTTGTTTAAATTTAATTAATTTGCTATTGATGGTTCCAAAATGTTCCTTGGTCAATCGCAGCAAATCTATATAAAGTGACATAACCTTCCCATATAGAACCACCCTTTACATTTGGCTTGTCAGAATATGTCAGATTATGGTAGTGGTGGATACTGCAATATATTCAAGAGATTCTCCTAGTTCTTATAGCATCACTACATGGGCCCTCGGTTAAATGTTTCATTTAAATGACATATGGAGTGAGGTCGAACTGGCGATCCCTGACTTACCAGTTTAGCATGTTAAACAAGAACTGTCACTGTAAGATGACGATTTTGGGCTGAGGACCAGTCATTAAAGGGTCAAGGTCAAATAAATATAGGTCAGTGGGAAAGTCTTGTCCAAAGGGGTGTTGTTTCCAAGTATGAAGTAAATTCACTTACTAATAAAGAAGTTATGGTCAATATTAAAGTTTTGGACAATTGGATCTTCAAGGTGAAGGTCATTCAGGGGTCAAGGCCAAATAAATATAGGTCAGTGGTGAGGTCTTGTCCAAAGGGATGTTGTGTCCAAGTTTGAGGTAAATCCACTTACTATTAAGGAAGTTATGGCCAATGTTAAAGTTTTCGGACGGACGGACGGACTGACGGACGGACAGTTCAAAAATTACATGCCTCCATTCGGGGGCATAATAACTCTCAATCACTTCGGATGAATAAAAAGAATGATAAACACGATTCGTTTTATGCTTCCGTGGAAAGAAATACTGTGAAAAGTGAAGCTAAAATATATCTTCTTCTAATGACCATCTACACAAGCAGTTTGTTCAACTCTTCTAGGCGAATTATGACTTTTTAAACAAAACAATGTGCTCAGGAAGTACCATTTACATGTACATCAAGTTAACACTTCAGAAATTGGAGACCATAAAACAGTATCAGTTGAAATAGCGAGACAATAATAAATAAAAAAATCCCGAAATGCCCTTACCGGAGTAGTTGTCTGTGCAGGAGTGTCTTCAGATCGGAGGTTCTCTGTTCTCTTAAAGTTTGTCAATCTGTCGATCAGAAAGTTCGTACAGGATCACGTTTACGATTAGATTGAAATGGTAAAGTTCTAGAGTTATTGATAAAATAGTAAATTTAAGTGTTCTTTTTTTTTCATTTGTCGAAGAAATAGTTTGATGCTTTTAGTTATAAGTCATGAAATAGTTAAATGAAAATTGCTTTCGTAAAATATACTGAATTTGCGTAAGGTATGATTTGTTTAGTTGGCGCAGTTATAACAGAGTCGAGTTCTTTATATTATTATTACAACATAAATGTAGGCAACAGCAATTACTATTTACTAATGATATAAGTACATTATTTACAACCAGGTGAACGGTTTCGTTTAACAAACCGTGCAAGTTTCAGATATTCTCTTCTATGACGCTGTAGCACTCGTATATGAGTGCCTCATGTTTACCTTTCATTTTTGGCAGTGTTACTTAAAACGTCCAAAAATAGGTGAAATTGTCTAAACGACATTACAAAACACCTTAGTCTAAACAAGGATCTTATGAATTTTTAATTTACGCTTGATTCTCGAAGTAATTATTCGTGGGTAAATAGCTTATAAGGTTCAGAAAAGCGATCACACACCTGGTCAACATTGAGGTTCTGTCGGAACCTGTCCTGTCTCCACTCTCTCACAACCACTCGGATACCCTTAAATGCTAAACAATATGTAAACGTAATTAAAACTGAAATAATGGTTCATGTTTTTGGAGGCTATTGAAAACGCTAAATATCACCTCCTGTGAAATTTGGAAAAGCTCATGTCCCTGAAAAAACTCGCATCCAGCAATGCAGTATACCGGGGTACGTTTAAAAGGCCAGGGTATTTTTAAGACTAAAGGGCCAGGTATTCGTAAAGACTAAAAAGCCAGAGTATTCGTAAAGACTAAATGTTCAGGGTAATCGTAAAGGCTTAAATGGCCAGGGTTTTCGTAAGAACTTAAAGGGCCGCTGTATTTGTAAAGTCTTAAAGAGACACGGTATTCGGAAATACTAAAAGGCCAGGGTATTCATAAAGACTAAAGGACCAGGGTATTCGTAAAGACTTAAAGGGACTTGGTATTCTTAAAGACTAAAAGGCCAGGGTATTCGTAAAGACTTAAAGGGACTTGGTATTCTTAAAGGCTAAAAGGTCAGGATGTTCGTAAAGACTAAAGAACTAGGGTATTCGTAAAGACTAAAGAGCTAGGGTGTTCATAAAGACTAAAAGGCTAGGGTATTCGTAAAGACTTAAAGGGACTTGGTATTCTTAAAGACTAAAAGGCCAGGGTGTTCGCAAAGACTTAAAGGGACTTGGTATTCTTAAAGACTAAAAGGCCAGGGTGTTCGTACAGACTTAAAGGGACTTGGTATTCTTAAAGACTAAAAGGCCAGGGTATTCGTAAAGACTTAAAGGGACTTGGTATCCTTAAAGACTAAAAGGCCAGGATGTTCGTAAAGACTAAAGAGCTAGGGTAATCGTAAAGACTAAAGAGCTAGGGTATTCGTAAAGACTAAAGAGCTAGGGTGTTCATAAAGACTAAAAGGCCAGGGTATTCGTAAAGACTTAAAGGGACTTGGTATTCTTAATGGCTAAAAGGTCAGGATGTTCGTAAAGACTAAAGAACTAGGGTATTCGTAAAGACTAAAGAGCTAGGGTGTTCATAAAGACTAAAAAGCCAGGGTATTTGTAAAGAGTTAAACGGACTTGGTATTCTAAGACTAAAAGGCCAGAATGTTCGTAAAGACTAAAGAGCTAGGGTAATCGTAAAGACTAAAGAGCTAGGGTGTTCATAAAGACTAAAAAGCCAGGGTATTTGTAAAGAGTTAAACGGACTTGGTATTCTAAGACTAAAAAGCCAGAATGTTCGTAAAGACTAAAGAGCTAGGGTAATCGTAAAGACTAAAGAGCTAGGGTGTTCATAAAGACTAAAAGGCCAGGGTATTCGTAAAGACTTAAAGGGACTTTGTATTCTTAAAGACTAAAAGGCCAAGGTATTCGTTAAGACTTAAAGGGACTTGGTATTCTTAAAGACTAAAAGGCCAGGGTGTCCGTACGGACGTCAAGCGACTTGGTATTCTTAAAGACTAAAAGGCCAGGGTGTTCGTTCATACTTAAAGGGACTTGGTATTCTTAAAGACTAAAAGGCCAGGGTGTCCGTACGGACGTCAAGCGACTTGGTATTCTTAAAGACTAAAAGGCCAGGGTGTTCGTTCATACTTAAAGGGACTTGGTATTCTTAAAGACTAAAAGGCCAGGGTATTCGTAAAGACTTAAAGGGACTTGGTATTCTTAAAGACAAAAAGGCCAGGGTGTTCGTAAAGACTTAAAGGGACTTGGTATTCTTAAAGACTAAAAGGCCAGGGTGTTCGTACAGACTTAAAGGGACTTGGTATTCTTAAAGACTAAAAGGCCAGGGTATTCGTAAAGACTTAAAGGGACTTGGTATCCTTAAAGACTAAAAGCCCAGGATGTTCGTAAAGAGTAAAGAGCTAGGATAATCGTAAAGACTAAAGAGCTAGGGTGTTCATAAAGACTAAAAAGCCAGGGTATTTGTAAAGAGTTAAACGGACTTGGTATTCTAAGACTAAAAGGCCAGAATGTTCGTAAAGACTGAAGAGCTAGGGTAATCGTAAAGACTAAAGAGCTAGGGTGTTCATAAAGACTAAAAGGCCAGGGTATTCGTAAAGACTTAAAGGGACTTGGTATTCTTAAGGACTAAAAGGCCAAGGTATTCGTTAAGACTTAAAGGGACTTGGTATTCTTAAAGACTAAAAGGCCAGGGTGTCCGTACGGACGTCAAGCGACTTGGTATTCTTAAAGACTAAAAGGCCAGGGTGTTCGTTCATACTTAAAGGGACTTGGTATTCTTAAAGACTAAAAGGCCAGGGTGTCCGTACGGACGTCAAGCGACTTGGTATTCTTAAAGACTAAAAGGCCAGGGTGTTCGTTCATACTTAAAGGGACTTGGTATTCTTAAAGACTAAAAGGCCAGGGTATTCGTAAAGACTTAAAGGGACTTGGTATTCTTAAAGACAAAAAGGCCAGGGTGTTCGTAAAGACTTAAAGGGACTTGGTATTCTTAAAGACTAAAAGGCCAGGGTGTTCGTACAGACTTAAAGGGACTTGGTATTCTTAAAGACTAAAAGGCCAGGGTATTCGTAAAGACTTAAAGGGACTTGGTATCCTTAAAGACTAAAAGCCCAGGATGTTCGTAAAGAGTAAAGAGCTAGGATAATCGTAAAGACTAAAGAGCTAGGGTGTTCATAAAGACTAAAAAGCCAGGGTATTTGTAAAGAGTTAAACGGACTTGGTATTCTAAGACTAAAAGGCCAGAATGTTCGTAAAGACTGAAGAGCTAGGGTAATCGTAAAGACTAAAGAGCTAGGGTGTTCATAAAGACTTAAAGGCCAGGGTATTCGTAAAGACTTAAAGGGACTTGGTATTCTTAAAGACTAAAAGGCCAGGGTATTCGTTAAGACTTAAAGGGACTTGGTATTCTTAAAGACTAAAAGGCCAGGGTGTCCGTATGGACGTAAAGGGACTTGGTATTCTTAAAGACTAAAAGGCCAGGGTGTTCGTTCATACTTAAAGGGACTTGGTATTCTTAAAGACTAAAAGGCCAGGGTGTTCGTACAGACTTAAAGGGACTTGGTATTCTTAAAGACTAAAAGGCCAGGGTGTTCGTAAAGACTCAAAGGGACTTGGTATTCTTAAAGACAAAAAGGCCAGGGTGTTCGTAAAGACTTAAAGGGATTTGGTATTCTTAAAGACAAAAAGGCCAGGGTGTTCGTAAAGACTCAAAGGGACTTGGTATTCTTAAAGACAAAAAGGCAAGGGTGTTCGTAAAGACTTAAAGGGACTTGCTATTCTTAAAGACTAAAAGGCCGGGGTGTTCGTAAAGACTTAAAGGGACTTGGTATTCTTAAGGACTAAAGGCCAGGGTATTCGTAAAGACTTAAAGAGACATAATATTCTTAAAGACTAAAAGGCCAGGGTGTCCGTACGGACTTAAAGGAACTTGGTATTCTTAAAGACTAAAAGGCCAGGGTGTTCGTTCGGACTTAAAGGGACTTGGTATTCTTAAAGACTAAAAGGCCAGGGTATTCGTAAAGACTTAAAGGGACTTGGTATTCTTAAAGACAAAAAGGTCAGGATGTTCGTAAAGACTCAAAGGGACTTGGTATTCTTAAAGACAAAAAGGCCAGGGTGTTAATAAAGACTTAAAGGGACTTGGTATTCTTAAAGACAAAAAGGCCAGGGTGTTCGTATAGACTTAAAGAGCCTTGGTATTCTTAAAGACTAAAAGGTCAGGGTGTTCGTAAAAACTAAAGAGCTGGGGTATTCGTAAAGACTTAAGAGCTAGGGTGTTCATAAAGATTAAAACGCCAGGGTATTCGTAAAGACTGAAATGGATTTGGTATTCTTAAAGAAAAAAAGGCCAGGATGTTCGTAAAGACTTAAACGGACTTGGTATTCTTAAAGACAAAAAGGCTAGGATGTTCGTAAAGACTTAAAAAGACTTGGTATTCTTAAAGACTAAAAGGCCAGGGTGTTCGTACAGACTTAAAGGGACTTGGTATTCTTAAAGACAAAATGGCCAGGGTGTTCGTACAGACTTAAAGGGACTTGGTATGCTTAAAGACAAAAAGGCCAGGGTGTTCGTAAAGACTAAAGAGCTAGGGTATTCGTAAAGACTAAAGAGCTAGGGTGTTCATAAAGACTAAAAGGCCAGGGTATTCGTAAAGACTTAAAGGGACTTGGTATTCTTAAAGACTAAAAAGCCAGGGTGTTCGTAGACTAAATGTTCAGGGTATTCGTAAAGACTTAAATGGCCAAGGTATTCATAAAGACTTAGAGGGACACGGTTTTCGGAAATACTTTAAGGCCAGGGTATTCTTAAAGACTAAAAGGCCTGGGTATTCATAAAGACTTAAAGGGACTTGGTATTCTTAAAGACTAAAAAGCCCTCGTGTTCGTAAAGACTAAAGAGCTAGGGTGTTCGTAAAGACTCAGCTTTCTCTTTATTTATCTCTTCATTTGTTCGCACTTGTGAGACAGTATTCGGTAAGAGGTCAAATTAACAGAACATTATTCTCTACTGTATTGTTACAATCGAACTTCTCATGCATAACTTACACTGCTACATGTTCAGTCAATTCTCAGAATACTCTTAGTCTCCATCTAGTTCTTGTAAAATAGTATCTTGTAATCTTGTCAAATGTTTTTGTTTCTTTCCGTCCCACATTTTTCACGACATAGAGTGATGATAAATGATAAAATCCACATTTGTAAAACAGATTTTCAGTCATGTTATCTACAGTAAGTAATTTCACTCGAAACCAAAATGATTGATGTTCTTTCAGTTAGATATAAGGAGTGTTTTCTCTCACATAACTGTAATTATGTTTTTAATATTTTTCAGTATCGAGCTGATGCTAGTAAGTATTCTTATTTCTTTTGTATATTCACTTTTATAATCACTGATTTACCTAAATACGAATAACATAATGCCGGTAGTTTCTGATTATAATGTGATGGCATAGGCCAGTTCGGTTTCGTATAGCTGTTTCATGGGGAACAGTACGTACGAACCGAAACTCGCATGTACAAAATGAAACACAGTACTGAACCTGCAGCAGCGTCTTTTTCGAATGGTAAGCGTATGAAATTAATGATCCTCTCTGTAAGTCAGCTTGACGAGTAGCATGTAATATTATAGACTTTAAAGTTCTTGGATCATGTAAGCGAATATTTTTTTGTGTAAGAAATGTTTCTTATATAACTATTTCGGCCAGAAATATTAAAGAATTTGAAACTATCCCTTCGCTCCTTGTGACAAATTGATAAAACACTGAGCCGAATGTAACGTTTACCTAAACTTTACTTTGGTAGCATTAGGTTTTACAAAAAATACAGCAGCCGTGTAATACTTTTATTTTTTAGTAACATTGTACTGTTCTAAATCCGCTGACGGATTGCATCTTATTGCTTCATTCCGAAATGTTAAAACGGCTGGTGTAATTGAACGGCTACAAGCTATTGATACTGCTACGGCTGCCACTAGTGGTTGTATATCCACGGAGAAAACTGTGGATGCTGTCGACACACTAGAACTGAACATCACCGTCTCCTTGTCGTCCAAACAACAGATCTCGCCTGAAATAGGGACACATGACTGTTATGTAGTAGTGACGGTAAGTCTTTACATAACGAGTACAGGTCATAAGTAAAGAATTGAAATTTGCTTCTGCTCCATTTGTTTGCAAAGAAGAAAATGTTATTAGTCAAGTCGACAATTTATTTTACGTGTGACCAGTGTAATGTAAGGACGTATTTTGAACACCTCATGATAATAAACCCTGGCCGTAATATCATACAAAATGCCTTATTTGCTCTCCTGATAAAATACCACTATCGCAGTGCATACACTTGATATTACTGCGACTAATTCCAGTGCTACCAAAAAATAACTGCTACAAAAGAGTTCATTTTATGTATATAAAGCAAACAATTAAAATTAGATATTGCCTCTAATCCGGAGAGCCGTAAGGAAATTCACTCATTCCATTTTGTTTATTCAAACCCCGGGATCCCTTGAGAAGATGTGTTTGTTAACCTATCTATAGGGTACAAGAATAATGACTCAAACGGAAAGCACGTGTTAATCCTTTCATGGGAAATCTTCCTTCTTTGTAAGAAGTCTTAAGCCATTTTCGCTAAATCCATTACGGGTCTTCCTGTCATATTGACTGATTACAAGGAATAGAACAGAAATACAGGCATAACATGAGAGAGAAAACCAACAGATACCCAGATCAATTATTTTATTTTTACCTCGCTTTGCCATTTAAACTTTGTTGTTTTATAGATGTAATAAAAACATGAGACAATCTCTGTAAGAAAATCGGATGGCTCATAGTATTTCATTTCAGGAGGGAACCCCCGATGTATATTCATTCAGTGTTGTCGCTCAGAAAAATGCCGGCACATCCGTTGCCGACGACGATATTTTTACCGGAGACTGTGATTCAGATACCCCGACTCCGGTGCAGGATATTGGCTCTAGTGGTCTTCTCGTTGTGTAAGATATTTCATAAGTCTTTTATATAGCCTTAAGTCGTGCCATGGGTAAGTAGACCATTATTTCTACGCTTAAAGTTGATAATATAAGTGAATAAGAGTTTTATCTCACTGGATGATTTATTTTCATGCCGAATAAGAGTTTTATATCACTGGATGATTTATTTTCATGCCGATTTAGCAACAAGTTTCATATAAGAAATTCAAAGGTTAGTAAAAAAAGTGTGTATTTGAATTTACAAGCCTATGTTAATTTACCATAAATCTTATATTACCGCTCATGAACCCATTTGTCTAGCAGATAAGATGTTCTGAGTTTTAGTGAATGCTGGAACATAAATCATTTGAAGCAGAAATGTGTATTCATTCAGATAAACAAGGATTAATATAAATTTACGATATATATTATCTTTAAAATGCACCTTGTGTAATAATTCTAAGATGATTTATTTAATATTTCTTTTACATATTTTCTAAAATCAATCTGTCCGCGTTTCAATGTTAATCTTAAACCGACAGGAAATAGTCGCATGTACGCACAAACGCACGCACACATGCACGCACAAGGAAACCTCAGCTGAAAGTGCTGACGTTTACTCCACAGGACACTCCATTTCGAAGGTTTGGTGCAAAACGGTTGTGACTGCATCTACAGAAAGACTTTAGCTTTGCACGCTCCATTAATTTACTCCCTAAAATGTTTTCTCTTAATTTTCCTTTTTGAAGTATGTTTTCAAACCAGTTATCAATGAAAATAATGATGTATTTGAAGTAAAAAATGATCCTCAGGCATTCAGGACACGGATCACAGCATGACTAGTTTTAGTTTCCAGAATTACTTCCCATAATTTGAAGTACAAAATGAATTACCTGCTTTACTCAAACTGAAAGAACACGGAATGTGTGTTTTTTATTTCGAAAAATATTTTCTATACAGAAATACAATAACACCTACTGATATTACGGCCGAGGCTCCATCACTCGTGGCGAAGCTTGTTGATAACAGTGGCGCAGATATTACTGCATCAGTAAATATTGGGGACCGAGTGAGACTACGTGTCACCTATACTCCACCAGCAGGATTAACTGATGGCGAGGGCGTTGTTGGAGTCCAAATTACGAATGTCCTCCTGTCTGGATACTCTGACTTTAGATCCACTTTCCAGTTAATAACGGTTAACGGGTAAGAAAAACAACCTTGAATACATATAGTCAGAATCAATTGTATGCCTGTCGTATGCCTTAACCTCCTTATATGGTACATTTTGATAAAAGGATACCAGATTACTTTGGTTAAAGCTTATTTATGATTATGTCTTAGACTGTAGAGAACATTTCTTGCAACGTGTGTTTACAACTGTAGGAGACTGATGCATTCAGTGTGTTATGTATCAATCATTACTTAGTACGTCGGAAAGAAAACTACTGGTCAAAACCTGGTGGGATTCAAACCCAAGATCTTGGATTTAAGCTGCTGTAGTATAAATTCTGTTGTGCTATTGATGATTATTGATCCATAACTCATAAGCTGGTGATCGCCTAGAGGCAAAGACACATCTTTGACTGGTTTCATCTTCTAACGTTTGAAGGTTTTTCACAAATTACGTCCTAGCAACGACTTATTTTTTTTCTTTTATTTTCCCTCCTATTTCTGCTTGAAATTAATATTTAAGAAGATATCAGAATTTAGGATTTCTCGATAAAAATAAATCAATTTGATTATTTTTACGATAAAATCTTGATGTGAAGATCAAGTAGTATATATGTGCAAATTCTTCAGTTGCATTAACCAGACAACTGCGGCGATTTTGAATATGGTTGGAGGTTTCGCATACAGTGCAGCAGATTCAGTCCTTGCCACACCCGAATATGTCTTTCAGTCAGGTATTTGTTAAAATTTCTTAGATGAAAGAACTCGATACAAAACTAAAATTTAAATAATTTGCTTGTTAATAATTAAAAAAAGCTGCGCAAATGGCTGATTTATTTTCCTTTTGTTTTTTTTAATATCGTTTTTAGCCCTGAATATTGCAAGTGTAGCCGGGTACAGGGATATTGGTATGATCAATCAAAACGTAGTCATCCGTGTGGCTTGGAAGTCCAGTTGGTAAAGTGTCCGCACAACGAAAGGAAGGCCTGTTTCGAGTCCCAATCGAGCCATGATTATTTTCACCACCTGTTACATAAATTTATATCATAGTCGTAGGGTCAAGAAGTCTTTTCCCCGCTTGCAAAGCAGGTACTCCACCAATTGGGCTCTATAACGCTGATGGCAGAAGTGTTGTAACCATATCACTCTGATATTGATCATATGACATACTTCTTTACTCTAGAAGACATAGAGACTTATTATTTAATGCACACGCATTATAATGGTACAGACACAGATCAAGTCCAACGTTGAGCGCGAGTGCAATCGATGAAGGGTCAGATTCTGGGTGCATTAATCGGTTCAAATGATATTCTTATTTTTTTGCAGATCTGTTCGACATGCCACTGCCTGATGGACCCGCTCCTAAGAAATTGTATGTAAAGTTAAGCTTCAATGAAATATGTCTCACCTTGACAGATAACAGATGTGCTGATCAAGAGGTAATGCGAACTTATTCAAGTATTAATTCCTTAAAATACGTTATAAAGATTTTCCATGTGCGTGCTGATTTCAAATTGGACAGGTGTAAGTCTGTTCATTTCAACTTGAACCTGACAAAATATCTAAAGTAAGCAGTAATATGCATTAAGAATGATTTAGAAAACATCATAAAACTAGAAATGTTTATTGTTCCTGTTTGTAGTTGTAAATTTTGAATAAGAAAACATGCGAAGCATACACATTATAGAAAGCATTATAGATATAACAGACTTAATTTGACAAAATTCAACTGACTAAAATAAGACATGAGATTCTTGTTGTTGATAAACTTGTTTGCGCTAGTATAAATTGTGCATGTATTTAAAAGTTTCATTTGTTTACTTTTTAGTCGGAATGTTTTGAGCCTGTATTTTGATATGCTGTATCGCCTTAAGGGTATTTGTGTTTGGCATATTGACGCGTGTATAAAATAGAATTAATGGGAAAATTAGTTTTACTATTCATAATTTTGCTATTTCTGGATTCAAGCAACACTGTGTAGATTACAGCCTTGACAGAGACCAGAAAAGAAAGAGGCGTGCTGCAGTTGGCTTTGAGCAAATGTCTGCATTGAAACGTTACAGTCTTGATGCTAGTGTTGATATGTCGAGAGAGAAACGAAGTACCACAGAAGACTCAAGGAATGGAACGTTACAGTTTGCCATCCCCATTAAACTTTACGAGGGCGGCAAAGAAGCCAGAAGCGGTAACTATGCCAATATTTACAAACTGTATGAAATCTTCGACCACAAAATGAAAAGCGGAGACGGGTTTGCATTTATCAGTTTTATAGAAGTATGCAATAGCTACGCGTTTGAATCAAAATTCTAACATGCAAATAGCTTGTTTCGGAAATCGATCATTCTTGGTGCATTTTTATGTAAACACATACTGGAATGTTATTATATTGAAGGAATGCTTATCAGTATTAAATGTTGCTATTTTTTTCGTCTTTCAGGAGGGACAGATGATAAGAGTGAGGAGTTATGCAAGGTTCCCGATATGTACTGGATCATTTCTGTTGTCCTTGCTGTGCTTCTCTTGGGAACAATGGCGCTCTGTATATTTCTTGTGCTGCGCCTGCGCAGAGAACAAAATCAGAATGACAAGATGGCTGAGAAACTGGGACACCGAAATCCGGGATATTACTAAAAACTTTGACACAGAAAAGTGATTAATCATATTAAATTTAAATTGCAGCCTAGAAAATCATAAATTTATGTACCATAAAAAGTAAACTTGACATCTCTATATATTTAAATATATTTAAAGCATAAGTTTTCTAGAAATTGCTATTCATTTCGTCGTTGGCCCTAGCGTAAGTTAATGTGAAATAAAGAAGTTTCTATAAACAAGTAATTTTATTTTGGTTTTATGACTAAAACATTTAACTGTACGTGTAGGGTTTTAAATTCTGATGACATACATTTGACTAGGGTATTTAAATCCTATCAACAAATGAGAAATAGCTGAATTCGATATTTCTAAATTTAATATAGTGATGAAACAAAATTAATATTTTGTAGCATTTTTTGGCTTCTCATTTGGCCAAAATGAAATTCTTAAAAATGATTCAACAATTTTCAAAATCACTTCGTTGTTTGTCGCCATGATAAGATATTTGCTTAATTCTTGGTCACTTTTTTATTTATTGAAGTCAAAATTGTAGCCGACCACTAAAACGGACCAAACATTCTGGTTCAAGGCATGATTTTAATATAATAGCTATAATATAAACTAAGTTATGTAGCTCTTTAAATAATTTCAAAGTTTCAAGAAATCTATCATGACTTTTGTATGAAACGTAAGCAAATGCGTGAACAATATTATTGTCAAATCTTATTTTAATTTGTAAAATCATTAATATATCAAATTCAGAAACAAAGGAATTTTAGCCCTCTGATCTCAAACAAACAGGGAGTGACATTTTGCTGACGTCTGATTTTAGCAAAAGAAACTGCTTTTCATTCACTGATTTTACCTGTTGTTTTATTATAAAACAGTACAAGCAAATATATATATGTTGTATATTTTAAGTTTCAGTATTTCTTTCTTACAAGCTTGTGATTTTTTTGTAAATATTGTTCTCTTTAAAGTTTGAATTTGACTTTGTGGTTAGAGACTTTTTAAATGAAACAAAGGTTTGTTTTCAGCAATTCAAAACTAACTTAGGGTGCTGAATAGCTCTTAAAGTTATGTTAATGTTCCTAATGACCAATATGCAAATTGTTGCAAACAAAGTGAATGTATAGAAGCCATGTAAATTTGAGAAAGATAACGACTTCTTTCCATCATACATTCCAGTATAGTTGAAAAATAAATTTTTGACTAGGCCAGTTCTACTAGATTTTTGACATGTTGGTAATTTTTTTTATTCTTAAGATACATATCAATGCACAAAGACTTCTTTTAGATATTCAACATCACTTTGACCAAGAGAACGTTTAGTCTAACCATTTTAAGAATGTCTAACTGTATTCTTTCGTTATTGAAGTGAAATTCACGATCATTGCTTTTTTCTTTTCTTTCTTTATTGATAAAAATGTTCTAAGTTTAAGCGTTTTCTTTTTAATCTCTTTCAATAAAAAAAACGAGTAAGGACAGTCTTAGTGGGTCTGTCTACTTATATTTCGGTCATTGATTTACACACGCGCCGTGACTGCAAATGTGGTGAAAAGTAGCTAACAATCCCATACTTAATAAACGGAAGGAGAAGATAGTCTGCTAATGAGAAGACTGGAAACAGGTGAAATAAGAAAATATAGCTAATGTAAATAGCAAACGTGTACATGCCTGTATTAGCTAATGGCTGTTGTTAACTTGCGATTATAAACTTTTTTTAATGTTATTGTCATTCTGTGTCTGTATTGCAGGTGTTGTTCGGATCTTTATTGCATAGATGGAGTTGCATTCTATTTTTTAAGATAAAAAAGTTTGACAAAACTATTTTTGACTCATAGTGATTTAATCAGACTGGCTAGATTTTTGACATTAAGTGATTTAATCAGACTGACTAGATTTTTGACACTTAGTGACTTAATCAGACTGGCTACAAATAGATTGTCAGATAAAGATATGAAGTGAAAATATCAGACAAAATTAAAATTAAGCAAAACATAAAGCTATGAATATCTATGTGCGTGTTGTATTTTACATAGTAGTACATCATTTTTTTCCTCGTAAACAAGAAATTGTTATTATATATTTGAAAATTTTGCCACTGAATATTTGATGAAACATATGAAAACGAGACTAGAAATTTTCTGAGCCAAGTTACCCTGGCTTGGGTATATGCACGAAATATTAGTCTACAACATTCTTTTATGTTTTAGAGGCGGGGGGCGGGGGTGTCGAATGGCATGTCATGATAAGGAGCTTATTGTTTGTAAATCTATTGTGCTTCTGCTTGGTATTGTAAAATAAAATAGAAATAGACAGTTTTTGTTTCTATTTGAACTGTAATATAAGCAGTTTTTGTCACTATTTTAATTATAATTCCCTTATACTCATGATTCTAGTTATTTACGGAATGTACACTTGTTACTATTTACAGAACATCTACACTGTTTCAATTCTTGGTCAATCAAAACGTTTTACGATAATAACAGACATAAATACTATACGTACGTGGTAAACATAGAAGATTATGACCATTTATCATTATAAGACTATTGCTTTATCATTTGCTGAAATGTAGGATTATAGATTTTGTAGCGTTTTTCAATGAAGAATTTCAAGATCCAAAAATTGCAAATTTTCAGCCACCTCAGCAAAATGTTATATCTAAATTATATATCCATAGTAATAACAAAGATCATCATCATTTGTGCATCAGTTCTGGTTTTGATAAAGATTTGACTGAGATATCTTTTGGCAAAACAAAGTCGTGCATTCTTGGAGTTTTTCTAACAGTTTTTGTGTTAGTATCAAGACAAGACCCCTTTTTTCACTGTCAGATTCGACGAAACATGAAGTCAGTAAGAAGTCAGCGACCGGCTTAACCCTTAACGACCAGAGGTCTTAAACTAGAAAGATATTACCTGAATAATCTATCATCCAACTTCATGCATCAGATAGATGTCTATAGGACTGTAAAATAATGACTAAATTTCAAAAAAGGACCACCGTTTAATTGCATAAAATCTTTCAAGATTTCTTTATTATCCTTGAGCTTATTTCACTTTTAAGAATATGAGCTAGAAAACACTTGTTCGTCTACTTAAATGAAGCCACAGTTCTTAGTGTAGAAGATTGCTGTTAATTTTTAGTATGGAAATATTATTCAACGACTGTCTGTATTTTTGTATTAAGTGTTCTTTACTGATAACATTTCAAAAGAGACACAGAAAGGAATGTCTTTAAACTGTCTTTTCTTTTGTGCCAAGGTTATCTACACTATCCAGTTGTGATTGCATGAATGTATACACTTATTAAAGTGTAACGATGTAGGTGCATTAATTCTGGCTTGGCTCAAAATTAGAAATGAACAGACTTCATTATGTAGTTATTTGGAATGGTCCAAAATTACATATCACAGATTGAATTCCCTTCTTATGCTATTGATAGATTAGACGTGCAGTCATTAGCAATAGCGTTTTATATCTACGTAATGTTTGCCCTGTAACAACAAAATTATGCACTTCAAGTCCTACAGGTGTAAATAACAGCTTTTTATTTTTTCCGTTGACAAGAGGTCCATTGTCGCTCGCTCTTATGCAATAGACAGGTAAAATAAACTGCATATGTAGATTAAATATCAACACCCTTGCCTAAAAATCAAGGTTGGTATAGTTTAAACTTTTTTATTTTACATCGGTTGGTTAGGAACAAGTGCATCATTTATTAATTCCGCTCTATAACTGCTTTCTGTGTTTTAACCAGTACTCAAGCCGATAGTGTAGAATGTGGAAAGGTGATGACTCTACCAAGAAAACAAAGTGGCTAAAGGGAGTAAAGTTAAAAGTAAAAACATTTAAACATGCCTATCAGCAGAAAAAAGAATAGTAAATGTCTCTGAACTATCAAGTTGCAAACTTGCCTGTAAATTTTGCAAATGTTTTCTCAGTATTTTAGTCAATTGCGTTGTGGATTTAGTTCTCTCCGTGGCAGAGGTTTCATTTACAAAATACAGCCTTCTGGTTTCATACAATACACTTATATAGGGTTCTCTTCTTTAAATCTATTTATAACAGACAGACCTGGAGGGAAACAAAAATTATAAAAACTTTAAAAATCCAGATAGAGACAGTACAAAGCTTCAGTAAAAGTTAAGAGCTATAGGCCAAATTGTTTCAGGAAAGATTAAAATTACTCTGTGTGTGTGTGTCTTAATTCCAGCCAGTAATGGCCCTACGGACACATGCTTAATAATCTTCATGGAGTTCCTCAAAACAAAGTTTCACGCCAAAATGCAGAGCTATGAGCATTATTAGACTGAACCACTAAACAATCCTACATTACAAAATCTACAACGCTCGCCATATTTCAGCTGAGCTAAAAAACCACCCAAATCCACCAGGTCACAAATGCACCTTGGGCAATTCCCCATGTTATCAAATATAATGACCTCTTTCCATGTGTTTAGAAAAGAAGTTTTTAGGTATCTCTGTAAAACATTTCATTCCTTTGGTAGGACTAAAATGACTACTAACACATACTTGGAAAAATACCATTTGAGATCCACTAGAAAATTATACACAATAAATAACAGCGCTCAAGCATACCAAATAACAGGGCTCTAGGCCTTTTTGTACAATAAAAAACAAGAATGCGTCACAGACACGAATGGCCCGAAACACAGTCATGGTAGCTTATGTTGCCTTGATCATTTGTGCCAATTTTTTTTTTGTGAGAGTGAACTGAAAAGTGTCCATAAGTCTATGGATAAGACTATTATATGCCCTTTTCCTAACTGGGTGGCTGGCAAAATTAATAAATTTCCAAAACTGATGTGTTTCAAAAGGTATTAATCTAGTCTTCTGTACCTACCCATAGATCGCCACATGTATTTTACAGAAAAAGTGTTTCAATACAGTCTCTTACCTTTTAACTTTTGGATTTTTATGCTCCAGTTGAACATCATAGGCAAAAATATAGTGCAATTATAAAACTGTATGAGTTGTGCAGAGAAGCAATATTCAGTAAAATTCCAATATTCAGCAATAACTTAATCGAATCCAAAAGCGTAAGTGTATATGCTGCGGCACTTGATTATGACCATTTTGAGAAAGATTGGTGAAAACTGCATGAGACATGTAGGAAAAGTGCACAGAAGCAATATTAAGTAAAATGTAACAAAGGGCAATACCTATGACAAAAATAATAGAATCGCTTGGCCTGATAATATGCACTGAAGCACTTGATAACGATCATTCTATAAAAGTTTAGTGAACATCATATGAAAATTGTTGGAGGTGTTTCGCATAGAAGCAATATTAAGTAAAATTTAACGAAGGGTAATGACTACGCCAAAAATAATCGAATGGCAAAAGCTTGATTATATGCAATGCGGCACTTGATAGTGATTATTCTATGAGAGTTTGGTGAATATCGCATGGGAAATGTAGGCGGAGTTGGGCACATGAGGAATATTAAGTAAAATTTAACAAAGGGCAATAACTATGCCAAAATATTCGAACAGAAAAGCCGGAATAAATGTACTGCGGCACTTGATAATGGGACTACTATATGCTTCCCTTCGGAAGCATAAAATCAATAAGTACTTCCTTTAAGTTACAAAAGTCTGCACTAAATGGAATTCTTTGAAAAACTTTTGTAGGACTTTAAGCAAGAATCATCCCTTCTAAGTTTAATAAACTGCTATCACATTGTAAAGGCCGTGTTTTTTGTAACGTATGAAGATGGAAAATAGACAGCGTGATCTCTAGAGCTCATTATGAGCACCAAAAGCTTGGATGAACTTAACTGGGACAAACAGTTTCAGTTTACACACACACACAATCAAAACTTATGGCAAAGACAATCACATACATTAGAGTACAAGTGTACAGATAATAAAGAACAAAACAAAAGAATACTACATAATCAGAAGACAAGTCAATTTTCAAGAGTAGTTTGTTTTAAACATAACGCTTCTTTAATATATTTTGCAAGATTATACATCCATTTTTTTACTTTGAGATGAAATTAATGCATTGAACTTTTGTATAGAAGGCCATGAACATTGCCCTGAGTGTTTAGATCTTATACAGCTGTATTATGAGCAACATAATATAAAATGATATTCTGATTCTACTGAATTTTGATTACATGTTACAAAATAGTGAAAGATTGTATGTAATATAATCACAGTGCAGTTTAGACATGTTTTAATATGTTTCAAGACACATAAATATGAGTGAAATACGAAATTATACAAAACTGCACCTACACTAGAATCCTTGGAAAAAAAAGACACATACTAACATAACTATGAAGACAATTTTAAAAGTCATTGAATATAAATATTACTACAGCAACATTTTACTTACATTCTTTCACATAAACAGTGACTGGATGGAGAAAATTAGATACAAAATTGGAATGAAAATTCGAACAGTACCATTAAGAAGTTGTGGAATAACTCCTGTGGTTAAAAACAACAACATTTATTTGAGTAAAACATAAAATACTTGTGCATGTAATCTGACAAATCAGTTAAAAATACTGATACAGATTTATTCTTCTGCTGATGTGCTGATGAAGCATTGAGCTATCTAATGAAGGAATACCTATGTGGGCATACAATCATGCCATTCTTAAATAATATCACAGTCTATAGTTGAAGATTTTCTAGTCATCCTCCGACACTTATTAACACATCAGTTAACTAATAACATACCCCTGATTATTATAACCACTTATATTAATCATATATATTAATTTCTACTTAAATAAATTAAAGCCAAAACACAAAGTAACACACATCCAGAGCACCTGTCATTAACAATGAACACAATTACTACTTTTACAATGAATTAATGCCTAAGCATACATGTATCAATCAAAATACATACAAAAGCAAATTCAAACAGCAGAACAGAAATCCTTTATCATGACTTCACCAATTACCAATACTCTTTGTAAATATATGGGATTCTGAAAATGCAAACCATTGTCATCAATGGAACGAAAACTACTTTTATCTTCTTGGTACTGTAGTTCATTATATCAAAACTGTTTTTCATAGATTTAATATTCTTTGCAACACCCACCCTAAAAAAAATTAAAACGCTTAAGTCTTTCAGTTAGCATTATAAAATACATTTCTTCTATATAATAACAGATTTTTTTATGTTTGTATCTCTATATTGCATTACATCACTATTTCAATTTTGTTGTCATTTTACCGGGCTCACATGAACCATCTAATTACTTTCCTGTACGAAAAGAGGCTCCCAGTTACACGTGAATTTCCTTATTAAATTTAATATTAGAAAATATTAAACGTCTTATTTTTTTTAATATTTAATTCTTAAACCTCAAACATCACTGTAAGATTGCTTGAATAAGTCTTTATAACTGAACGCAGAATTGTAATGCCACATTGAAATTCTAAAATTACCTTGTCTGTAATATTTGAATTGTCTAACACTAAGTAACATATTAAAGTAATCCTAGTAAATGAGTGCCAAAATTGTCCAAAAGATTAAAGACTTTACTTCAAACAGGATTAAAGCTAATGTCATAACTGAATCAATTTTTTCACTGAATATATACTGAATGTGGAACACAGTATCTAATACATTATAAGTGAATGTCGAACACAGTGGCTGGTTTGTCTACAGCACGTCGTAGTGTCCATGGACTGTCTGAACCTTTAGACACTATTGATAAAATCTCATTTAACTTGCTGTGGAAATGGTTTGACTGAAATGAAATAGGAAACAGAATGATGTCTGACTATTGCTGTCAGTAGTCTCCAAATATTTCAACTTGGGTCTGAAATATTTAAATACCATTTGAATTAACAACTATCGCATTCATGCACAACTCTGTACTGTCCCACAGTTAGCTTTGTGATTAATGAAAACTGACTGGAAAAGTTTGATTAAATGTAGACATTATAATGTACACGCATGTAAATTTTAGGAAAACGAAACCACTTCACTTCAACGTACAATTGACCGCATTTCAACAGAAATGCTTTAAATATAGCTATAGTTTTAAACGCTTCATGCAAATATATTGTATGCACTAATTAGTACCTTTGCCTCAGATCTGGCGATTATTTCTTCAAAAGGTTCAGTACAGAATGTCTTGATAATTTCTTTACGTTTTCTCTCCTCTTCCTCCTTTTTTTACTGAACTATCTTCAGTTGTAAATAAAAAAGGGGCAGTAAAGAAAAAAGTTTTTCATAAACTATGTAACACTATCACTTTTATCATGTGTAGTGAAAAAAATAGATATATCCGCATATCACATAAGCATTGTCAGGGTCTGTATTATTCAATTAAAATTTTTAAAAATTTGCCTTAGAAGAGTAAATAATGGAGTTCTTAACTGATTCTGGAGTACCAAGTTTAGTTAAACAAGAATGCCCATTGGCAGCATGTCGAGCCCGCCAATGGAAAGCCGTCTATGGGGATGGGACAGTGAAATGGAAACTGTAGGAAGATGATGATGGAAGGACAAGGCAGGCCAATATGATGTCTCTTTCAAGACATAACAAATGAATCACGGTATTTTCAAATTCCATGCATGGAGAAGTAATGGCCCAAACAAGGTCTGTCATCAACATTTTGGACTTTGAGCTGTCACTGTGACCTTGGCCTCTGAGCTAGGAATCTGGGTCTTGCGTGCAACACACTAACTCATCAAGGTGAACAAATGTGCCAAAGTATTTTAAAAGCCTTTCCTGCAGGGAGAAGTTATGGCCCAGACAAGGTCTATCATCAAAATTTTGGACTTTGACCTGGCACTGTGACCTTGACCTTTGAGCTGGCATATGGATCGTGCATGCAACACACCATCTCATCAAGATGAACAAATGTGCCAAGGTATTTTGACCCAGACAATGTCTCTCATCAAAAGTTTGGAACTGTGACCTTGACCTTTGAGCTGTGAACTTGATCTTGCACGCGACACACCGTCTCATCAAGGTAAACACATGTGCCTAGGTATTTGAAAATCCTTCCATGCATAGAGAAGTTATGGTACGGAAAAGTTCTAGAATCAACATTTTGGACCTTTGAGCTGTCATTGTCAAGGTCTCTGAGCTAGGAACTTTGGTCTTGCACGTGACACACCATCTCATCAAGGTAAACAAATGTGTCTAGGTATTTCAAAATCCTTCCATGCAGGGAGAAGTTATGGCTCGGACAAGGTCTAGAATCAACATTTTGTACTTTTGGGCTGTCACTGTGACCTTGACCTTTGAGCTGGGAACCTAGCTCTTGCACGCGACACACCGTCAAGGTGAACAAATGTGCCAAGGTATTTCAAAATCCCTCCATGCACAGAGAAGTTATGGCCCGGACAAAGCACGCACGCACCCACAAACGTACATACACCGAACTGTGGTACTAAATGTGACGACTATGTCGAGCTCCCCGCAAGCGGGCTCGACAAAAATTCAATTTATAGTACAAAATTAACATGCCGGTTACAGGAACCCTTACTTTTATGACAGTAGCATCTCTCCATATTTTTTTTTCAATTGACTATCACATCTTCCAATGATACTGGTAAAAAGCCAATAAGACAATTTGGTAGACCAATCTTAGCATCGTTCTTTGTTACTGAATCACTGATATAGGTAGATTAATAGAAAAGAAAGACTGAATCAAAGCTTCAAACCTACATCCTTTTGCAGCTTGTGTATTGGTAACAAAATAAACTTTCTTCTCATGTATTTATTAGATTAATTATATTTCAATATCGAAAATTAATTGAAAATAGATTTCTTACACTTACTATAAGTTGTTTAGACAATTATTCTATTTACATTTTGTTCTGCTTGCAATATCGTATGATACCGTATGATACCGCTTATCAGCAATGATCTAATTTAAACTATCACTTAAAGATTGCAGAAAAAAGTATATGGCAGATGCACTAACATGTCCTAATAAGACGATTTTATAATACACAACTTAAATCATTTTAACAGACCGTACGATATGTGTACATTAAACTATTTGCTTTATTACCATAAGATTTAACCATTCACCTTTTTCTAATCATGTTTGTGCCATCTTATGTGGATGGCCATAAGTTTTAAATGCCTAAAGGAGAAATCCTCGAGTATATGGTCTTATTTGAATTGTCAGTATTTTTTTCATTTTATTGAGAAAAGACCAATGAAATAAATATGCAGTATGTCATCAATTAATTGTAAGGTATTTCCTTCAAACATGACCGCAGACTAAGATTATTACAAGTTCCTTTAATGAGCAAATATCAAAGCTCTCGCTGATACATAAATACAAAAATACAATTGCAGTTTAAAATTACATAAACAACAAAGTATTTCTCAACCAGTGTTTTACTGAGATTTGATTTATAAATTACAGAAAATTTAAGGCAGTATTAATTTCTGTAAAAATCCATTTGTAAATTAAAAAAGGCTACCAACATGATATTCTGCAGCACTTTGCCTGCTTGGTGATTTACATATCTAGAGCTACCTCTTTGCTTGCACGACGGAAGCATGAGTTTAAGAGTTAATGAAGGTTTCTAGGGAAATTTTGAAAATAACAACGAACTCGACCATTATCTTTTAATCCAGTGATCGTGTTCTTGCTGATTTGACTCATAGTACTCTGGTCTAAGGAAGGTCATTGAGTACCCACCCTTTTCACTTTACAATGCCGTTAGCTTTTTGTTTTATATGTTTGTGTGCTTTTGGATGCAACATTGTCGAGTTGATGGGTTGGTTAGAAAGCTTGTCACATTTTGGATTGCTGCCTCCTTCATGATGGAACCATGATTCTGACAGACATTCCACATAACTCACTGGTTCATACAGATCAAAACTTCACATTAAAAACATTTTGCAAAATTCCTGGAGCACCCTGGGGTGTTTGCACTACAGGGACAAATGGACTTGCAGTCACTCTTATTGACAAAAAGGAAATTCAGTTAGTGTCAACAGGGAAGCATCTTACACTAAAAAACAGCTTTAGTGTTGGCCATGAACCATGCCGAGGTATCTGCTTCAAAGATGGCGATCTTTTTGTTTGTTGTGGTGGTGGTTCAAAGTACGTGCTGTCTATAAGAGAAGGTCCTGGTCAAATTAAACGGTACAACTTACAAGGAATCCTTCTACAAACAATACAGAAAGACCAAAGAGGTAAACGGATATTTGGGAGGCCAAGAGATATCATTTTCAACACTGAAAATGAATGTTTCTACATAACTGATGAGGAAAATGGCATAATTATACTTAATAGAAGCGGACAAAGAGTTTCCACAATAACAGACAAAAGTCTTAGAGCAGCCAGAGGGATTGCTTTTGACAGTAGGGGCCAAATGTTTGTTGGATGCATGAAATCTAACCAAATTTTCTTATTTGAAGAGAATGGTACTCTAATCAGTACTTTGGTAACATCATCAATGGGAATAAGCTCTGTTAGATCACTTTGTTTCAAAGCAGACAGTCATAAACTTGTAGTGACTGGGGAGAACAACGAAATACAGATTCTTGACTTAACAACACAATAACACATTTTAACGACAATGCAATGATGTTCAAAGAGCAACCAGTTTATGATGCATTTCTCATAAAAATCCTCTACTGCCAAGCTAGATTTATATATTGACATGGAGATTAACAGTCAAATGTTAAATGATATCTTGGTAACTGAGTCTTACTATACAGAACCTAATATAATGTCAGTAATAATAAAGTTCCTGACTTGATTAAGAACAGACATTGTAGAACTCATGTTTCAGACATAGTTAGTTGTTGTTGTAAACATCCAAAATCTGCAAGTGAATAAACACTGTAATTAACTAATGATATGAATCAGTGAATTTGATGATGAGTGAACTCGAATCAAACGTGATTTAACACAGTAATCGTAATGAACATAACAAAAGAATGAACAAAGAATATGCATGTGGTCTGACAGTTACTTCTGATTCTGGAAAAGTGAAGGAATCTAATAACTGAACAATTTTGATTTCACTGAACTAACAAAGTAAAATGAACATAGAGCAATTTTAGAGCAAAGCTTTTGATCTGATATATTGTTGCTTATGCCCCACACCAGGCAAATAAATGAATTCAGAAAATGCCTTACGATCAGAAAAATGTGATTTTTTTTCTGAACAGATAAAACACAGAACATAATTTGCTCAAAATTTATACATTAACTTTTACTGGATTTAGCATCTGACTGTGCACTGTTCTGATTTGAAGACCAAAAGTAGTGGTGATGCTTTCATCTGACACAGTTCATTTCTAAATAAGAACATGTAAAATCAGAAAACATTTGTAAAAGGAGGTGGTAACACCTATAAAGAGAGCAATCTGGCATCTTCTTGATATTTTTTGTTATATAAACTCCTTAAAATATCAAAATTAATCTCAATAGTGTTTTCCGATAAAAACTGTTAAGAAATTTAATCTGCTGGTAAAAAATAAAATTTAGTAATATGTTTCAACACCAGGTTTAATCACATAGGTAGCTATAATTTTTTTTGAGGCCCCATACGGGTAACCCCGTTTATTCCACAATATACATAATACATATAACATATACTATTATACATTATGCTATTTAAAGAAAACAAACAACAAAAAAACAAAAACATTATAATTTATAATTTGTTATATTGATTATTGTTTACATGTGTAAACTTGAATATTTTTTTTTATATTTTAAGTGTTTTCGTCTGTTTTTTAAATATATATGTATATTAAGTGGATTTTATAATAAATTGAAAAGTAGGGGGAGTGATGTCAAGTATTTAAATTTAAATGCTCGTTTGAGAAAAGAAAAAAGAAAAGGGGGATAGTAATATCGTTTCCAAAACAAGGAATACATTTTTTTTCTGTACATTAGGTATGTTTATGCTCTAATGAATTTTTGATCTTTTCAGATTAGGTATGTTATGCTCTAATGAATTTGAACCATTTCAAATTATGTTTATCTAGCTTTTTTTAAATATTGCTATTTTTAATATTATACTGTTGTAATCCTTTGATTTAAATAGTTTTTAAATTGTTCTATATGTGGAGTGATATTTTTTAGTTTCATCTTGAAAATAAAATATTTAGCTAGCATGATTATAAAATTAGTTGCTAGTGTATCATTTTGTAAAAAGTTATCCATTATTCCAAAAGATATATCCTTGAAATTAATTGTGTAATTTATATTTTTTGAATTTAGAAATTGATTAAATTCTGTCCAGAAATTCTGTACATACTGGCATTCCCAGAATAGGAGTTTTGTCGTTTCTATATTCATGTTGCAGAAATCACAAAGGTTGGATGAAGATAATTTACACCTTAGGAGGTATTTGTTAGTAGGAATAAGACGCATCAAAAATTTATATTGAAAGTTTCTAAGAATGGTATCAATTGATGTAAGATATATCATTTGATAATTTTTTTTCCATTCTAACTGGTTGTCGTTAAACTGTTGATTCCATTTGTTTTCTGAAGGAGGTTGATCAGATTTCTTACTATTCATACTAATTTTGTAAAGGTATTGGTTTGTCTTTGTTATGTTTTTTATTTTGTCTAGTAATGTCTGTTTCCTGGCATTGGTGCTAGTAATAAAATTTTGATCTATATTATTCTTATACTTTAAAAGTATCGAATTGATCAAAGAGTTGTATTTCAAGAATTCTTTTTCATGTAGACCATATATATCTTTAAAAACATGAAATTTATAAAAGTTGCCAGTTCTAAAGTCAAATAAATGTTCAATATAATTTATACCTTTTTCATGCCATTCTTTCCAAAAAAATGTTTTACCTAATACCTTGATATCTGCATTATTCCATATTATGTGAGAGATACCAATCTTTTTTTCTGTTATATAGCAATTATTTATTGAAAACCCAAGATTTTAAGACATCTTTAAAGAACACATTGTCTTTTATTATTTGATCAATAATTTTGCTGTTAAGATTACAGTTAAATATAATTTTCTTTCCTAAATTATTTAAAATCCTATCATAGAACAGTTTCCAATCTCTATTTTGAGTTGATGTTAGTCTTTTAACCAAGCAAGATTATATTGAGTAGAGAAAACTTTCTACATCTGTTGGTTTTAAACCTCCCATGTTATAGTCCTTTGTAATAATGTTTCGTTTTATTTTGTCTGGTTTGTTATCCCAGATAAAACTATAAATTGCTTTATTAATGTCCTTTATTACAGAATCTGGTGGGTTTGGTAAAACTGTAAAAGGATATACTAGTTTTGGTAAAGCAAAGGTTTTTACAACTATGATTTTCCCCATAAGCGTGCGTTTACGATGTTGCCATTGTTTTAAGCAGTTTTGGAAGTCAATTATCTTTGGTTTTAAATTCAGTTCATAAGCTAGACTGGTATTTGTATGATAAATTATTCCGAGTGTTTTCGCATATTCTGATGTCCATATGAATTTTTTATTCTTAGAACATTTTATTTGTTTATTTCTTAATGACCCTACTTTTAGAACTGATTTTTGTATATTAAGTCTGAGTCCAGAAATTTTGCTATATTCAGTAATTACTTCAATTAATCGCTCGAAAGATTTTTGTTTACCATTTGTTAAATATGTAGCATCATCGGCAAATAAACTCTGTTTAATTTCTGTTTCTCCTATCTGTATACCTTCAATTGTTTTATCATCATTAATATTTCTTGATAAAAGTTCCATACAAATTATAAAAATGGAGGAAGATAAGGGACATCCTTGTCTAACTCCTTGTTTTATCTGAAAACTTTCAGACAAGTAGCCATTGTTAATGATAATACTATTGATATCAAAATAAAAAAGTTGTATCCATCTTATGAAAGATTCCCCAAAATTAAAATGGCGAAGACACTGGAATATAAAATCATGATTTAAACTGTCGAAAGCTTTTTCATATCAGCAAAAAAAAAAAAAAAAAAGAATTCCTGGAGTTTATGCTTTTCTAAGTAATCCATTGTTTCAAAAATTAACCTAATGTTTTCACCAATATATCGAGATTTCATAAAGCCTGTTTGTTCATGATTGATAAGAACAGGTAATACTTTTTAAATTCTATTTGCTATGGCTTTAGAGGCAATTTTATAATCTACATTAAGCAAACTAATGGGACGCCAATTTGATAAAGAATTTAAGTCTTTTCCAGGTTTTGGCAGTAGTGAGATGATCCCCTGTTTTTGAAGTTGTGTCAGTTCGCCATTTGCATAAGAGTAGTTTATTGATTTCAAATAGTAGGTTTTTAAGTCTTGCCAAAATATTTTATAGAATTCCGTAGTAAAACCATCGGATCCTGGACTTTTATCATTTTTCATATTTAATAAGGCCTGAGAACATTCATATTCAGTAAGTAAGCCATCACATAGACTAGATTCATTTTCAGAAAGATTATTACCGTTATTTCCAAAAAAGTTTATTGAAGTTGGTTGCTGTTCTTTTTTTTTTTTTGGTACAAATGTTGAAAAAAGTTTTTTTCTTCATTTAATATTTCTGTTGAGTTTGTTATTTCTCTGTCATTTATTATGAGTTTATTTATATTCTTTTTTTCCGCATTTTTTCTTTCTAAGTTGGAAAAATATTTCGAATTTTTTTCATTCCCTTCAATTCTGATCGCCTTTGTTCTTAGAAGTATGCCATTTATCTTTTTTTCGTATATTTCATTTAGTTCTTCTTCTTTTTGTATAATTTCCTGTTTATATTCTTCCATTTTATTATCTGATTCATATAATTTACTTTTTAATTTTCTATTTCTTTTTCAAGTTTTGTTTCTAATTCTTTACTTTTTTTATTTTTGTATATTGAATATTTAATAGTTTCATTTCTTATATTTCCTTTTATAAGTTCCCACATTGTGTTTGGATTTGTTTCATTGTTTAAATTCACTGTTTCTTTTATTGAATTTCTAATCATCACTTGGAAATCTTCTTCTAAGAGCAAACTGTTGTTTATTTTGAAATATCCCGGACCTTTATTTACTTTTGAAAAATTGACGTTTAGAGTTATTAAAGCAAGATCCGTTTTAAAACCAGGTTTAATTTCACATGACTTTGTAATGTTGGTCAAAAAATTTGTGATGAGAAAGTAGTCAAATCTACTTAGTATTTGAGGATTGTTGTTAGATCGCCATGTGAACTCGCATTTATTTTTGTGAGTATGACGCCATATGTCAATTAAGTTTGCTTATTCAATTAGATTATTTAATTTTTTCTGCATTTTTATGTGCATCTTGTCTACCATTTTGCTTATCTTTTTTTACATCTAATACGGTATTGAAGTCGCCGGCTATTATGAAATTTTTATCATCATTTTCATTAACATAATCTTCTAATTTTGCGAAAAGTTGAGTGTCATCATTGTTTGGACCATAGATATTTATAATTGTTCATTCATTACTGTCAATTTCAATATCTATTGCAATAATTCGCCCTTGAATAATTTCTGTGTAATTCGAAATTTTGTATGTTTGGTTATTACTAAATAATATGGCTACTCCTTCTCGGTTACTTTCGTTGCCACTAAAAAAGGCTTTTCCATTCCAGTCTTTAATCCATTTATCAGTGTTTTTCTTAGTTAAATGTGTTTCTTGTAACAGACAGATTGAATTTTTTTTCTATTAACCATTGGAAGACTTGTTTTCTTTTTTGGGTATTCATTAGACCCCTTACATTTAAAGAGCATATAACTGTATCCATAATAGTGGGATTGCAAGAATGTATATCATTAAATTTTTGGAAACGATCATTTGTTTTGATCATAGTTTACTATCTGAAAAAGACTAATGGGTGTACAAGTATATATTAACTACATATTATGTAGTAAAAAAGGGTAACAGGGAAATTTCTATACGTTGAACATAATAATTTATGTGTTGAACACTATTTCTTTTTGACGTATGATAAATAGTAAAGAAAACAGAAAACATATTTATATGAATATATGACAAAATTTTCAAAAAGTTTCCAATCTGAAGTGTTTTTCTGCGGGTCTACACAAAACAAAGTCTATAATAAGCTGGTCCTTAGAAGAATAAGCTATTAAATCTAAAGAATTTTTCAGTTAGTTTTCTATTTTTTTGTGTATTCTGCCTAAAATGCGCATTGAAATAGAAGTAGTTATATACTAAATTTATGCTTTTTATATTACATAGATAATATATACATGTCAAAATTGAAACAAAAACATAAATAATGCGAAAAATAAAAGTGACTAAATACTGATATCTTAATTATTTTGCCAATTTCTAAAGTTTTGTTATTTGAAATTTCTAACATAAAATGCAACAATTAAACATAAAAATAAACAATTCAGCATAAAGCGGGAAAAAACAGATTTGACAATAAGTATGTATATAATACATGTTTTCGATCTAATATAATTCGACATAGATACTGTATAATTAACATAATCTACAAGTAGATGATCAACATGAAAGCCTTTTTGAAAAAAACTATACTTATTGCCTTTATTATAAATTATACACACATGTTTACACATACACATCTTTTGATGTTATCTAGTTCAGATTGTATTTAGCTTTTTAAAGCATTTTAAGTCTTTGGTTAACAAAAATATGAAGGAATACTTATGTCTCACTTTAATTATATTCATGGACACAAGTTCGATATGTTTCAAAAGTGACTATAAAATTATGTCATTGTTTCTTCTGTTATCTAGTGTGATCAGTATCAAAGTCAGCTCTTTTTTTTCTAAAAAAAATCAACAAACAAACTTTAAAATACTTTACGTACGTGGATAACAGAAAAAGATGCATTTAAGCATGTAAGACAAACATGAAACATAAAAATCTAAATAAATAGAAAATGTTTCTATCTGCTTTGTTTATTTATTACTAGTGTTGGTATGCTTTGCCTTTTTGTCACTGCCGATAAATGTTAGTATGCAAAAAAAAATACAATGTATTAAATACAACACCATGTACTGGTATTATTTTAAGCTTTTTTGACACTATTCTGATACAAGTGTAATAGGTATATATAATCTTTAAATATTCAAAGAATTTTTTAATCTGATCAAAGTATTGTTGTGTTTTTACTCAGTGTTTAAGTTAACACTGCCCAGCTGTAATTTAAGTAAATTAATATACTTTTACATTGCCTTTTTCGTGACAACTCTTCATAACTGTTCTAAAGGTGAAAAGAAAAAACAGACTAATACAAATAAAGCCATTTCCAGGCTGGGTTTATCTATGTACTGTTAAAATATACTATTCTTTTCGCTATGCATTGAAAGGTTAGTCAAAACACTTAGGTAGCTATAAATGCACTATACTTCAAAGTATAGAACTACAATTCACACTTTAGTTATATCACAAAGCAATGTTTATAACACAAAGCAATGTTACAATATGTTACCTGTCATGTTATCCTTAATGACATCTATGCACATATAAAGGTTAATTTTGGTACTTCAAATACTTTTTGAGTTATGGTCCAGACAAAAATTATGCATTAAAATAACCAAGGGGAATAACTCTAAAGTTATGAAGTGAAGACTTTCAGCTCCTAAGCATTGCACTTTTACTTACTGAGATGTAACCACATATAAAGTTTTAGATTTAAAATTTTAATAGTGTTTGAGTTATGTTCAAAATAAAAAGTGTGACGGTCGGACAGACGGGCAAAACAAACAGACGGAAAGAAAACGCCAACAATACATTAAAACAGTATTTCTGTTTTTGTTATGTTTTTCAAACAGAGTTCCAGGGCTTTATATATTGTTTTATATTATACGTTCTTTAAATCATTTTGTTTTTCCATTTCAAAAATTTCTTGGTGCTGGAATGTACACTTTTAATGAAAAAATCATACGCAAGAAGATTTATTTCTCTCCATTTTTTTTCAAATCAATAATCAGAAATCTTTTATAATTTCTGATGAACTTTTTCCCGGAAAGTGCTTATTTGACGTCAAATGAACCTATATTCAATAAGCAAATTTACAAAATGGCGGCGCTCAAGCACTTTGTCAATTTCGAAATATCAGCAACTTATTTTTTTTGTAAATAAGCTTTGAATCCATTCCTTTTACTCTGTATCACCGCGAATTGATCATTCATTGTATGTATTTTTAAAAAAAAATATATTTTCATTATTTCTCTGCATTGCTTTTCATCTTAAGCCATTTTCGTAAATAGATTACAATGCTAATTTCTTAAGCCATTTGTGTCATTCAGTTGAATAATCTACCATTCCTATTTAGCCATTTTTGTAACACAGCCGAATAAATTACCATGCTGATTTCTTCATCCATCTTTGTAATTCAGTATAATAAATAACCATGGGAATTATTTCAGCGGTTGTTTTTTCTAATCTCCAACAGTGCCATTTGATGTCCACATCAATACTTTTTTGGTTTAATGACTGAATAAACAAAAACTGTTTCAGTTGTATTAGATAGAACAAATAACCATCTTATTCCTCAGTGTTGTGTTCTACTCTAGTCAGGGTTGCAAAAGATGTTTACGAGGGTGCGTATCTGGTCCTGTAAATTTGTTGTATTTACTGAATATTGATTTTGTTTTGTTCATGCCTTTGAAGAATTCCCCTTTCTTTACTATATAAAGTTTCAAGTGTTTGATCCAGTTTTTAAAAGAATTTTCATAGTCACATTTAGTTATACGCTGAATACATTGGAAAACAGCTGACCCCAAATGGTTATTGAAAACTATAAAAACAAGAGCCATGTTACACATGGTTAATCCCCCCGCCGGGAAGAAGCTATCTGAAGGTTGTTCTTTCAAACACTCAATGTAATAATGTTTGAAGAAAATCCCACAAAAAATAGGCAAGGTAGAGTTATTGTTCTTGCAAACTGCACTTCCTACCAATGTTCTATGTCAGTGTATTAAGTTTGAAGAAAATCGCTCAAGCACTTTTGAAGTTATGCTTCGGACAAAGTTTTTCAATTAAATCTGATAAAGGGGAATAATTCTAAAAGTAGGCAAGGTATAGTTATTATTCTTTCACACTGCACCTGTCAGTGTATGAAGTTTGAATAAAATCTCTCAAGTAATTTTAGAGTAATGCTCCGGACAAAATTTATCAAGTAATTCTGATAAAGGGAGGTTACTCTAAAGGTAGGCAAGGTAGAGTTATTAGACCTTGCACATTGCACTCCCTACCAATGTGCTCTGTCAGTGTATGAAGTTTGAATAAAATCCCTCAAGTAGTTTTGGAGTTATGCTCCGGACAAAATTTATCAAGTAATTCTGATAAAGGGGAGTTAATCTAAAAATAGGCAAGGCAGAGTTATTGTTCTTGCACACTGCACTACCTACTAATGTGCTATGTCAGTGTATGAAGTTTGAATAAAATCTCTCAAGTAGTTTTAGAGTTATGCTCCGGACAAAATTTATCAAGTAATTCTGATAAAGGGGAGTTAATCTAAAAATAGGCAAGGTAGAGTTATTGCACTTGCACACTGCACTACCTACCAATGTGCTCTGTCAGTGTATGAAGTTTGAATAAAATCCCTCTGGCAGTTTTGGAGTTATGCTCCGGACAAAATTTATCAAGTAAATTTGATAAAGCGGAATAACTCTAAAAAAGGCAAAGTAGAGTTATTGCACTTGCACACTGCACTACCTACCAATGTGCTCTGTCAGTGTATGAAGTTTGAATAAAATCCTTCAAGTAGTTTTGGAGTTATGCTCCGGACAAAATTGTTTCGGATGGACGGACGCACGGACGCACAGATGCACGGACGCACAGACGGACGAAGGGCATTTCTAATATCCCCTCCGCCTTTGGCGGGGGGATAAAAAGTGGCTTCTAGAGTGTTCACAAGGTTTTTTTATGATCTAACGTGGTGACCTAATTTTGACCCAACATGACAAAAAGAACTTGAAGTGCTCAGGTGAACTAAAATGTCACACGGTGCTAGATCTTGCGATTAAAGTACACGGGGTAGAACATGAACCTTTTCCTTCTTAAAAACTTTTATACAATTGCAGACTTCTGTGATGGCACATTGTCATTCAAATTGTTTATGCACTTGACAAAACTCAGTCTTAAACGATATGTTGTGATGACACATTTAGTATTGGGTTTCATTATTAGATAATGAAATTGAAACATCATTTCAGTGTCCAATGCATTTTTACTCTGAAACAGCCGTGATTCTGTGAAATCATCATTAATATTCACGTGCGTTGAGTTCTTTTGTCATTGTTATTGTAAGAGGAACTGGGCAATGAAAGTAAATGACAACTGTGTCTCATTGAGCGCCAGCAAGGTCTTCCCGTGATCCACTAACAATAAACATTAACAATAGAAGTAAGGTCTTCAATTCGGTCCGTTTCTTATATACTTGTAGTTGACGAATTGAAATCATAGACTTTTTTAAGAGACGCAGGTATCATTCATCTCCATGCCAGATCTGTTAAAAGAAGTTATTTTTCCAAGAACTGACGTTTTCAAATGAAGCGTTAGTAGCATGTTTTTATGGCCAGAGTAGAGACGATCTATGAATGAAAATTATATTACCTCTAACTGAGTCTACTTATCGTCGGTACCGGTTTCAGACCAATACCCATGAAGAGTTATATTACTTTAGATGGTGGGGGATACTGCAATAACACTCTCAATGATTAAGGATGCATAAGAAGAATGATAAACACGATTTGATTTATGTTTCTTTGGAAAGAATTACTGTGAAAATGGAAACTAGAATATGTCGTCTCTTTATGACTACACAAGCAGTTTATTCATTTTAGAAAGTTTGAAAACAAGTCTTCCAGGTGAATAACTACCGCTTGCAAAACTAATTAGAGTTTAGATTGTTAGGTAAAGCACCTGCCAAAAATCAATTAAAGCGCCGTCCAATGTGTTTCTTTCAAACTCCGCCTTTTACCTGTCAAAAGTGTCATTGAATAGCGGTTAGGAAAAACAAATTGAGTGATTTCCGGCAGCAACGCAGCGACAATTACGACACAGAAACTTTTGCGTCGCCTAGGCACATTTTTCTGGCTGCGGGTAGATTGCAAGACGCAGTTTTATTGACAAGTATACCTGAGAAAACTGACTCGTTGTGATTGGATGATCAGTAAAGTGACAGCTTAAGCTACTGAAATAAACATAGTAACTTCACTTTTTACTGCGTTCCGAATACGTGAAATTCTAATCAGTTTTGCAAGCGGTAGTACGACTTTGAACTCAAGACGATGTGCCCAGGAAGTACTATTTTTATGGATATCATGTTAACACTTCAGAAAAGGGAGACCAAAGAAAATTTTTACTTTTTTCTATTTAGTTCAAAGAGTGTGTCCAAGCAGTATCAAAATGAGCGGTTGTAATACCCTAATTCTCGGAAAGCGGAAAGCCCTTACCGGAGAAAGGTATCTGTGCAGGAGTGTCTTAAACGGAATTTCTCTATTCTCTTAGAGCTTGTCAATCTTCCCATTTGTCAATCAGGAAGTTTGTTCCGGATCACGTTTACGATAGAGATTGAACGGTTGATATGGTACAGTGGTAGAGTTATTAATAAAATAGTTGATTGTAGTTCAGGTGTTTTTTTTTCATTTGTCGAGGAAATAGTCTGATTCTTTTCGTTTTAAATTGCTCATAAAAATCGCTTTTGTAAAATATGCTGAACTCGCATAAGGTATACCGTTTTAGTTTGCACAGTTAAAACAAAGGGTCGGGTTCTTTATATTATTCTTATAACATGAATGCAGACAATATCAATTACTACCTATTAATGATTGTCTAAGTATAATGTTGAAAAACAGGTGCATGGTTATGTTAAACAAACCAAGCAAGTCTCAGCTATTCTGTTCTATGACGCTGAAGCACACATGTATGAGTACCTCAAGTTTACATTTCGTTTGGGCAGTGCTACTTGATACGAAAAGGTCTAAACGACATTGGAATACAAATTGGTCCAAATATAAATCTGATGAATTTTTCAATTTAAACTTGATTCTGGTAGTAATTATTTTGTGGCACATAGTCCATAAAGATTAATCAAGCAATCACAACTTGGTCAACATTGAGGTTCTGTCGGAATCCCCGTACCTATCCCCACTCTCACACAACCACTTGGATACCATTAAATACTAAAAAAATTGTAAGAATAATGAAAACTGAATAAAAAGATTTTTGAGATACGGACAAAAGCTCTCCCGGACAAAAGCCCTCCCATCCAAAAAATAAAAGACAAGGTGAACAAAAGCCCTCCCATCCATCAAGTTAACAGGACAAAAGCTCTCCCGTCAAATTTACAAGGTGGACAACAGCCCTCCCTTCAATTATACGGGGAGGACAAAAGATCATGTATCGTAAAAACTACCCTGCTACATGTGTAACCAATTCTCATATTAATTTTAGTCCCAATCTAGTAGATTCTTTGTAATCTTGTATAATGTTTCTTTTTACTTTCCCGCCTCATTATTTACGACATATAGTACTGGTAGACGATAAAATCCTCATAAGAGTTTCGAAATCGAAATAATTGATGTTGTTCCATTTAGATAAAACAGTAGTTCTCTCGCATAAATTAGGTAGGCAGACAGGTAGTTAGGCAGATACTAGTTGACAAATTCATTTATTTCGGCTAAGTATACATGAAACATGGAAATATAAATATCTTGAATTAATAAAATCAAACAGCATGAGAATGGAAACCTGGCCAAGCACACAAACACCAGGGATAACACAAAAAAGGAGAAGAATCTTGTATTTTCATTGTGTTTCCTTTTGCTGATGGCATGGAATTACGCTCCCACAGCAGCTTTGTGAATACACTACCGTTACTTCACACCGCTGCTTTATTAAGAGTAGATTTAAGGTATTGACCTTTACAATCAACTTTTAAACAGCCAATGAAAGTGCACTAATATCCCAGCGACCGAAAAATCTTGAAACTATTTTTCTTTGGTTGAAACGATCATGTGATTGCAAAAATTATAAATAGATAGGTGTTTTCTAACAATTTTGTAAACACATTTCAACTACACATTTAGGTTAAGATCTTAATACAGCAATTACACGTCTAAAACAATCATACCATAGTGATTTCAAACTTTTTGATATTTTTACTGGTTTATTTACGTATACATATTAAAAAACACTTTGAAAACTGAAATACAAAAGTAACATGCTAACATGGATTGTTTGTTTACATTTTGGGTTGGCAAATGTTATGTGTGGACGGTTCGTTGTAGGCTAGTCACTGATTGGCTGAAAAGTAACTTTGGATTTGCCTGTCAAAAAATAAAAATATCGTTCTGAAAAATTGAATTTTAGCAGAGGTAAGAAAGTGAAACATTCGACCGATGCGCAGGAGAGTAGCATGGAATAGACAGGCAAATAAATGATTAACTAATGATATAAAAATGCATTTGATATACATGTATAATGAAATAAAAACTCGCCCCTTGTGACAAACTAGTTAAATTTAGTGAAAACACTGAACAGAATGGAACGTTTGCCTAAACTTTACATAGTCTTGGTAGCATAAGGTTTTACAGAAAAGAATAAAGCAATTGTGTAATGTTTTTATTTAAGTAACATTGTACTATTCTAAAACCGCTGACGGGTTGCATCTTATAGCTTCATTCCAAAATGTTAAAGTGACTGGTGCAATTGAACGGCTACAAGCTATTGATACGGCTACGGCTGCCACTAGTGGTTGTATATCCACGGAGATAACTGTGGACTCTATCAACACAGATAACTTTGTCAATATGCAATAAATAGTTGTAGATCTTGTCCTGCTGTGCTTGCCTGTGACCCTTCATATACATTTTAAGTTTCAAGTTAATATATGTTCAGGTTTCAAAGATACCATACTAAATGTAAATTTAAAGACTTTTTTTAAATTAAAAAGGGGCATAACTTTGTCAAAATGCATAACCGACCTGCTAATGATGATTGTAACTCCTCAATATTTGTTAACTTCAGAACATTTTCTTGGCAAAAAGGGTCATAACTTAAATAAAATGCAACGAAGAGTTATGAAAACTGGCCTACTGAGCATTCATGTGACCCTTCATATATATTTCAAGTTTCAAGTGAATTAACTGTACTGGTTTAAAAGATATTAAAGAAAACAATCGGAACGGGACAAATTGATTCCTTTGTAGCCCCAAAACTATGTTTGGTGGGTGTATAAATAGTCGCACGAGCGCTCCGGGTGAAAACGTGGTTGGATTCCAGATTTGGAAAGTCCTCCTGTCTGGATTCTGACTTTAGATCTACTTTCTAGATAACTGTTAACGGGTACAGAAAACATCGTCGAATACATATAATCAAAATCAACTGTATGCCTAGCGTAAACCTTAACCTCCTGATATGATACTTATTCATAAAAGGATGCCAAATTACTTTGGTGAATGCTTGTTTATAATTATGTCATAGACTGTAGAGAAATTTTCTTGCAACGTGTGTTTACAACTGTAGAAGACTAGTGCATTCAGTGCGTTCTGTTCTTATAATTACTTAGTACGTCGAAAAGAAAACTACTGAAGCCATGGTCAAAACCTGGTGGGATTCAAACTCATGATCTTTGATTAACACTTCTGTAGTATAAATTCCGTTGTGCTATTGATCCATAATTCATAAGCTGGTGAGGCAAATTAATTTGCATAAGAGGTAAAGACACACTCGAATATATCTATCAGTCGAGTATTTCTTAAATTTGTTTTGGATGAAAAGACTCGATACAAAACGCTAATGTCCATGTATGAACTAGTAAACATATGTTCCTTTATCTTAATGAAGTTACAGTCGTAGTAACAAGGAAGCTGACAAGATTTTATAGGGAGATATTATTCACCAGCTGGTAAAGTATGTGTCCTCAAAGAAATAAATAAATTAATTTAGTTTTCTTGGCTGATATAAGAAGTTATTTTGTGAAAGTTAAATAGGTAACATAAAAAATCCCATCGATACCATTTCAAAAAACGCTAACAAGAATGTTTGTGAGTTTCTTTCCGTTTGTGTCCAGGTTATCTACAACAGCCAGCTGTGGTGGTAAGCATGCTTACTCTTATCAAAGCATAATGATGGAGGTACAATACTCCTGGTTACGCTCAAAATGAGTAATTAATAGACATGTTAATTATCTAGTTATTTCGCATGAACCAAAATTACATATCGAAAATGCAATTTACCTTTCTATACTATTGATAGATGTGGTGTGCAGTCATCACCCATAGCATTAAATGTCTAATATAATTCTTGCCTCATAACAACTTAATTATGCACTTCGATAGCTACTGGTAAAAATTCTTATTTTGTGTATCAGCTAATAACTATTCTTTCCCGTTGAAAAAGAGGTTCATTATCGCTCTTGTATGACAGGCTGGTAAAACTACGTAAGTAGACTAAATATTAACATCCTTGCCTAAAATTTGAGGTTAATATAGCTTAAAATTCTTTTATCTTACATCAGCTGGTTGGGATCAAGTTTTTGCAACCCGCTCGATGACTCCTTTCTGTGTTCAAACCAGTACTCGAGCCGTAAGTGTAGAATGTGGAAAGCTATAGACTAATAAATAAAAGGTATATAAAGGGGTCAAGTTTTAAGTATGATCAGTTTAATACATGCCTCTAAGAAATAAAAGAGAAGTAAATGTCTCTGTATGTCTTTTCTCAGTATTTTAGTGGATCTTGAGGCAGGGTACAAAATAAAAAGGGTAACCGTTATTTAACCTAGTGTTATAATTTGTTCAACATGGCAGAATTCTTCTAGACAATGCTTATTGCACACGTGCGTGCGTGTGTCCTTATTCCAGCCAGGCACATCCTTAATAACCTTCATGGAGTACCTCTAAACAATGTTTCATGCCAAAAATCAGAGCTATGAGCATTACCGTAATGTCAGGCAAATAGATTTTTTTTAAATTCCTGTACTGTAAGTAATCTTTGTGTTGACTGAACCACTAAACAATCTTACATTACAAAATCTACAAAGCTCACCATGAGCTCAGCTGAGCTAAAAACATCACCTGATCCCCTATGTAACAAATGCAATACTCCATGACATCATATTGGTATTATCAAAAATAATGAGCTCTTGCCATGTGGTTTAGAGCAAAAATTTTAAGACACATGTATGTCTGTAAAACATTTAATTCCTTTGGTAGGACTAAAATGACCACTAAGACATACTTGGAACAATACCATTTGAGATCCACTAGAAAATGCTACACATAAAATAACAGAGCACAAGCATTCCAAATAACAGGGTTCTAGGCCTTTTTGTATTAGACAAAACAAGAAATGAGTCAGAGACATGAATGCCCTGAAACATGGCAATGGTCACAGTCATGGTAGCTAATGACTTGATGTTGTCTGATCATTTGTGTCAACATTTTTGGGAGTCTGTGAACTAAACAAAAAGCCCATACGTGTAGGGGTAAGACTATATATGTTCTTTACCTATTTGCATGGATGGTAAAAGTAACAAATTTCCAAAACTGATGTATTTCAAAGATACTGATCTAGTGTTTTGTACCAATCGGTCACCAGATATCTTTTACAGAAATTGCCTCAAAACAGCCTCTTACCATTAAACTTTTAAATATTAATGCTGCAGTTGAACATTATTGGCGAAAATATAGTTTGATTATAAAATTGGGTAGAGAAGCAATAATCAGTAAATTTAATCAAAAGACAATAACTCAGACAAAAAATGATCGAATCACAGAAACCTATCTGCATGTGCTTTGGCACTTGATAATGATCATTCTATGAAAGTTTGATGATCATCATATAAGAATAGTAGGAGATTTGTACAGAAACAATAAAAGGTAAAATTTAACAATGGGTAATAACTATGCCAAAAATAACCGAATGGCTAAAGTGTGATAATATGCACTGTAGCACTTAATAATGACCAGTCTACGGAAGTTTGGTGAACATCGTATGATATTTGTACACAGAGTTGTGCACAGAAGCAATATTAAGTAAAAATAAACAAAATGCAAAAATTCTATTAAAATTGTCAAATTGCAAAAGGCGGAATATATGCGTTTTGTCACTTAATAATGATCCTTTTGTAAAGAGTTGCGCTCATAAAAAATATTAAGTAAAATTAAACAATGGGGAATAACTCTGTCAAAACATTCGAATCGAAAATGTTGGATTAAATGTACTGTGGCACTTGATAATGATCACTGTTTGAAAGTTTAGTAAAAATCAAATGAAAATTGTAGGAGAAGTTGCGCAAAGAAGGTAGGACGGAGGGATGGAAAAACGGACGTACAGTGTGACTACTTCAGGACGGACGGATGGAAAAACGGACGGACAGTGTGACCACTTCAGGGACAAAAAGACTTACAAAAGTCTGCACTAAATGGAATTCTTTGAACAACTTTGGTAGGACTTTATGCAAGGGTCTTCCCTGTTAAGTTTAATCAACTTCTATCACCTTGTATAGAAGATACTGTTTCTAACACATGAAGAGGAAAAACAGTCAGGGCGATCTCCAGAGCTAATCATGAGCACCAAAAGCTTTGATGAACATAATTTGGCCAAACAGTGAAACATTGTGAGTAATATTAAACATAATGGAAATTACACATGTTTTAATATGTTTCGAGACACACAACCATGAACGTAACATGACACTTCATACGTGAGTGAATTTTATAAAATTGCACTTACCCTAGAATCCTTAGAAAAAAAACGATACAAACTAACATTATTATAAAGATAATTTAAAAATCATTGAATATAAATAACTATAGTAACACCTTACTTACATTGTTTCAGATAAACAGTGACTGGATGGAGAAAATAAGATACAATACTGAAATGGGAGGAAGTCCCATCTGAACTGTATCATGAAGTTGTAGTGAAACAACTATGGTTAAAATAATATTTTTCTTTTTAGAAAAACATAAAATACTTGTGCATGTGATTTGACAAATCAATTTTAAAGAAATTATTGATATTGATTTTTGCTTCTGCAGTTTACGTTCTGATGAAGCACAGTGATATCTAATGAGAGAATACTTTTTTTGTAGACATACAATTACTGACACATCAGTTAACTAATAACATGCCCCTGCTCATTAAAACCACTTATATTAAAAATGTATATTGATTTCTAATTCAGTAAATTAAAGCCAAAACACACACTAACACACATCCAGAGCACTTCCCATTAACAATAGGCAAAATCACTAGTTTTTCAATAAATTAATGCTAAGCATACATGTATCAATCAAAATACATACAAAGGAATATTTAAACAGCAAAACAGAAATCCCGTAGCATGTTTTCACCCATTGTCAATACTGTCTGTAAATATATGGGATTCTAAAATGCATACCCTCGTCATCATACAGATAAATGAATGTAAGTTTATTCCCTGGTATTTGTATTCTTGGTCAAAGATGTACAATATATCAAAATTGACCACCGCTTCATCAGAAGTATCAAAGACATCCAACATTTTGGACATTTTCATACAGTTATTATTCTTTGCAAAACAATAAACTTTAGTCTCCTAAATAAAGTTTTAAAAAGACTTTTTCCATATAATATCAGAATTAGTTTCTTTTTGTTTGTATGTCTTTATTGTGTTACACCACTATTTCAATTTTGTAGTCATTTTACGTAGTCCACATAAACCCCCTACTAGTATTTCTTACATCGTTCTATAAGAAGAGAGGCTCTGAGTTGCAAGTTAATTTTTTCTTATCGAATTTGCTACTATTAAAAAAGTTAAACATAATAAGATTTGTAATGGCATGATACCTACTAAAATAATGTGCAGTATTCAATGTGTCTAACACTAAGTAACATGTTTTTTTCTTCACAGTAAACGAATGCCAAAATTTTCCAAAAAGTAAAGTCTTTATTCAACACTGGATTTCCATCAAAGATAATGTCATAAATGAATCAGTTTTTACCTGAATGTTAAACTCAATATCTTGGAAACATAAAACTGTGGATACAGGCTGTGGAACGCAGAATCTTGTAAACATATAACTCTGTACACTAAATGTCACTGTATTTAGTTAACATATTACTGTGTATACTGCATGTGGAACACAGTATCTAGTAAACATATAACTCTGGATATTGAATGTCGAACACAGTGGCTGGTTTGTCAACAGCGCGTCGTAGTGTCCCTGGACTGTCTGAACCTTTAGACACCATTGATAAAATCTCATTTAACTTGCTGTGGAAATGGTTTGACTGAAATAACAAAGAAAACAGAATGATGTCAGACTACTGCTGTCAGTACTGGCTCCAAACATACAATAGAACTTGGGTTAAAATTGCTTTTAATATCACCTGAATTGACACCTACTATTATCACTTTAATTTAATAAACAACTCTATACTGTCCTAAAAAATAACATGAGCAGTTTGATTAAATGTAGACATTAAAATGCACAGGGAAGTAAATTCCAGTAAGCAAAAAAAAAACACTTTGTCTTAAATCTGGAAACTTTTTTTTAATGAACATGTAACTGATCTCAATTCAACTGAAATGTTTTTGCTATCATTTTAAACTCTTCATGCAAATACCTTTGCCTCAGATCTGGCGACTATTTCTTCGAAAGGTGCAGTACGGAATGTCTTGATAATTTCTTTACGTTTTCTCTCCTCCTCCTCCTTTTTCACTGAACTGTCTTCGGCTGTAAATACAAACACAACTAAACAGTAAGGAAATAAGGTCTTCATAAACTATGTAACACTATTACTTTATCATGTTCAGTGAAAAAAGACTTTATTTGCATACTAGTTTCACAAAGGTATTGTCAGCCACTGTACATTCATTAAAAGAAAGGTGTTTTGCACGAGTGAAGAGTCTTCGAAGACTACATGATAAAGTTATGATCAATTCTGGATAAACAAGTACATATGTATATGTAAAGGATCAGTCTACGGTACAAAATTTATATGCTGGTTACAGGAAACCCTGACTCTAGTGACAGTAACACCTCTCTATTTGTTTTCGATTTTGTGTCACATCTTCTCATGATGCTAGTAAAATGTCATATAGATAATTAGGTAGACACATCTTATCATTATTCTATGTTACTGAATCAATGATTCAGATTGACTGAAAGAAAAGAAGGACTGATACAAAGCCTAAAAACTAAACTGTTTTGCAGCCTGTATGTTGGTAACTTAATAAGATCTTTGTTCAACTATTTAATATTAGAATTAATAAGAATGGTAAAATAATTATATTTCAATCTTGAGAATTAATTTCAAAAACAGACTTTTTCAAGATTACTATAATTTGGCTCTATTTGTATTGATAAGGCAGTTATATTCTATTTACATTTTGCTTTGCTTGTAGTATCATAAGTTATCTCTTATCAGCAATGATATAATTTGAACTACTAATTAAAGATTGCAAAATAGTATATGACAGATGCACTTACATATCTTTATAATACAGTTTTATTTACATGCAAGTAAAATACAATAACAAGAGGGCCATGATGGCCCTGGATCGCTCACCTGAGTACTTTGGCTGTAGGTTTGCTGCTAAGCAATATTTCATTTTTTAATTGAAAATATGTAAGTGCCTACAAACCAAATATGTAAAATATCAGTCAATAAATAAAGGCTCTATGACAGAAAGTAGAAATATCTATTATAAGCTATGGTGACCTTGACCTTGACCCAGTGACCTCAAACCCTACCCATGGGTAGACATCCATGCAAGGAACCTATATACTGAATATCAAAGATATTGGTCTATAAATGAAGGCTCTATGAGGTACAGTAGATAAATCTATTTTGAGCCTCCATGACCTTTAACCTAATCTAATAATTTGAAAAACTTGATAAAGCTTGCTTCATGCCAAATTTTAAAATTCTAGGCCTTGTGGTTTCAGACAAGAAGATTTTTAAAGATTTTCTTCTATACTGCTATTTAAAACTTATGACCCCTCGGGCGGGGCCAATAGTGACCCCAGTGACATTTTTCAAACAAACTAGGTAGAGGTCCACTAGACAATGCTGCATACCAAATATCTAAGCTGTAGGCATTGAGGTTTCCAGTAAGAAGATTTTTAAAGATTGCCTTTTTTACATAGCAAGGACCCCCGGGGCGGGGCCAATTTTGACCCAGGGGCCAACATATAAACAATACTGGTAAAGGTTCTCAACACAATACTCCACACCAAATATCTAAGGTCTAGTCCTATTAGTTTCTAAGAAAAATGATTTTTCATGTTTTTCCTATATAACTATGTAAATCAATAGAACCCTGGGGCGTGGCCAATTTTGACCCAGGGGACATACTTTGAACAAACTTCATAGAGGTCCACTAGACAATGCTGCACACCAAATATCTAAACTTTACGCCTTGCGGTTTCTGACTAGAAGATTTTTTAAAGTTTTTCCTATATTATTCTATATAAAACATTTGACCCCTGGGGGGGGGGGCATTTTTGACCCAGAAGCCATGATTTGAACAAACTTGGCAGAGGTCCACTGGACAATGCTGCAAACCAAATATCTAAACTCTTGGCCTTGTGGTTTCAGACAAGAAGATTTTTAAAGTTTTTCCTATATAATTCTTTGTAAAACTAGTGACCCCTGGGGCAGAGCCATTTTTGACCCAGGGGTCTTGATTTGAACAAACTTGGTAAAGGTCCACCTGATGATGCTTCATACCAAATATCTAAGCTCCAGCCCTTGTAGTTCTGGAGAAGAAGATTTTTAAAGTTCCAACTTTGAAAATCTATTTTTAGCTCATGTGGCCTAGAAATGCAATGGACCTGAACCATTTGAACAATTTTGGTAAAGCTTCATGCAAGTAACATTCCTGCCAAGTTTCAGCAAGCAGTTCAGGAGAAGAAGTTGTTTGAAGAAAAAGTTGACGACGCACGCACGGACGGACGGACGACGGACATCAGGCGATCAGAAAAGCTCACCTTGAGCACTTTGTGCTCAGGTGAGCTAAAAATAGCTTTTAAAAGACTCTAAGATATGTGCACATTTAACTACAGCGGGACAACGTTAGTTCTATATCGTTGAGGCTGGAAAAAAACTTCGGATCATAAGTGTTAGTTTGCATTTGAAATGAGTCCCGGTCCGGTCGTGAGCATTGTGTCCTGTGTAATTCGCAGTCGGGCGAAACTTTACAATACAATGAGAAAACGAGGATTCTTTTTCAATTTCATTTTCTTTTTAATCAAACAAACTGCACTCATATAATATCTATGAATAAAACATAAATGCAACCTAAACATTCTAAAAAAATTCAAAGCACATACGGAAAACACAGAACATGCATGGAAACAATTCAAAGAAAGTAGCACTAGACACTTACGAAATATATGTTATACATTTACGGAAAACATCAAACTGTCGCTAGAATATTAATATTTATTGATGTAATCGCTTATCATTTCTCAGATTGCTTGGCAACGTTCTATATGAAACTGAATGCTTCTGATGACCTTGTATTACTTTTGGAAAAAAAGCAACTGAGTCAAACTGAGTTTTACAAAATAGAAACAGTTTTACTGAAACTTTCAAGTTAACTGTGGCACGGCAAGTTTTGCAGCTTTTTTTTAATCAGTCCTGCGACGCCGAAAGGTGTGAAAAACGAGGTATCGCCGCCAATTATGCAAACAATTATAACTGCCAACTTCGGATTACTGACTGAATTTTTTAAAGAAACTGTTATGTAGGGTGTAGAGACAGACGATTTCGCTTCGGACTACTGATATTTTGGATTTCAACATTTCGGACATCACCTTGTTTATTTAGTTCAATTTATCAGTGAAGAAATCGGACAAAGAAAGTTATTCCAACTTGCAATAAATTCGGATTTATTGAAGTTCGGACTATTGATCTTCCACTGTATTTGTTTTTATAAGATATAACCACCATCCTTTCTCTTATCATATTTTCTATTATCTTATGTTTAAACAAGAGCACTGGGGAGTTGCACCAATGCTCGTCTGTTTAATTTATCAGAAACAATTTGGAAGTACCTACCCAAAAACAAGAGGGCCATGATGGCCCTGGATCGCTCACCTGAGTACTTTGCCAGAGGGTCTACAGTTAAGCAAACATCATTTTCTAACTGAAGATATTCAAAGTTCTCATATTTTATACAAAAAGAAATCCATAAGGGCAGAGGCAATTTCGTGCTAACAGCTTATGAGATGTCATTTGAAGCCATATATTGAAGAAAACCTATTTTTAGCTCCGGTGGCCATTTTGTTCAATGAAGCAGAACCGTTTAAGCAATTTTAACAAAGGAGTACGTAAGGAACATTTCCGTGAAATTTGATGGAAAATTACCTTAGCATTGAGGAGTAGATGCTGTTTGATTTCTTTTCTATATTTAGTTTTTGCAACCCTTATGTGCAACGGAGCAGAACAGTTTGAGCAATTTTAGAAAAGGGCATTATAAGGAACATTTCTGTCAAATTTGGTTTAATATGGCCTAGCGGTTTAGGAGGTGATGTCATTTCAAGCAAAATATTGACGAAAATCTATTTTTAGCTCTGGTGGCCATTTTGTTCAATGCAGCAGAACCGTTTAAGCAATTTTAATAGAGGGCTATCTAAGGAACATTTCTGTGAAATTTGATGGAAAATCTCCCAACCGTTTAGGAGGAGATGTTGTTTGAATTTTTTTCTATATTTAGTTTTTTAGCCCTTTTGTGCAATTGAGCGGAATGATTTGAGCAATTTTAGAGGCATTATAAGGAACATTTCTGTAAAGTTCTGTTTAAAATGGTCAAGTGGTTTAGAAGGACATGTCATTTGAAGCCATATATTGACAAAAATCTATTTTTAGCTCTGGCGGCCGTTTTGATCAATGGAGCGATCCAGTTTTAGCAATTTTAATAGAGGGCTATGTAAGAAACATTTCTGTGAAATTCGATGGAAAATCTCCCAACTGTTTAGGAGGAGTTGTTGTTTGAATTTTTTCTATTTAAAGCATTTGCACTCTTATGTGCAATGGAGCAGAACGGTTTGAGCAATTTTAGAAAAGGGCATTATAAGGAATATTCTGTCAAATTTGGTTTAATATGGCCAAACGGTTTTGGAGGAGATGTCATTTCAGGCAAAATATTGACAAAAATCTATTTTTAGCTCTGGCGGCCATTTTGTTCAATGCAGCAAAACCGTTTTAACAATTTTAATAGAGGGCTATGTAAGGAACATTTCCGTGAAATTTGGTTGAAAATCTCCCAACCGTTTAGGAGGAGATGTTGTTTGAATTCTTTTCTATTTTTAGCTTTTGCAACCCTGATGTGCAATGTAGCGGAACAGTTGGAGCAATTTCAGAAAAGGGCATTATAAAGAACATTTCTGTAATGTTTGGTTTAAAATGGCCAAGTGGTTTAGAAGGAGATGTCATTTGAAGCCAAATATTGAGGAAAATCTATTTTTAGCTCTGGCGGCCATTTTGATCAATGGAGTGGAACTGTTTTAGCAATTTTAATAGAGGGCTATGTATTGAACATTTCTGTGAAATTTGGTGGAAAATCTCCCAACCGTTTAGGAGGAGATGTTGTTTGAATTCTTTTCTTTTTTTAGCTTTTGCAGCCCTTATATGCAATGAAGTGGAACGGTTTGAGCAATTTTAGAAAAGGGCAATGTAAGGAACTTTTCTGTCAAATTTGGTTTAAAATGGCCAAGTGGTTTTGGAGAAGATGTCATTTGAAGCCAAATATTGATGAAAATCTATTTTTAGCTCTGGCATCCATTTTATTTAATGGAGCGGAACCGTTTTAGCAATTTTAATAGAGGGCTATATATGGAACATTTCTGTAAAATTTGGTGGAAAATCTCACAGCCGTTCAGGAGGAGATGTTGTTTGATTTTTTTTAGCTGTTGCAGACCTTATGTGCAATGGGGCGGAACGGTTTGAACAATTTTAGGAAAGGGTAATATAAGGAACATTTCTGTAAAGTTTGGTTAAAAATAGCTTTGTGGTTTAGGAGGAGATGTCATTTAAAGTAAAATGTTGACGACGGACGACGGATGACTGACGACAGACGCCAGACACAGGGTGATCACAATAGCTCAGGTGAGCTAAAAAGCAATATAAGAAAATGAAAAAAAAAAACAAACGAAAACTACAAGTACCTACTCCCAGAAAAAGAGAAAAGGGGACAAAAAGGAAGTTTTTTTATTTTAGGAAGGAGGGTGCGGCAAGGGTAAATTGAAATGAGAGAACGTATATATGCATAGAAACAACATCAACAACAACAGATTTATTTTCATTATTATTTGAGATGGGAAAAGTGGCGGGGGGGGGCCGATCGGTGCTTGTATGAACAAAGGGTAAAGTCAGAATTTGCATATAAAGAAAATGGGGAAAATCAATAATAGGTTTTTCAAAGAATAACTTTGTCGTTATTATCTTGATCAAAGAGCAATAACTCCTTCAAAAATTGTGCAATCGCAAAAAGTGATGATATGCGCTGCAATTCATGTCGATAAACATTCTGTGAAAGTTTGGTGGAAATCGCATACCAAATGTAGGAGGAGTTGTGCATAGAAACATTTATATAATAATTATAAAAATAATCATTGGAAAATAACTCCTTCAAAAATAATGCCATCACAAAATCCTGACAATATGCGCTGCGGCAGATGATGTAATCATAATGTAAAAGTGTGGTGAAAATTGTATGCAGAACGTAGGAGGAGTTGCGAACAGAAGCATTTGTAAGTAAAACGAGCTTTCTTTATGGCAAGAAATTTATACGATCCTCAGGAAATCTTTTTTCGTTTAGAAACAGATCTTTTTATATTTCAACCTATAACTTTTGTCAAGACTCAGTGTCATTTTTTCATACAGCAATGGCAAATAGAACTTAAAATCCAAGTTTCATCAAACATTCCCGTTTTAATAATAACCCTCTAGATGATGAATAACACACTCTGTGTTAAATGGTCTGACCGAGATATTCCAATGATATGCACATCTACTTTTGGTAGTGACGATTCCCATAAAGTTTTGTTGAAATCCAGTAAGCAGTTGCCGAGAAATAGCGCAGAAACAAATGTTACTCTGATCACATACTGAATAACTAATCAAGGGCCATAAATCTATGTTGAAGTGTCAAACTGGAACAAGCCAAGGACATGCGCATCTCCTTTTGATATTGAAAATTCCCACAAAGTTTCAATGAAATCCTTTCAGAAGTTGCAGAGAAATAGCGCGGAAACGAAATACTATTCTGAGGCCATAACTTTGTGTTACATGGTCTTACCAAGACATGCCAATGAAATGCGCATATCCTTTTAGTACTGATGGTTCCCATATAGTTTCGTTGAAATTCGGTATGTATGTTTGCTTTGAAATAAATACCTAACCCGTTAAGTCGGGTTGTTATTCACAAGTTCTATTAAGCAGCGCGTAGACTAGGTGCGAAAGAACCAATTTAGCGAATATGTACAGATACTAAACTAACAGGTAGAGAAACGTCTTGTATCCAATCTATACAAACAGAAATGTGTACTAACTTGTATACATTTCCAGTTCAGTTATTATCAAATGAGGTACTTCAAAAGAAACCGTAAAAGGTAGAAATAAATAATCGGAATCATATTAACCGATCTTTACTGAGTTCTAACTGCGTCATATCTAGCACCACACCACACAGCAGTTACTTCCCTAAATGAAGGGGACAATACTGCGTAGGGCAAGGATCATCTTATTAATATTAAAGGACCGAATGTTAAGAAAATGTTGAGAATCATCAAACATGGTATTTTCAAGTTCATATCAATGAAATTTTTCATTACTTTTACAGGTAAATACCTTGGTTAAATTTCAATAATTTTTATTCAGTGAAGCGACATAAAAATAAAAACAAGTAATCGTCGATAACAACTAGTCCACAACATTGCTATAAATTTGACAATATCAAATATAGTCAGTGCTCTCCTGAGTGCCGACTACTGACTTTAAATCACTGGGCTACAGAAAATTGTCATCAAGAAGGCCATGATGGCTATTTTATCGCTCACCTGAAAACAACTGCAGCTTCTTTCATTCAAACACCATCTAAAAGCCTGGTGTTTTCTGGCAAGAAGATTTTGAAAGTTTAACCTATGTCAGTCCATATCAAACCAAGTGATCCCTGGGTTGGGGCCAATTTTGGTTTTATAGCCTCGGTGACCTTGTCCCTAGTGACCTAAAATCCAACCCAAGGGCAGATGCCTATGATACAAACATACCAAATATCTAAGATATATGTCAATAAATGAAGACTCAGGCAAGTGGTTTGTAAAATTATCAAAGCTGTGAAACCAGGTTGAGATCCATGCATGATAAGATATGTCAAAGATATACGTCAATAAATAAAGACTTCATGACAAAAAGTAGAAAATGTATCTTTAGTCTTCGTGACTTTGACACCATTGAATTTTAGAGGTTCATAAAAAAAATGCCTATAACCGAATATCAAGAATACTGATCAACAAATAAAAGACTCTATGACAGACAGAAGAAAATCTATGAAAGCCTTGCTGACCTTGACCCATTTATCTCAAACCCAAACTAAGGGTAGAGGTCAAAGCGAGGAAACTAAATACCAAATATCTAAGTTATTGGTCAATAAATGAAAGCTCTATGAGATAAAGTAAAAAAATTATTTTTAGCCTCGGTCTTGCGAAGTGTCTATATCACAAATGCATAAAATATCAATCAATAAATAATGACGCTTATGACAAGTAAAAAGTCTTTTTTAGCCTACGTGACCTTGACCAAAATGACCTCGAATCCAAACCCAGGGTAGAGGTCTTTGCAAGTTACCTACAAATCAAATATCTAAGATATTGGTCAAAAAATGAAGACTCTATAGGGAAAAGTACAAGTATCTGTTTTAGCCTCAATGACCTTGAGTCCAGTAAGAGGGTTATGTAAGGTACCTATCTACCACATATCCAGGATATCGGTCAATAACTAAAGGCTCTAAGACGAAAAGTCGAAAAGCCTATTTTTAGCCTTGGTGACCTTGGCAGGGTGAAATTTGACCTCAGGGCTGAGATTTCAACAAACTACCAGACGTCTACTTGGCCAGGTTACACATCAAATAACTTAACACTAGACCTTGTGGTTACTGACATGATTTTTAAAGTGTTTTTTTTCTTATGCAATTCTTAAAAAATCAAGTGACTCTTGGGGCAGTGTCAATACTGACCCCAAAAGTATAATTTGAACAATCTTGGTCGAGGATCACTAGATAAATCTCCATGCAAAGTATCTAAGCCCTACACGTACCCAAAAAAACTTAATAATATGCCGTGGCTTATTTTATTTTTTAGTAAGAGATTGGTGGTGTATTTTCGAGGACGGCTTATTTTCAAAGCCGGCATGTTTTCCAGTTATGAGTGTAATAAAGTCTCAGCGGCTTATTTTCAAAAGTATTTCATATGCCTACGGTAGATAAAGTTAGAATTCGGTAGCTGGCGTGTTACTTTTCAAGGGTATGAAATAAATAAACTTTCCTGTATTATACATAGCCGACCCCAGGACTTACTAATTAGGTTGATTAATTAATTATACTGTTTGACTTGTACTTGAAATATAGCAGTATATCATCATGTATAAAAGCAGCCTATTATGCATTTTTCTAGAGTGTGGTAAAACTGCATTATACATGCATAATGTACTGACTGTTTGTATTGGCTGGAATTCAAGTACAAATTGACATTTTAAAACTGCTGTAAGTCAACAACTTATTTCGGTCAGCTGCATAAGAAAGTTAAGTTGACTTTTAAATTATTCATAAATGTTTTGAGAACTAATCAAGTTCAGGGAGTATTGTTTTGAATATTTGAAGTTTGTACCTTAACAACGTCGTTTGTCTATACTACGCCACAGACGTTTTCATTTTGGTGCCCGTGACCATGGATCAAACGGTAGGCAAATTTATTTTCGCCTACAAGTCGATGATCTGGACACTGTGGCATAATGGGTTAAAATGTTATTTTTGTAAATTTAAAAAAAAAAAGGAATTTTCATGAATTATGGTTGAAGAATTTGAATTTTTGCTGACAATTTTGAGATGTTAAATTTTTGTTGAAATATTAAATTTTTGGTACTTTTATCTAAAGTTTTGTGTGATTAAGTGAATAATGGCTGTAGGTGGTGGAGATCTAAATGTTGGTCTACCACAAGGTCAAGAGGCAAATGTTGGCCTATAATTGGGACACTGTAGATCGGAATTGTTCAATGTAGCTAATACGCTATCGGCACAGGGAATTTCCCAAATTGTTACAAAATTTGACGGGAACCCTTCAAAATTTAGGGACTGGATAAAGTCCATAGATAAATACGCAACGTTTAATCAACGCCGATTGAGTATCAGTCAGCACAAGGGGCTGTGAGCAGTGTTATCGAAAGATACATATCTGCAAACCCAGCTAGTACCTGGGATCAGGTAAAACAGCAACTGACACTGAGGTTTCGGACGTGTCTGATCCTCATGTTGCCCTCTCCCTACTGAGGTCATTAAAGCAAAAACCGAGAGAAAATATTCAAATAACTGCAGATAAAGTAATTAGCTTGGCAGAGCAAGCCTATGAAGGTCAAGGGGGTGGTGCAGTTGAAAGACACCTTATTGACATATTTGTCGATGGTCTCAAAAATTACCAATTGAAATTAAAGATTTTGATGGACAGGGCTGGTACTTTAAATGAGGCTGCTGGTATCTGTACAAATGAGCACAAAAAAATGATCGAGGCACGCCCATAGATCTGGATCACTCAAGAAGGTTGACTTGTTTTAGATGTAAAAGAAGAGAGCATCAGGCTAAAGATTGCCGTGTTGTCAATTCAACTGACCAAAGTGGTCAAATTTGATTGTTTGTTTTATTGGGGTTTAACGCCAGTTTAACAGCTAAGGTCAGAGAATTTTCTGTTGGGGTTGTGGTTTGGAAGGTCACATTTTAAGAAATTGTAGGAATGAAAAGCCAATTAGGAAACCATTAGGTCATGGACGGGGTCAAAGCCAACAGGTCCAAGACCTGGATTTAATCAGGAAAACTAAGATGCTCTCTGCAAAAATAGGTCATTGTAGATAGTACAGATAAAAACAACATAGCAGAACCTGAACAAAATTTAATATAAATGTTTCCGGTTATCCAAATTCATGCTTAATCAAATTCGGCAAAAAAAAAGATACAGATCTCTTGTTGACACAGGGGCAGAAGTTTCATTAATGAATCGTAGAGTATACGACAGCTTAAAAAATAAACCTAATTTACAAAATAAAAAGGTTCATTACAGTCAGCTAATGGCAGTCAGTTAAAAGTAGACGGTTGCATTAATGTCTTATTTTGTGTCGGTGGTTCCGAAATGTCACAAGATTTTTATGTCGAACAAAATTTAAACAGAAATGTTATTTTAGGCCTTGACTGGTTAAAATCAAACAATGTTAGAATATACTTTGACATTCAATGCTTAAGAATCAATGGAAAAATTTATGTAAACTTGGAAAAGGACATTCACATCCCATCAACTGTCAGAATGAAAAATACATGTGTACTTAAACCTCAATCAGCAAAAATTTGTTATGGAAAAGTTAGACAAAGTCCTGATTTGCCTGTGGGATATGTATGAAATATTACAAATAGATAAAGGTTTCATTACAAATGAGCCAGGATTAAAAGTTATCAATACAGTTTTTTCATTAAAAAGTAATAGGACAGTACCTCTGTTGATAGTAAACAACATAGGCAAAACCATAAAGATTTTTAGGCATGGTTTATTAGCAAAATTGACAAAAATAGAAAAAAACATTAAAAAATGTAAATTCCATGACAGAAGGCAAAATTGTGAAAATGATATCAATTTTGCAAAACTAAATGTACCCAAGAAATTTTGGTCACAAATAAAACATATAATCAATAAAAATCGGGACTTGTTTGCAAATAAATATTCACAGCTGGGTCACACTGACACTGTCAAAATGAAAACTGACACTGGAAATCAAGCTCCAATTAAAATGAGGCCTTTCAGGTTACCAATAAATAACAGACATGTTATTGTTACAGCAATTGCTGAAATGATCGATGCTTAGGTCGATCAAGGTCGCCTTGGTCATTCCCTGTTGTCATTGTTGATAAAAAAGATGGATCCAAAAGATTTTGTGTAGATTTTAGAAAATTAAACAATATAACAAAGAAAACTTCTTATCTACTGTCGTTAACTGATGACATTTAAGCCTTGCAAATGCAAAGGAAATGCAAAATACTTTACATCACTGGATTTTAAAAAAAATGATTATTGGCAAATAGCCATGAATACTGAGGACAAAGAGAAAACAGCATTTGCTTGTCAAAAAGGATTGTTTGAGTTTGACTTTGGTCTTTCAAACGCATCTGCTAATGTCAGTTGTTTTACAGGGGTGTAGTCAGTTTCCAACTGCATACTTGGATGACATTTTGATATTTAGTTCAACATTAGAAGAGCATCTATCTCATATACAACTTATTTTTGACAGGTTACGTCAACATAATCACAAGTTAAAGTTGAACAAGAGCTGTCGTTGTACAAAGACATTATGCCCCCGACTCCCAAATTTTAGGTAGAAGGCATTTGAAGTCGAAAGAGTAAACTTGACCTCAGTACCTCTTATCTAGTGGCCTATGCAAATGCAAGGACTTTAGGGTTAAGCACTGGCACTTAAATAAGATATTAGCAGACACAAAGTCTTTAATAACATAATATTTGTACGATATATTCTGCATTCTCCATGTCTATTAAGGTTTACCTTTTCTGAAATGTAGATGTCTTACTCAAGGATATGGGATTTTATTTTATGTATGAAATAAAATAATTACAGTAAAAGATTTGACATTCTGATATATAATTATTTTAAAAAATTAATCAGTAAACTTTTAAATAAGGTGCGATATTATTTGAGAAAACCATTACTGCATACTGCATTATAATGAGAATGAGGTTTTGAAGCCCAACTGTGACCTTGCCCTTTGAGGTACAGACCTGGATCTTGTGCAAGACACGACGTCATAATGGGCAGGGGGTGGGAGTGACTCCCAGGGGAGGGGAATGACCATGCCTTGTAGTTTCTTACAAGAAGATTTTTAAGTTTTCCCTATATAACTCTATCTAAATCATGTAAGCCCTGGGCGGGGTCAGTTCTGACCCCAGGGTCATAATTTGAACAATCTTTGTAGAGGTTCACTAGATGATGCCTCATACCAAATATCTAAGCTCCAGGCCTTGCAGTTTCTGACAAAAAGATTTTTAAAGAATTTACTATATAACTCTATGTAAAACATGTAACCCTAGGGCGAAGCCAATTTTGACCCAAGGGCCATGATTTGAACAATCTTGGTAGAGGTCTACTAGACAATGCTGCATTCCAAATATCTAAGCTCCATGTGTTGTGGTTTCTGAAAAGAAGATTTTTGAAGTTTTCCCTATGTAACTCTATGTAAAATCATTGACCCCCAGGGCGGGGGCCAGTTCTGACCCCAGGGTAATAATTTGAACAATCTTGGTAAAGGTCCACTAGATGATGCCTCATACCAAATATCTAAGCTCCAGGACTTGTGGCTTTTGAGTAGTAGATTTTTAAAGTTTTTTTCTTTTGATTGCAATGGCAACCAGAGTTCTGCAATTGAATTATTTGAACAACTTTGGAAGAGCTTCATGCAAGGAACATCCCATGCAAGTTTCATTGAATTTTGCCCAGTGGTTTCAGAGGAGATGACGTTTGTATGAAATTGTTGACGCCTTACGACGCACACTGCACGAAGCACACCGGACATTGGGGTATGACAAAAGCTCACTCTGGCATTTTGTGCCAGGTGAGCTTAAAAGAAACAGACCGGACACGACCATCATTGCATTATCATGAAAAAAATATATTTGAAGCCTAAGTGTGACCTTGACCTTTGAACTACAGACCTAGGTCTTGCGCATGACACGTCGTCATATTGTGCAACAAATTTATGCCAAATTATTTTAAAATCCAATCGTGAATGACAAAGAAACAGACGGGACACGACCATCACTGCATTATCTCAAAAATGACCTTTGAAGCCTAAGTGTGACATTGATCTTTGAGCTAGAGACCCAGGTCTTGCGCATGACACGTCGTCTAATTGTGCCACACATTAATGCCAAGTTATTTTAAAATCCAATCGTGAATGACAAAGAAACAGACCGGGCATGACCATCACTGCATTATCTCAAAAATGACATTTGAAACCTAAGTGTGACATTGACCTTTGAGCTAGAGACCCAGGTCTTGCGCATGACACGTCGTCCAATTGTGCCACACATTTATGTCAAGTTATTTTAAAATCCACCTTATAATAACAAAGTTATTGACCGGACAAGAAAAATGCGGACGGACAGACGGTTCAAAAACTGTATGTCTCCCTTCGCGGGCACAAAAGGTGTAGCTTCCTTCAAAATGAAACACAATTTTTAGGATTTATTGTTTATTCCTCTGGCATTTTGCCAGACCCCCCAAAAATTGAAGCAATTAAAACTTTGCCTGTTCCCACATGTGTACGCGAGGTTAGAAGTTTTGTCATACTATCGTAGGTTCATTCCAAACTTTTCCCAAATTGCAGAGCCTTTGTTATTTAAACAGGAAACATGCTCATTTTAAATGACATGACACTCATCAAAAAGCCTTTAACTTTATCAAAGACAGTTCAGTAGTTATTCCACTTTTGGTTTATCCTAATCCAAAATTACCTTAGACATTGTATACAGATGCAAGTGACTCATGCATAGGGGCTTGTCTTACACAAAATTGTAATGGTGTAGAGAAACCTATATATTACCTGTCACATAAATTAAGTAAATCTCAATGCAAGTGGTCAACCGTTGAAAAAGAAGCTTATGCAATATATTTTGCATTACAAACGCTTAACTACTATTTACACAATGCAGAGTTCGTAATCAAAACTGATCACAAGCCTTTGAAATACTTGTTAGAGTCACCAATGCAAAACAAGAAAATTCAACTTTGGGCATTAAGTATATCAGGTTATAACTGTAAGAAAGAGTACATCGCAAGTACATCAAATACATGTGCTGACCTACTTTCAAGACATCCTGATAACATTGTAAAAGAATGTTGTGGTGATACCTATGATGATGTTATTCTCGATGTAAATGATAGCACTTATCAAGTCAATATACTGGACTCTTCTCACTTTGATCCTAAACATTATGCTAGCCGTGACTTGCCTGAAAATGATACTTTGAAAAGGCCTGATGTTACACATTTAATTAAATTAGGTTATGACATGGTCGCTGAACAGTGATTTTGAATGGTATTGGCAATAAAAAGTTACAGAAACATCACTTATCTTGATTTTAGGACAGTAAAACTCAGTTACTGTACATTGCTCACGCTATTCATGTTCATTGGCAGTACATGTGGCTTGTTTAATTTCAAAATGTTATTTTTGAAAAAAACAAAACAAAAAACAAACAAGAAACATGGCAATGCCACGAAACCAGGTTTTCAAAAATGTTGTTCTGATTCTATACTATAGTATGAATTTTGGAATGAAGATTGCTATGAATATTCAAAAGATTATAACATGACATGAAGGAAAAGATAATATTCATGAGAATACATGATAATGAGTAGGATGTAAATTTCGGCTAACAATACTGTCTGCAAGGAGTATACTTAATAATGAGACAACAATTTCTGCACGTCATCTTGATGTGGTAAACATTTGTCTGAAGTTTCATCAAAATTCTTCAAAGGGTTGAAGAGTTACAGAGCGGACAGGATTTTCAATGTTAATGTCACTGTGACCTTGACCTTGGAGCCATCAAAATTCTTCAAAGGGTTGAAGAGTTACAGAGCGGACAGGATTTTCAATGTTAATGTCACTGTGACCTTGACCTTGGAGCCAGCCATGCGGAACATGCGTTCTGCACGTCATCTTGATGTGGTAAACATTTGTCTGAAGTTTCATCAAAATTCTTCAAAGGGTTGAAGAGTTACAGAGCGGACAGGATTTTCAATGTTAATGTCACTGTGACCTTGACCTTGGAGCCAGCCATGCGGAACATGCGTTCTGCACGTCATCTTGATGTGGTAAACATTTGTCTGAAGTTTCATCAAAATTCTTCAAAGGGTTGAAGAGTTACAGAGCGGACAGGATTTTCAATGTTAATGTCACTGTGACCTTGACCTTGGAGCCAGCCATGCGGAACATGCGTTCTGCACGTCATCTTGATGTGGTAAACATTTGTCTGAAGTTTCATCAAAATTCTTCAAAGGGTTGAAGAGTTACAGAGCGGACAGGATTTTCAATGTTAATGTCACTGTGACCTTGACCTTGGAGCCAGCCATGCGGAACATGCGTTCTGCACGTCATCTTGATGTGGTAAACATTTGTCTGAAGTTTCATCAAAATTCTTCAAAGGGTTGAAGAGTTACAGAGCGGACACAATTTCGTTTGACGCCCGCCCATCCGCCCATCCGCCCGCCATACCCCAATCTAATAACCAGGATTTTCAAAATTGAAAACCTGGTTAATGAAGTCTATTTCAATAACGGACGTTGGCTTGTGACATTTGTCCATGATTAAAGATCATATAGTATCTTCATTAATAAAAAAGTGATCTTAATGTTTCCAAGGAGGTCGCGACTTCAATTTAAAGACTTTTACCATAAATCAAACACGACCGGGTATGTTGAAACTTTTGAAAGTTTACAGATTGAAACTGATTTATTGGCTGACACATATCAATCTATTCGTTCCAGTTTTACTGAGTACAAAAGTATGAGTAAACTTAAAAACAAGAGGATCATGATGGCCCTGTATCGCTCACCTGAGTACGACTGCTTTTAACAAAGTTGCTATGGACCTGGTTAATTGACTCCAGATGACCCATATTCGAACTTGGCCTAGAAATTATTGAAACAATCTCTTTGACAAATTTCCAGGATATTTGGACTGAAAAAGTAGCATCTAGAGTGTTAACAAGGTTTCTCGATATTTAGGCTCTGTGACCTAGTTTTTGACCCCAGATAACCCATATCCAAACTTGAGCTACAAATCATCAAAACAACCTATCTGACAAATTTCCAGGACATTTGGACTTAACATGTAGCCTCTAGAGTGTTTACAAAGTTTTTCCATATTTGGGCTCTGTGACCTAGTTTTTGACCCAAAATGACCCATACTCCAATTTGAGCTCGAAATCATCAAAAAAACCTGTCTGACAAATTTCAAGGACATTTGGACTAAAAATGTAACCTCTGGAGTATTAAAAAGGTTTTTACATATTTGTGCCATGTGACCTAGTTTTTGATCCCAGATGACCCATATCCAAATTTGAGCAAGAAATCATTGAAACAACCTTTCTGACAAATTTCAAGGACATTTGGACTAAAAATGTAACCTCTAGAGCTTTTACAAAGCTATCTACTTTCGGGCTCTGTGACCTAGTTTTTGACCCCAGAGAACCTATATTCAAAACTGAGCTAGAAATCATCCATAGAATCTTTCTGACAAATTTCCAGGTTATTTGGACTAAAAATGCTACCTTTAGAATATTAACAACGTTTTTCCATATTTGGACTCTGTGACCTAGTTTGTGACCAAAAATGACTCATCATCGAACTTGATCTAGAAATCCTCAAGGCAATTTTTCTGACAAATTTCCAGGTTATTTGGACTGAAAATGCTACCTTTAAAATATTAACGTTTTTCCATATTTGGACTCTGTGACCTAGTTTGTGACCCCAGATGACCCATTATCGAACTTGATCTAGAAATCCTCAAGGCAATTTTTCTGACAAATTTCCAGATTACTTGGGCTGAAAATGTAATCTCTAGAGTGTTAACAAGATATTTCTATTTTTGGGCTCTGTGACCTAGTTTTTGAACCAAGATGGCCCATATTTGAACTTGAGCTAGAAATCATAAAAGCAACCTTCCTGACAGATTTCCAGATTATTTGGTCTAAAAACGTTACCTCTAGAGTGTTAACAGGGTTTTGCAATATTTGGGCTTTGTGACCTAGTTTTTGACCCCAGATGACCTATATTTAAACTTGACCTAGAAATCATCAAAGCAACCTTTCTGACAAATTTCAAGATTATTTGGGCTGAAAATGTAACCTCTAGAGTGTTTACAGGATTTTTCTATTTTTGGGCTCCTTGACCTAGTTTTTGAACCCAGATGACCCATATTTGAACTTGAGCTAGAAATCATCATTAGAACATTTCTGACAAATTTCAGGGATGTTTGGACTGAAAAAGTAGCCTCTAGAGTGTTAACAAGGTTTTTCTATATTTGGGCTCTGTGACCTAGTTTTCCAACCCTGATAACCCATGTTTGAACTCGTCCGAGATATTAATGAGACAAACATCCTGACCAAGTTTCATGACAATTGAGGCAAAAATGTGACCACTAGAGTGTTAACAAACCAATTGTTAACGGACGGACGGGCAGACGGACGGACGACGGACAAAAGGTGATCAGAAAAGCTCACTCTGTCACTACGTGACAGGTGAGCTAATAAACGTTCGCTGTTACCTATTATAGGTCAAGCTATGAATATGTTATTTGGCACAATAACAGAAACTGATCTTGATAACATAAACAGAAATATACAAAATTTGGCACAAAATCAAGAACAGATTATACATGACTTAGACATGAGTATAACTGTGTTAAACCAAACTATGTTACAAATATCAGAAAATAGAAGATCGATTATTGATGTTGTTATTTATGTTCAAAAGCTTGACGGAAAAATTAATGAATTAAAGCAAATAGTCGAACAGAAATTTGTAAGGCTTGAACAGTTTGTTCATACATATATTCAGTTCAAACTTATTTTGGATGAAATAAGGCTGTCAACACAAAATGCAATAACACATTTAGAAAATCTGAAATCAGAATTAAATATGCTTTCTATGCAACATTTATCCACAAACGTTATTTCGGCTGAAACATTGAAACGTATTCTTATGGAAGTGAGTTTGAAATTACCTGTCAATCTGAGATTACCTGAAAATCCAGAGGACAATATTTGGCATTTTTATAAAACACTCACCTGTACGACATTTCTTGAAAATGACCAAATACACACAATTTTAAATATCCCATTGACATAAAAAAGAAATTCCAGATTTATAAAGTGCACAATTTTGAAATACCAATTCATATTCATACAATGGAACATTCTTATAACCTTGACAAGTTTGCTGCTAAATATATCACTGAGGCTGACACATTAATGGTGTCGACGGACAAAACCAAATATGCTGTGTTAACACAAAACAGTTTCAGATGTGTAAAAATCAGTACATAAAATATTGTAACCCTAGAGTGCCATTTTATCAAATAAATCTCAGTAAATTATATGTAATTGCTTTGTTTACTCAAAATAACCAAAGTGTCAAACAATACTGCAAACGAAAGGTCGTGTTGAATGGAAAATTTCCTGTCGTAAAATTCATGTCAACTGGGATGTGGGTTGTTGTTACATATACAGATTTTAAGTTCATCATTGGCTGGAAATCAACTAAAACTTGGCAACAACAAGTAAATATTCTCCCACCACTTGGTATAATTAGGTTAAACAATACATGTTGGGCATCTAGCAGCGATGTTACACTCCCAGATTATTATGAAACAAGCTCGACCTTTGAGATGCCAGATCCACTGTTGCTCTCATGAAAACTTACGACATTTCCACATTTGAACTGTGGGATGATTTTAAATCAAAGTTTCCAAATTTGACCTCAATGGAAATTCCCAAAGATTTGTTACAGTTACAGGAAATTCCCATGCATACTTTTATTACGCATCTACGTGCGTACAATAAAGTAAACATTACGAAAAACCACAACGTATGAACTTATTTTATTATCATTATAGTTGTGTTTACATACATGTATAACGAAAAATATCACTTATAAGTCACATGTGTACCTCTCAAACTAATGATCATGGTGGGGTGAGTGGAGTATATGAGTCTCCCTGTGCCATTGTGACCAATGATGGTCAAGGTCAGGGTATCGAATTGTCTGTTCTTCGATCACGATTCAACGACAGTATCGTTGGTGAATAAGCGAGAATCCTTCAAACAGACGGAATGGGATGCATGCGCTGCATGGAAGAAATGATGATGATTGCAGCAATTACCAGTTCGAGAATACTGCGAAATGTTATATAATTATAAAGATGAACAGTCGACGTGTACATAAACATTTGCAAATATTCTTTAATATATTTCTAGAAGTCCTTTGTATTCCCAAAATACCTTGTGGGCAAAAGTCCTGCGCTGTAGGTGAAGATAAATTAATTACGAACATTTTAATCTACGAATAGTTGCATATGGATGTTAGAAATGACATTTTTCAATTCATCAATGTTAATGGAAAGTACCTCACCCAGATGGCTGACCTAAGATCAACTAAGGGCCACCTACGGGGATGATGCCAGATTTCGAGTTTGTGCAGAGGTCAAACTGCCGTCTGATAAGGCAGCAATGAAATCATTGTACGAAGGACAAAAGAAAACTCAACCAGACTTACAACAGTTGCAATAGTTAAAAATCGGTCTGCACTGACGATCAAAAGGGGTCAGCAGCCAGACGTGTCAAAGGCATTATTTTCATAGGGATACCTCCTAAACCACGTGGTGATGGCATTTGAAGAAACCTAATAGTACTGGGCTAAAATTGTGACTTTTGTTACCAGAGATTCATTTTCCTAGTGAAAAACATTGGATTTATTTTACTTTTTATAGGGCATCTTAGTTCATTCCTGACTTAAGATACAAGAAATAATTAACATTTTACTTAGGACGTTTTAACAATTATGACTACCAGTTACAATTAATATTTAATAGGACTTAAATAATTAGGACTTTCTTCAAGTGCTCACATTTAATATTTAATAACTTAGGACTCATATGTTTATCATTATTTAATATCAAAAGTATATTTGATGATCTTTGTTGTCTTTATTACTATATTCATGTTGATAATAAGTTCTGTTTAAAATGATTCATTGGTGATACTGTGTAATGTTTTTCTTCATCATGATTTTGTGCTAATAGTGTTAATGTAATATATGTGTTCTTCAATATTTGTCGATATTCACACTGACAGTTCTGCTAAAATGTTTCGAATTGTTTTGTCTTAAATACATGCATAGTTTGGAAATTTTATTTAAAACTTAATTAAATTTCTTAGCAAGGGAGGAGTATACCATAGTCGACCCAAGGACTTACTTATTAGGTTGATTAATTAATTATACTGTTTGACTTGTACTTAAAATATAGCAGTATATCATCATGTATAAAAGCAGCTTTTTATGCATTTTTCTAGAGTGTGGTAAAACTGCATTATACATGCATAATGTACTGACTGTTTGTATTGGCTGGAATTCAAGTACAAATTGACATTTTAAAACTGCTGTAAGTCAACAACTTATTTCGGTCAGCTGCATCAGAAAGTTGACTTTTAAATTGTTTATAAATGTTTTGATAAATAATCAAGTTCAGGGAGTATTGTTTAGAATATTTGAAGTTTGTACCTAAACAAGTACTTATTACCTTAAACTTACACTTTTTGTGATTGTCATTTTGTATAATCTATTTTTCATTTGATTGACAATTTGCACAAATAGTTTGCTATTTTAAAACTAGCAGAATTGAGATAAGTTTTTGGGTTGACATTTAGATTTCTTATAAATACTCCTGAAATTACTAGAACAGACAGGGGAAAGACATGACACACTTAAACCACGAAACTGGTTAATAAAAGTCGTTTGTCTCAACTATGCCACAGTATGTTGCATAAGTTGACGTTGAGAAAGTCTGTATTCGGTAGCTGGCGAGTAATTTAAAAAAAAAACACTCCCGTAGCCTCATGTATCATTCAGAAAACCCCACAACAACCCAAAATTAACTAATTTATCTCTTGTTAACTGTTTGTGTTACGGTTTACTTTTTCCAATCAAGAGCATAAAAGACGTTTTCTAAAAACTGCTGGTGTGTATTCATGCATAATGGTTTAACCCTGAGGTAAATCTGATTACAATAGCTATCGATTCATTGTGTTCAATTAGCGTGAAAAACTATTATCAGTTTATCGGTAGGATATTTTTTGGTTATTTCAGACTTGTACATACCCGGTATCTGTTGGAAAGTAATACAGGCTTATTTTCCAGCCGGCTAACTTTCAAGTTAAGTACATACCGGGTATCTGTTGGAAAGTAAACAGGCTTATTTTCCGGCCGGCTAACTTTCAAGTTAATTTTGCCTGTAAGAAAATGGTAGCTTATTTTCCAGAAAGGCTTATTATCAAGGCAGGTTTATTATCAAGTTTTTAGGCTATGTAAAACCACATGGACACTGGAGCGGGGTCAATTTTGACTGATTAAAAAGGACTTGGTATGAATTTACTGGACAATGCTACATACCAAATATTTAACCCTTAGCGCTTCATGTTTCAGAGAAGAAATCTTTCTATATAAAATGTGGCCCCTGAGGTGGGGTCAATTTTGACACTGGAGCCATGATTTGAACAAATTTTTAAGAGGTCCACAAGAAAATGCTTCATACCATATATTTTAGCCCTAAGCCTTGTAGTTTCAGATAAGAAGCTTTTTGAAATTTTCTCTTTATAAGCCTATGCGAAAAAATGTGGCACCTGGGGCGGGCTCAATTTTGACCTTAGAGCTATAATTTGAACAAACTTGGTAGAGGTCCACAAGAAAATGCTATTAACCAAATGTCTTAGCCCTAGGCCTTGTGGTTTCAGACAAGAAGAGTTTTAAAGTTTACCCTACATAAGCTTAGTAAAAACATGTGGCCCCTATGGCGGGGCCAATTCTGAGCCTGGGGCCATGATTTGCACAAACTTGTTAGAGGATTACTAGGCAATGCTTCACACCAAACATCTCAGATCTAGGCCTTGTGGTTTCAGAGAAGAAGATTTGTAAAATTTACACTTTTTAAATAATTTTTAAGCTCCTGCGTTCCAGATCTGCAATGGACCAGAACCATTTGAAAAGCTTTGCTAGAGCTTCATGCAAGGAACATTCCGGGCAAGTTTTATCAAATTTGGTCTGCTGGTTTCAGAGGAGATGTCCTCTGAAGTAATTGTTGACGACGGACGCCGACGGATGACTGATAAATCACTGATCCTAAAATTTAAAATTGGCACTGCTTATTTAAAAAATATAAAAACAAAAAAAACTTTCTCTTAAACTCTACAGCACCAGCGACATCGTTGCTATCAAACTATTATAGCGATTACTTTCAGTTCCGAAAAACGAAGGGGAGATCACTGCGACGAGATTGGGTTGTTACATTTACGTATCTATTAGTTGTGTGAAAAATACAACTGCTATACTCACTGTTGTACACCGTTCACTACTCTCCTGCGCATCGGTTGAATTTTTCACTTTCTTACCTCTGCTAAAATTCAATTTTCAGAACGATATTTTTATTTTTAGACAGGGAAATCCAAAGTTACTTTTCAGCCAATCAGTGACTAGCCTACAACGAATCGTCCTTACATAACATTTGACAACCCAAAATGTAAACAAACAATCCATGTTTGCATGTTACTTTTGTATTTTAGTTTTCAAAGTGTTTTTTAATATGTTAACGTAAATAGACCAGTAAAAATATCAAAAAGGTTAAAATCATGATGGTATGATTGTTTTAGACGTTTAATTGCTGTATTAACATGTTTACGTAAAGGCGTAGTTGAAATGTGTTTACAAAATTGTCAGAAAGCAACCGTCTATTTATAATTTTTGGAATCACATGATTGTTTAAACCAATGAAAAATGGTTTAAAGATTTTTCGGTTTTGTGGATATTTGTGCACTTTCATTGGTTTTTTAAAAGTTCACTGTAAAGGTCAATATCATAAATTTAATGATTTTAAAGAAGCGGTGTGTAGTAACGGTAGTGTATTCATTTAGCTGCTGATGGAGCGTAACCGTTCACCAGAAATAGTCCATCAAAACGCCGAAAACGAAAGTACAATCGCAAACGTCGAGTTCACCCCAGGTAATGTTTCAACTTATTTCTCCATCATAACTTAATCGATTTCTCCAATCTAAACAATGTTGTGAAGCTAAATATCTCTGGTTTTAATGCAGTTCTTTATTTTTCTGCAAGTTGGGTATTTTTTGTGTAATTGGCGATAAATTGTAGCCTCGTTGTTGACTTTTGCGAACAATGTTGATATTTTCCACTAACTCAAGCACAAAACGCATTTGCTGTACCAAAATCTATCTTGAATTATAAAATATAGACTTTCCTCTACTTGTACTAGAGCGGCCATTCACCAACTCGAGCTACTTTTTACAAAATTTGCGAAAAATGGCCTTGCCTTGTGTACAGTGTTTAGCACGGTTCTGTACGGGGTGTAGATGGAAAACTGTTTGTGGGTGTACGGGGTGTAGTAGGTAAACTAATACCATTTTCTGCATATTGCAAATAAACTTCACAACCAGCGCATACATATAAGCTGATTAAGGAATTGCGGTTAGTGTCGTAGAGGGCAGGGAGCGTAAAGCGAAACATTTTATTAGTTTGCAAAGGATACAAAGTGTTTAACTGAATTATAAACATTAAAAAAAACATGAATAGTAATGATAGTGCGCCGTTTCCATCTGCCTTCACCGCTTTTGATGCGTGATCATAAGTTTATAGAAAAATATTAAACTCAATAGACCTTATTTCATTCCAACATAGATAGAACTTGGTTAAACTGTACAATTTGGCTTAAACAGTATTTAATATTGTTGAGTTATGCATTGTTAAATAAACTAGTTTACCAGGTCTTATCCTTTTACCGGTCTTAAGACGTCATTTAAAAGCAAACATGTATGATAATGAACTTCGGTAAAATATTTGCCTCGACTAGTTAGGTTAAATACAAGTTTTTATCTTACGGGGGAGGTGGGGTGTCGAACCTACGACCCATAGATTACGAGTCCAGCACTTTTACCACTAGACCACCGATCCGCTCTTCGACCTGTCTTATAAATACCGACCGACACTAATCTGCTTACGTTTGTGATGGTGCGAATATAAAATAATAAAACGTAGTTCTTATACTATTGCAACTGTGTGTTAGACTAAAAAACCCTAATTAAACTAGAACTATCGCTGAGTGCGATTCATACCCCCACCAATGTCCTTGACAGAAGACGACATGGAAAGGTGGTTAAGGGAATAACTTTAGTGGCACAACTACATATACATAAAAAAAAATTATCTCTGGTGAAAAAAACAAACAAATTGTACAGGTAATAGTATAAATATATATTGTCAAATCATGTTCGAAACAGTTACAAATCACCTTTCATTTTCGTGAATATCTGTTCTAGTTTCAGAAACATTTAAGTATTAATGGTTATAACAGAACATTTTCTAAGCCTAAAAGGGGCATAACTTGTGTCATAATTCAATGGAATTGTAGAATTTTCGTCATCTGAGCTTGCTTGTAACCATTCATATAAATTTTAAGTTTCAAGTAAATATCTGTTCTGGTTTAAGAAATATTATAGTAAATAAATTTAAAGACATAAAAATGGACTTAACTTTGTCAAAATACAATACAAAGTTATCCCCCCCACTTTTTTTTAGTTATGAAACTTGACCTGCATATCTTACTTGCGACACTTCGTATATATTTGAAGTTTCAAATGATTATCTGTTCTAGTTTTAGAAATATTCAAGTACATGTTAAAATTTCAGAACATTTTCTAAGTCAATTTTTTACCTTCAAGTGTGGCCTTGACCTTAAGCTGGCACAAGGGTAAGATGGGTTCTGCACATTGCCCAGTTGGGGTGAACATTTGAGTCAAGTTTAAAGAAAATCCTTCCATTAGTATAGAATTTATAGAGCGGACACAACATATTGTCTAGTATTGATTGTAAATAAATTAAAAGACTTAAAAAGGGGCATAACTTTGTCAAAATGCAATACAGAGTTATGAAACTTGACCTGCATATCTTACTTGTGATACCTCATATATCTTTTAAGTTTCAAGCAAATATCTGTGCTAGTTTCAGAAATATTCAAGTACATGTTAAAATTTAAGAACATTTTCTAAGTCAATTTTGACCTTCAAGTGTGACCTTGACCTTAAGCCGGCACAAAGGTAACATGGGTTCTGCACATAACCTTGTTGAGTTGAACATTTGAGTAAAGTTTGAAGAAAATTCTTCCATTAGTATAGGATTTATAGAGCGGACACGACGTAGTGTCTAATATTTGATTGTATGTAAATTTGAAGACTTAAAAGGGGCATAACTTTGTCAAAATGCAATACAGAGTTATGAAACTTTACCTGCATATCCTAATTGTGACACTTCATATATATATTTTAAGTTTCAAGCAAATACGTTTTCTAGTTTCAGAAATATTCAAATACATGTTAAAATTTAAGAACATTTTCTAAGTCAATTTTTGACCTTCAAGTGTGACCTTGACCTTAAGCTGGCAAAAGGGTAACATGGATTCTGCACATCCTCTTGTTGAGGTGAACATTTGAGCCAAGATTAAAGAAAATCTTTCAATTAGTGTAGGACTTACAGAGCGGACACGACATAATGTCTAATATTTGACTGTTTGATATTTGACCTTCAATTGTGACCTTGACCTTGAGCTGACACATGGGCAACATGGGTTCTGCACATCCCCTTGTTGAGGTGAACATTTCAGCCAAGTTTGAAGAAAATCCTTCAGTTGGTATAGGATTTATAGAGCGGACACGATAATGGAGACGGACGGACGGACGGATCGACCGACCGACCGACGGACGGACGCGACAAAGCGAATCCATTATAGCCCCCCTCCCACATTTTGTGGTGGGGGTATAATAAGTCATTTATCAAATAACTCCGAGTATTCTTCTTTTTTCCAATCTGTCCATGATTTAGACTGAAATGAGAGCATTTGCAAATAAAACTAATAAAATAAAGACTAAACTGTGAAAAAACATTGGCTGCTATACACCGTACACATGTTACTAAACCCTGTACATTGAACTACTACACCCTGTTCACTTGAATATACATTTGTATATTGTAGACACTGTACACAAAGCAAGGCCGTTTTTCGCAAATTTTGTAAAAAGTAGCTGAGTTGGTGAATTCCTCTAATACAAGTGGAGGAAAGTCTATATTTTATAATTCAAGATGGATTTTGATACAGCAAATGCGTTTTGTGCTTGAGTTAGTGGAAAATATCAACATTGTTCGCAAAAGTCAACAACGAGGCTACAATTTATCGCCAATTACACAAAAAATACCCAACTTGCAGAAAAAAGACAGAACTGCTCTAAAACCAGAGATATTTAGCTTCACAATATCGTTTAGTTTGGAGAAACCGATTAAGTTATGATGGAGAGATAAGCTGAAACATTACCTTGGGTGAACTCGACGTTTGCGATTGTACTTTCGTTTTCGGCGTTTTGATGGGCTATTTCCGGTGAACAGTGTACAACAGTGATACCGTCAAGTAGACTAAGGGGTGTTTTACAGTTCTTTATTGATTAAAGGAGCTTTCTGAATCATTATAATGTAAATACGCAAGGAGGTTACTACCGGGTAGTGTAAATAATATGACTGACATTCCGTCACGGATACTTATTATACGTTTGATTTTTTTTTCATTTTCTTTCACTGATTCGCCCATACGTCGAGTTATGATTCAAGGCCATTTTATTGGATTGAAAATTCGAATTTTGGCCGAGTATAATTATGTATTTTTTTTTTTTTGGTGATAGGTAAAATACTGATCGTTGATAGGAGATTTGTGATCAATTACATGTGTATGACAGTCGATCAAAAACTTACAAACCAGTGTGGAACAGCTATACTCAATTAAATAGTCCAGTGCATTATGGCTAGTTACTCTCCCATTTCAAATAATTCAGACAAACAATCTGATCAAACTGATTTGGATGATACATATGGTGATATTGAGATGCAAAGAATGGCGTCCGACACTGAGATACAGAGAATGGATTCCAAAATTAAATGTAAACTTCACGCAGATAACAGACAGCTGAAATATTTTTGTGAAGACCATGATGTAGTTATATGTGAACACTGTAGCCAGCATGATCACAGGTAAAATTTCATGCATATGTTTTATTTTTTTCAACTTGTTTAAGCATTCTTTGTAACTTTTCTTAACTATATCACTTTTCTGAATTATTTCAAAGTCTTCCACAACATAAACACCTCAACTCTTTCCATATATAAATCTTATATTTCATAAAGATTTATTTCAATGACTTCTATCAATACACTGTACAAGAAACTTAAAGCAGGATTTCTTTTCAAGACCCTTATAACAAAATCTTCGAACAATAATTTCAAAGAACATTGTATTAGTGGTTCAGGTGAACAAACGCAAGATTACAGCAAATTCATACATGTATATAAATTAAGTGCCATCATAAATCCCAATAACTGCTTTTTGTGTGATTTTAAAAGAAATGAAACTTTTTAGTAACATGGCTGTATTTTTTAACTATAAAGCGTGACTGGTGTCTTTTTTAAAATCCTGGATAAGTGTTTCCTGGTAGAATAGTTGGATGCAGAGTTTCATCAAAATAGTTCCATCCGTTACTTAACACCACTTTACATTCTGAATAACTACGCGAACAGCTTATAACAGTGATTGGGAAGGTCGTGCACAGTGCACAATACATGCATAGACCTTTAACCCATTGTGATTTCCATTAAATGTGCAACTGACCAGTAGATGACCTCTATACAAAACAGTTTCTGCTCAATAACTATAGAATGCCCAGGCTTCCTATTACTTCATAGGTAGGTTGGTCATGGCCAGTAGATCACCGCTATAGATTTAAGGGTCACTAGATCAAGGGACAAGGTCATATTCATCATTAACTAAAATGTTTTCTGATGAATAACTAGAGAATGCTTGGACTAAGGGTCCTTAAACTTGCAATGCTGGTTGATCTTGACCCGTAGATAATTTGTTAGCTCATCTGACCAAAAGTCAGGTTTAGCTTTTAGAAAGCTATTTCCTCCATCGTCTGTCGTCCATCCGTTGTCCACAATTGAATTTAAACAACATTTTTTACTGGGTCAATTGTGATTAAACTTTACAGAAATAATGCGTAACAATAAATCATGGCCCATGGCCCTGGGGTCAAATTGGCCCACCCTAGGGGTCACTTAATTTTACACAAACTTATATAGGAAAAACTTTAAAAAATCTTCTTGTCAGAAACCATAAAGCCTAGAGTTAAGATGTTCGGTGGTATGATTGTGTAGTGGACCCTCTAGTAGGTCAGTGTGTCAAGGTCAGTCAAGGTCAAACTTGATACAGCAAATACAGTCTGCATGCAAATTTAAGTAAATAGTTAAAATTTCATTGATGTAGCTTTAAAAAAACAAGGAAGTAGGTCAGTAGGTCACATAAAGGTCAAGGACAAAGATGGATGAAGGTTAAGTACATTGTACCTTCCTACCACATCCAATATTTTTTGGAAGGAGAAACAGGGGGTGGAACCCAGGTGAGGTGGGTGGGGGCTGGGTACCCTGGAGAGGCAAAGATCTTCCAAAGCCCATCTAATTAACTAGGCAATGCTGAACCATATGTATCTAAGCTCAAAGTCTTTCACTCTTTTTAAAACTTTTTCCTATATAAGTCAATGAAAACCAAGTCACCACTGGGGCAGTGCCAGTTTTAATACAGAGGCCATGTATAAGCTTGGTAGAGGTTAACTAGACAATGGTACAAACATCATGTCTAAATCCTAAGTCTAATTGTTTATGACAAGAAGATTTTCCAAGATTTTCCTATATAAATCTATGTAAAACCAAGTGACCTTCAGCTTGGGCCAATTCAGACCCCACAGCCATGATTGATATAACTTTGGTAGAAGTCCACTAGGTAATGTTATTAACCAAATATGTAAGCTCTAGGCCATGTGGTTTCAGTCAAGAAGATTTGTTGATTTGTTTTTCCTTCATAACTCTATGTAAGATCAAGTGACCCTTGGAGCGGGGCAAATTTTGATCCAGGGGCCATGATTTGTACAAACTTGGTAGAGGTCAACTAGACAATAATGCACACAAAACATCTTAACGCTAGGCTATATGGTTTCTGACAAGAAGATTTTTAAAAAAAATTTCCTATATAAGTCAATGTAGCATCATGTGACCCATGGGCTCTGGCCAATTCTGACCACAGAGCCTTGATTGATAAAACTTTGATGGAGGTTCGCTAGATGATGCTATTTACCAAATATGTATTGTAAGCTCTAGGCCTTGTGGTTTCAGACAAGAAGATTTTTTAAGTTTTTCCTTTCAGTTGCCATGGCAACTAGAGTTCTGCACAGAATTCCATTTTTTTATACAACTTTGGAAGAGGCCCATACAAGGATAATTTCTGTAAAGTTTAATTGCAACTGACACAGTGGTATAGGAGGAGATATTCTTTCAAGGCAATTGTGGATGACGGACAGATGAACGATGAACAAAACAGCATACTAAGGCTACACCTGACCTTCGGTCAAGTGAGCTAAACATGAAGGTTTCTTAAAGTCTCTGCAAGACTGGAAATAAGTTGAATGCAGTTTCAAAACAAAATTTTAGTGCTAAATTAGAACTGCAGTTAAGAATAATTCACAGTTTTCTGCAAAAAAAGGGTCTTTGAAAGAAGTGAATGTATATAAATGCATGTTGTGAGCAGAGCATTTGGAAAATAATGTTTCAGATTTGAACATTTCACTTTTTAGGCAAATGTAAGTGCCACAGATTTTTGTTAGAGTAAGTTTTGTTCATTACAACAATAATTATTATGTATATATAAATTTGTCCCAAGTGTACAAAAAGCTTTCAAAAATAGGCTTTTTTTAAACATCTGTATCTTTGGAAAACTTGAATGGATAGTAATAAAACTTTGCAGGTGTTTTATTATTGTCCTAAATTTTGGACATTTTTATTCACCCTTTTCTCAATGCCCTAGATAGATAATGTTGATAATTTTTATCACGCACCTTCAAGGTAAAGAAATTAAAACCACTTTAAACGAACTGATATAATGAGACCGTGTTATCACTGAATGGTGCAAAAAAGTGCTTTTCAAAATCAGAATATAGCACAAAGAACAAAGAAAATCTTGAGTAAAACTAAAACATATCTTTTTTTTTCAGAAAATGTGAGAATATTGTTGATCTTGCAAAAATATCTAAAGGAGTCAAGCAACATCAGGAATATAAGAACAAAACAGCCAGACTGCAAAACCTGAAAGCTGACATTGAAAAGCTGCAAAAAACAAGACAAGACGACAAGTCAAGACTTGACCAGGAGAAAAGGGACATAGAACAAAAGATGCAAGAAACTGTAAAAAAGATACAAGAAAAGCTGGTCACATTAATGCAAAAAGGAAAACATGATCTTGAGTATAAATACAGAGCATTTGAGAAGGATATTGACAGCGATTTAAATGTTTTAGAAAAAACTCTGGCTGAAGTGAACCAATCAATCACAGGTCTTCAACAAGATGAAAAAGATGCTTTTATAAACATGAAAACTAGTGAAAACATTGTTAAAGATGCAAAGAAAACAATTAAGAATGTAGATGGACATGCAAGAAAAGAAACACTACAGTTCACAGTGAACCCAGTCATTGCGGATGCTCTACAACAGCCAAACATTGGCACTCTCATATTTCAAAATAAAAGCCTTCCTCCTAAGCCAAGGTTGTTTCATGAGGTCTGTGAATACAAAATCACTAAACATGAACAGCATAATGTAAACATAAATAAAGATAAGAAAGCTTGTCACATTTTAGATTGCTGCCTCCTTCATGATGGAACCATGATTCTGACAGACATTCCACATAACTCACTGGTCCATATAGATCAAACCTTCACATTGAAAACATTTTGTAAAATTTCTGGAGCACCCTGGGGTGTTTGCACTACAGGGACAAATGGACTTGCAGTCACTCTTATTGACAAAAAGGAAATTCAGTTAGTGTCAACAGGGAAGCATCTTACACTAAAAAACAGCTTTAGTGTTGGCCAAGAACCATGCCGAGGTATCTTCTTCAAAGATGGTAATCTTTTTGTTTGTTGTGGGGGTGGCTCCAGGTACCTCTTGTCTATAAGGGAAGGTCCTGGTCAGATTAAACAGTACAACTTACAAGGAATCCTTCTACAGACATTTGAGAAAGACCAATCAGGTAAACAGATATTTGGGAGGCCAAGAGATATTATTTTCAATACTGAAAATGAACGCTTCTACATAACTGATGAAGAAAATGGCATAATTATTCTTAACAGAAGTGGACAAAGGGTTTCCACAATAACAAACAATAGTCTAACGGCAGCCAGAGGGATTGCTTTTGACAGTAGGGGCCAAATGTTTGTTGGATGCATGAGATCTAGCCAAATTTTCTTGTTTGAAGAGAATGGTACTCTAATCAATACTTTGGTAACATCATCAACGGGAATAAGCTCTGTTAGATCACTTTGTTTCAAAGCAGACAGTCATAAACTTATAGTGACTGGACATAGTAACGAAATACAGATTCTTGACTTAACAAGGCAGTAACATATCTAAATGACAATGCAAGGGTGTCAAAAGAACCAGTGATACATTTTCTCTAAAAACTCTCTAATGCAAAGCTACATGTATATATTGACAAGGGGATTCACAGTCAAATGTTAAAAGATATCTTGAAAACTGGGTCAATACCTAATATAAAAACAGTAATAACATTGTCCCTGACTTGATAAAGAACAGACACAGTGGGACTCATGTTTCAGACATAGCCAGTTATTGTTGTAAATAGAAGAATTTTCAAGTTAAGAAACACTGTAATTGACTAATGATATGAATCAGTGATTTTATCTGCCAATAAACTCGAATCAATGTGATTGACATCTTAAAGAACTTAACAAAAGAATGAGCAAAGAATGTGGCTTGTGGTCTGACAGTGACTTCTGATTCTGGAAAGCGAATGAATTTAATAAAAAATTAAAACATTGCTGTTTTCTTTTTAGAAAGATGTTATTCAATTAGAGGATTCAACTCACAATTTGACAGAGTATTCTTAACAGACTTAAACAAAAAAACTGAACAAAGAATATGACTCACTATCTAATACAGTGATTTTTCCAGTAAGTGACAGCAACAAGGTTTGAGAAACTGATTTTCCTGAATTTAGTGGGTGAACTAAGAGCATAGCTCATGAATGAAAACAGTGGTTTCCAGAATCTGGCGAGTGAACATAGATGTTGGCTGATGACTTAACAAAATTATTTGTCTCAAAAATCCAGAAGTGCTTGGAGTATTACATATGTTAAGTGTATAATGTTTACAAATATAGTATTTTTTCACTGCTTCTTGGAAACACTGCAACATTTACAAGAACTCTTCCAAGGGCAATCTATGCAGTATGTATATGCCTCATGTCTACTGACAGGGACAACTGAACTATGTAACTGTTGTCTAGTGAAAGAAACAATGCCTTACCTAGCATCTTTTTCAGTGATTCGACTGTTATTTCTTCACCAGATTTCTTCTGTAAAAAGACAAGGCAAACTTTAATTTCAATACCTTGTACAGCATTAAGAAGATGATAGCCTTCATACAAATTCTTTGCATTAATCTGAAAATGCACCAAAGAAATTAGGAGCTATTACTTAACTTTGTTGATTTATATGAAGCATGCATACATGTTTTCATACAATTGTTTTTCCTGAAGACTTCCAATAATTGCTTTGTTTTACATCAAAATGAAATCTGACAACAAGAATAACTGAGTTAATCTTAATAAAGAATTGTATATGAAAAACACAGATGCATAATGACATCTGTTGCGGCATACAATGGCCTGTGGCTTTTTAAAGACTTTTTTAGTACTTTAACATGTCTCTTAAAAACAAGATTCTAAGTTTTACTCAAAGGACAATTAGAAACATGACCTAAATATCTTTTATTTTTAAAATTAAAAGGTAACTTTCTTGATATAGTGGAAAAATTATGGATGGTGTTACAGAAAAATATCAATGAACAATTAAATTAAACATAATAACTGACATTCTCCTGAATATTTTGTTTTAATATTTTATGTTTTCTTTTGAACACTGTTTTTGCCCTGCTGATATTTTTTTATATAAACAATAATGCATTGTGTGTATTTGATATTTAGAGCCTTTTTGTCTATAAATCTGTGATGTCTGTTATTTTCTTTCAGCTTTTTCTTCACACAACACAAGTTTTACTTTGACACAGAACAAGATTAATATGCATAGAACACAAACTTTATCTAAACAGAATACCAGCTTTGTATACACAGAATACCAGTATCTTCTAAACAAGAGCTGTCGTAGGACAGCACGCTCGACTATTCTCACTGCTTGACACTAAAGGGCTATTAACCTTATACAACCATTGTCAATTACCTCCTCTTGCAAAATGAGGTAATGAAAGTGAAAAAGTATTGTATGTTTAGAGGCAATAATAACTAAATATACATTCTACCTTGCCACATACTTTAACCATATTTTTAAGTCTAAAAAGGGGCCATAATTAATAGAAAATACCTGTATTTGACTAAGATCATAATTTCTAAAGTAAGTAAGTTTCAAGGCTAAACATCACAATCATTTGTTTAACAGAAAAATTAAACCCAAAGTGTCTGATAAAAGCATACACAGATTTATTAGGGTAAGTTCAAGGATGTAAAAATCAAACATAAAATGCAAGTACATGTATAAAAGTTGTTTGTTTACTACAGTTTGTTTACCAACTTTAATGAGATATTCATGCATTGTCATTCCCATTGGCTTAATGGAAATTCAAGGACAGCAATTTATTTGCACGTGGATACCAGTAACCAGATATTATGAAGATCTCTGATACTTTGTCACAATATATCAGGAAGTTCTTTCTGTTGAATATACTGTTCATAAAATGTTGAGAATTCTTTTCAGTATTTACTGTAGCATTTAAAAATATCCTTGAAGTATAAAAATGTGTTAGTGTGGCAAAATACAGGTAAAATATCCTCCAACAGATAGCTAACATTTAAAAATTCAATCCTTTTTGAAATCCTGTGTCAAATGTGCTATTCAACTTTAATTCAACTAATGCTTAACTCAACTTAAGTTTAACTCAACTTAAGTTTAGCTTTGACTTAACTTAAGTTTAACTTCAACTCAAGTTCAACACTTAAATTCAACTTAAGTGTAACTTACTCAACTTCAGTTTAAACTTAAAAACTTTAACCAAATTTCTAAGTGAAAAAGGGGCCATAATTCACACATAATGCTGGACACAGTAACCCTCTCTTGTGAGCAGACTAAGCTCTTGATGGTAGACAAGTAATCTGAGTTTCAGTGCTATATCTGCAAGGGAAAGGTGACTAGTGCTACCTTCTTGAAAAACTTTAACCTTATGTCTAAGCCCAAATGGGGCCATAATTCACACAAAATGCTGGACACAGTTACCTCCTATTGTGATTAGACTAAGATCTTGAGGGTAAACTAGTATTGTATGTTTCAGGGCTATATCTGCAAGGGAAAGGTGACTAGTACTACCTTGCCAAAAAACTTTAACCAAATTTCTAAGTCGAAAAGTGGCCATAATTCACAAAAATTCTTTGACAGAGTTACCTCCTCTTGTTAGTAAGAGTAAGCTCTTGATGGTTAACAAGTATTGTAAGTTTCAGGGCTATACCTGCAAGGGTGTGAATAATGTTACCTTGCCCAAAAACTTTAACCTGAACCAACGCCGACACCAGGGTGAGAACTATAGTCCGCCTTATTCTTCGAATAGTCGAGCTAAAAAATACTAGCTTTAAATGCACAGAATATCAGCTTTATGTAAACAAAATATCAGCTTTATCTAACCAGAATATCAACTTAACCTGCACCGGATATCCGCTATATCTTAAGAGAAAACCAGCTATAACAAAACAGAATATCAGCTCTATCTAAACAGAAAATCAGCTTTATTTAACCAGAATATCAGCTCTACCTGCACAGAATATCAGCTTTATCCAAATAGAATACAAGCTTTATCAAAACAAAATATAAGCTTTATCTAAACAGAAAATCAGCTCTACCTACACAGAATATCAGCTTTATCTAAACAAAATATAAAGTTTATCCAAATGAAATACCAATATTTTCTTCACAAAATACTAGTTTTACATGCACAGAATATCAGCTTTATCTAAAGAAACTATCAGCTTAAGCTAAACAGAACATCAGCTCTTCCTGCACAGAATATCAGCTTTATATAAAGAAAATATCAACTTTATCTAACCAGAATATCAGATCTACCTGCACAGAATATCAGCTTTATCTAAACAAAATATCTACTTGATCAAACCAGAATATCAGCTCTACCTGCAGAGAATATCAGCTTTATCTAAGTAGAATACCAGCTTTATCAAAACAAAATATCAGCTTTATCTTACCAGAATATCAGTTTTATCTAAAGAAACTATCAGCTTAAGCTAAACAGAACATCAGCTCTTCTTGCAGAGAATATCAGCTTTATATAAAGAAAATATCAACTTTATCTAACCAGAATATCAGCTCTACCTGCACAGAATATCAGCTTTATCTAAACAAAATATCTACTTGATCAAACCAGAATATCAGCTCTACCTGCACAGAATATCAGCTTTATCTAAATAGAATACAAGCTTTATCAAAACAAAATATCAGCTTTATCTTACCAGAATATCAGCTTTTTCAACACAAAATACTTGCTTACCTGCAAAGAATATCAGCTTTTCCTACATAGCATACCAGCTTTTTCTACACAAAATACTTGCTTTATTTACACAGATCATAATTTTATAATCATGCAAAACAAGCTTAACTTACACAGAATACTAGCTTTACCTTTACACAATTCAAACTTTAATTTCAGAGAATACAAGCTTTATTTGCACATAATAACATCTTTTTCTTTACACAGCACAAGCTTACCCTACACAGAATATGAGTTTTCTTTCAACAGAATACCTATAAACAATATAAGCTTTACCTACACAAAACACCTATAAACAGTATCTGCTTTACCTACACAGAATACCAGTGTTCTCTAAACAGAATACCTATACCCAATATCATCTTTACCTACACAGAATCCCAGTGTTCTATAAACAGAATAGCTATACAAGATATGAGCTTTACCTACACAGAATAACTATACAAAATATCAGCTTTACCTACATAGAATAGCTATACAAAATATCAGCTTTACCTACACAGAATAGCTATACAAAATATCAGCTTTACCTACATAGAATAGCTATACAAAATATCAGCTTTACCTACACAGAATAGCTATATAAAATATCAGCTTTACCTACATAGAACAGCTATACAAAATATCAGCTTTACCTACAGAGAATACCAGCGTTCTCTAAACAGAATACCATACAAAATATCAGCTTTATCTACACAGAACAGTTTTCTTTCAACAGAATACCTATACACAGTATCAGCTTCAACTACACAGAATACCTATACACAATATCAGCATTATCTACACACAATACCTACACACAATATCAGTTTTACCTACACAGAATACCTATACACAATACCAGATTTACCTAAACAAAGTACCTATACACAATATCAGCATTATCTACACAGAATGCCTATACACAATATCAGCATTATCAATACAGAATAGAGTAGAACCCCTCCAAACCAGACAAGCTTGGGACTGGGTTTTTAGTCCAGTTTAGAGGGGTATCTGGTTTGGAAAGGGGCCTTTTTTATGCAGAGTGAGACCTACACAGGGGTGGTTTTCTTTTTTTGCATGACTACATTAATTTTTGTGATGACAGCTGCACCATCGTCTTGGTTCAATGCAATACAAGAGAATTTTGTTTGGTGTTATATGCTGCTTTCAATAATATCCTAGTGATTTTGTAACTGGTACATGAAAATGGACATTAGATGGTCATTTTAAAGCAGGGTAAAACAAAGAAAAAAGTAAATTGTACAAAAATGTATTTAATTGTTGGCCAATTGAAATTTGTCTGCTAATGTTTACAATCTGAAGGAAGTTGCAAACCAACAATTATCAGTAATGAAATTTAAACCCATGAATGCCTCAAAATGTAAAAGGAATAAAAACCATTTAATATATGTTCTTTTTTTTGACAAAGAACTTGATTTTGGCAAGTTTTAAAATCGGAAACCCATGACCAATTTTTAGCCAGGGGAAGTAAAGACCGGTTTTCAGAGTTAGACTTATGTTGAAATTGATTAATTTTTTTTTTTAGCAAATCATCCAGTATTCTGAATGCAGGGGTATCTGGTTTGTAGGGTTAAATTATATAGAGAAAAAACTGGGACCAGCTGATTAATTTGATTTAGAGGGGGATCCACTTTAGAGGGGGTCAAGTTTGGAGGGGTTCTACTGTACAAGGTTTATTGATAGTTCTCACCTTCCCAACTTTTTAAATTTCACAAAGCCATTTTAGTAATTCAATATAATAAATGACCATGCTATTTGCTTCAGCCATTTAGTAATTCAATATAATAAGTGACCATGCTTATTACTTCAGCCACTTTTTTAATTCAATATAATAAATGACTATGCTTATTACTTCAGCCATTTTTGTAATTCAATATAATAAATGACCATGCTTATTACTTCAGCCATTTTTGTTATTAAATATGATAAGTGACCATGCTTATTCAGCCATTTTTGTTATTCAACATGATAAGTGACCATGCGTATAACTTCAGCCAATTTTGGAATTCAGTATAATAAATTACCATGCTTGTTCAGCCATTTTTGTTATTCTTTATAATAAATGACAATATTTATTACTTAAGCCATTTTTTAATTCAGTACAATAAATGACCATGCTAATTCAGCCATTTTTGTTATTCAATATAATAAATGACTATGCTTATTACTTCAGCCATTTTTGTAATTCAATACAATTATTTAACCATTAAATTGTATTGTTGTTTTTTCTTTTCCCCAACAGTGCCATCTGATGTTTTTTTTGTTTAAAGACTGAATAAACAGAAGCTTTACGGATGTCTCTCAGTTATATCATACAGAACAGATAACCATCTTTATAGTACTTAATATAATTATGTGGTGTTATGTAAAACTCTAGTCAGGGTTGTAAATGCAACTGGTTAATTATGGTTATAAAGTAATTATGGTCATATTCTGCTTTTAAAGCAGTTGTTAAAAACACTGAATGTATCTCAAGTAATTACAACAGAAAGTAATTATGCTCTATTTTCTGTCCCTACTGCATACTGTTATTTCAGCTAACTGTAACTAATGATCAAGCCCTTATATTTAGTTACTCACTATCAATCACTATTAAAACAATTATAAATTGTGGATGATGCTGCTAATTTTTCATTGATTATAACTGTAATCTATTACTGTTACAATACGAGTCTTGCCCAATCCTTAGATTCTTAAAACTGTATTTAATCACTGATGTAACTTTAATTGTAATTGGCAATTCATTGCAATTTGTAATCAATTAAACAAAAATGTAATTTAACCCATTTCCTACACTGACAATAGAGATTATCTTACCCTTGTGAGAACTGGCGAGCCTTCAGCACTCTCAAACTCGAGATTGATGGAGTTAATATCACTAATACTTCTACTGCCATCTACCTCTGAATACCCTCAAATAAAATCAAACAAAACTTATATAAATACAGCTATAACATAAGTTGTTTGATGGCAACATAAAAACAAAATTGTTTGAACGGGCAACCAAGACTTAACTTTTTCTAAGTATCACGTTTTGTATATTTAATTCAAAACAAAACATTTTATTTTGATCCAACTGATCACCTTTCAAAAATATATCATTCAAATAATGTTCCATTTCAGAGTCATGGTACTAAAACCATAATATTTTCTTGAGTTACTGATGTAGAATTTTTTTTCTAAACAAATTGCTGAGAGCCAAAAAGAAAAACAAAAAGGACTGGAAAAAAATTGCAATAAGACAACAAGTTACTCATCAGTTTAAAAATTCATGTAAGCAACCAGTAGCACAACATCAATGTGTAGGTTTTCCTTTGCTAACTGCCCTAAGTAGTTTTCATGTTCATCTGTCTTGTGATAGGTATGTCCATGATCACAATAACCTAATATAAATAACCATTTGTCTTGCATAATTAGTAAAGTCTATTGAACAGAGAGAGAGAGCAGGAAATGAATAATAACATGAACCCATGACTGTGAGTAGGGGCTTAAACATTATAACAAGACAGAATGTGTACTGAAAAAAAGAACAACTTGCTTCAATATTTAGATGCTTAACATCTTTAAGTCCAATATCTTCTTATACTGTAACTTACCAAATGGTTTTTGTGTAAATGGAATGGTGAGACGAGACAGATCCATGCTTTCACTTGATAGCAATTCTGAAATAATCTCAACTTGGAATAACCATTTGTCCTTCAGTGTCTCTGTCTGAGGGTAGCTAAAATATACATAAAATAATAACTATACAACAATTGAAGGTACACAATCTTTTTATTTATCCAAGGGTATTACACTCTATTGACAAAGATGCCATATTTTGTCCAGAGAGGCAACATTTAACATAGTTTTGCATCAACATTTTTTGCAATGGACAATCAAAGTAATGTATTCACTTACAAAACATATCGTGACCATCAGTGTATAATAATCCCTTTAAACTTTGAATTAAGCTGTATTATACTGCCAACTACTTGAAAGAATCAGTTAAAAGCTATTCTAGCATCCACTGAGGAAAACTAACAAATTACGTGAACAAAAGGCTGCCTTGGTCCTAAAAATGCTACTGAAACTGATTAACTGTTATTTTCTTGGAGATATCACTGTCAACACATTAATATAGGAAATAAAACCCACATCTCTGTAACAATAAAAAAACAACAGGAGTTTCCACATGCAATTAACCCATAACAAACAATATTATCAAAAACATAAATTTAAACATGTAAGGTTTTTATTTTTATTTCTTCAACTGCATGCAGCTACAGAAGAAAATGTTCCAATCAGTTTAAAAAACAGGTGATTCATACTAAAAAAACAACAAAAGAACATATTATATGACACTTAATTTTACAGTCTTACACTTGACACTGTTGGTTGTATTATGCTGTGTACAGTATTGTTTCTTGTTTAATACTCTACTCAAACACAGTGGATGAAAACTTAAAATGATATGTAAAACCATACTGAAGAACTACAAACATTCCTTATCAGCAAAGAGTAGATCTTATTTTGTCTAAATTTATTTCACTTCTTGTAAACTTCTCATATTTTTATGATGAACAAACTGAGTACAATTACAAGATGCATGAATGTTGTTACATATTATGTCTTCAAAATTAAAAGGTGACAGCCTCATTTACTATGGTCACACATCAAACAAAAAGAGCCAATAAACTGTACTCATACTGACCTATGGCTCAATAGTTTTCACAGTCCATTTTTTCTAGCTGGTTACCAATAAACCAATGACTACCTATCAGTTCATTTCTTCCAGCTGGTTACCACTAAATCAATGACTACCTATCAGTCCATTTTTTCTTCATTTCTTCCAGCTGGTTACCACTAAACCAATGGCTACCTATCAGTCCATTTTTTCCAGCTGGTTGCCACTAAATCAATGACAACCTATCAGTTCATTTCTTCCAGCTGGTTACCACTAAACCAATAGCTACCTATCAGTCCATTTTTTTCTTCATTTCTTCCAGCTGGTTACTACTAAACCAATGGCTACCTATCGGTACATTTTTTCCAGCTGGTTGCCACTAATTCAATGGCTACCTATCAGTCCATTTTTTTCCAGCTGGTTACCACTAAACCAATTGCTACCTATCAGTCCATTCTTTCCAGCTGGTCACCTCTAAACCAATGACTACCTATCAGTCCATTTTTTCCAGCTGGTTGCCACTAAATCAATGACTACCTAACAGTTCATTTCTTCCAGCTGGTTACCACTAAACCAATGGCTACCTATCAGTCCATTTTTTCTTCATTTCTTCCAGCTGGTTACCACTAAATCAATGGCTACCTATCAGTTCATTTTTTCTTCATTTTTTCCAGCTGGTTACCACTAAACCAATGGCTACCTATCAGTCCATTTTTTCTTCATTTTTTCCAGCTGGTTACCATTAAACCAATGGCTACCTATCAGTTCATTTCTTCCAGCTGGCTGCCACTAAACCAATGGCTACCTATCAGTCCATTTTTTCTTCATTTCTTCCAGCTGGTTACCATTAAACCAATGGCTACCTATCAGTCCATTTTTTCCAGCTGGTTACCACTAAACCAATGGCTACCTATCAGTCCATTTTTTCTTCATTTCTTCCAGCTGGTTACCACTAAACCAATGGCTACCTATCAGTCCATTTTTTCTTCATTTTTTCCAGCTGGTTACCATTAAACCAATGGCTACCTATCAGTTCATTTCTTCCAGCTGGCTGCCACTAAACCAATGGCTACCTATCAGTCCATTTTTTCTTCATTTCTTCCAGCTGGTTACCATTAAACCAATGGCTACCTATCAGTCCATTTTTTCTTCATTTTTTCCAGCTGGTTACCATTAAACCAATGGCTACCTATCAGTTCATTTCTTCCAGCTGGCTGCCACTAAACCAATGGCTACCTATCAGTCCATTTTTTCTTCATTTCTTCCAGCTGGTTACCATTAAACCAATGGCTACCTATCAGTCCATTTTTTCCAGCTGGTTACCACTAAATCAATGACAACCTATCAGTTCATTTCTTCCAGCTGGTTACCACTAAACCAATAGCTACCTATCAGTCCATTTTTTCTTCATTTCTTCCAGCTGGTTACCACTAAACCAATGGCTACCTATCAGTCCATTTTTTCTTCATTTTTTCCAGCTGGTTACCATTAAACCAATGGCTACCTATCAGTTCATTTCTTCCAGCTGGCTGCCACTAAACCAATGGCTACCTATCAGTCCATTTTTCCAGCTGGTTACCATTAAACCAATGGCTACCTATCAGTCCATTTTTTCCAGCTGGTTACCACTAAATCAATGACAACCTATCAGTTCATTTCTTCCAGCTGGTTACCACTAAACCAATAGCTACCTATCAGTCCATTTTTTCTTCATTTCTTCCAGCTGGTTACCACTAAACCAATGGCTACCAATCAGTTCATTTCTTCCAGCTGGTTGCCACTAAACCAATGACAACATATCAGTTCATTTCTTCCAGCTGGTTACCACTAAACCAATAGCTACCTATCAGTCCATTTTTTCTTCATTTCTTCCAGCTGGTTACCACTTAACCAATGGCTACCTATCAGTTCATTTCTTCCAGCTGGTTGCCACTAAACCAATGGCTACCTATCAGTCCATTTTTTCTTCATTTCTTCCAGCCGGTTACCACTAAACCAATGGCTACCTATCAGTCCATTTTTTCTTCATTTCTTCCAGCTGGTTACCACTAAACCAATGGCTACCTATCAGTCCATTTTTTTTCTCATTTTTTCCAGCTGGTTACCATTAAACCAATGGCTACCTATCAGTTTATTTCTTCCAGCTGGTTGCCACTAAACCAATGGCTACCTATCAGTCCATTTTTTCTTCAATTTTTCCAGCTGGTTACCATTAAACCAATGGCTACCTATCAGTTCATTTCTTCCAGCTGGTTACCACTAAACCAATGGCTACCTATCAGTCCATTTTTTCTTCATTTCTTCCAGCTGGTTACCACTAAACCAATGGCTACCTATCAGTCCATTTTTTCCAGCTGGTTACCACTAAATTAATGACTACCTATCAGTCCATTTTTTCCAGCTGGATACCACTAAACCAATGACTACCCATCAGTCCATTTTTCCAGCTTATTGCCACTAAACCAAGGACTCCCTATCAGTCCATTTTTTCCAGCTGGTTACCATTAAACCAATGGCTACCTATCTGGTTACCACTAAATTAATGACTACCTATCAGTCCATTTTTTCCAGCTGGTTGCCACTAAACCAATGACTACCTATCAGTCCATTTTTTTCCAGCTGGTTGCCACTAAACCAAGGACTACCTATCAGTCCATTTTTACCACTAAACCAATGACTACCCATCAGTCCATTTTTCCAGCTTATTGCCACTAAACCAAGGACTCCCTATCAGTCCATTTTTTCCAGCTGGTTACCATTAAACCAATGGCTACCTATCAGTCCATTTTTTCCATCTGGTTACCATTAAACCAATGGCTACCTATCAGTCCATTTCTTCCAGCTGGTTACCACTAAACCAATGGCTACCTATCAGTCCATTTTTTCCAGCTGGTTGCCACTAATTCAATGGCTACTTATCAGTCCAATTTTTACAGCTGGTTGCCACTAAACCAATGACTATCCATCAGTCCATTTTTCCAGCTGGTTGCCACTAAACCAAGGACTACCTATCAGTCCATTTTTTTCCAGCTGGATGACAACTCATCAGTCCATTTTTCCAGCTTATTGCCACTAAACCAAGGACTCCCTATCAGTCCATTTTTTCCAGCTGGTTACCATTAAACCAATGGCTACCTATCAGTCCATTTTTTCCATCTGGTTACCATTAAACCAATGGCTACTTATTAGTCTATTTCTTCCAGCTGGTTACCACTAAACCAATGGTTACCTATCAGTCCATTTTTTCCAGCTGGTTGCCACTAATTCAATGGCTACTTATCAGTCCATTTTTTACAGCTGGTTGCCACTAAACCAATGACTATCCATCAGTCCATTTTTCCAGCTCGTTGCCACTAAACCAAGGACTACCTATCAGTCCATTTTTTCCAGCTGGTTACCATTAAACCAATGGCTACCTATTAGTCCATTTTTTCCAGCTGGTTACCATTAAACCAATGGCTACCTATCAGTCCATTTTTTCCAGCTGGTTGCCACTAAACCAATGACTACCTATCAGTCCATTTTTTCCAGCTGGTTGCCACTAAACCAAGGACTACCTATCAGTCCATTTTTTCCAGCTGGTAACCATTAAACCAATGGCTACCTATTAGTCCATTTTTTCCAGCTGGTTACCATTAAACCAATGGCTACCTATCAGTCCATTTTTTCCAGCTGGTTGCCACTAAACCAATGACTACCTATCAGTCTATTTTTCCAGCTGGTTGCCACTAAACCAAGGACTACCGATCAGTCCATTTTTTCCAGCTGGTTACCACTAAACCAATGACTACCCATCAGTCCATTTTTCCAGCTGGTTGCCACTAATTCAATGGCTACTTATCAGTCCATTTTTTCCAACTGGTTTCCACTAAACCAATGACTACCTATCAGTCCATTTTTCCAGCTGGTTACCACTAAACCAATGACTACCTATTAGTCCATTTTTCCAGCTGGTTACCACTAAACCAATGACTACCTATCAGTCCATTTTTTCCAGCTGGTTACCACTAAACTAATGACTACCTATCAGTCCATTTTTTCCAGCTGGTTACCATTAAATCAATGACTACCTATCAGTCCATTTTAAAATCAGCTGGTATTTACATCTACATGTAATAATGAGTAAAACTATAATGAAGTGACCTAAGGCAATGGTATTGATTTCATTTCAGTGACTGCTCACACATGTTTTACAAAGCCTCTGATTGGCTGAAGTCACACACAACAAAACAATGCAACTAATGGGTGTGTCAAAATTGCCCTATATGACTGACAGATAGCACTGTGCTGTCTTGCATTTGATGCTGCAGAATGTATGTTTCAGAAACTGAAGTGACTTGCTCTAATTTTGCAAGGCATAATAAAGGCCTTATACAACTTAAGCTGACTTCTTGTGAATATAAGCTAATGAAATGCAGAATTATCTATGCATGATTGTATCTAACATGTATCTTTTATGTGTTCACAATTTTTTTTCTATCAACAGAGTAATATTTATGACTATAGGAAAATTTTCCAAACAACTGTCCTTAGACAGTTGTACCTTCTTAAACTGATTAGAAATGTCATGTCCATAAATTTTTATTTCATGATGCACATTTTAAGTATCAAACCAAAATGGATACTAGGCAATACATGAAATAAAATTGCTGAATGTTTTATAACATCAGAGCTTTATTTCTCTGTTTAACATAACATTCCAACATACGGTTAATGTAACATTTGAACTTAACAAGCATGCAGACAAAACTTCATCATAAACAAATCTGTTTGGAATCTACATGCTTGTATAATAATACTATAGTGTAGATGATTGTAATCTTATGAAATGTTACAAAACTACATGTATGTATGATGCATAAAAACATAAATCATTAAATGTAACAAACTATATGTACATATCAATTGATACTCACTCATTGGCAGTAGCAAAGTCAGTGAGAGGAGGGTCATCAATGTCAGTGGAACTGTACAAGAATATATTTTGAATGTCTATAAGTCACTTGATGTACCATAGCTCACTGACTAGTTTGCAAAATCTAAAAGTCAGTTATAACACAATGAGTCTCTGATAAATTTTGAATGTTTGTAAATCCTGAAGTGTATGACTGCTCCAATATAAACAAATATCTGTATGTATATCCATACCCAAGTCACTTTTAGCAAGATGGCTCCATTTTGAAGGGCTATGTGCCACTTACAGCATGGTGGCTATTAAAGTTATGAATTTCATAATTTATGTCAATAATCAAGCCACTTAAAGTAGATTGTCTCAGTGGGCATGTTTGACCTTGACCTTTCTTTGTATCAAAAGTCTTGCAAAATAAATATTGTAAAAATGAAAAAAAAAGTTAAAAGCATTACTGCTTACAGAAGTACAAGCTGAGAGCCAGACACACAGAAAGATAACTTGGACAGTGTAGTTCAACATAAATATTCTTTTGGCATAATTAAGAAACTGGGATAATAACTGATAAAAAATATTAACATAGGAAATACAATAAATATTTAATGTCTAAACAAAGCAAAGATTGTTCACTCAAACTTTATTCAAAACTGCCCTTCCCTGATAAGTTAGGTTTGGCACAGATGATTTCTACATTGATAACCAGTCTTGAATAAAGAATAAACCTATCCTTAACATGACAGCAATGATGGCTCTACATAACCTACCTGAGTACCACTGTCCATTGAAAACATGGCCTGTTGTGGTGTACCATATAGAGATAAAATTTTATAGTCAGGTGTCCTAGTTTTGATCCATGTAAATTAGCCTTATGTCTTCATACAGAGGTCATCTAGGAAACCATTCAGAGTGTTCACCATTTTTTCCTTTGAGATGATGACTTCATTTTGGCCCAGTTTCAATTTCTTCCAAAAAACATTTAGAAAAACATTCTGATTGAGTCTAGTGAAAATATGGTAACATATTTGACTTCTGAGCTGTAGACATTCCACTGATCTGCACTGGGAACCTTGTGTTTTGCCCTAAATGACCCTGTTTTACTTTGGTTACAGCAATCATCAAGATAAACATTCTGATCAATTTTCATGAAATCTGGGTCAAAAATGTGACCTTTAGAGCATTCCCAAGGTTTTTTAGTGACATGAAATAATGACTTAGTTTTTGACCCTATGTGACCAAGTTTCAAATTTAGCAAAAAAAATATAAAAACAAATATTCTAAGAAGGCTGGGTCAAAATTGTGACATCTAGACAGTTGAAAAGGTTATTTGAAGTAGTGTCCTAGTTTTTGAACTGCTTTGAACTTGTCTGAAAGGTTACCAAGGCATCCATTCTGAGCAAGTGCCGTTAAGGCTGGCCCCAACATGTGGCCTCTAAGAGTGTTCAGAGTTTAAATGTTGATGAAGGACATTAAAAGATGGGCAAAGGTAGATTACAAAAGCTCATCCTGAGTTCCATGAGCTCAAGTGTGCTTTAAAACAATGATATCAGGTAAAATAGATATGCAAGATCAAGTTTTTAACACCAAATATGCCTATACATTACAATTACACCTGTTATACCTATACCCAATCAGAATATTTGATAAGCATATAGTGAAACAAGAAGTACATTGCACTGAAAGAAAGAAGATATATTCTCATATAGATCTGCATGCTGACAATGCTCAAACAATCATACCTTGTCGGTCTATTTTTTCTGTTGAAAGCAAATTCTGGTAGCAGATGTTGGGCTTCTGTTCTTCTGAACTCTAAGACCTAAATAAAAAGTTGAAAATACTTATTCCCTAAAACACTTTCTACATCGAACAATTTAAATCTATTATTAGTGTAATTATTTCTAAATTCCCATTGGTATTTCATGCTAGCCTGTTTACAAAAACACTAATTCTTGGACAAAAACATTTTTGAAATTCTACAACAAGCCACAAAATGAATAATTCTTACTTAGTCTAAGAAAAGGTGATGACCAAATGTTTCCAGGTGTTTATCTAGTGTAAACTGTTTCATACCTCAAGTGTATACTGGTGCAATTGCTGGATCTCACAGACTTGAGCCAACAGACACATGAACGCTCCAACCAGGGCATGTATTGCACACTTATGGGTCAGTGGCAGGCTTAAATTGTTTGTGGCAATATTCTGTAAAAAAAAATAAAATAAACAGTCAAAACAATTAATTCATCAAGAATGTCAGTAATGTCACCAAAAACAATATCTGAGTGAAGTGTTATCTCTTTCTGTATCTCTTTCACACTTCTATCTCACTAAAAAGTTTTCTTGTTTTTCTGTTTTTTTTAAAAAAAAAAGAAAACAAGAAAAAGAAATGTGCCACAGACCACAGACACAAATGCCCCCGAAACAAGGCAATGGTCACAGTCATGGTAACTTATAACTTGATGTTACCTTGATCATTTGTGCACAAAAAAAATCTGCATTCTGTGAAAACTAGAACTGCCACTGTCCTGGGGCCAATAAGCCCTGCATGCCGCTTTTTCAGTAGGGTATTGATATATGGGAACATGTTACTTTATGCCCCAGACTAGAATAAAGTATGAAAAATTAGAAAGGGCAATAATTCCAAAATTAAGGAAAAATGAGTTATGGTTCTTGGGCACTGCACTTCTTCTCAATGAGATCTATTTTTCTATGAAGCTTCAAGTTGATACCTTCAATACTTTTTTTGTTATGCCCCAGACAAACAAAACCTGCCAGCTCCAAACTTGTGCAAAAGAGAATTATGGTTTTTTGGCAATGCACTTTTCCTCAATGAGATCTATTTATCTATGAAGTTTCAAGCTGATACTTCCAATGCTTTTTGTGTTATGCCCCAGATAAAAATTAAGTATGAAACATTTCAAGGGGCAATAATTCCAAAGTTATGGTAAAAAGAGTTATGGTTCTTGGTCACTGCACTTCTCCTCAATGAGATCTATTCATCTATGAAGTTTCAAGTTGATATCTCCCATACCTTTATAGTTATGCTCTGGACAAAAATCAAGTATGAACAATTTCAAAAGGGCAATTATTCCAAAATTATGCAAAAGAGATTTATGGTTCCTTGGCCATGCAATTTTCCTCAATGAGATCTATTTATCTATGAAGTTTCAAGCCGATACCTCCAATACTTTTTTAGTTATGCCCCGTACAATAATCGAGTATGAACAAGCACAAATAACAAAGGGAGATTATTCAAAATGTAAGTGAGCTGGAGTTGTGGTTTTTAAGCACTGCATAGTGCCTCATCACGAACAACCTATATTCCAAGTTTGAAGCCAATCCCATATATACTTTGTGAGAAAATGGCCTGACAAGGAAAACTGAAAAGGGGAGATTATTCAAAACGGAAGTGAGCCGGAGTTATGGTTCTTGTGTAATGCCCTCCGCCTCATCACCAACAACCTATATTCCAAGTTTGAAGTCAATGCCTTGATGCTTTTATAATTATGCTCCAGACAAAATGGGGACAGACAGACGGATAGAGGGACAGACACTTTGATTACTGAATGCCTCCCTTCAGGAGCATAAAAAATTCAAAATGCCACCATAATGATTGAAATTCAACATTGTTTTTGGAATGTCTATGCCCTTCTTCCTTGTAAAATTTTATGCCAAAGTAATGTATCAGTAAGTAAGACTTACTCCAAAAGTTGCAAATTCCACTAATCCCTAAGATGCATTACTTGACAAAATGTAATCAGAAGTCTATGTAGAAAACTGCAAAATTTAACTAGAGCTATCACTAAGTGTGATAAATACCCCTGCAAGACTGCTGTTATTAGTAAAAGAACTAAAATAGAGCTATGGTTGTGGGCAATTAAAGATAGTTGTGGTTCTTGTACATTGCATTTCCTTTCACTGTGGTTGACCATTGTATGAAGTTGCACTGAATTTCAACCATTAGTTTTCAAGTTATGCTCTGGACAAGGAAAACCAACAAAGGGCAATAACTGTGCAAATAGTAAAAATGGAGTTATAGCTCTTGTACAATGAACTTCCTGTCATTGTGCTTGACCATTGTCTGCACTGAATTCCAACCATTAGTTTTCAAGTTATGCTCTGGACAAGGAAAACCAACAAAGGGCAAAAACTGTGCAAATATCGATGGAGTTATGATTCTTGAGCACTGCACTTCTTCTCATTGTGCTTGACCATTGTATGAAGTTGTACTGAATTCAAACCATTAGTTTTCAAGTTATACTCCAGACAAGGAAATTGCAACAGACCACCGACCGACCGACCTACCACCGGGTGACTCCTATATACCCCCCAAACTTTATTTAGGGAGTAAAACTAGGAAGATATCTATGGATTTTAGTTTTCTGTGTTTAGTTTAGATAATTTAAGGTCATGATAATAAGTTCAAGGAAGGAAGTGCATAGAGTTTGATGGTTTTGTGAACAGGAAAGATGTGCTGTTGATGTAATTCGAAATAACTTGCACCTTTGACCTTATTACACTGGTTGAAATTAGTATATTCAGTCCATGTATCACAGTAACAAGAAATTAATTTGTCCACAAGACACAGGTGCCCTCAACTTCTGCCTTTGTCAGAAAGAACAAACAAACAGACAGTCACATGTGAACAGACAAAGGCAAATCTTATTTGCTGCATGCTGTATAAGTAGGGGCATAACCACTGAAGATTTTTTCAAAATGCCTATTTTTACTATTTAAAGGGCCATAACTGTGATCAATCAAGGAAGTGCTGGAAAAAAACCAAAAAAAAGCAAATGCACAACAACTCATCATGGCGAACATTCTTGAAAAGTTTTTTTTATCTCATTTCAAATACTATAGGAGCTACATGCCACACAAACTTTAATATGCCCATTCATTACTATTTCAAGTGCCCGCAACTCTAGCCATACAGTGATAAGCTGCAAACAAAATGTGCAACGCAAACTTTTTTGGACAGACTAGGCTAACATCTTAGTGCCACCCTAGGTTTGGAGCACAAAAAATGACTGCACCAGGAAGCATTTATAATCATAATGTAATATATATTGACATAGACTCTTCGCATGAGTATGACTTAAACGATTTAATCTTCCTATGCCAGTATATATCCAACATACATATTGTAATATGCCATCTTGTTCAATCCCATTTTTAAAGTGTAATTCATGTGCAATATAAGGAAGTGTTGCTGGCTATAAATGAAATTTCTCTATACCATTCCTCTCACCATACTGTCAGCATTCTGTAACTCTTCCTCTTTTCCAGCAATAATATCCTACATAAGTAATAACAAAATCTCTCACCACATAAACCAATGTTGTATAAGAAGTACCTAAAATATTTCATAACTTCAAGTCAGAATATTGATACCCCTCTGCCTTAGAAAGTAAGAACTTTTCAATCCAATATGTCAAACAGATTCTGCTGTTTGCTATTTTTCATATATTAAGCATTAATATGAAGCATTTCTCATGACATTTTATAGACTGTGAGTGTTGTCTAAACATTCTTGATACCACAGTTATAGTAACTACACAATCATATACTCTTATACTAAAATGAGAAAACTTCCTTTATATCTTTTTTGTACTATCATCTTTTATGTATTTGTACCAAAATATGCTGCATCTGTGAGCCACAAGCAAATGGCAATTTAATAATTCTAAAGCACTGCATGTCAAGACCCAGTCTAGACTTACCCGCATGTCAAGATCCAGACTAGACTTACCTGCATGTCAAGACCCAGACTAGACTGACCAGCATGTCAAGACACAGTCTAGCGTAACCTGCATGTCAAGACCCAGTCTAGACTTACCTGCATGTCAAGTGCCAGTCTAGACTTACCCGCAAGTCAAGACCCAGTCTAGACTTACCTGCATGTCAAGACCCAGTCTAGACTTACCTGCATGTCAAGTGCCAGTCTAGACTTACCCGCATGTCAAGATCCAGTCTAGAATTACCTGCATGTCAAGACCCAGTCTAGACTTACCTGCATGTCAAGACCCAGTCTAGACTTACCCACATGTCAAGATCCAGTCTAGAATTACCTGCATGTCAAGACCCAGTATAGACTTACCTGCATGTCAAGACCCAGTCTAGAATTACCTGCATGTCAAGACCCAGTCTAGACTTACCTGCATGTCGAGACCCAGTCTGATAAGTTCTACCAGGATTTCCTTTGAAGCCATTTCTATGCTGATCAAAGCCATGGTACAGTATAGTGCCTCGAAATTGTCCACTTTGTTACTTTCTAATTTTACATTCTCCAGAAGATACCAATAAAACTGCATACCAAACTGTTGAAATAAACAATAGGAAAAACCATTATACAAGATGTTTTTTCACAGGGCAGTAGCTATGACAGTGACAAGCGGACCTCCAAGAGTGAAAATTAAGTACAGTCAAGATTTCAACAACAGTAAAAATAAGGCCAGAAAATTCTATGAGTCTTAAGCTTCGGAGAGCTAAAGTTAAATGTGGTGGCAGAGGTCTGTGCTGATAGTCTCTAACAGACATTGACAAAAGCAAAGTCAACAGTACATCTCTTTAATGTTGGTAACTACACAAAGGAGGCACCATTTCCTTTTATTTCTGCTCTTTTCTATTCCACTCTAGCTTGAACCTAGGAAATTATAATTTGGCAAGTTGGTATATACCTCAGTACAGCCCCTGTGTTACACCAGGGCCTTAATTGAAGGCCCTGGTTACCCTGTGCCAGTATTTTTTTTTTCAAATGAAAAACAAAGACACTAACTCAACCTGCACCAAAAGCAAATTTATATGGTTATATTGTTAACATACAATTTTAAAATAAAGATGTTTACCTTTTTATATGGTACAACAGTAGTGCATAAAATCTTGAACTCAAACATTTTTAAAGTTAAAATTAACTCTCCTCAACTTATTCAAATATATTTACCTTTTTCATAAAAAGTGTATCAGACCTGTTAACTTTCTCGACTTTAATACCTGCTTTAGAGATATCTTTTAACACCCTGAAACAAGATGAAATTCAAAATGTGCATGTACTTTCTATCTGACTTTAAGTAGCATAATATAATTCATCAGAACAAACAAAATATCAGAAATATTTATATTGTGCAGGATCTTAGATACAATATTATGACAGGTGGTTCCAAGAAGTAAATGTTTTACTGAACTGTTTTCCCAGAGGTCTGAGCCGAAAATCCTCTACATTTGTTAAAAATTTGGAAATACTTCAACAAAATTGTTCTCAAGGTCAACTTTGCTTTGTTTTGTACATTTTTTTAAATGCTTGCAAAAGTCAACTTCTTAAACTAAAGAATCAATTGCTCGAGAACCTGTGAAAACTTGAGGATGCTTATATTTCCCCTTCCAAAATTATAGATATCTCAAGCATCAATAATATGCTAGCTCTATGTATGTCAGATACTTCTCTTCCTTATTCACAGGTAGCCACTCAAAGTCACTAACTGATTAATATTTTACACCTTTGCCAGCTTCTCAATTCACAGACATCTACTATAGTTAATTCAATGATTACGTTTTACCTATTCATGGCCTGTAACAATGCACTTAACTAAAACATGTTTCAGTTAAATCTCTTACTAAACAAGGGAGAGATATCAGTTATATTATCAAGGCATCAAACCTTTCTTTAAAAATTCATTTTAAGAAGACATGATTTGTCAAACTCAATTTGTTTCAGACAATTGACATAATCCAATAACTGCCAAGGGCATAAAACCAAAAGCATAAAACTTTTTATCAATTACAGCAATGAGTTGAATGGTGGATCATTGGCTCTGTGCTAATGTGCTGGACTGGTAATCCAGTGGTCATAAATTTGCTCCTCCAGTACCAAAACTCTATTTTGGATGAGAGATTAAACCAAGGTCCCATGTATCAATCCAATACATGTGAAAGAACAAGGGGTGTATCTGAAATGGGACACTTTCTCTATCTTGCATTACCCCCTACATCCTAAAGTAATTAAACTATTCAGGGGTGTTAGTCATATGGGAAACCAGTTTCGATAATAAGTAATTTTAGAGAAAGAGTGAAATAGAGCAATGGGACGTGGAAGACAGAGAAATCAGGAGCAGCTCAAGACTTACATGGATCTGAAAGAATGATGAAAATTTAACACTTTAATCTTTCAACTTCTTCATATGATCAGCAAATGAGGTCAGATTCTGCAAGTTTACCAGACAATTAAGCACAATTGACATGTACCAGTACATGAAATATTACTGGAAAGACTTTTTAAAAGGATGAAATTTCTGGTTGATACCTTTGGTTCTGAAATCAATTATTTCAATACAGCTCAATTTCTGACCAAGCTTCAGTGTATGCTTCTTTCATTGGAAATGTACATATACAACTTACTGCACATGAACAAGTTTGTCTGAGTTCTCATGTCTGTCTATCAGTGTATGTAAAATCTCCTGTACAATGATTCTCATTGCTGGGTCATCAAACAATGACATACGTAACAATGGTAACAAGAACTCCTGTGGAAACGCATTTGCTATGTTCACAGTCTTATACTTTGTGGCCACCTACAACAGAAAGTAAAATGCAACTATTTAAGAATATTACACTGATTTTAACAAACCAAAGACATTCTAAATGCTACTGTTGAAGAATATATGTTGATTTTCCTAACAAACTAGGTCAAACATACTGCAATAGAATGAAATTAAGATGTAATACAAAATCATTTTATGATTCTAACAGAACTCATAGAAAGAAAAGGAGATGTGATACAATATTATCATGTGACTCTAAGCTACATGATCAGATCTGTTACCAATTCAAAGAAGCATGTTTCGACTGTGTATACATTATTCACAATCTAGTATTACAGTCAACAATAAAAGTTCATTACTTTAATAACTCTACTCAATACTTCTATTCCACATGTATATCAAAATTCAAACTTTGCTTAGTACATGTAATCTACAATAAATGTATTATGCAAACAAACCTTAAGCAAGGTTTTGAGGAGCATGGTTGGTAGTTGTACATCTATTTGAACACTGCAATAAAACAATGTATATGATATATCAGAATCATAAAGTACTGAAGAAAGTTAGCTATAAACTAAAACAATTTTACACACACTGCCTTATGCATGGTGGTTACAAGTGGCTACACATGAACATGTACAGACAAAAGTTCTTTATTATTAATCATTTGTGTCTTTTCACCTAATAAAAGGTAAATGCTTACAAAAGAACTATTTGGCTATCTTTCAGCAGCTGTTTCACAGGTATCTTTCAGTAGTTGTTTCACAGGTAACTAAGAAGTGTGCCAATATGCATTAGAAACAAGCAATTAAATTAACAGTAACTGTATCTTAGGACTACCTTCCCTGGTTTACCAATTATATTTAAAAAAACAACAAAAAACTGCTTGATTTTTAAAAATAGAGATTGTCAAGCATAAGTTTGCAGATTCTGTACAGGAATAAAATATGCAGTAGCCTTTTTGAACAATTAAATGGTATAACAGTCCGCTTACTCTAAACTTTCTTCCATTGTGAACTGTGGAAACTTTGCCATCACAAACATCATTATTTCTATTTTCTGGTAATCTGGTAGGTTGTTGGCGAACTGACCTGAAACACATTCAAAACCAACTTGAAATACATTCAACCCCAACCTGAAATACAGTCAAAACTAACCTGAAATACATTTAGAAATATCTGTAACAGCAGAAAGCCTTTCATTTCACAAAACTGGCCACTTTAGGCAAGTAAGCACGAAGTAAATCATCCAATCCCACCCTCCTGCTTTTTTACATGCTTAGTGTAAAGCACCAATAAATGGAAGGGTTTAACAACTCATCCAAAAGAAATGGAGGAGTTGGAGATACTTGCAAACACTGTAATCACAAGTCCTGTTTATTACGGCTGGACCAATGATCTACACTGAGGAGGGTAATATCGCTAAATATTTACCTATAGTATTGATGACTGACTCCTCAAACTTTTTCTCTTGCATTCTGATGGTCTCATCAGAGCTTTTGTTATCTAAGGAGAATCTCAGGTGTCTCACCAATGTATTGAACACATCTAATACTGATGGACCTAAATAAAATGACAACATAAGAACATTCTGAAATCTCTTATATTTCCATTATACATTTATGGAAATCCTTCCATTATATCATGCTTGTATTGACAATCAGAATAAATTTCATGCAACAAACACATGAAACTGCAAGTGCTTGATTTTCATTTATTTTGTTTGGTTTAAATGGAGATACACTTTTCTGTATAGAAGAATTATACCTATTTCTTGTAATAAATAATCTTAAAGCCATAAAAGAGAAAATGGTTATTTTAATCTTAACTGACTGCTTCACTCTTTGTAGAATATATTCACAACCTACCTGCATGACTCACATCAGCAACAGACCAGGAGTTTTCTGTGATTCCAAAACACGTTCAATTTTTTGCATTTACCCTGCTGGAGGCAATTGACTCTGCCTTTGCGAGCAGTGCAGACCAAGATCAGCTTGCACATCCGTGCAGTATGATCATGGTCTGCACTATTAACCATTCAGTCAGAAAATTTCTAATAAGCACCCCCATAAACAATTAATGGATCTGTCCAAATTGTAAGATGAACAAGTCCATTTCAGACATTTAGCACGGTAAGAGTTAAAAGGAACTTACCTACAGATGCTCCTGCAGCAATAATGACAGATTCATATAAAACATCAACAATAGCGGCTTTGGTTTCTGGTGAGTTTCGGATGTGTTTGTCTAGATGTGACATCAGAGCTTGTATCACAACATATGCATACTGTTGCTGTAATATTAAAGTAAAAAAAACATTGGTAACTGAAAAACACACCAGCAATAGATAAGGACATACACTAATAAAATATTCTTATTTAATGTTGATCAAGCCATAACTGAGAACAGCTGAATTTAAATACTTTTGAAGAGACCAAAATAAAAAGTAGGCCTAAGTAGGAAGGGGATACCCCTATATGATTACGGGTCAACTACTCTGCAACATTTAAATCAAACACACAAGAATAAAATATCACATCTAAAATTATTTCAAAGCAAGTAACTATAAAATTAGTCTAATCATTGAATAAATATTAGCTTGTGTACTGGTAATTCCAATAACAGCATTTAGGCTTCTAACTACCTGTCAGTTGACCCTTTTGTAACTTTCTTTGTATGGAGAAAATTTTTGATGATATTCGTTAAAAGATCAAGAACCTCTGTAAGATCAAGATATATTTGATTACATTTATTTAGATGTGTTTTTTATTTAATGAAAAGAATACACCTATTGAAATGACAGGAAAGAGTTCACGAAGTTTCTATGTACATGAGTACATTTCAAAAGAACTGACAGTACTTGGTTACACACAGGGTTAGTGCCCTTGCATGGATTGTGTAACTATTTTTTCTGTTATGCATGTATTAGCATAGCTTCCAAGAACAGAAAACTAACAATTCAGCATGCAAGGAAATTGTGCGCACATCTATTGCAGGACTTACAGTATTGGAAACCTCAAGTCAGATGCAATAAAAAAAATTCAAAATGGTGATTCAAAAGGTGTCAATTATTGATGAAAACTGGTTGAATTTCTACAAACTTTATTCAGTCTCTTCAATTAATTTTACTGAGGCAATGGGTTTGTATAAACTTAATGGTGATAAAACACATATTAAGCTAAAGAACAAAGCAGAACAGGTTTTCGATATCAGAAGAAAGCAATAATTCCAGGAAGGATATTCAGGCTTAGTCCGAAAGATTATACTTCATTTCCATAAAAAATAATATTTTGCTCTGTATTGCACGGTAATAGCCTGTGCACAATAATGACAAACTAGAAAAATGTTTTTCTGTGAATCACACACATTTTAACAGCAGCCTCATTATTTTCAATCTAACTTCCTGTTAAGACAGCAATTCAGATCACTTTCTGGCAGTTAAGATTTCTAATAAGATAAATTTTCACAAACACATAAGACTTGTGTATCTTTAATTACTCAGAATATTGATAAAATTCATAAAAATGGTAAGCAAATTCAAACAGTTTGCAAGAATCTGTAAATTCTGTGTTCTGAAACACTGACAGAAAATAACATTATATAATCCATATAATATTATGTTTGACTATGATGCTTGGTTAATACTGATTCTCTTGAATTCTGTTAAAGCTGTCTTTTTTTTTCTCTGTTTATATTTCTATAGAGATTTATTGTTACCATAATGCACTATCCTATGGACCTTTCAAACAGAGGTAGTAATCTTGAAAATGATTAAATGATTTACTAAAATTTAAGATTTTTAGATAAGTTCCTTCTGAATGTAGTTCTAAACTGAACCCTTCTGTAAAAAAGGGGAAAAAAAAACAATCAGAAAATTACTTTAAATATTATATTGTGTTTTTTTTTTAGGCTACATGTTACCACTATTATTTCAGCTTGAAAGCGCTAAAAATCAGACAAATGAAAAAAGTACAAATGCACCACATTTTTATATGCATTGTAAAACATTATGACTGCAAAGCACCTATCATTAAACATAAGCGTTAAGTGAACTGTACAATTTTGCAATTAACTGACAGTAAGAGAAAAGAAACCTTTAATTACATGATTGTCAAGTTTACAAATAAATGACTTATGCTTTCATGAATAAATTCTATATAAATTTAAAGAGCATTCCTGTTTCAGTAACTGAAGAAAAAACATATAGAAGACTTTTGATTGAGCTTTAAGCACATTTTGACAATAAACACTGAGTACAAATCTAAATATCAGTATCATTTCTGGAATCCCAGACAATTGCCCTCCTGAACAATTCATCGCTTGTTTATTTTGATAGATTTTTGTTACCCCAGACAATTCCCCTCCCCTCATTTTGTCACCCCAGAAAATTACCCTCCCCTCATTTTCACCCCAGACAATTCCCCTCCCCTCATTTTGTCACCCTGGACTATTCCCGTTCCCTTATTTTGTCACCCTGGACTATTCCCCTCCCCTTATTTTGTTACCCTGGACAATGCCACATGCGTATTTTTGACAGGTTGGACAATTCACCTCCCCTTTTTTCTGGGCAGCCAATAATTATTGAAAAAAGAATTTCAGGCACCTTATACATTTCATGTGGCTGAGTTCTAATTTGTGACATATCTTATTAAGCTTTGGTGTATAGTATTTATTTAAAATGCAAAACTAGACAACCTTAATTTTCATTATCTTATCCTTTTTGCAGTGAAAAAATTTTCATAATTATTACAATTATATTTTTATTATATGGCAGCAATCTTGAAAGAACTTCTGTTGTTATTAAGGGTTAAGTGTTTGGTTGTGAAATATAATTTCTATTTAATACACCTCTTAACATATCAGATGTCAGTCATAAGCCATCTTTTATACATTTTCATTAAAATTACAATAATTTATCAAATGTATTGAACAATGGTTTTAATAATAATATTAAACATGAGGGGATTGTCCCGGGTGCCAACAATGTGACTGAAGTACACAATCTAACTATGGTTAAATCTTAAGGTGACCCATTCAATTCTACCTTCTTGATAATCTGGATTTCTAGTATTGTTATTTATATCGCAGCCAATGAGACTGCAGCTTATCACGCGTCTTTATGATTTACCTGTACAAACGTCATGTTAATGTTGAGTGTGCAAACCTCTAAAGCATGTTTAAATTATCTTGAATATTTTGAAAATATTTTGTGTTTCGTAGGATTAATGAATTCTCCTTTGATTAATATGATTAAAGTTTCAGTTTGTATTTACTAAATGAATATTAATTAAGAGTATGAGCATGCTGATGAAAATATTCAAGTAAACTGGCCTGTTTATTTTGGTATACATGCAGTATCCATCAAATGTAAAAATCTACTGGAAATTTTCCCACACATACAATTATCAGGATTTCCTCAATTCACTTTGACAGTTATGGCAGAAAATAACCAAGTTATTTTGGTTCCCAGGGTTTCACAGGCATTCAAATGGTAAAAATAGAAACTGTTTCACCTTCAAAAACATGAAAGCTAGGCACTAAATGGCTTTTTGAAAGGTCATGAGGTGACCTTCTTTTGGTTCAGATCATTCAGATTCTAACAGCAGAGCGTTATTTAAGAGCTGATTTGAATCAGATTGGGGGTGTCAAAAATATGTGATGGGAATTGTACTGTGTGACAATATGCAAGAGGTGATTGTCCGGGTTGACAAAATGATGGGAGGGGAATTGTCCAGGATTATAAATATTTGTCAAAATAGACGAGCAGGAAATTGTCTGGGAGAGGAATTATCCTAATACCTCATTTCTGTTATATGTAGAGGTAATCAAATTAATGAACACTGCAACAAATACTGTTATACAGAAGATAAAGGAGAAGTAAAGGGTAAAAGTAGATATTGCTTTCATAGAAATCTACTCACTGGCTTAGACTACAATGTTATTGGGAAAAAAATATCAAATTAAATGACAGTGTTGTCTTTATAATATTATTGTGAATTTCAATTAAAAAAAAACAAGTACAGTAAAAATGTGATCATCTAGGGAGTGCTGTGACTTATTAATTTACTCACATAATTGCTTGAATTTAACAATGCATAGCTAATTATTTATTTAAAATCTTTTTCATTTGTTAAAGCTTCAGATGGCCTTTAAAAATTACTAGCAATATTGTAAGGTGATGTGGAACATTCAGCGCACATAAATAATAATAATGATAATAATTATGATAATAATAATGATAATAATAATGATAATAATAATGATAATAATTATGATAATAAAAGAAACAAAACAAAACAAAAAATAAACAATTTAAAGTTTCTTTTAAAACAGCATTTTTTTCTCTTTTTTCTTTTTTCACTGTACAACAATTTGTTAATCAAATTACCTTCTCTATTGAAGTGCATCTTGTTCAGAAAGTGAAAGTAAAATTGCAATGTAAAAATGTCACCAATTGTAAAACAATAACTATTTTGGTTTTGTTTCTTTTTTTTCTTTTTTTGGTCATCACTTTTACTTCTAATCTACATAGCAAATGCTTAATTTCATATCTTGTATTGACCATCTTTGAACTAAAACCTGAACAGAAATTCAACCATTGTGTTAAATCAACAATATATGGATATATATCTATAAAATATGTAAATATATAAATCTGATCTAAAACAGGCAATGACATCCATCACAGGAGTGTGAAAATGTGGTCCTGGGATTAAACAATTAGGAGAAACTATGTGACCACCAAGACTATCCATGCTTCAATAATCTGATTATCAAGATTTGAAAAACTGCCTGAAAAATATTGGTAAAGTCATTGTTATTTAGCTGGGACCTTAGAAAATGAACAGATTACACCAGGTATTTGGAAAATCAATCCTCAAGTTATCACCATTTTACTGTACATGTACAGAAAATTGTCAATAAAATCCAACTGTTATGAAGTAAATGAAAATGGCAACATGTAACTTTGTTTGGCCTTCCTGGATATATGCTGATCATGCGAATGAGATGAATAATGGTCATTTTATAATAATATACTTTATAGCATGATTTTCAAAGCTACGTGACAATATTCTTTTTTTTCTAGTGAACATATATTGAGTTTTGACTTTCATGTATGCTTCTTAGTATGAAATTATTACTTCAAGCCTCATTTGTGATGCTGTCTTACATCTGCATCTTAACTCAATCTTCTAGGTTAGACCAGTTGTAAGGGGTAGAATGCAAAAACTCCCAATCAGAATTTTGCTGGTTTGAATCTCACCAGGGGTTTCCAGTTACTTTCAACATTCCTCACTTTAGGCCCAAGTACTCAGTTTTGAAACCAGGAAGGAGTCATGGGATAAGTATAAAATATTCAATAACTTTCTAACCCAAATTAATGTAAAATTTTATCCTTACTTATGTAAAACAAACAAGCTCAACAAAAGTTCTTTGTCTATATGTTCTAAAAAGTAAGGCAAGTAAAGGCACCAGGCACCTCTCTATAATACAGAATTTTTTATGTTGCATGATCTCCCTCCTAAGAAATAGGGCTTGTCTTCTTGGTTCCAAATTAGTACCACACAATAAACTCAAAGACATGAAAAAAATCAGAAAAGTTCAGTCCACCTACCTGCACAGAATACATGACTATTTTGAAGCATTTTGTAACAAATGTTGGAGGTGTCCACAATGAATGGTTGTCCATGTGACTGAAATTGAATTATTAAATTCATTAAAAGAAGCAAAACTCCAAAATGTAATTTACAGGGAGAGAGACAGACAGCAATCTGCATAAATATGTTCAAAACCACTTAAAACACAAAGAACTAAGGGATTTGTAATAAACACATTCTCATAGTTTTCAGATTTAAAGAATTATAAACACACATCTGAAGGCTCTGAAATCAGATATTTTAGAAATGAAACTTTTTAGTACAGAGGAGTTGCATTAAATGATAGCTTGTACTTTGGGTTATTTGTAAGTTCTGGTATTTCACAGACTGTTTAAATTCAAAAACAGCTATGAATGTATAATATAACAAATAAACTATCAGAAAATTCACTGACTTACATCAGAATAGGTCTTAGAACTGGCTTAAGGTTTCCAAATGAAGCCCTACAAACGAGATCCCTAAATACATTTTCAGCAACCTGGGCAGGGTGCTCATCATCTTTTTGACTTTCAATGTCTACTGGCATAAACCTGAAATATACCACAAGAATAAAATTATTCCAGTAAATTCATTAAAAAAGATCTCACATGCCATTGCTATTGCTTTTGATTATACGGTCAAAACAAGAGATCAAACTTATAATATTGTGGGTACACAGTTTTCATTTACTTACCACGTTTAAAGGAGTAATAACTTTCGAATTATATTAAGAATGAAAGAATTCCATCAAATTCTAACATAAGGTAAAGTTTTAAAACCAAACCCAAAACAAAACAGCAAAAACTAAAGAAAAAAATGTGGCTCATGGGGTGACTGAACACACAGCCTTCAGTAAAAAGGTCAACACAAATTAATGGTACTGCATACTCTTCAGATAGGAGGTACTGCACTTTAACTGCATGTCTGCAGCTTTGTTTTCATCTGGCTTGCCTACTTTTTTGACAATCCTACCCTTTAAACGTGTAAAACCATTTCCCATCGTAGTGTTACTTACCCTGGGTCATGCATATTGTACAGTAAGGAGGGAACTATCTTATCCATGTGAACTGCTTCCCAGATATTAACTTGAAGTTCATCAGAGACTGTCTTCTTTACTACTCCCTGTAAACCCTTTAAACCTGCTGTTCTTATCCTGAAAAAAAGGAGTATACAGAAAATCATTTTTTTAACAACATCTTAATAAACAGCACATCTCTTAACAATGACATGCATTATGTCTTTCCTACAGAAATCACTCCATAAGTAATGAATCATTCGACAAACAAAATTTTCTCTCCAACAAACATATCCTGGTCTGAAATGGCAATTATTCTACAGAGTGTACTGTTTCATCAGTCTGGAAATTATCAAGTATTAAGAACAGCAGGGTATCTCTTATATTAAAATCTAACACTATCACCTTGTATTGAGAAAAAAATTTGAACCTATTCACCTTAAGCCATCTTTTTCCCATACACACCCCCCCTCCCCCATACTCTGCTTGGTATGCAACTTGAAGGCTGAGAGAGAAACTACTGTATCTGTTCATATACAAAACAAGATTATTCAGTAGTTTCTTGCTGAACCATTAAAATAATGACAGCACTGGCTGGGATAATTGTTTCATTTATTTAGTTTTTCTTGAGTTATACACTGGAAGCTGTTTTCATTACAGGGTTGCCAGCACTTTGGTGAAATAAAATTCCCTGACTTTTCCCTGACTTTTCACTGACCAATTCATGTTTTTCACTGACCAAAATCATCAAACACATAAACGGCCTCCTGACCTCCCCTATAGCCGTCCAATCCTCCCATTATATTTTTTGCATGTAAACTTGTATTTATTTTCCAAAATATAAAACATTTACATCAAAGTAATGATTCAAACATTGTGTTCTACTATTCTTAACTATTTCTATTCAAACACAGTGTGACTGTTGGTCAGTGAAACATGTGAAACATATGACATGAAAATCAGAAGAATCATAATATAAGCATCTGTATTAGAAATCACATAAGTCACTCTTTCCTTCCTAGTAGCAGGGCATTCCCCAGGCCGTTTTAGCGCCCCGGCAGCGGGGCGCTTGATTTTCATGATCCAAGTTACCGGGGTGCTTGAATTTCGGCTTGCACGTTGATTTTAGAGGCGGGGCGCTTGATTTTTTAGAGCAGCAGACGACTGCGTATCACTGAATTGTTACTTAATATACACAGCAGCTGTCGATCAATAAATCCCGTGTAATGAAAGGATGTATGGATAAACATGTGACTGCTAATAATGGGCCATATTTTGAAGAAGTAATTTAAAGAAATATGTTTTATGATCACGTGGCATTAATTGCTCTTGATTGAAAATTGGTTGTTTGAGCTATTATAAGTTATATAGTCCGATGCTGGGGACAGTTTTTCTCGGACAACCGACTGTAAACAAAATTTTTGCCCTGGACAACTCTCATTTTGACAGTCAGAAGTATAGGTCAACTGTCCAAAAACTCAGCCCACTCTAATAAACAGTCGATTTCTAACCATGTTGAAATTAATTCTGACATTCCATAGGCACCATGTAAGTGAAAATATCTCGGATAATCCGTTTGTCACCTGTTTTCGCGACCCCGACGTATTTTTACTTTTTGTTTAGAGAAAACTGCGTCCTGGAGACACAGCAACCTTACAAAATTTAATCTATTGATTAAGATGAATGGTCAAGATTTGATCATCTGTACCAGTTATTTTTTTTTTTTGTCATTGAGAAAGTTTCTTTTCCTCTTGAAAATTGCTATCATTCATTGCCTTCAAAAGATGTACACAGTTCAACTTCAACTTATTACTGCTAAAAGTCCATACTGACTATACCAGGCAGTTTCTGTTGAAAGTTTTCATAAGACCATAAAGGTTTCCGTCCTTCTAAATACATGTATCTGCATATTTTTTGTTTCTTTTTTTTAAATATGATGACAGAAAAAAACTATTTATTTATAATTCTCACTCAAAAACTGATTTTGGAACAACTCTGTTTTGCCATGGTCAGTTGTCCCAAACTCATTGATTATATTATTATGCACCTATTTATGATTATTTATTAAAGATGGTGAAAGATATTATAAATATGTTAATACTGAACACCTTTTGTTTGTTTAAACTCCCATTAAACTTACCCCAAAATGATTCATTTCATTGTAAGGATTAAAAAAATTTCGACATGCGGGAAGGGGGATTACCCCCTCCCGCACCCACCCCCTCACAGTTGCGCTTGGAAAATTCTCTGGGGAAGGCCCTGTAGTAGTAACACATAAAACACCAAGACTATAAGAGTAATACTTGTATGACAAAACTTAAAATTCAAACATCTCTAAACTATAAGAACAATAAACATTTAACACAGTTACTTGTATAAGGCATCATGATAAACTCCACTGATTGTGAAAACAAGAACATAGGGCTCATTTTGGCATATCATGAAATAATCACTATAAAATTAAAGACTTTGAATGAGTGAAGTAAGTTAGTGTGGCTGAATGATGTTCTAAGGTAAATAATGGGTATTATAATCACTAAGTTAACATATAATGCTTCTTAATATCACAGTTTACTGTTATTTGAATTTAATGCTTAACTGTGAGAGTGATAAAGTCAAATATTAAATGCCTAAAGACTGCCATAGCCAAGTAAGACCTTCAATGCGTATATTTTTCGACCTTTGAAATAATTTTTCCCTGACTTTTCACTGACTTTTCAGGATTTTCATTTTTCACTGACCAAATTTCAAAATTCCCTGACAATTCCCTGACCTTGAAAAAATACCCAATTTCCCTGACTTTTCAAGTCCGCTGGCAACCCTGTTCAAAGTACAGGCCCTTAGATCCAGTGAGCCCATAATCATTAAACAGTCACCTCTTGTCATGCTGAACAATCCTTTAACTTTTGACAGTCTTGGGTTCAGTTGTTCTCGAGTTACTAATCGGAAACAATTTTCAAAGAGCAAGCCCTTGTGACCTTGACCCAGTGAGCAAGTTCTACTACTCAACCTACTACCTTCTACAAATTACCAAGCAGTGTCTCTAGGCTTATGCAATCTCAAGCTGTTGGTCGGAAACCATCTAGTATACTGACAGACTTACCAAATATGAGCAAAGTTTTAAGCACTGGTTCTTTGCAGGGGGGCATAATTATGCAAATGTATGCAGATGCCAGAAACAATTTTCAAAGAGCAAGCCCTTGTGACCTTGACCCTGTGAGCAAGTTCTACTACTTAACCTACTACCTTCCACAAATTACCAGTGTCTCTAGGCTTATGCAATCTCAAGCTGTTGGTCGGAAACCATCTGGTATACTGACAGACTTACCAAATATGAGCAAAGTTTTAAGCACAGGTTCTTTGCAGGGGGGCATAATTATGCAAATATATGCAGATGCTAGAAATGAAGATGATAAATTAACAGAAAATTTATTTTTCAGCATTTCATTCAGAATAAACAATGTTGGGTGGTGAATTTTCACGTGGGTTTTTTTGTCACTTCATACTAAACAGATTTTTGTTATTTCAAATTTGTACAGCTGCTCTCTCTGTAGCTGCAGATAAGGAAGTAATGTGATTGTATAGAACAAAATTATGTTGCTGCCACTAGTTAGTCCTCTTTATTTTGTATTCATACCATAACACCTGCCCACTTGTGAATGTAAGTTTATTAATATAAAAAATAAACGAGCATAAGTTCTAGCAATATTTGATTGCATAAATGTCTATTCATTTGACTTCTGTTACATTAATTTATAAAAGCCGTTTGTAGCTAAATAAGGTATGAAAATTTCTAAACAGAAGTTAAAGCATGTGACTGCTAGCCTACTGGATATTGCCAATTTGAATGTCAAAGGAATTTGACAGCAGCTTATTATTTTAAACAACTTTCAAAAGGATAATGTCAATAGAATGCAGGTTCAAACAGCTGAATCTAAACTGATAATGTCTTGCAAAATTAAAGCAAGGTAGCTTAATCTAAGTTCCCTGCCTGGCTAACACACATCAAACAAAAAGGACTTATAAACTGCACTATTAACAGCCTTCCACTCAACACTTTTCTCTGCCCATTTTTGTGTCAACTGCCTGTGAATCAATGTAAATTCAGCCTCTTTTTGGCTGAAATCACACACAATACTGAGCCTGCTTTACATTGCCTATTTGACTTACATGTAGAGGTGTGACAAGCGTCAAGTGGCGTTGCCTTTGATGTCACAGTGTGTAATTATGAAACTTAAGTGACAATCTTTAATTATACAAGGCACATTAATGTAAAGGAGTAAGTTTTATCAAAATATCAACTGATTTAAAACTGTCTGACTCTCAGAATTTTAAGCATCAACACCAAAAAACTTTTTTCAATACTGAATCAAGCTGTACTTGTAAATAACAGCAACAATTCAGTATTTCCCTATCTTGAGGAAATTCTTTTCCCCAAATGAAATTGGTTGTGAAATAATTACATTCTGCTTGAACTTCAGTTATCACATCTGCACATTTAATGGTGAAGAAACTGTGAGAGGCAATTTATTTGCAAATGGGCTCAGACAGAATAATACCTTCTACAATTAGCAGAGAAGTGTTTTACAATAATCAAACATGCATTTCTCTAATAGGCTTTGCATGCTTTCAACATAATAAACCTAATTACAGAAGAATCTTAGAATCCATAAATCAAACTAAATATTTCAAAACTGTGACAACATATAAAACAATATGGAAGAGTTCCAAAACACTTAATGCACATTTTTGCCAGCAGTAAACTTGGGAGTAAAATATTCATTTTTTCTAAAAGATGTCTTCCAAAACATAGCACTCACAAACAGGCATCTGATATGACTGTGCCTGATGAAAAGATTGTTTGCCTTTCATTGCAATAAAATATCAGCACCACTTGATATACCTTCTGACAGCCTAAATGAGCCATCACTCAAATGATATAAAAAGATTATAATTTTTAAAACACACCTGTCCTGTAAACAGTGATGAAATCAATACTTACAACAGTAGTGAAAAGATAAACAAGTAGACTTAAGGGGCACACAAAGACAGACTAACCTCATCCTACACTGAACAGACAGAGCCAGAGTTAATCAGAAGTTACTGTTGAACAGTTCTAACATGAAAGACATACACTTCCACTTAATGAAACACAAGGATATAATCAAGAAACTATAAGAATTCAGCATCAGATTCTGAAAATGGAAAATCTGGCTACTAAATTTTACTGCTTATCAAACCAACCTAGATTTCAGACTGATCAGAATAAGGTAAGACTGCAAACAAACCAGTTATTTCTTTAATTACCTACTACTGGTGTTAAGACAAACTATTTTCTTCAGTGATGTTGTGTGACTGATGTGAAATCTTCTCTTATGAAATTAGTAAGAGTATGTGAAGAGGTATAATGTGACTAAATTTGAACTTTCTAACAAAAAAGAAAAATTGTGAACAAAGTGGACAAAAAACTGCTTATAAACATGCATACACACGCACATACAAATCATCTTACCTTTGAATGTTCACACCACTACGTCTTTTGAAAGATTAAAAGTTTACGCCTGCTTAAAACTGATATTAGCTTACACTTCCTTTTTCACAGAAAATACCTTTTTCCAGAAAAAATATTTCTCATTTTATAGAAATTTATTGCTCCAAAGTCAGGATGAAATAAAAATATGATAGCAGTTACCATTATTTAACAAGAATTAATTCATGTCAGTCAATTAATTAATTGCTTAGATAAGTCTGTTGGGAATGATTGTCACACTGTGACCTACAGGTCATGGGTTTTTTATTCTCAGACTGAAAACTGACTTCCATTACCCCTTCCTATGACACATTTTCTGATCAGAAATCAAAGAAGCTGTCATCCTGAGTAGAAAAGTTGCAAGAATTTGTGTGTTTAACAGATATCATATAAATATATCAAGTTTAGAGAATTTAATAATATGTGGTTGTTGCAAAGTTTAGCAATAGAAAATGTGACACTTCAGTCACTTGTACTTACTTGGATCTATCTGATTCAGTCTCAGTGCTACAGTGACACATAGAGCTGAACTTTGACACAAAGAAGTCATAACGTCTGTGGTATGAGGGTGTGTCTTCTTCTATGTTGGCAAACTTCACAAACTAAAATAAAAACAAAAATATTTAAGTCATCTTACCACAGAGGAGGAATCTATCACCAATTCACTGCATGCGTCTTGAACCAACACCATTGGGCCCAGGATCAGAGAAATCATGTACAGGGAGGACTAGAACCTGTGATTCTCAGCTTGAAAGACAGGTGCTCCACCAACTGAGCTACTGGTGAGGGTTGGTGACAGCATGCTTAAATTACAATATCAGAGATATTGGTCTAGTAACATATTTCCCAGCTCTAATAAAATGTGTCTTCCATTCTCAGACATGAAACATAAAATTCAACGCAAGCAATGACGCATACAAAGTATCGGTAACTGACTAAAATCCACGCTGGTGCAAATTTAGCAGTGTCGGAGAAACAATGTACCGAGTGCAGGACTAAAACCCAGAACCTCATGCTTTCGTGTCAGGTGCTCTTCCGAGCTACCAAAGATGGTCACAGAACAATAATAATAATATCAACAGTATCAATACAGCAATGACTTGACTGATATATACCCTAACATTATACAATTACAGCTACATGCACTTTGACTGTTAACTGCTTTTTTTTCATCAATTAAAAATATAAAAACTTTGAATATTTTTTTTGTCTTTTTACCTATTATAATAAAGTCATAACAAGTGGAATTAAAGTAAACCAATCCATTTAAGCTTACTGATGCTGTAGCAAGGATCTGTAACTCCACTTCATCACACTCCAGAAGTTTCTGCACCATCTTGAGAAAGCTCTCAACAAACAAGTTTAATGAGTAGTCATGGCAGGACACTAGTAGCTGGTCCAGAGCATCCATGGCTATCTTCACAAGCCTGTGAAAATATGAAGGCTGCTTATACTAAATTTCAAGGGTTTATTGCTAAACTATTGTAATTCTAACAAAATTGTAGTGAATTAACTTATAAACTTGCTTTTATTTCTTATTTTATACCTCTTTAAAATTAAGAGACAACTGACAATCAAAGTACTGCAAGCCTTATAATGCTTTGATACAAAAAAATGATTCCAATATCTTTCACATATGAAACGTTATTCCTTCAGATCAGAGTTTTGATTTTTGATCCAATTAATTTTACCAAATTCAGTGGAAAGCCTTTCCTAAAACATCAATGCCTCTCTTCAATAATTAAATGTTAGTCATCCTCAGTTCAGGGCAAATCTCGTGTTATGAATCTCTGCATGAAAACTCAGAAGATGGCAATAGCAGCCATGCATGTTTCTGCTGGAATACTTTTGACCATGTAGGTAGAATTAAAAACATTTTCATGTTTTAATACTTCTTCTATTTTGTTTTTGTTTAAAAACAATAAATAAACACAACTGTTACAATTTATAGGTGGATGTTAATATAATTTGAAAATGACCAAGTGTTAATATTCACCAGCAGGTCCAGCCTTTTCCTGGTTCACAAAAACAAAGGAGCTTTTAACTAAAAGCCATAAATCAATCCAGAAATTACCTACTAATAGGTTTCAAAATTATAGATGAGCCTGTCTAGGCATAAGGTTAAATGATATTTGATACCAAGCATAAGGCAAAGATAAGCAGTCGGTGATCAGAAACAACAAAGCAGCAGACATCTATGCTGACAGGACATCAGATCTTAATTTCATGAAAATTAATGAGAATAATATAAGAAAGCAAAAAGTAATAGCTTTGAGTCTGTGATACATGCTAAGAGCTGTCTTTTATTTAGATGATTTATAGGCACTCTCTGTGCACATTCAATCACAACATAATTCATCATAAAGAATTTGAATGTCAGTTCAAAAATAATACATTTGTATAAATTTAGTTTAATCCTAATTAGAATGTGTTCCATTGATTAGTAGTACCATCACTTAGTGAACAAACTCCTAAAATTAATAAATGTCTTATAATTAAGCAGACATTTTGCTTTTCATCTGCAGCCAGACAAACATTTGCTTTCATTTGTAGCTTGAACATTTTTTTTTTACCTGCGGCCAAGAAATACTCCATCTACAACACTATAGATTTTGTCTGACAGTTTTCAAGACTGACAAAGAGTTTTCACAACATCAGTGTTTTGTTTTTATGATCAGTCCATTAGACAAGAGACACCTTCTTGATTTGTATTTAATGCCAAGTATGCCAGATAATTAATTTTAGTATTTATTCCTTTCTAAAAGTCAATTAAAAGCCCATTCTTGATGGCTTGAAATATTGTGACTGTGACAGACATTTGGAGCATGGGGAAATTCAAGCCATTTAATGGGATGGTATTTTGATAACAGCTCTGATTTTATGAATTAAATAGCTTTGAAATGTGATGGTATTTTGATAACATTAGCTCATTTTTATGAATTAAATAGCTTTGAAATGAGATGGTATTTTGATAACATTAGCTCATTTTTATGAATTAAATAGTTTTGAAATGTGATGGTATTTTGATAACATTAGCTCATTTTTATGAATTAAATAGCTTTGAAATGAGATGTTTCTTTTAATATGTCTTCTTTTAACATTGCAGAATTTCTTCAGTAAATCATACTGATCTAATATTTCTTGACTAAAAATGTTTAAGGATATCTTATTAATTATTATTTTCAAATTGCCATTACAGAACATTAGAAAGTTGGCAATAATGAAGATAAATGAGTTATTAAATCATACACCAAAGGAAAATGTACAATCCTATTTCTGTTTTGGTTTATTACATAGGTTACAGTATCACAGTCTAAAAATGAATTATTTTTTTAAAAAACATTTTACTAAATATCTACAAGGATGTGAGTTTTTTTTTTCTTTTTTTTTTTTTCCATTTCTAGGGGTTGTATGCTCATTGATACTGCCACCCATGGTTTATTATATATCTTTTCAGTGATTTTTGCCTGAAAAACTTTTTGGTCAAGGTCTTTTTGTGCTGCATCAGTCAATTTCTTAAATGCAAAGGGTATACTATAATAACCTTAATTAAGAATCTGACCCTTGAAAACAAAAAAAAAGGTAAAATTATAATGCCTGGACCATAAAAACTCCATGAGCCTTGTGCATTGCAACTTTAAGCTTATATTCTTTATAGAAATATAGGGAGAAAAAAATCTGGACCAAGCAATCCACTGCTAGGCATTGAAGAAATAAAAAAAAAACAAGAGCTGTCGTTGTAAACAGACATATGCCCCCAACACCCAATTTTTAGATAGAAGGCATTTGAAGTCGAAAGAGTAAACTTGACCTCAGTACATCTCATCTAGTGGCCTATGCAAATGCAAGGACTTTAAGTTTAAGCACTGGCACTTGAATAAGATATTAGTAGACACAAAGTCTTTAATAACATAATATTTGTACGATATATTCTGCATTCTCCATGTCTATTAAGGTTTACTTTTCTGAAATGTAGATGTCTTAGTCAAGGATATGGGATTTTATTTTACAAAAATGTATGTATGAAATAAAATAATTACAGTAAAAGATTTGTCATTCTGACATCTAATTATCAAAAATTTAATCAGTAAACTTTTAAATAAGGTGCAATATTATAAGAGAAAACTGTTACTGCATACTGCATTATAATGAGAATGACGTTTCGAAGCCCAACTGTGACCTTGACCTTTGAGGTACAGACCTGGGTCTTGTGCAAGACACGTCGTCATAATGTGCAACAAATTTATGCCAAATTATTTTAAAATCTATCCATAAATGACAAAGAAACAGACCATCACTGCATTATCATAAAAAAAAATGATACTTGAAGCCTTAGTGTGACCTTGACCTTTGAACTACAGACCCAGGTCTTGCGCATGACATGTCGTCTAATTGTGCCACACATTTATGCCAAGATATTTTAAAATCCAATCATGAATGACAAAGAAACAGACCGGACACGACCATCACTGCATTATCTCAAAAATGACCTTTGAAGCCTAAGTGTGACCTTGACCTTTGAGCTAGAGACCCAGGTCTTGTGCATGACATGTCGTCTAATTGTGCCACACATTTATGCCAAGTTATTTTAAAATCCAATCATGAATGACAAAGATACAGACCGGACATGACCATCACTGCATTATCTCAAAAATGACCTTTGAAACCTAAGTGTGACCTTGACCTTTGAACTAAAGACCCAGGTCTTGCGCATAACACACCATCATAATGTGACACACATTTATGCCAAGTTATTTTAAAATCCAATTGTGAATGACAAAGATACAGACCAGACACAACCATCACTGCAATATCTCAAAAATGACCTTTGAAGCCTAAGTGTGACCTTGACCTTTGAGTTAGAGACCCAGGTCTTGTGCATGACACGTCGTCTTATTGTGCCACACATTTATGCCAAGTTAATTCAAAATCCACCTTATAATAACAAAGTTATTGACCGGACTAGAAAAATGCGGACGGACAGACGGAAATACGGACAGAAGGACAGACGGGTCAAAAACTATATGCCTCCCTTCGGGGGCATAAAAAGAGTTTATGCCATCAAGACAGTAAATACATATTATATTATATAAGTACGTATGCTAGTACAAGTTCAAAGGATTTCTGTTGTCATTTGTGTTGACACTAAAATTTCATTATTAAATGTTGTGATTTAGGTAGAATTTAGTGGATTTATACAATATGTCTCTGCCTATAATGAGTTGATCCTAATTATCTAGAATATAGTTACTTACTTTTATATTTTAAAAGTCAGTGTTTATTAAGTTATTATGTTAAAAAGTGGAAAATATTTAAAATACCATTTTTATTCTTCTAAGAAAAAGTATAACACCGAGTTAACTGAAAGATCTGTTGTTTATTTCAATGTGACACTTCCTCCAGTTTAGCCCGTTCTTAAAACCTGAAATTACCTAATAACTCTGTTGTCAGTCTGATTTACAAAAGGATAAAAATAACAAATTCTGAATGAAAAACTAAACAATTCAAGTCTGAATTCTCTATGCAGCAGAAAAAAAATCAAATAGATTATTTTTTGTCTGAGAAAGCAATGAATGTTCAGCTAGAAACAAGAATAATAAGTAATGGTATTAATGATATATGTCTGAGAGTACAGCATTCACAAAGATCAGCAGCACAAAATTCATACATCTAAGATTGCACATAGCCAATTTCTGTCAAGAATACAAAGTGGAAATCAATGGAAAAAGATAGCTGAACAAATTTTCACAGCAGTTTTCTGTCTTGAGCTGTTCTTTATACAAAGTTCTTCCATCAAGAAATATAGTCATCAATAATGAATAGATATCAGTTTCAGCCAACATCAAAGGTTTAAACCTTACTGAAATCGAAATACAGTAAAACCTGTTTATAAAGACCATTTCAAATTTTAAACAAAAACTGTCATGCAATATGACAAAATGCATTAAATCATGTATTGGACAGAAGAGCACAAAGGATTGACTGAAAATACCTGTCTTTTAAGTATTTATTATTTAATTTAAGGGTAAGAATGAACATAATGTATAATCATATTAAATGTTAAATACTTGTTGTAGGTGCCCTCTTTATAATACAAATGTACAAGAAAGTCTATCTGAATTAATCACAAACAGATAGTTCCTTCTGTTCCTCAGAATATATAAATTTCCAGGTTATTTGGACTGAAAGTGTAACCTCTAGAATGTTAACAAGGCTTTTACATATTTGGGCTCTCTGACCTAGTTCTTGAACCCAGATGAGCCATATTCATACATAAGCTAGAAATCATTGAAATAACCTTTCTGACAAATGTCCACCTTTCTGACAAATGTCCAGGATATTTGGACTGAAAATGTTGCCTCTTGAGTGTTTACAAAGCTTTTTCATATTTGGGCTTTGTGACCTAGTTTTTGACCCCAGTAAACAAGGTTTTTCTATTTTTGGGCTCTGTAACCTAGTTTTTGTAAACAAGGTTTTTCTATTTTTGGGCTCTGTAACCTAGTTTTTGAGGCGAGATGACCCATATTCAAACTTTTTCTAGACATCATTGAAACAACCTTTCTGACAAATTTCCAGTATATTTGGACTGAAAAAGTTGCCTCTAGAGCATTAACGAGGTTTTTCTATTTTGGGGCTCTGTGACCAAGTTTTTGAACCAAGATGACCCATATTCGAACTTGAGATAGAAATCTTTGAAACAACCTTTCTGACAAATATACAGGATATCTGAACTGAAAAAGAAGCCTCTAGAGTAATAACAAGGTTTTTCTATTTTTGGGCTCTGTGACCTAGTTTTTGATCCCAGATGACCCATGTTCAAACCTGAGCTAGAAATTATTGAAATAACCTTTCTGACAAATCTACAGGACATTTGGACTGAAAATGTTACCTCGAGTGTTAACAAGGTTTTTATATATTTGGGCTCTGTGACCTATTTTTTGACCCCAGATGATCCATATTCGAATCAGAGCCAGAAATCATCAAAATAACCCCTCTGACAAATTTCCAGGATATCTGGACTCAAAATGTAGTCTCTAGATTGTTAACAAGGTTTTCCTATTTTTGGGCCATGTGACCAAGTTTTAATCCCAGATAACCCATGTTCAACTCGTCTGAGTAATCACTGGGACAAACATCCTGACTAAATTTCATGACAAATGAGGTAAAAATGTGACCACTAGAGTGTTAACCAACTAGATGTGGACGTCCAACGGACATTAATATCTCACCATGAGCCTATGGCTCAGGTGAGCAAAAAAGCACAAACATTTACAAAAATACATGTAAATTTTATACAGTTCATCTCTTAAAAGACCACTAACTGAAAGATGCCACTTATGCCTCTTCTAGTGAAAAGTGCATCATTACTGAAAAAAATCTGCCATGCCTTAAGTGGGACATTAAAGAAAGTTGTATATATCTCTCTAATACTCTTCTAAGCAAATGATTTATTTCATTTCCAGTAATTTGGAGAAACCAAGGCTGGCTTGCTTCTTCAAAAAGATGTAAACAACATATACACAGAGTCACACCTTGAAACACAAACATTAATATGCCATTTGACAGTTTAGTGCCTAAGTGATTAAATAAACAGCTAAAATCTCAAACTATAATCATAACAGCTCTGTTCTAATAATTCAAACCCTGATATTACACTGCAGACTGAAATGTTTTCAAATTTAAAACTTGCTTAAAAACTCATTGATACCCCTATAATTTATAAAACAAGACATTTTCACTAAAGATCAAAAAGCACAGTGAAGTTCATCACCTTGTTTAAGCAAATACTTAATTACCCTTACTTTGACCTTGACCTTTGCTTTCAAGACTGTTTTCCAGCATGTGAAACAATTCTTTGTATGTCTGTTTTAAGTTTTGCAAGATGATACTATGAAATAATATTTATAAATTCATCCTTAATCCTAGTTGTGACCTTGACCCTGTATGAACTACCTTGTTGTTTTAATTTATATTAGGCCTGGCCAAAATCAAAACGTATAAAAAGCTATTGCAAAAATTCAAAGATTTCAAACAATTAAAAGAATTAACCTTGATCTTTGACCTACAGATGACCTTGATCAAACTAACATTTTGGAGGAGCTGAAATGGAAGCTTGAGAGAAGGGTAGGGTGTTCTTTAATAGATGCTTATCCCCTTCCCCCCACCCCTATCTAATATTGACCAATGAAAATCAAGGCCTTGGAAATATGTAAAACATTTTATCTCACTCTCTTTGCACATTACAACAAAGCTGTGAAAAGGGGGAACACCAGGTCAGACTTGTGTTCGTACAGTTCAGCTCTTCAGGGACCAAAGTGTGTCTACTTCAAACCTTCGTGTAGATCAGGAGGATCTCATGTTAGCTGGGTTGAGTTTTACCCTACTCTAGAGCTCCATGTGAACTGACCCTTAGAGTGCATGTGGATATCCTCTTTAGTTTTATTTCATTACATTTATTAAGATTAAAAAATCCAAATTATTAAAGCATGGACATCAATTTGTAGTAAACATGGATACTGTATTCATAATTATTTAACTTTAAATTAAGATGATGCATTCTCTGAGTATGTCCCATAAAGTTTTATCACACTTTAAACAAGTCACAGACTAAAAATGATTAATGAAATATTTGCATAGTATTAGCTATCTTGTAAAACTTAATTTGAACAATCTAGAACTGCAAAAAAACTACAAACAACTTTTTCACATAAGATGAGTGTGGAAGCTCTATATAATGTTTTAAGAAGTCCAGTTGAAAATGTACTTTTTATTTCAATATACTTATTTAAATATCTTAGATGTATTTAACTCACCTCAGATCTTTGCTTAATCCTGCAGAACTCATATTACAAGTAGCATAAAAATTTATAGAAAGATTTCATGAACTTATCCTATCATAATACCCTCATATTGAATAGTATATAGTAATTATAATGTTTACCACAACATCTGAACAACTTCAGCTGTTGTTATTGCACTGCATTTAAGTGCAATGGTTTTCTATAGTTGTTCTCTAACAGCCTAATCTGTTCCATTAGAACAAATCAATAAGAAAGGAGTGATCTGGAAAATAGAAATTTGAGCAGGAAGTTTATAATATGACTTTTAACCTTACTCAAAGCATTCACCTGCACTCAATCTCTCTGTTTTATTGCTCAGTAAAAAAACAGCCAACATGACTTTATCAAATCATTCAAGTGTCAGATGGAACTCCAGGTAAGTGCTTTTGGTGAGTGAGAAAAGATAGCTTTTCATCATTTTAACAGTAATTTACTGCTGGTTCCTAATTCTTACACTCATTTCCAGTAAGACCTTCTCTTAAACTACTTTCTATTTTGCTTGTCAATGAACCAAATGATGTGCGGTGCAAAAAACCATGTGGCCATGGTGGGACTCGAATGCAGGACCCTTTGCGTGCTTGTCAGGTGCCCTACCATCTCAGCTACATGTATCTCACTACAGATGACAGAACATTAAGATTTTAACTAATCTTTGATCTTCAGGTCCCTAACTGACAGATTCCACTACTCTTTTAGAATTAGCCCAAGAATACACAGACCATAATCTTGAGCCAATGTCATGGGATCAGAAAAAACATAACCAAGGAGGGACATTCCTGATAACAAAATTATCTCCCTTACTCAGATAACATCAAAGGTAGATCAAATTGCACATTAGTCCTTTCATTTGGAATCCTCTAACTTTATCCTTGTTTCTCTTTGTGATGGTCGACTTTTAGTTGTGAAAATATCACTTGTATAATAAATAAAAAATTAAGATTATCAAAAAACAAACATAATAGTGTTAACAAAACATGTTGCAAATAATTAGGCTTAATTATCACCATACCAAACAAGAGGGCCCTGATGGCCCTAGATCACTCACCTGAATATTTTGGCTGTAGGTTTGCAGTTAAAAGTATTTCATGTTTTAATTGAAAATGTGTAAGTAATGTAAATATAAATATGTAAATATGTAAAATATCAGTCAATAAATAAAGGCTCTATGACAGAAAGTAGAAATATCTATCATAAGCTATGGTGACCTTGACCTTGACTCAGTGACCTAAAACCCTACCCATGGGTAGAGGTCCATGCAAGGGTCCTATATACTGAATATCAAAGATATCAAAGATATTAGTCTTTAAATGAAGGCTCTATGAGGTACAGTATATAAACCTATTTTTAGCTTCGGTGACCTTTAACCTAATCTAATAATTCGAAAAAAGCTTGATAAAGCTTGTTTCATACCAAATCTTAGATCCCAGGGCCTTGTTGTTTCAGACAAGAAGATTTTTAAAGTCTTACTATATAAGCAAATGTAAAATCAAATGACCCCTGGGTAGGGGCCAAATATGACCCCAGAGGCATAATTTGAACAAACTTGGTAGTGGTCCACTAGACAATGCTACATACCAAATCTTAAGGCTCAGGGCCTTGTGGTTTCAGACAAAAGGATTTTTAAAGGTTCACTATATAAGCCTATGTAAAATCCATTGACCCCCGGGGCAGGGCCAAATTTGACCACAGGTGTATAATTTGAACAAACTTTGTAGAGGTCCACACGACAATGCTACATACCAAATCTTAAGGCTCAGAGCCATGTGGTTTCAGACAAGAAGATTTTCAAAGTTTTCTCTATGTAAAATAAGTTGACCCCCGGGGCGGGGCCAAATTTGACCCCAGGGGCATAATTTGAACAAACTTGGTAGAGGTCCACAAGTAAATGCTACATACCAAATTTTAGATCTCGGGGCCTTGAGGTTTAAGACAAGAAAATTTTTAAAGTTTTACTATATAAGCCTTTGTAAAATCCATTGACCCCCGGGTAGGGGCCAAATTAGACCCCAGGGGCATAATTTCAACAAACTTTGTAGAGGTCCACACGACAATGCTACATACCAAATCTTAAGGCTCAGGGCCTTGTGGTTTCAGACAAGAAGATTTTTAAAGTTTCACTATGTTAAATAAGTTGACCCCTGGGGTGGGGCCCAATTTGATTCCAGGGGCATAGATCCACTAGACAATGCTACATAACAAATCTTACGGCTCAGGTCCTTGTGGTTTCAGACAAGAAGATTTTTAAAGTTTCACTATATAAGCCTATGTAAAATCCATTGACCCCCGGGGTGGGGCCAAATTTGACCCCAGGGGCATAATTTGAACAAATTTGATAGAGATCCACTAGACAATGCTACATACCAAATCTTAAGGCTCAGGGCCTTGTGGTTTCAGACAAGAAGATTTTCAAAGTTTTTCCTTTAAGTTACCATAGCAACCAGAGTGCTTGATGGAATTGAATTCCTTGAACAACTTTGGTAGAGCTTCATGCAAGGAACATCCCAAGCAAGTTTCATCAAATGGGGGACATCAGTGGATTATCTACCCTGAATACTCTCTAATATTAACTTGGTCCTTCCATTTGGATTCCTCTGCTTTCATCGCTGTTTTCCTTTATGGTATGGTGATAATTACACCTTAATATTTGCAACAATAGTAGTCAGATTAAACATTTAGTTTGAAAATATGTTTTGTTAGCACATAAAGTTTGTTTTTTTATATTCCTAACTTTTTATTTAATATGTAAGTGACAATTTTCACAACTGAAAGTCAAGACTATCACAAAGAGAAACAAGGATAAAGTCAGAGAATTCCAACTGAAAGGACCAAAGTGCAATTTGGATTACCTCTGATGTTATCTGAGTAAGGGAGATAATTTGTTATCAGCAATGTCTCTCATTTGGCTTAGAGGTTTCAGAGGAGATGTCGTTTGAATGAAATTGTTGACGGACGACGGACAAAGACCGGTCACAATAGCCCACCATGAGCCAAAGGCTCAGGTGAAGTAAAAATTAATAATGATGAAAGCAGAGGAATCCAAATGAAAGGACCAGTGTAATATCAAAGAGTATTTAGGGTAGATAATCCACTGATGTCCTCAATTAAGTGTGGCTCAAACCTGAGAACTCCCCATCTGCAAGTCATGTGCTCTGCCATTCATGAAATATGCAATAAAAATGCGACAAATAAATAATACTAACCATATTTTGCGGTTCTTTTTCTTTTTGACCATCTAAGTATAAATTTAAACAGAAAAGGGAATTACTCAATTCTGATACTGGTTACCAAGAAAACACTTTGTCCCGTGAATTAATTAAACACTCTGATTTTTTTTAGGTAAACTACGTCGAGAAGTTCAGTGGAAAGTTTGTTTTGTGTGATTTTTGAGGCAGAGTTATTCGAACTTTCGAATGTAAAATGATCTGATCATTTCAATGCTAAAATGAAGAATTTTACCATCCCTGCTTTAAATGCTAGATGGGTATATCCAAACTGAATATTAGACTAGTCCATTTTACTTGTGGGTAAGTGTTAATAACTTCCACCAAAAACATCTCTGATTAAATGACTTGCTTTTAGAATAAAAAGCAGATCTTGTAGGACTGTATGAACAAAAATGAGATAAGTTTTTAATGAACTGTTTTTCAAATTCTGATTAAATGTTGCTTGAAGAAAAAAGCTTCTTGATTGCAAGCTCTCACACTACATCTGGTTACAAAATAAGAAAACAAGAAAGCAGAAAATCTGTCTGATTTCCAAGTTCTAACAAGCACTACATTCAAATGAACACCATGCCCCCAGCAGGGCCTCGATCAAGCAGACAGACCATACACAATATGCTATCCCTCCTGGAGCATAAAATTTTTCTCAAGAGCTCTCAGAAGAATTACAAATTCTATGCCAAATAAGAAAGATCACTCTTTGTACAGACTAAAGTTAAAGATGAAATTTCATGGCAAGATGCTGTGCTGTAATGCATCTTAACATGCAAATCTTTCAAAATAACATCTCATTTACAGAGTAACAGTTTTCAAGGAAAAGTCATAATCTTTGGGAAATCTTTTGATATATATCTTTTGGGTGTTGTAAAAAACAGTATGACATTTAACAATGGTAGGAGACTAAATTAACAGAAAAGAGTTGCAGATAACACTCCCAGGAGTTCCGTATTTGTTCCTTTGTAATATCCCTGCAATCTTTATGTAAAATAAAAATATTCCTGGAATGCAGATTTCCTGATCATTCTTCTTCCTGATTTCTGTCTAGCAAGAAGATTTTCTGCTGATTCATTAAATACCAACTAAACATTGGCTAATTTTACATGTTATCTATGAATTCCAGGAAGATTCCTTTACAGACAAAAAAGCAATCTTTAATCAAGTAATTTTGTTCTTTTATCATGACAACCTGAAAACTTTAAGTAGTTTTGAAAGTAGTTATCATTAGCAATACAACAGTCAAGGAAAGTATTTTCTGACAGGACCAAAATTTTCCAAGAAATCATATTTTGTCAAGAATAGAGATCATTTGTTATTTTATTTAGACAAACATTCTTTTTATCTGAAAGGACCAAAATTTTCCAAAAAATCATATTTGTTGAGAATAGAGATCGTCTGTGATTTAATTTAGACAAACATTCTTTTTATCTGAAAGGACTACACTTTTCTAAGAAATCATATTTTGTCAAAAATAGAGATTGTGATTTTATTTAGACAAACATTCTTTTTATCTGCCATCTAGAAAAAGACATTGACAGAAACCCATGGTTGTTGATTCCATTTCTCTCTATATAGTATTATACAAACTGGAACAGACAGAGCAACAATATTTGGATTCTGGGGATGTGAAAATGTCATTATATATCATCCAACAAATAAAAGTTCTTGTCAGCTGACTGCCAAGTCTAAGAGTTTAAGAGTTCTGGGTCGAATTTTACAAACAAACCTGGAATAATTTCATCTTATTCTGGCCCTTTTAAATTAATTCTGCAGTCTAACATTTTCCTAGAATCTATGTTATCAATTACATGTACTTGCCAATAAACACCACAAATTTTTTAGTAGTTGTGTTTAATAACACTGACTGCAATTTAGTGAAACAACAACTATTTATTGCAATTATACACATGTACTCTGAAATAAAGAAGTAGATAGTGGACCTGCGTTTGGTAGAAATAAACCAGGGCAATCAGGGATGGCACTGCCAATCACTCACTAGTGAAACATACCACCAAACATGCCAATAAAAACTCAGCCTGAACAACTAAATGTCATTCAGTAAGATCAGGCTACTTAATCAAACTTTATGAATAATTCAATAACAACAGATCTTGTTCAATAAATAACAGAAACTCAATAAATTATGTTTTTCTATCTCCATGGATAGCATAAATTGTCTTCTGTCTTCAGCTTGGCTTACAGAAACAAGAGCACTGCTGGGCGGAGCGTTATATGCCCAAATGGTGTTTTTTCTAAGTATGATGTATCTGTGATAAAAGGAAGGAAACCTTAGACTTTGGAATTAAATAATTTGCTTTAAATTTTGAATTTTTTGTTTTTGATTTACAATATTTTGACTTTTAACATTTTATAATTTTAATTTTAGAATTTTATAGATCTTTAACATACCTGAATTTTAGGTTTTATAATTTGTTTAAATGTCAGTCTTTCAGAAGTTGTTGCTGTGATGCATGGTTATCAAGTTATAGTGCAGAAATACTGATTATTTAGTTGATTGTCACCTTGACCTTTTATGTACTTATCCCAAACAGTATAGGGGTCATGTAATCAATGATGGCAATCATCCTAAGAAATTTGAAGTCTGTATGGGAAGTAGTTGCAGAGTTATACAGCATAAATGCTTTTCAGTGTTTAGGTCATTGTGACCTTGACATCTGACCTACTGATCCTAAGATTTTTCTCAATGTAATCAATCATCATATGAAGTTTTAAGTCTGTATGACAAATGGTTATAAAGTTTTACAGCGGAAATAGTTATCAGTGTTTAAGTCACTGTGACCTTGACCTATTGACCCCCAAAATCAATAGGGGTCATTCACTCAATGTGTGCAACTATTATAAGAATTATGAAGTCTCTGTGACAAATGGTTGTCCAGTTACAGAGTGTAAATGATTCTAAACGTTTAGGTCACTGTGACCTTGACCTTTGACATACTGACCCCAAAATGAATTTGGGTCATCCACCCAATGTGTGCAATCATGATAAGAAGTTTGAAGTCTCTATAACAAATGATTGTCAAGTTACATGGCGGAAATGGTTTTCAATGTTAAGGTCACTGTGACACTGACCTTTGAGCTACTGACTCCAAAATCAATAGGGGTCATCCACTCAATGTGGACAATAATTATATGAAGTTAAAAGACAGTAGGCCAAAGAGTTACTCAAGTTATCCTCCAGAAACCAAATTGCTAACGGACAGATGGACGGACAGACAGACGCCCAGGATCATGTACAGGGATCATTGTCTCAATGTAATCTATCATCATATGAAGTTTGAAGTCTGTATGACAAATGGTTATAAAGTTTCATAGCGGAAATAGTTTTCAGTGCTTAAGTTACTGTGACCTTGACCTACTGACCCCAAAATCAATAGGGGTCAATCACTCAATGTGTGCAACCACTATATGAATTTTGAAGACTATGACAAATGGTTGTCCAGTTACAGAGTGTAAATGATTCTAAACATTTAGGTCACTGGGACCTTGACCTTTGACAACTGACCTCAAAATGAATAGGGGTCATCCACTCAATGTGTGCAATCATGATATGAAGTTTGAAGTCTCTATAACAAATGATTGTCAAGTTACATGGCGGAAATGGTTTTCAATGTTAAGGTCACTGTGACATTGACCTTTGAGCTACTGAATCCAAAATCAAAAGGGGTCAACCACTCAATGTGGGCAATAATCATATTAAATTAAAAGACTGTAGACCAAAGAGTTATTGAAGTTATCCTCCAGAAACCAAATTCTAATGGACTATGGACTACGATGACATATAATAAACATTTAGTGGTCCATTGAGAAACAATAAAATGGCATTTTCTTTATTAATATTTGCTTCAATCTTTCATGAGTGTAAACCATGCTCATCATACATAAACACTTCATTATAAAGATGAATACTTCTAATTAAGACTATATAATTGCTTTTTATCATCTCTGTTGACATGAAATGTTTATCATTACAGTATTCCTAACAATATTAAAGGAACATGCCCGATATACTGCATATGTATTTTTATTCACTCATTCTTCTTAAAATGGATAAAAAAATTCCTGTAAAAAAATATTTGATAAAAATGTCTCGTTAGAACAGATAGACAGTAAGAAGGAGTTAATTTATAAAATAACTGGTTATCCATCTAAAAACTCAGTACAACAACTCTATATAAAGACTAGTTTTCATGCATCCAGTTTACCTATTATAAAACTTTAAATTTATGACTGACGACCTTGACATCTTTATTTCATTCAATATCATTCAGTTTTATATGAAACTGAAGTAAATGGAAAAATGTAAATGTAAGGGTAAACCTCTGTAGGTCATTATATGGACCTATACCAGTGCAGAAAGTTTAGATAAGTCTTTATCCTTAAATTTCACAGGCTTCATGTCTCTTCATTTATAACACATATAAATAAACCCCTGAATTTCACTGAGAATGAAAGAAAAGTCTAGCAATCGAAGTTCAATGCACGTGTATATGATGGTTTTCAGAGTGAGCTAGCTTTCCTCATTCCTGTATCTTTGCAAGATTTTGTGATTACAATAAAACTATGAACAGCAATAATGAATGCATACATTAAGACACCATCTGAAATGTTTAACTGTTACAGTAAATTGTTTAACCTGGTGGTATAAGTCAGTGATATGTTTGTTTACAAAAAAATAAATGTTTTGTATCATTCAAAACAGTAAAATCAAAGACAATTCGACCCATACTTCACGAATGTTGAGTTACAAGTCCTAAATATTTAGTGTCTTTCACCGCCAAAACAAATTGACATGACTGCTAAAAGTGAGAATTTCTCTCAAAAGCAATAATTTCCCCAAAATTCATTCAATAATACTAGAAAAGGCAGTTTTAGACACAGGAATATATCCTGCAATATTTTCTATAGTATCTTACCAAATAATTATGGCAAAAAACTCTTTTTATAAGTAGAAATAGCTATTGAAATTTTGTTCAAGTATAGAGGAGAGGAAGTTTCAACAGATCTATGTTCATAAGATTTAAAGGTTCATTTTTTTAACTTTTAGAGAGGCATTTTATAAACTATGGTATACACTAATATCCAAATTCAAAATTAAGAGGTAGTCTCATTTAAACAAACATTTGAAAATTTAAAATCTTGATTACTTAAGGAGTGTGGATTAACTCATATGCTTGCAAAGATAACTGCAAAGCTTGAAATGATGTATACCTAATCATTAATTTCAATACTTTTTCATTAGTAGGCTTTAAAAAATGTTGGTACATCATTATATTAGCAATTTGTTGCATCCTGGGTAACCCAGGTTATTTATCATACCAGAAAAATACCCCCACGGTATAAAATGTAGTTTATATGGAATGTGTGCTGTGGGTGCCAACGATGTATTGTTTAGGTCATATTGAACATTCGGCACATTGAGATGATAATATTAATAACAATAATAATAATAATAATAAAAGAAACAAAACAAAATGAAACAAGAACTGTCACTGAAACATGGCAATGCTCCCGAAGTGGTGCTTTGACCTTTGCGCTGAGGACAAGATGAAGGTAAATTGTAGATCCTTCAAAAGAAGAGGATTTTTTTCTGGAAATTTGACCTCAAGATCAAGGTCATTTAGAGGTCAAAGTCATAAAAAATGTCATTTGGAAGATCTCTTTCAGGAGCTATTGTATACAAACATGAACTGAATAAAAAGAAAAGAAGGTCATTAAGGATCTACATAAATATATAGGATATTTGGAAGATCTCTCCCAAAGGGTTGTTGTGTGCAAACATGAACTAAATCTATTTCATGATAAGTGAGTTATAGGGCAATATTAAGTATTTTTGACAACTGGACCTTCAAGATTAATGTCATTCACGGGTCATATAAATATATGTCAGTGGGAAAATCTTGCCAAAGGGGTATTTTTGTTCAAGTATTAAGTAAATCCATTCACTAATAGGGAAGTTATGGGCAATGTTAAAGTTTTGGACATAATGATGAAATGACTGACAGATGGACAGTTCAAATACTATATGCCCCTCTTTTGTTGAAAACAGCAGAAAAATTTTCTTTTGAAACTTTTTTTTTTCTTTTACAGTACGACAATTTCCAGATCTAGTCAACTTCCCAAATGATGTGCACTGTTATGATCAATAAATCACCGGTTAAAACAAGAACTACACATGTACAATGTATTTAGGCTTTTTTTTTCAATAATATGAGTTTGCGAGAGAGCAAAAAACAGGTGTGCCATGATGTAGTATCCTACTATTGTTTTTGTTAATAATTTTATATTAACTTCTCATTTTCATAAAATATTTCCTTCATTTAAGCTTAATTTCTTAACTTGTAATAAGCATCTTTTAAATTAAAACCTGTTAAGTAATTTGCACACCATGTACACCTCTTGTAAATTATATATTTTTTAAATGTATTGAGAATGTGGTTCTTAGATTAAATGACCAGTAAAGTGAAAGAAAAAGAACAAAGGGCCCAACAAGCACACTTGATTAAACAGATAATTGAGATTCCAAAAATTGCATGAAAAACTAGACCTAACACTAAATGTGATTAATACCCCCTGCAAGACTGCTTCAGAACTGAGGAAGTTATTAGAAACAAAATAGTACGTAAAAGAATTGAAATAGAGTTATGGCTGTGAGCAATTAAAGACAGTTGTGGTTCTTGTACACTGCATTTCCTTTCACTGTGGTTGACCATTGTATGAAGTTGCATTGAATTCCAACCAGTAGTTTTCAAGTTATGCTCCGGACAAGAAAAAAATAAAGGGCAATAACTGTGCAAATAATGAAGACAGAATTATAGCTCTTGTGCAATACACTTCCTCTAGTTGTGCTTGACCATTGTATGAAGTTACACTGAATTCCAACCTGTAGTTTTCAAGTTATGCTCCAGACAAGGAAAACCAACAAAGGGCAATAACTGTACAAATAGTGAAGATGGAATTATAGCTTTTGTACAGTGCACTTTCTGTCATTGTGCTTGATCATTGTATGAATTTGCACTGAATTCCAACCAGTAGTTTTCAAGTTATGCTCCAGACAAGAAAAACCAACAAAGGGTTATAACTCTGTTAATACTGAAGAGGGAGTTATGACTCTTGAACACTGCACTTCCTCTCATTGTGCTTGACCATTGTATGAAGTTGCACTGAATTCAAACCATTAGTTTTCAAGTTATACTCCGGACAAGGAAATTGCAACAGACTGCCCAACCATCCGACCAACCAACCACCAGGTGACTCCTATATACCACTGCAAACTTCAATTAGGGGGTATAATAAAATGCAAAGTATTTGTTATTTAGCTTGAACCTTTAAAAATGTTCAGACTATCAAAGATACTTGCTGATCCAAACCTCAAATTATTGCTATATTACTTTAAATGCAACAAAAATATGTGTGACAGAAGGACAAAACAAAGCATGGACAGACAACTCTGTAATACAATGATACAACTACATGCAAAACTAAAAGGTTAAGCTTATGAAGAAATTAACATATGCTGATGCAGTGACCAAAACAAAAACAAGACAGGTTGGTCACTACAGCTTACACTAAGCCAGAGTGAAATAATGCCACTTATTAAAAATATTCAATGAAATTCCAAATTAAAACAGGAAAATTAAAGCTTACGTTATTCTTCTTCTAGCCACATCTCTGCTTAGTTTACTGACCAGGTATTCTCCGATTCTGTCAAGTTTCTCAGGTGAAGTTAAAGCATAGAATGTCAGCTTATCCATGTTGTTCTTTACAAGACCATCCTGGAGAAGAGAAACACAGAATGAACAGTTTATTGTATACACATTAATGCTATATTTTTCCATTTTATGTGAGAAAAGATGTAATTATAAAAGCACTAGTTGAAAGTTGCATTTTCTGAATTTGTTAAGAAAAAACTTATCTAAATTTTATCAGCTGGTATAAGAGCACAAAATTACCCACAGAATTTTACCCTAACATTTACATTTCTCCATTTACATGTACTTCAGTTTCAAATAAAACTGAATGATATTGAATGAATCAAAGATGTTAAGGTTGTCAGTCATAAATCTGAAGTATTATAATAGGTAAACTGGATGCATGAATACTTGTCTTTATACAGATACTGTAAAGTTTTTAGGTGGACTAAAAGATTACCCAATTCAAACATAAATCTTTACATTTAAAGTTTACTAATTACCAGTTTATCAATATTTATTATTCTTCTACTCATAAGTCTATTAAATCATTTCTCAATTATTCAGGGTTATATGCTTATTTGTATACCTGTGGATTAACTGGAAATATGTCATCTACTAGCCTCTTGTACCGAGGCCTCATGGCCTTGCAACAACCCATACATGCTGAAAATAAACATTAAACCATAAAACTTAACTGTTTTAAATTTTAAAGTATAGATATCAAAACTGATCAAAAGGTTCTGCTTTTCAAGATTTTAGGGCCCTAAAGTAAAACACCGGTAACCCATGCACTTATTGATTATGGTGTCACTCCTACAGGAAGGACCTGCCTCCCATGCTTGTGAGACACCTCTATGTATAAACATATTTACACCCTGATTTCTTATACCAGGTGCAATGCAGACAGGCAACTAATTTTAACCAAAAAAAAAAAAAACGGAACAGAGTGTTTCTATTTAACTGAAAGGCTTTCACTATCTTGCAATCTCCTACAATCTTTAAAAGGTAACAAAATTCCTCAGGCTGGGAGATGTCAATGAATTATTGTCAAGATGTATGTGGTTTAAAGTTAACACCCGAAAGTTTAATCCAGGGACTGCAAAGTCTGATATTCTGAAACAATTATCAAAGTGCAATTTTTTAAGTAGCAAATTTTATATGTGTTTTCTCTTTTAAATGAATCAGAGGAGACACAGACAAAGGACATCAAGCAAGTATCTTAGACTGGAGAATAAGGCATTGAAGTTCATTGCAAAGGCTGAATATCATATATATGTAAGCTTTTCCCTTAAATAAGAATCTTAAGACACTTTTTAAAGAAAAACACAGAGAAAATAAAATTATCAATTTAGCACAAATAAATCTGCAGACAACGGTCATATATGCCACATATGGAAATGGCTTAACACTCATCAAGATAGTCCAACTAATCAGACTTGTCAAAGGGACATCGAGAAAATCTATGACAGGCGATGTCTTTTTCCAACCGTTTTCTTTTTTGTAATGGTTTGACAATAACAAAATAATGGTCTATAAAATGGGTCAAACCATCAACGCCAAATTAATTAGGCTATCATCAAGACAAAATAAAAATTGTTTTCTAACTGATCCCCACTTCAGCTGCAGCCTTTATCACGGCCAATGTTGCATTGCCACAACTTTTGGAATAATCCAGCTTCTTAAGTTACCAGGTGCGATTAGTGGTCAAAGCTCCACGTTTCTTGCAAAGAAATTGAGTCAAGAAACTGACAGGTGACTTGAGCTGAGGATGTCATTATAAAAAGCTACTCACCCTAAAATATAAAAGGTTTGTGAAATTAAATACATATACTAGATGAAAATGTTATACAATTATTCAATTCGGACAAACTGTCCAATTTATGTTTACTTACCCATTTTTCTGATCAAAATACCAAATTTTGACAGTTCAGGATTAAGCAGGCAGAGTTGCCTCCCTGGATACAATACAAAACTAAGGCTGTCCTACCGAAAATAGACTAAATTGACTCTATGAAGTTCTTTCTCTCAGATGCAATAAAATATGTTTGAAATAACTTATTTATTTAGTATAACAATTTTTTTTTCACGATCTGTTTAAACATTCTAATTCGGATACTCTACCGTAGAATCGTACGTAGCTCTGCGTGACGAATGTCCCGGATATTGAGTTAACACAACGTTAGAATATTTTAGCAAACATTTTGGCCAGAAATCGTTATTTTCAAGAATGGTATGAACACACAATAAATGTTATTTTATGACATTATCACAGTTACAATGGTTATTCATAAATTAATGAGAAGACATTTTTACGCTAATATTAATTCGTTAATTAAATATTTATCATAAGGCATAGGGGGCAGATACCAGTTTCACACTGAAATTTAGTGTCTGATGACCACTCAAACTGTTTGCGCCTCACTGACAATCCCTATACAACAACCTGAAAAGAAAAGTACAGCTATTCTTATAGGACTGAAGACAATCTACAACAAAAACTCAAATTTCAGATGAAACACTTCTCTAAAAAAATCAGCTGCAAGAAAGAAACTACTCCCAAGCCGCACTTTTCGACCCCTGGCCGAGTCAAATTCTATGAAACAGACAAGTCGCCTGATATTCAAAGGCACACGGTACAGTCATAACACTACATGCTATTTGTTCGTCTGTTATGGCACACCTAAATCAGCTAGTGCTAGATACCTGTCAACGCTACACTTTTTTCGGTATCCAGCTCAGACGGCATCCTATTGAACTTCTGCAGCCGAAACAACTGACATAACCTGCTTTCATCAGTTTCGAATTTCAAGCTCCTACTTCACACTGAGTTCATTTCAATACTGTTCAATAGGGAAAAAACTAAGAGAACCTCATCCTGACCACTCTGAATACCCATATCTTCATGTATTAATTAATTTAGACCTCAGCAATACACATGTTAATGCATCATACCCTCTCATTAATAATTTCTACATGGCCAGTTCGAATGTGTGGCTGAAAAACTGGTATGTGCTACCTTAATAACAAAGGCAATTTCATTTTAAAAGAAAAATCTTGTCTCTTGCACAAGAACACAGTGTTTTGAGAAAAAATCAGCTTCAATGTGTCTTCTTGCATTGCCTGTTAATCACTGAAGTCAGTTCTAAAACTGCATTCAATAGGAACATTTTTGCTGAAAACTCTATCCTCATTCATTTCAATATGCCTTACAAATATGCTTCTGCTCCCATAATCTAGACACTTAGATAAGATATACTGGTTTTACAACTCTACATGTCCTGTGAAAAACATCAGAAAATTGAGAAATCTTTAAAGGAAGTCTTCAAAACTAAAAGAAGAACAACCGAATGATGAGACGCTAACATAGTTTCAGAAATGCACTGCTATATACCGAAAACCTATGTTAAGAACTGAAACAGTTGTACACAGCACATTTCACACTGACAATTGAGGTTTCGATTACATTTCCCAGCCTTACTGCAAGTTACAGACTAAATAATGCCCCCCAAAAGTAAGAAAAATGACAGGAATTGATGTTTTAACATACTTGCAACAATATCAAAGGGAGGTAACTCTTGCCAGAACACTAAACAAACACTGGGGAAAATGATAAAAAAATAGTCCTTACAATTGTAAATGAAAGGCTAAATCTTCTCTTATTAAAAGCGCAGTGCCTTGGAAGACCAAAATCATGCATATTTGTTTCCTTTTGTTGTTTCCTTGGTATTGTTGTAAACAGATGTTTCTCTGACAGGTCTGTTACATCTCTTTCTTCTTCAGAACATATCTATCACTAATCTATCTTCACAAAGTGATTAAAACTGATGGAAAACAAGACAGATTAGAAGGAATCTCAGATTTAACATTTCTGCTGATTCATGATACAGACAGCTATGAAAAAGGAAACTTCAACTTACCTATGAAGAAACTGAATTTCAGGCTACAGAACAAATATACTGCTGAGTCCTACTGTCTCACACACTCCCTTGCTGAAGAATTCTAGCAATGACTTGGTCTTGACACCACACTTAGCACACTTTCACACAAAATAATCTCAAAACCTGAAAAAAATGCAGATACAAACTGTCTAACACTTTTTTTCCACCATCACAACTTACCGGCATGTCCAAGACTATTTAAACTGACATATCTTGCACGGAACTTGTAAAATTTAAAGTTTTCATGAAAATCAAGGCTTTAAATGGATCTAGAAGTATCATTCTGTATCAAAAACATTACAAGCAGCACCATTCTGTTCAAGTTTAACTATACAGTAAAAACTATAACAATAAAATTACAGAGACTATAAGGAACTAAATTTTGTTACTTTTCACAATTCAGATTACCTCCCCTATACTTTTTAGTTCATTCTGACAATAATATGACCTTAAAAGAAGTTTCTGCAGCATTTTTGCCATCACATAAACAAGTCTTTTCTGAAAATCACATAAAATGCTAATTTAAAGCACATCTGAAAAATTTCAGTTTTACCTTAAGGGGGCAGATACCAGTTTCACACTGAAATTTAGTGTCTGATGACCACTCAAACTGTTTGCGCCTCACTGACAATCCCTATACAACAACCTGAAAAGAAAAGTACAGCTATTCTTATAGGACTGAAGACAATCTACAACAAAAACTCAAATTTCAGATGAAACACTTCTCTAAAAAAATCAGCTGCAAGAAAGAAACTACTCCCAAGCCGCACTTTTCGACCCCTGGCCGAGTCAAATTCTATGAAACAGACAAGTCGCCTGATATTCAAAGGCACACGGTACAGTCATAACACTACATGCTAATTGTTCGTCTGTTATGGCACACCTAAATCAGCTAGTGCTAGATACCTGTCAACGCTACACTTTTTTCGGTATCCAGCTCAGACGGCATCCTATTGAACTTCTGCAGCCGAAACAACTGACATAACCTGCTTTCATCAGTTTCGAATTTCAAGCTCCTACTTCACACTGAGTTCATTTCAATACTGTTCAATAGGGAAAAAACTAAGAGAACCACATCCTGACCACTCTGAATACCCATATCTTCATGTATTAATTAATTTAGACCTCAGCAATACACATGTTAATGCATCATACCCTCTCATTAATAATTTCTACATGGCCAGTTCGAATGTGTGGCTGAAAAACTGGTATGTGCTACCATAGCGAATTTTATCAAATTACTGAAACGTTTGTCCTCAGACAGGCACCAAACATGGTATGTGAGTGCCTTCTGGCTTTTTATGTATGAAACAAGTACAGTTTCTTTACCCAAATTATCTGTGTTTATTTATAAGGCATAATAGTGAATTTTACCAATTACTGAAATGTTCTGGCTTGGCATGTACACGAATGTATGAATGAACAAGTACAATTTCTTTACTCCAAGTATCTGTGGACACATTGAACAAACTGAACAGTAACAGTTCTAGAAAAAAATCATTTTCTCCTTATTTACCATGCAGATTCTAACAGTCATGTCTACATCTCCATGAGGGGTTTGACATGATTTCAGGTCCTTTTGCTACCTCGACACTTTCGTACTAGTCATTTCGCTACTTATTAAAAGTCGATTCGCTACCCTCGAATTTCGCTACCAACAAATGGTTATCGCGATAACAATGATTATGCAGATTAATGCAAAATATTTTGATTCATTAATTGTGAAAAAACGGAATTTAAATATATTTAGATGATTATAACATTTTATTTTTGATTATTAAAAATGTTTCTATGTCATAAGCAGGCCAAGAGCAATACTTAATCATTAATTGCAATTAATATTTGATAAATATCAAACAAATTAATTAGCTTCTATGAATTGAGTCAGTCTTTTCATGTGATTGCTGATTGTATTCGCCCAAATTTGATTACCACAGTTAATTATTTTTGTTTGTTTTACGGTATAAATAAAGTATTAAACAATACATTATTAAATGCCAGATTAATAAGTGTGAAAAAGAATGCATATTTCAATGAACAAATAAAGATGTTTGTTCACTTTTATTACATATTTACACGGAGACCAGATGATTGATAAACATTGTACCATAAATGAACACCGTAGCGAAACAACTAGATGCGAAAATGTAAAGGTAGCGAATGTGTACAGGTAGTGAACTGACAGTTACAGAAATGACCAGCACCCGTTTGACATTAATTACCTGTAGATAGAATAGTTATTTCATTATGGCAGTGCTAACTTTGTAAACTTTGTAAATATCATCTGTTTATAAGATTATTGATGGGTCAGTCCAAAAAGGCAAAAAGACAGGGAGATAGTAGTGTAGATGCAGTATCTACTAGATCACATAATTGGCATTTCTGGCCAAGTATGGTGATCTACATACTAGTGTTTAGGGGGTTGTATGTTTGATTCAGTCACTGATCAGTCACTCCTCTGTCCACCTTAGTTTTCATTTAATGTGTTTTGCATCATATTATTTTGTGACCATTTCTATGTTTGTTTGGTTATTTTCTATAGGGTGAAAGAAAAGGAGTCAACAAGTATTACCCACCTGACTGGGATCCTTCAAAAGGTTCAATCAACCAGTATGTTGGCCAACATCCTCTGCGTGAAAGAGCCAGGAAGCTCAGCCAAGGAATTCTCATCATCAGGTACAGTACACCTCCTGCAAAGTTTGTGCTTCCTCCACGATTGTAATGTCCATCTAAAAGAAGTTACAAATTTGGACATAAGCTGATTCAATTTACTCCCTCTTTGCAAAGACTTATTTTTTCTTTATTAGTAATTCTTGCTTTTATCTGTTTTAGTTAAAAAAAAAATCAGAAGATTTTATTTTTAATAAAAAAAATTACTAAAAATCATTATAACTTTTATCAATAAGATTTATACAACTTTTTGAAATTACTGAAATTGGAAATATGATCCAAGAAATCTGCTGCTGCTTAAAACTGAAAATTTTATGTAATATCTAGATCGAGTCCTAGACGTAGAAATATACAGGTAAAATTTGCTCTGTACATTATGAGGTTGGAAAGTGTGAGAGATACTGTATGTTATTGTGAAATAAAATATAGCTAATTCCTTGTATGTTTATGTACATGTAGGAAATTTTGTAGGTCATGTAAAAATTATTATTATCTGATTTTAGTATATGGGCAGTTGCTTTCTGATAGGACTGAAAGTGGGTCTAAGTCAGCTGTGGATCTTTGGATTGAACTTCTGTATTTTAGTATGGAAACAGATGTGTCATGTTTTCTAAGTAGTAAATCAGTATCTTCTATTTTTTGTTAGTCTGTAAGCTTTAAATGACATTAATTATTTAGAAAACTTTCTGTTCTAGGTTTGAGATGCCGTATAATATATGGTGTGGAGGCTGCAACAGTCATATTGGAATGGGTGTTCGATATAATGCTGAGAAGACAAAAACTGGAATGTATTACACAACACCTATATACAAGTTTCGCATGAAATGTCACTTGTGTAATAACCATTTTGAGATACAGACAGATCCAAAGGTAACACATCATTTATGCAGTCAGTTCTTCCAAATCGTTAGTTTGGCTGTTTTCAAAGAAAACATGGAGGTATTGCGATAGCTCCCTCGTCCTCTGCATGCAAAAACTGACATTTTTAAGTTTCTCTACCATTACCTCATATTCTCTTCCTGCTCACACTACATCTTCATAATTACACTGTGCATAAATACCACAAGTAACTTAACTCTATCTTCTTTATTTTCAGAATTATGCCCCCTTTTCAACTTAGAAAATTCCTTAAGATTCATTATAATTTGCAATGTCTTTGTTATTACTGAATGTATTTATGTCTCCCCATATCTGGAGGAGACATACTGTTTTTGTCCTGCATGTTTGTTTGTCCATCTGTCACACTGTTTCCATTCAATAACTTAAGTACTGTTTGACCCACAGCCTTCTAACTTCATAGGATGATTTGCCCTTATTGAGTAGTAAAGCCCAGTTGTTTTGGGGTCAGTAGGGCAAAGGTCAAGGCCACAGTGATCATGAATATGAGAATTGTTTCTGCTTAGTAACTGGAATACACCTTTAAACTTCATGTAATGATTGTCCTTATCGAGTAGAATACTGTATGAGTACTTTTATTTGCGAAGTACTTACATTCGTGGGGATTGTGAGGGCGCAAATTCATATTTGCAGGGAAAATATGTACACAAAACTTGTGTATGATCTATTTGAAACCAGAACCTGAGATGTATTTATAGCATTTTTATGACCTCTTTCTGATGATGATCTATAAATAAGATTGAGTTATAATTATTCAAAGTTTTAATTTTATTGTTTATTTTGAAAATAATTCACTTGCAAATATTCAAAATTACTATTTTCTAAGTTTTATAATGTCAGACAAAGGTATAATAATGCAAACTGAGATTGCACCTGTTATTCGGTTATTTTCTGATTAGCACCTTCAGGTGTTTTCGTTCACCTGTCAATCTGATTAAAATCATCTCCTAAACATCACTAGGCTATTAGGATCTGAGGACGACCAATAGAAGGTCACCTTCTCATAACCTATCCATCTGATGAAGTAAGTTTATGAGGACTGAACACACCCTTTGCCGTTAGGCTTGGGCCTTTTTCACGTTCCCGTCCTTAACCTATCCATCAGCCAATCAGAGCAACTCTTCCACCCTCATGGAAGTAAATGTTCAACTTGTGAAAATCTATTTATATAGCTGGGATCCCAAACAATTATCTGGCATGAATAAACTGTCACCTTACTCAGTTAAATTTATTTGTCAAAATCTTTAAAAATAATGAGATTTATGTTTGTGATTAATATCATTTTTCAAAATATCTAAGCACTTTCAATCTCCGCTAATAAACATTGTTATGCTAGAGAAGTTTACATGCTGTTTGAACACGCATTGTGTACAGGTTAGCTATCGAGACACGTCATAAGCTGCAGTGTCATTGGCTGAGATATAAATAAAATAGTGGGAATTGCAGGTTATCGAGAAGACGGGAATAAACGCGTCATCATCAGATCTAACCGTAGGGAGATCATGAACTTCAGTCAGATTGGTTCACATGTAACCTGTCATTGTATACATGCAATGTTGCTAACCGGCTATATATAGGCTATAGCACTGTAAATTTATAGAACTAATAATGAATGAATTATAGTAGTGTACGTTTTAATCTGGCTGGTCATTAGTTTATTAGAATGTTTCCAGTTATGTACAAGTTTTAAAGTATAATACTAATATTTATAAACACTGCCGCCGTGACAGTCACAAATTCAACAATTCATCTATGAATGGATTTAGTTCATGAGTGTTTTAGTGATATGTTTTCAGTATTAAAAATCGATCAGTCGCACAGAATATACATGTTTACAAGGGGCAGTTGGATCTAATACCCATTACAATCAGAGTTACTAAGAACTCTTCTCGATACACTTCGGAATAATCTGAAATTTCCGGTAAATTTCATAATTAGCTGCACGTGAATTTATGTATCTGCCTTTGCCGGGCGCGCATTCATGTACTAGCGAATATTTTGATTTTCTTAAGGTCGGTGGCTGAGCACGAAATGTTTGCAACATGAATATAAGTACTCATACAGTTCTCATATTATTTTTGGGGTCAGTAGGTCTCGGGTCAATGTCACAGTGACATTGAATTTGAAATCTGTTTCCACTCAATAGCTTTCATTTGACCCACATCCTTAAGAGCGAAATCCACTCAATAGCTTTTGAGGTCATTTGGTCCAATAAGCTGGGACAGCCGAGCGTTGGCACCACACAGGCAGTGCTTTTGTTTAGTTGTTATATATACCTTTTGGCATTTAGTGTAGTAGTTAGCACATTTTTCAGTCATTCTTAAGAGCTATCTTCAAATTATAAGTGTATTTTCATTACATGAAATTACTTTGTCTTGTCAAAAAGTCAAACGGTATGATAGAATTTAAAGTCTTCGGCAACCAGCATTATTGTTGTTTGATACAGGAATGTAAGATTATTCATTATAACCAAAACAGGGCAGTCATTTTAGCCTTTAAGCATTTGTTAGTTTCCAATTATAGGTTAGAATAAAAAAGTTAAAATATTCTTATTGGCATCTTTGTTTTAGAATCATGATTATGTGATTCTTGAGGGAGCAAGACGCAAGGAACAAAGATGGGATCCTAAAGAAAATGAACAGATTGTTACTGAAGGTAAGATTTGTCAGCTTACATAAAAGTTGTTGTGTAAGTGATTTGTAGTGTAAGAAGCTTAAATATGAATAGCATGACTGCTTTACATGAAAGTTCAAGGCATTTCTTTTTTACCATAGAAATCAACTTAGACTCAGGAATTAAAAAGCCTGTTGAAAAGTAAGGTTATCAGATTGATAAAATTATTTTAAAAAAACAAAAACAAAAAACTAAAAATGTTCTATGTTGATTCTGCTCTTAGGTATTCTTTGAGATACATGTTGTTATTCAAACTTTATTAGTCATGTGACTAACACATTTGTAGGGATTCTTTTTCAGAAGCTGTCAGTTGTTTGTCAGAAAAAAAATAGCCAAAGCCTTTTGCACTTCTTGCTGTCCTCTCAGTTTCTTGTTTCCATTTCTGCTTCCAAAGATTTCAAGTTAGGACACTTGGTCACATAATAGAAATAAGAGAGTTGGGGAAAATACTTTAAAGTCGGAGAAATGTCTGGACGTTTATAACGAATGCAACTTTTATTGTAGGCTGAAATTTCTTTTCTTATGTTTGAGAACAGATAAGGCAGTTCAAAAGAAGATGGCAACTGATGCAATGTTTAAGCTGGAGCATGGGTCAGATGACATACAGAAAGGAAAGAAGACGATTTCAAACCTTGGATCATTAGAAGTCCGACGTGACCAATGGAAAGATGACTATATGCTCAACAAGCTGGCCAGACAGAAATTTAGGGTAAGCCATTTTGGTTATGTTCATCAAATTCAGCACATATTTTATCATGGTTTTGGTATATTTGCATATGATTACAAAGAAAGAAATGTTCAGTGTTAAAATATTTACGTTTGCAAATGTGTTCAAGTTAATTCTGTAAAGAAAAACAAGCAAAAAACAGATGTGCATTGTTATATTCCTATGAACACCTTTAAATGAGCAACAAACCTGCACTTTTTTGTTAAAAATCACATCAGTTTTTAGTATCAGATCCTTCATATCTAGTAGATTATACTGAAGACACAGAAAAATGATTTGGTAGTTAATGTTAATTTCATTCTTGCCTGTTTTCTCCTAGTCACATTTAGTATTAACCTTCATTACGCTAGATATTTTTTCTTTATTTTAGGAAGAAAAGAAAGCATTGAAGGTTGAAGCAGATGGTGACAGTGCCTTGTTAGCAAAATCCTCCTTGGATATCCCACTTCAAAAGGAGACTGAGGATGATATTAAGCTGGCAGGACTGATTAAGTACCGCACATTGGAATGTAAGTAGGCAAACATGATTGGAAATTATGACTTGATTCATCTTACAGTGAACCACATTCATAAATATGTATCAAAAGCTTTACCAATGCTTGAAAAAAATGATGTTTAATAAAAAAAAGTGTTGGTCGACTTTAATAATCAGAATTTTAATTGCCCTGCTACGCTTAGGCAGGATTTAATAGATTGGAAAATGTTATAGGTGTTCAAACTTGTAACATTAAGTAGAAACAAGTATTTGACTGTTATATACCCACAAAATATAAAAAAGTATCAATTCAATTTACAAATAGAAAGTGGGCAATGCCTACCTTACAGCCTGAATATATATCTGTTGCCTCTAAAATTGATTTCCAGTGGCAACAATTATTGTGAAAGACTTTTGGACTTTTCTGCACAAAACTGATTGTCTTATTTTATTATATCCCCGTAAACGAAGTTTGTGGGGGGTAGGGTATTCTGGAATCACCCTGTCGGTTGGTAAGTCTGTCACATTTGACATCTTAACCTTGCGTCACAAACTCCTCCTTCAGTTTTCAACTGATTGAAATGAAACTTTTCAGGAATGGTCACTAGGCAATGTAGATATGCAAGACGTACTTTTGATGCATATCCATACAGGCATTGCAACATTTCTGCCCCTTGAACTTACACTTTTTCCCATGTTTGTAAATATATACCTTGTATCACAAACTCCTCCTTCAGTTTTCAACCAATTGACATGAAACTTGGCAGAAAAGGTCATCAGGCAATGTAGATGTGCATGACATTTTTTTTTGCAAATCCATGCAGGCAATGCAGAGTTATTGCCCCTTGAACTTATACTCTTCTCCATTCTTGATTAATATATACTTTGCTGCTCAAACTACTCCTTAATTTTACAACCAATGGAAATGATACTTGGCAGAGATAGCAATTAGGCAATGAAGATGTGAAAGACATATTTCTGATGCATACCTAACCAGGCACAATTATTGCCCTTGAAACTTGCCAGGCATAGTCACTACACGCGTAGATGTGCGAGACATAGTATTTGATTCATGTCCATCAAGACCTCCCAGAGTTATCTCCTATTGAACTTTATCATTTTTACATGCAGATTTAAATCAACTTATAGCTTGTGGGGCAGACTAGTCTTTCAGTTTTCTTTGTATACTGGAATCATAGCTTTACGAGAGTTCAGATTTGCTTCTGCTGTTGAGTCAATGCGCAGTTGTGGGGGTATTTGTCATCTTCAGTGACTGTTCTAGTGTGTGATTTCTTGCTTATTTCCTTTAAAAGCATTTATTGCCTTTATTTGGACATGATGTAAGCCCTGTAGATTTTCAGAGTTTAAGTGCAAGTGGTTCAGTTGAAGTTAAGGGTCCAGTTTTAAACTGTTGTGTATGTTTATTTTGAAGCATATGATGAGAAGCAAGCTGAAAAGAGGAAAGAGATTGAGAGCAGACCATTGTTTGGGCCAGCAAATAAAGTGGCAAAAACAGAAAACAGGTCCCCAGATAGCAAGAAATTTGATATTATCAAGAAACAGGTAAAGACAGTGAGAGCTAACTTCCATGTAAGTCCTTTCGACAGAGCAAAAATGAACACATTGGGTCCAGCAATTAGTAAAGAGTCTTTAGGTATAAGGAAAAAGTGTTTGCCAAAATTTTCAACAAGGTTACAAAACGAAAAAGATGGAAAAGACAGTTGTGGTAAGCAGGATTCAGGGAATGCTTCAAATGATGGAAGTTGCAGCTTTGATTTAGAAGATAGAGAAAAAAATATTGGATTGGACAATACAGCTTGTACTTTATGTGGCAAACAATTGCCACATTCTAAAAATGACTTGCCACAAAGTAATTTTTCTGCATGTTTGTGTAAAAGTGACTGTGTCAGTAATGAAAGTAATTCAGATTCAGGAGGAGCATTGGAAAATGAAGGCTCGGCTGCATATGGCAAAGAAGTGACTAGTTCTACAGCATGTGGCAAAGAAGTGACTAGTTCTACAGCAGATGGTAAGAAAGTGACTAGTTTTGCAGCAGATGGGATAGAAGTGACTAGTTCTGCAGCAGGTGGCAAAGAAGTGACTAGTTCTGCAGCAGGTGGCAAAGAAGTGACTAGTTCTGCAGAAGAAAAATCTTGCACCAATGACACAGAAAAGAGCTCCAATAGTGAAAACCCGAATGATCAGCAAGAACTAAAGAGATCTGGCCTAGGTCTTGTTTGTTTATACTCTGATACTGATTCTGATGCTAGTACTTAATTTATGAGTTGATTAAATTTAATGAAATAGATTGATGTTAAATCGTTCTTTATACGTTTTATATGGCATATATATAACTTCAGTTATCTTGTTTAATTGTGATAAAGTAATCTTGCAATTGTTCGTTATTAAATATGTAATGATATTAAATTAATTATAATGACCATTTGTTTGTTACATATATTTCTAAGGCCATCATTGGTATTATGATGGGTTTCGAGGATGGTCTATAAATTATTATCCGCTTTTCCTTTGATAATTTTTTTGCTAGAGTTGAGACAGTATGGGCAACCATAAAATGTCTGATTAATCAAGAAATTAATGTATTTCTCAAAATGTGATAGTGAAAAATTTAGGTTATGGTATTGACGTTATTCCAGGAGAATTATGACAGTTTGGGGGGAAAGGGGCTCGTAACAACAAGAATTAAAATTACGATGGTGCAGGGGTTTGAAACACCTTAAATTCTGTTTGTGGTGGAGATGAAATGTGTTAAAAATTAGTTGGATTAAAGTATTTTAGTTGAGAAAATCATAAAGCTTGTATTACAGTCTGGGTTCATTGCAAGGGACTATTTTCAGTGGTCATTTGTAACTACATGTTTAGAAATCAATGTCAAAGTAGCTTGTACAAAATGAAAATTGAGATACTATAATATACTTTACAAGATGCAGTTAACAATAGAACCCTTGGTCTCTTCATTCTTCATCTTCCTTTTTTTGCAATGAACACTGTATTCTTCATATTGTGATTCCACTGTTCATTCTCAGTAATATAGTTTTTATTTTGTATTTACCACACTTCGACCGATTCAAGATGTAAAAAAGATACCCAAGATGCATAGCTCTACCTTATCCGATTTTTAAATAATGCCCCTTTTAATTTCGGTAATGATAATTTTTGTCTGGAGCATAACTTGAACATTGTTTATGGAAGATAAAGGTAGATTGTAAGAAGTAGCAGTGAAGTGTGCAAGAAACATATCTCTACCTGGTCTCTTTTTTAGCTCGATTGTACGATGAAAGGGTAATCTACCCACCCTGGTTGTCGGTGATGTGATACCTTGGTAAAAGTTTTGTATGCAGGTTACTATCATACATGTACCTAACTAATCACCAATGCTTACTGATTTAAATGTTCATTATTGTCTTTAGAGGCATTAAACAAATAAGATAATTAACTCTACCAAATTTTAGGCAAATTATGGCCCTTTTTTTACTTAGAAATACTGGTTAAATTTTTGTATGGTAGTTACTATCATGAATATATCTTACTAACCAGCAATGCTTACTGATTTAAATCTTCACTAATGTCTTCAGGGGTATGAAACAAACAAGTTAGTAACTCTTGACCAAATTTTAGGCAAATTATTGCCCTTTTTTACTTAGAAATCATGATTCAAGTTTTCTGTGCAAGTTACTGTCATGCATATATCTTACTAACCAGCAATGCTTACTGATTAAATACTTCATTTATGTCTTTAAGGGCATTAAACAAATATGTAAGATAACTCTTGATCAATTTTTTGGCAAATTACTTAAAATTAGCTTGTCTGTCTTTCTGTCCATCTGTCTATCTTTTTATAGACACAATTGTTTCTTGACTATAAATTGCTCTCATTACCATCTTATTGCATGAAAACTTCCTACATGAAAACTCTCACCTGGACTTGCCCCACATCAAGGATGATTCCTATTGCTTTTGGGGTCAAAGGTCATGGTCACAGTGCTCAGACATTGTTCTTTATCACTATGTTACCTATATATTTCAGAAGCAGCTTTAAACTGATAAGCTGCAAATAGTTGAGTGTCTTATGGACAGCACTTGTTGAATTATCTGCACTCCTAATAATTTTTGGTTTATAATATAGATATTCTATGGTATATTGATAATGGTCTTTAAGTGTCAACACAGTGTTGTAAAAATATTCTTGCTGAATTTGATGATGAGAAAATATTTGTGCAGTGCCATGTGGAATACATCATCAGTTCACAGTCCAGGCTAACATGCATATATTGTATTCGTTCTGCAATGCTCTTGTTCATTTCTAGCAACAACTGAAAAAAGATCAACAAAATATAAATTGTAAAAATTATAGAAAACTAGAGATGCTCCCACATTTTGCTATATTGTCACAAAAATCCTGTACAATTACAGGTGCATATAAACATAGTCCTTAACGTTAAGGAATCTAAAAATGCTATTCGGTGACTGAGTGGTTTGTGCGTTGGGCTACGAAGCTAGCGACCCGGGTTCGATTCTAGATAGCGACTGAGTTATCGACTGATTTACCAGGACTGGGTGGAAAGCTAACTGGGTACTGTTTCCAGCAGTATCGGCCTAGACTGGGGATCGTGGACGTAAAATACACGCACCGTGGGCTCTTCTGGAAATAAGTTGTTCCATCCACACCAGGTGGGGACTTTGGTTGACTACCCACGTTAAATAAGAAACCTTTACCTTTAGCTTAATCAGGGGGCATAACTCTGTCGATCTCTAATAAATTAGCGTCAAAATACCCTGGTGTGCAAGTTTACATGCTGACAACTATTCTTAGAAAGTTTCATGGCTCTAGCAGTTATACGTTTGGAGTTACACGCGACACTGCTATTTTTTAGCTTTATGAGGGGGGATAACTCTGTCGATCTCCAAAAAATGTACGTCAAAATACCCAGGTGCGTAACTTCACATGCTGACAACTATTTTTAGAACGTTTCATGGCTCTAGCAGTTACACGTCTGAAGTTACAGGCGATACAAACCGGTCTACGTACGGACAACGTGACAGCCTGGCAAGGGCAAATCTATATCCCCCACCCGCGTCCCACAAAGTGGTGTGGGCATAAAAAAGAACATAACGATCTTAGCGTTGTCTGACAATATTCCCGCCAATATGTAATACGACGCATTCGAGAGAGGAATGAATCTGACATCACGTCAAGAACAAGCGAGAATCTCTTGTACATATGTTGGTGCTAATTTTCTAGTGTACATTAAGTTACTTTCAATTCACTCATTGTAAAACTTGGCAGAAAAAAATCAACTTTGTATTACTTATTACCCTGATTGACCGTAATGGGCAATGTATCCCGCGTAGGCTATTAGTGAGCCGAGTTCCTATTAGTTGAAACAGGCAACACTTTTCTACGAAAATAGCATTAAAACACCAATAACAGTAAAAAAAACAAAAACGAAAGTTCTTTAATGTAGTCCTGTTTCAATGGTAGGATACTACGTCATCGCGCACCTGTTTGTGCTCTCTCGCGGACCATTTTTTGTCAACATTCCGTCGCTTGAAAGGTAAAATGGTCTTTATCAATAAGAAATCTTTAGAGTTGCAAAAAATCATGTTGTGCACCGAAGAAGATTGGCTGGTGTACTTCGTATTTACGTTAAGAATTTTTATAATGTAAAATTCTAGTTCAGGCCTGAAAACTGAGGAAAGTTTTTTCAGCATGCATGTCCCACATATGCTTATGAACGTTTATGGAGTCTGAATATTCATACAAAAAATGAAGCTCTGTTTACTCTTCAAAATGGATATTGTGTCACCTACTGTATATTCAGAATAAATTGGCAATGCAAAATTATAATTGGAAATTCCGATGCTTTTTCTACTCATTCATTTCGAAGAGGTTTTACAACCCTAGCCCCCACCTCCCCCATCCTCCGGAATGTTATATAAATAAAACATGGCTGTCAGGGTGATAGTGGATATTGTCAACCCAAGAACTGGTATATTACCCCTTTGCTGCGCCTCGTTGGTACCAATGATGTTAATAACTTTTCAACAGATGAAATATTGAGCTCTTTTAATAATCTATAATCACCACAATAAACTACATTTCTCCTACTCATTTTATAATTTCTAGAATTTTGCCAAGATTTATTGATTATGGTATCACAAGGGAAAAGGTTAATATCATTAATACAAAATTGAAAAATGCTTGGAACGTCATCTTCAGTACGCATATGCTCTTTCCGTGCTTTTTTTTCAAGTATGGAAAGACTCTTCGGGATTCATTTTCTGTGAGGGATGGTGGTTTACATCTTAATGCTGAAGGTACACGTTGTTTACGTTCATTTTTTATCAATACAGTTGCGCATCTATTTAAAAAAAAATCTTATCTGTGTACAAGGGATGCCATAGGTTGTTTCATATGTTACTTTAATTGTTCTTCATGCTTTTTTTTTCAACGTTAGACCTTTCACCTTTGACTATAAATTATGCTGCTTTTTAAAGGAAGTATTTATTCTTTTGAAGCTTTATTTCATGTAGTAGTGGTATGTAACGCTACTGTTGAATATAGGGGTTTGAGATATCTTCTTAAAGGAAGTATTTTATTCCTTTTGAGATCAAATAATTTTGGTTTACCATGTAGTAATGATATCCTGTGACTTTACGCATGGTTTTAAGAGTATTTCTCTATTTGAATTATTTCACTACTGACTTTGTATGTCATAATGTTTGTTTTGTCAGCTTTTAAAATTTTGGTATGTGTAAATCCAGGGCCTTAATTGATTAAGGCTCTGGTAAATCTAATAACTGTAGTATCTAGGAACGCAGTTTCTGATACTCTTTACAATTTATAAGCTTATTTGCAAATTTTATATATCAACTTTACTACAGTGTGGTACTTTGCTCTTGCTGGGCTAAATTTTGGTGGTAAATAGCAATATTTAGTATAAATGATTGATTGGTGATTTATATTTGATGTTCATATTCAATTTGAATTAAACTAACTAATTTGTACTGATTTTATCAAGGTACGTAGGCCTAAGTGTGTCTAACCTCAATTAAATTCATAATCCTTATCTCGTTGTTCCCTATTTTTTTTATTAGAATGAGATAATTTGTTTATCTATCAGTCTTGCCAATTTCATTTTGCTTATTAATCATCTTAATATGTCAACACATTCTAACAAAAACAAAAGCAAATTAATTCAAAGACATCCGCGTATTCTATCCGATTACCGGTTCACGTCTATGACGTCTCTCGATATATACATGTTTTTCCGTTTCCGCAAATTTTTGTGCATGCGCAAACGGAAATCAACAATGGCATCGGGAGAAAGAGAGAAAATTTTAGCTGATTTTCAGGTATAGGATTCTCTTGTCAAAATCTACTTTCAGACTTAGATTCTTCGCTTATATGGTGTCTATTGTCCAATTTCTTTTTCTGACCCGAAGGTTTATTTGATACATTCGTATTCCTATCGAATTTTTATGAGAAAGGAAATATATTTTTTGTTCTGTTTCTTTTCTGTAAATGACTGCGTATTATCACCAAGACACGTATTTTAGTTTGAGAAATTTTACGAAACTCGAAAACACATCGTTAACAATATTTTTTTAATTTTCAGCAAGTTAAGGTATCAAACGTGGTGAATACTCATGTTTTTGTTAATGTTTTTTTTATATTTTTTTTTATTTTGCAATTTGTAAAATGAATCATTTGTTTGACATTGTCAAAATAATTCTCAAAGTTTCAAACAGAAAATCAGTGCATTCATGTTATTACAAAGGACTTGTAAAAAATGACTTTTCAATAAATAAATTGGTACTTTATGAAATAACAAGTAACATTTGCAAAGTTATTTTCAGGCATGTACACAGCTAGATGACATAGAGACCTGTATTGCCATCCTTGACCAGCATGACTGGAATCTTATGGTATGGAACTTTATAGTCTTCACTCATAATAGCAAAAAAACTTACTTCATTCCATGAAAAGGCAGTGGCTAGACTGTGATATTTAATGTCTAGTTCAGTTTACTTATAGTATACACGGATTGACACTTTTGCACTGTTCTATTTTTAGCCACAAATAGTGCCACCTACTTCGAGTAAAAGTCGAGCGCAATACATACAGAGCGTACACAACCAATTTTAATTTGACGAGAAAAGTTTGAAAAAATGTTTTTGAGAGTAAATTATTGATTGAGAAAATACATTAAAACATCAAACTGTATTTTTATGACGTTTTTACCAAACCTTTAATCTTAAAACCAAAGAAAATTGACATTTTACAGACTTGCTTTTCGATCACAATTTTCGGCATTTTAAAACTCATTTTAACCGTTGTTTAAAAATATATTATTTTTATATAATCAAACGAAATCAATAAAACAGTGTTTCCTGAAAAAAATGAGATATTTTTCAAGAAGATTGCTTGAAATTTAGCGAAGAAAAAGCAATTTAAATGAAGCAAGTAACGATGGCATATCAGCGATTCCATGTTTTTACTCGCAATTTTTATTGGTGACGTCACAGGAACTTTCCGAATGGCGTGCGCTGATTGGTTTAACTCCAAAGTGTCAATCGGTGTATTAACTTATACAAACAAGTTTATTCAAGTCTAGGTCCCCAGCAGGGGTTTGACTTATGGAAGATAGATAGATAGATAAACAATCATATAAGGGTATATGGGTGTTTAGTTTAAATTTTTTGCAAGGGATACCCTAAATGCATTCATTATAAGAAAGTGGGATGTTCAGCAAAATTAACTGAAACCCAAACAATTCATAATGAATTTCAGCAAGTGTGAATCAGTGATCATTAATTTCTTTTAAATGTTTAATGTTTTACTGTCTTCACATTTGTGGATCAGTAAACTTGTTGACAACTGATGCTTGAAATTCTGTCATGTATGTTTATAAAGAATCAAATTTAAAATCAGAATGATTCTCACCATTATTGTTCTGCCTTCAAATCAAATATGAAAATAGCCTGATTAATAATTAGAATTCAATCAGCAAAACTACAAGAACACTAGCCAATGCCTAATGAGAAACATCATTGCCAGGCAGAATAACAAAATTCAAGGACTTTTCAAGGTAAAATGTCATTTTTCAAGGACATGCTGGACATCAAATATAATGTTCGAATATAGTTATCATGCTCAGGCACACTGACAAAATGCACATATACATGTTAACCCAATAAAAACAAACCAAGTTTAAGATTCATTCACATTATGTCTATTTCATTCACATTATGTCTACATAATACATATTTAGCTGAAACTTTGTATTTGCTCTTCATACAGCAATCCGTGCAGAGCGTGTTGAGTCAGACGGACTCGCCAACTGGATCTGTCCCCCAGCCAGTAGAGTCACCTAAACCAATGGGTGATGAATACTTCAGCTCAGGTGAGTTTAGAATAATTGATATGTAATGTACAAGTCTAAGTATTTTTTGCAAATGATACATTAAACGCTGTCTCTAAATGATCTAAATATGTTTCTTTTTATGATGAAGAAAAATATTTTATCTTTGGCAAATTTCTTCACATATGATTATCAAATTTGATTTCTGTACCAGGAATTCTGAGTGATCCTGTTCCATGGAGGTCAGATGCTAATGTGATAGATGCAGCCACAAATTTTGACCCTGGGTCTGCCTCAGGGGCCATGCCAGGAACATCTGGTGCAGGACTTAGTTCCCACAACAAGAGAATGTTACATTTCAATGTGGAGTACAGAAACAGAAATGTGGATGTGTTTATTGATGATACATGTACTGTTGGTGAGTATGAAGTCTAGTGAGTACTTCTCACACTCATGGTCTTGATTCTGCAGCTTCAGTGGGTATTGATAATATTATTAGCCACTGCTTTGAGACTGGCTTTTGATATCTGAATAGCTGTTGGTATAGAAATCTCAGAAACTTATTTTCCTAATATTGGTTCATATTTCTTTTGCTGCCTTTTTCTCACTGTCTGAAACACTGCATTTAAAACTGTAGAGAGAAAAGGTACCCTTTACCTTACTTTTGAAAAAGTCATTTCACAAGGTTTGACTCTGTTGAGTTAAAGTACTTCTAAGTAGAAAAATAGTTACATGTATGTTATTTCTAAAGGCTTAACCCAGATAGAAATAAATGATAACTATGTGCGGCCAAATGGCGAGGGATATTGTGTTGATGTTGTTCGACCTTCCATGTGTCCATCCGTCATGGTTTGTCTGTCTGGAGCCAAAACTCTTTAAAGAAGAAATGAAAATAGAGGAATGATGATTGTCAGTTGCTGCTACAATTAACATTCTGGTAGTTTAGTTATAGCCCTTTATAGCCCTTTGGTGATGAATGTAAGCAGTAGGTCCATCAACTTCCATTACTGTGTAGTGCTATGTTACAGCTGATTGTAACTTTATAATACTAAGCTTGAGGAAGAAAAGAACAACTTAAAGAATCACAAGGACTCCCATAAAGGCAGCATGATCAGTGAAGTCCATATATTCGAGTTCCTCAGTTTCTTCAAACTTACCATGAGTAATGTGTTTGTCATATGTACTTGCACTAAAAACAAACACATTTTGTATATATTTTTTCACATTTGTGAATGTACATGTTCAGTAAATCTGTCAGTCTATAAAGCTTTTCTCTTCACCTGTCTCCTCCTAACTGCAACTGTCTAATACATGTAGAAATGCAACATATCTTACAGGTAATTTTTCTGAAAAATAGCTTCTTTGAAAACCAGTAGGAGAAGGCCTTGTATGAAGTTTTTACAATTTTCATTTCATCTCTTCTAGCACAAATAAAAGAACAATTAAGTACAGACCTTGAAATACCAATTTCCAAACTAGAATTAAAGGGCTGGACACACAGGAAAGTTACGGATAATGTAAGTAAATTATTTGACTCCCTGAAAAGTTACAGATAATGTAAGTAAATTATTTGACTCCCTGTCCTATTTCAAAAACATCTTGCTGTTTTCCTTGCAATAAATGAAGAATTTTTAAGACTAAGTTTGTTACTATCAGTGGATGTTATGATAATTATTCAGTTTTAGTATCAGATATTATGCTTAAAATTTAGGACATGCTTGTCAGCTTTTGTCAGTTTTTCTTAAACAGGGGTTAGTGACGGGGGAGGAAGCCATTTTGAACTTTTTCAATGTTTTAACATACAAAAAAAAATATGTTAGAGATTAAATCAAAACAAAGATAATGAACGTCAGTTATCTGGTTTTTGCTCTTTTAGATAGAGATATATGTAATTCATTAAAGTAAAACAATTGTTGTCTAATTTTGTTTTCAGTCTGTTCTGAGAGATTTACATTTACCAAAGGAGAATACATTGTTCTTGTTAACACCAGACCTTCATCGGACAGAGGCCACTGCAGGCACTTCATCAAGGTGGGTGTGGTCTCAAAGGCACTCAGAAATATTTTTTCCTTGAAAAATATTTAGAATAGGAATTAGCTATTATACTAACAAAAATTATTTGAAACTGACATATTTTTACAGTATTGTGCAAAATTGTTACCAAATTAGATGATTGTTTTACTGACTTACCAAAAAATTTGCCACTGCACTCTGTTTTCACACATTTGGTTTTTGTAAATTGAAGCTGTTATTATTTAATATGTTTAAAAAAGATTTCATTCATTCCAGTGTGACAGAGAATTTGAACAGAAACTATAACCTAAAGATAACTTGTAGAGATGGAAGTAAATATCACCAGTTTAATCTCAACTTTCCTGGAACAAAAACTGTAGATGAGGTAAACTTTTATACATAGTTTTGAGTACTGGTTTCTTTGGGAAAGTATATTTTACACTTAAACAATATTTGCTCACAAGACAAAAACATTTTATCAGTGAGTTATTGTAATATGATAAATCTTACATTGTTACAAACATACTAAGCTGCATAATTTAGTGAAAATATTAATTCAAGGGTTTTGATACATGTACATGTATGTGAACTCAAATAAACATGACACTTTTTAGAATAAGGTGAAAAATGATACCTAAGTTAACCCACAATACCAGTATCAGAATCACAGTGTCTGAGCATTGTGCCATCTGTCTTGTTTTATTATTTAGTTTGCAGCTCTTTTTAAGAAGAAATGTAGATACTGTTTGTTATTGTTTATTTCTATTTTTTGCAGTCCATGAATAATGTTGATTGTGTTTAATTCAGGTAAAGAGAGATGTATATAATGTATCAGATATTCCAGTGCGACATCAGATTTGGACAGGCTGGCCTGAAACTACGGAAGATTCTGTTAGTACATTAGAATTTTCAGATAATTAACTTTCTCTTTATGTTGAGTGACAGTCTGGAGATTATTGAAAATAAAGGTCACTTAAAATCAAGGTTAAAAAAGACATTAATTATGTGTTTTGAGATAAACCCTTAGAAACATCGCAAGAGTGTGCCAAAACTGTTGTTTGCAAATACATCATGAAAGATTTGATTGTTCATGAAATTTAATACATGTATGTATTAAGAATCCTTCAGGAACAGGAATTTTTTATTAGAATTTTTGAATGTACATGAACTATTAGACATAATTTTCCAATGTAATTTACACAGAATATTTTCATGATAAGAGATAATATTTTGTATTTCAGAAAGCAATAGGTTGTATAGGATTGTCATTTCCCAGTCACATGTTAGAACTGTCAAAGTCTAACCTCAGTAATAACAACAGAAGAACTGTACAGGTAAAGTGGCACACATTTTATTTCAGTTTAACAATTAGTTCTGGCTGTTCTGTAGTTAAATTAACTGAGTCAGTACCTGGGAAAAATTACTTTTTAATTTGAGCATGCTGTGTGCCACGTGGAAAACTTATTTTACAGAAAGTTCTCTTGCAGAAATGTAATCATATAAATAGCAGATGTGATAATTGGGCAAAGTAATTGTAATTATTGTGCAAATGACTTCAGACTGGAGGAAAATATATTCCCAGAAATGTTTTCTTAGGCACAGTGGATAGCAGAACAATACAAGAATAAACTGTAATCTATTCTAAAACATTCTATGATCAAAGCACTGTATCTGTGGTGATTTAAGCAATAATTATGAAGATTATGATGATATTGCTGCTGAGTTTTTAATATTTTATATCTGTTGATTTTGTAAAGTTTAGTTATTGGAAATTAAGGTTTTGACTTTTTAAATGAACTTAATTAGTATGCCCCTCCTGTCACCTTTTTGTTTTGGGTAGAGTTTGAAATTCGCAGTGGTTCAGCTTTGGCATTTCTTCTGTATAACCCTACAGCTGTAAATTCAAGGTTTTATATTGTGGAACAGGAAGTAGTGCAGGAGATGGAGATGAGTGGAGATGAGGAGGAGGACTACTTTCATGAGATCCCTGTATATGATGACTCAGAACTTTTTTCACATGACGATCATCTAGGCGGAAGGAGAAAGCAAGATCCACTCAGTATGTTTTCACCATAAAGAAAATTACATTTTTTGGTCGAGGTTTCATTATGTAAAGTGTGTGCTATACTTAAGTTGAAAGGGCTTGCAATTGAGCCTCTTGAGTCTCCTCAGTTTGTCAAAATATTTACTCCTGAATTTCTTTTGGTTTTTTGTCAGTTGTTTGATTAGCAGCAATTTATATCCATTCTTTTCTTTCCAACCCCCTAGAAAAGACCTCCAGTGGGGTTATCTGTATTGTAACTTCTGACCTCCAGCCCATCAGTTAGTCAGCATAACAACTGAATTGTGGTAACTGTGAAATGACAAAACACATTGGTTGTTTTTTGATGGTTTAAGTAATAATTGATGTTATTCATTTGATAATTTTCACTAATAGAGGGAAAGGAAATAGAAGACAAGAAGAAGAAGAAAATTTTGGTGTTACTTTTCTCCGTTACTGAAAAAAAGGAATAGAAATGATAACAGAGTGATTAAATTAGTGTAGCAGATGTGCAGATTCATTAATAAATGTTTGTTTTATAGTGCCAGAGTCTGTAAATGATGAGATAGAAGCCCTGGAACACTTTACGCGAGAATTTAGAGAAAGGTGAGTTGCGTTAATTTTTCTGCATTTACAGCTTACCTTACTATAACCTTACAGATTTGGCAGGTAAATAGTAACAGTGAATATCAGAGTTCATCAAGTTAATTTTTTGCCTTGTAATAGTCACCAGAACAAAAAACAGACAGTGATTTCTTATACCTATAGATTGATGTATGTTGTTTCTGGTGAGGTATCTAATTACTGGCTTAATTTCGTTGCAGATACGGTGAATGCCATCCAGTGTTTTATGTTGGTTCTTTAGACAATGCCATAAAAGATTCACTTGTTGTTAGTGCCAAAGAGGTAATGATTAGTAATAAAATAGTTGCAGACTGTATGTCAAAAGTTGCAAAAAGTATGTCAGAAGTTGCAAAATATGTCAAAAGTTGCAAACAATATGTCATAAGTTGCAAACAATATGTCATAAGTTGCAAACAATATGTCATAATTTGCAAACAATATGTCATAAGTTGCAAACAATATGTCTTAAGTTGCAAACAATATGTCATAAGTTGCAAACAATATGCATTTCTTTAAGTTTTGGACTGCTCTCTAGCTTTATACATATCCTCATCTGTAAGCTTGTTTGGATATATCAGTTTCTTAAATGTTGTCTGTCTTACACAATGTTTAAGGTTCAAGATATCTTAAAGTCTTTTTAACTGAGCTAGTATAAAGTTTCCTTGTATTTGTATACTTCCAGGTCTCCAAAAAACTGAAAATTTGTCAGTTTTGACCGATTTATGCTTCCTGGACTGATTTTATGTCCAAAACTCCTTAAAAATCAGTTAGATATTTTCCAAGACAGTGCAAATTGAAGTTTTCATAAAAATGTCAAAATTTCTTACCTAAACCCCAATCGGCCCCTAATGCGGTCCATCACACCTATGATAAGATTGCATTTGTGACCAGTAGCCTGAGGTAGTTATCACCAGTTTACTGATTAACTTTTAAACATGTGTCTGTCAATAAGTGTGCTTCATTCATAGCTAGTCAGTGAGTCAATTATGTTAACTGGTGTTGAAAAATAACTGGAAATTTATGCTTCTTTTGTTACTAACTTTCACTTTAAACAAAATGTTTTTTTGTGATCTCAACAAACAAACAACATAAGCATCATAATTAAATTTTGTCATTGACAGTAAGTTGTTCATATTTTTTTAAAAAGAGAAAAGCCTTAAAAGCATATTTTAGGCATACTTATGTTAAACATTGTTTTTGGCCAATGTATTTTCATTCAGGCAGGAAGGGGTAATTTTTGGTAGGGGGAGGGGTTATCTCAGACCAATTGAGATCTAAAAATTTCCAGAGCCCTAATGTACTTCTATATGTCATGTTATGCAAACAGCTTCACCATTTCAAGGAAACCTGTTTGTTAAGACAACTGAACAATGTGTCTTTCATTTTGCATGTTACAGAGGAAGTTATTAGCCATCTATCTTCATCATGATAGCAGCATCCTTGCCAACGTGTTCTGTTCTCAGATCTTCTGTAATGAGGGTATTGTTAATTATCTCACAAACAACTTCATCACATGGGCCTGGGATATGACCCTAGAAACAAATGCTGCAAGGTTTGTAGAAAGGAATTCATTTTAATACATGTAGTTGATGTACATGTATGTATACTGCCATACTTTTCTCTGTTGTATTTGTGTAGAAAAAGTGAAACTGTGGAAGAATAAAAAAACTGTAGAGATCTTTTTCTGTTGATTAAGTATAAAGTGGTTTTACAGTGTTTGCTAGAAGGCCAGATGCAGAGTTTGACCTAATGTGTTTTTTTATACTCAGTCATCAAGGCTTTGCAAGTATTATGCCTGAAAATTACAATTGAATTTGAGTGATTCCAAACCTGTGTATTTATTTCAATTTTTTTGAACACACACTATTTTAGGTTAATAACTATGGCTACAAGACATTTTGGAAGTGTGGCAGCCAATCAGATTAGAAGTTACAAACCAGACAATCTTCCAGTGCTGCTGATTATTTCAAGGTCAAGGGCAACGAATGAAGTTGTTGATGTTATACGGGGTAAATAGTTTTATAATTACCATTACACTTTAGCTGTTGTATTCATTGCACAGTTTTTGCAGTGTTAAGCATATTCTTTAGTGAAAACTAGAGTTATAATCAGCATCTACAAAGGCCTTTGTGACTTCTAAAAACACAGCTGTTAATTTAGCCTAGATTAAAGACCCAAAAATAGCCAAACCCTGTTAATTGCTTCTTATTAATAGTAAAAGGGTGGGGGTCTTTCAAAAATATGTCTTTTAAAAAAAGAAAAAAAAAAACTTAAAAAAAAGTACTATAAGAAACAGTAGTTTGGTCTTTCTAAAAATTATAAGGGATGTACTTAAAATCAAAAGGAAGATAGATTTAAATTAAAAATAAAAATAAAGGGTGTCTTTTATGAGTTGTAAGGAAGGTATTTTAATGTTTTGCTAGTAGAGCATAACTGCTTTGTTATCTGAATATGATAAAAAAAAACAAGATTAAAACATGGTATTATAGGAGATGTAACAGTGGATGAACTGATGTCAAAGTTGTTACAAGATCAGGAAGTATTTTCACAACAACAAGAAAGAGACATTGCAGAAGAGGTTAGAATTTTAAGTTTGTTGTTATTCTGGAATGGCAGTTTCTAAAGGTTATGACTGAAAACAAATATTTCACTTCTATAGAAGTAAATATGTAACTATATGTAACAATTGAAATGTTGTATGGTAAGAGAATGGACCAGATTGTTGGTAGAAAACATTTTTGATGCTAGTAAAAGGTTGTGAAGGAACTGAAATATCTTTAGGTTGTGCAATTTGATATCTGTCTATTGCAGTTACATTATCTTGTTTGCCTTTTGACTTTGATTATGAGGTGTAAGCTATTTAAAGATAACACTTCTTATAAAATAAGATTTACACATACTACTATCTATTAGTTTTATACTTCATTTAATTTCAAATGATTTTATTTTGACCCCCTTAATGAAAACTTGTAAATGATATACATGTACGTCACTTGTGTATACATTGGCATTACATCACATTTCAAGACTATAAAGTTGGGACATACAAAAAAACGTGCTAAATTTTCCTAGAATGGTTATGGTATTCTTCACTTATAACTAGGAAGACCACAGACAAATAGAAAGTTTGAACCATAAAATGTATTCCGACAACACTTCTGTAAATGCTGAAGACTTTTTTCTGAAGTCAGCCTAAGTGAAAACATGATTGATCATTTGTCTTTAAGGCTGAACGAGAAGCAAGAGAAAATATTCGAATAGAACAAGACGCTGCCTACCAGCAATCCTTGGAAGCTGATAGGAAGAAGGTATTCATATATTGTATATTATATAACCTTGGCCCTGCTAGCAGAGTTTTTTTTGTTTTTTTTTGCCTTGGCAACCAGGACAGACTATGATCAGCATGTACCTGCAGTCTAATCTGGATCTGCACTGTTTGCTGTGTTGGCAGTATCAAATCAGTTATGCTTTGAATGATCAGTAGGTTAGTCTAGGTCACTAAGTGATTGGCATGACTTGATATTGCCACAGGAATAAGTTATTGTGTGCCACACCTGAACTTTCAGTTCTGCATGATGATTTTCATTTCAGCTGAGGTGCAATATTCTTTTATCTTACAGCTAGTTTCAGTCAGGTAATTTTCAGAATGAAGTACTGCAGAGAATAAATAACACATTTGCATATTCCTTTATAGTATGTTGAATGATATGTTTGTTAGTCAGTCATAAATGTCAGTGTATTTTACAGAGAGAGGCAAGATTGGCAGAAGAAAGAAAACAGCAGGAGATAGAGAGAAGAGAACAAAGGAAAAGGGAAGAAGAAGAGCAAAAGAAAATGGAGGAGGAAGCATTGAAACAGGTACACTTAGTTAACTTAAAGAATGGCCAAGATTTTTAAACAGGTTTATATAGACTAAATCACTTAATTCTAACATTTTGTGTGAACTAAGAAAAAGAGATTGAATTTTGTATCGAGTAGATAGTTTGTTAATTTTCAAGGGGACTGCTGAAAAGTACTGTTTTGTTCCACATTAATTTTGTTTACCTTTCATGCTTTTGTTATCAGTTTATTGATTTTTAAAAAGTTTTATTCCCATATTGCGTAATGAAAGAAATTATTTTTAGTTTTTAAAAACAGATTTAATTTCAATTTCAGGCAATAGAAGAATCCCTCGCCAAAAAAATTCCTGATGAACCACCTCAGGGTTGTACAGAGGTTACATGTACTCTCAGAATTCGTGCTCCAAACAGTGAAACACTGGCACGAAAGTTTTATGGAAGCAACAAATTACAAGTTGTTCTTAATTACATCACTTCCAAAGGATATCATCTAACAGAATACAAACTGTTGACAACCTTTCCACGAAGAGATGTAAGTAATTCCTCAATAGTTTGAAAAATATTGACAGAACGAATGATAATTTTAACTTTCAAAATTATAAGTTAATTTGCTGAACCTTGAATTAAGAATATGATGAAATATCCTGAAGAAAGAAGGTATATTAAATAGAGGATATTTGTTTGTTTTTGTGGAAGATGAGAATTTATTTCATCGAGTGAACACCATATGTGATATTTTCACGAGTGGCGCAGCCACGAGTGAAAATATCAACATATGGTGTTCACGAGATGAAATAAATTCCCATCTTCCACTAAAAAACAAACAAATTTTCTTTTTATTTTATGCCAACACGTCAAAAATGGGTTTTTTTATGACATTTTTAATCAGGGCCTTCAATAAATTCCCCATGGTGAGCCCCAAATCAGTTAATGCGTACTTTGGTTACTCCGCACAAAAAAAAGTGCAGACAATCTCCAATACATATGATAACTTTACTTCTGCTGAAATAAACTGAATACACTTTCATCAAATAATATTTATTTTTGTCTACACAGTTTATCAATATTTATTGAATTTTGCCATACATACTTTAATTATAAAAGCGGATTAATACTCAATATTCAATAGTTCGGGCACAAACATGTATTATCAAAATGGTAATTAACTGATTCAAAACAGTGTATTATCACTTTTATCTCACTGATATTTCCCTATATTTCATTGGTAGGCATAAAATAAATGATTATTACTAAGGGTAATTGGCAGCTAAACTACAGTAATATAAAAAAATGAATAGTGTTACAAAGAATACATGAGTTTAATACATTTTTGACAATGTAACATTCTTACTAAACTGTGTTTTAAGTGTTCTGTTAGTACAGATTTTTTTTTGAAAAGTACTTTGAGACATAGTTCAGTAATACTCGATAACATTAGTAATTTGCCTGTTATTATTAGTTTTATTATATTCTGTTGTGAGTCAGGGGTAATCTTTTATTTATTTTCATTTCAGTTATCAAATGAAGATACAAATCAGACTTTAGAAGCGTTAAAATTGTGTCCACAAGAAACTTTGATTCTTGAAGAGCGTACCTAGATACAGTGTCCATTGATATAGTGTCATATTGAATCTATTCTCATTCTTGGAGCTGAATATTGTGTGCTTAATGAAGAATGCTGTTAATATAGACAACAAATACAGGCCAGTTCTCAGCAAAGTTTAATAGCAATATTGATTAAATGTTAAATGTCCTTTGATGAAATGCCTAGCAACCTTTGGATTGAACACTCCTTGACCTTTGAGCACTTGAGTGTGTTGGACTTTTTTTGTGATTACTTAAATGCCCTTTCATCAAGTACTTGCTGGCCTGTAGGGTATAATGACATTGAAATGAGCTCAAAATGACCTAGATTGAATTTGTTAGTTACCATGGAAACAGGTAGCGATGATCTTTTGGAAGTTTCTGAATATATAATGGAAATGAAGTATTACTCCCAGTAAGTTTATCTGCTATATTATGTCAGTATATCTTCATAGTTCTGAAAACTCTGACAGAACAATCTGACATCCATTGACTGATTATATGATGATTTACTAACACCCCACACTCTGCATTTATGGAAAAAAAGTTGTTTTAGTTGTTTTTTAATTTTTGAAATGACATATTTTGTTATATTGGATAAAATGACTGCATTTGATATCAGAAACACATCTTAGGATAATAACTTCAGCCATATGATATTATATCTTTCAGTTTGTTTTGCAAAACAAATCAAAATTGCCTCAGTGAAAACATTAATAGCTTAACAGGGTAGGTAATCCTTGTAGGTCCCTGAAATACTGTTTGTAAAAAGGCTGCAATCATTTGTAGTAAACCATAAGATCTGACGCTAGATGCCATGAAAGAGAAAGAGAAGCTAAATGTAATATTACAACTAAATTTCTTATACAATGTACTAGGTACAGCCTTTTTTCATGGTTAAGTAAAAAAAGAAGATTTTCCCAACATGATTATGGTTCTGATTTCAGATAAATTTAGTTCAAAGTCATTTCAAATAAGTATTTAATGAAGTATTTAATGATTATTTAGAGTAAGCTGTATATCTGTGACCAGTGCTGGTGATTTGCTTATTCCCCTTGCATTTTATTGGTTAGTAATGTTTGTCAGTCAATTTACAACTCCCACTCATTTTGCCTTAACAAAGTTTTGTCAGAGTGGCATTGATGTATATTGGCACTCCTGAAGATTTTAATGTATTTATAGCAATGCAGTGATTCTTTTTTATATTGAAGGAGCTATAATGTCTTGCTGTAGCTATGGTAAAATATCGGACAGTTTTACAGACTGAATTTGAAACATACTTTACATATTTAGTTTCACACATGAATAGAAGTGACAAGTCACTAGATGGCAGATGTTTTTAGGTTTTTATAGCTAAACTTATTTATTTGAAGCCTTTGGTAACGTGTTAATTAGTAGTAATATGAATAATCCTAAGATTTTTTCTTTTTCAGAGTACAAGTCTTTGCTGTTATTTAGCAGATAAATAATCTGTAACTTTTTTTCTCCCATCTAGAACAGAACAGAATTGAACTATGACAAAACAAAGTTTTCTAGTTTCTTCTTTTGTGAAACTTAAAAAAAATTTCTTCAGGATATCTGAAATTTTTATGAATGCCTTACTACAGTAATATCAGTGGTCCATTTTTGAAACTTAGAATTTAGAGAAAATTTGTGTTATTATCTGTGTTCATTCTTTATAGAATATAGATTACAATGGCTTGGACCTACATTTTTATTTACCAAAAATGAAAAATGCCATATAAAAATCCCTGATCTGTAATAAAATCCTGAAGGCTAATATACATTTCAGTGAAGTTTTAGGCACTTTGGAAATGGATCATTTAACATTAAGAATACAGAACAAACGTCTGGGGTACCATGCCTTTAGAAGGTGGGCCTACACTTTCATCATAATCTAGCTAAGCTCTTGCATATTGTTGTTGTTTTTTGTTGTTTTATGCTAGTGACTGATAAGTTCAGTGTTTATTTATCAATTTGTGATAATGTGTTTATATTTTAAGTTTGTTCATTATTTTGCCCCTCTGCTACTTTGTTAGTTATGACCATTTTTGTCTTCCCCTAGTTTATATCATTTTTTGCATCCTCCTAAAAATTTGTTTCATATCCACTCCTTTAGATGACCTGTGTTGAGTATTATTAGATATAAGTCTTGAAAACCAAGTTACAATAGTAAATACGTTTTATTATCCCTTTTCATTCTCTGTTAAGCCTTTCAGTTCCTCTATAACTGTCTTTCACAGTTCATCTTGCCTGAAATACAGGCAGTAGCAACTGTGCACATGTTCATATCTTTAAGGCTTTTTTCATGGTTAAGAAAATATAGTTGATAAAACAAAAAGAAGTTTTTGTCAAGTATTCTTATTTCACCAAATTTTAAATAGGGTAAAACTACTGTAATTATGATATTGTCATTACATGCATGTAACTTCTTCCACTTTTTCCCCTCTCTATGGCATGGGAAAAAAAAAAGTTCAGTAAATTCATGAAATAACAGAATGGCGACTTGCCTGTTTACTGCTATCTCTGATCACAGGATATATGGCCAGATTTGTAGGCCATTCTTTTTCAAAGGAATATTAAAACTAAAACCTTACAGTACAGTCATTACTTCTTTGGAAAATGAACAGATGTTACAGAAATCAGTTAAAGCTATTAAAGGTTCTTTTTCTATTTCAAACCCTAGTAACTAAACATAAAATCTAGATTTGCGTGTTACCTTATTATGATGGAATATTTCATAAAGTTTGGAACTTCATTCTTAGGGAATTTCTTTATTCTCACTCCTTTAAATGTTGTTTATGTTCTTTGTAAATGTCAAGAGTTGAATGATTTTGAAGAAGTGTTTCTATATAGAACCTGTACTTTATCCATTTCAGTTGAATTATGACTATTTTTAATGAAAGCTACAATTAAATGATGAAAATAACTTATTGTTTCTATGTTACTTTTTGCCATTGTCTAGAATATTCAAACACAAAAGAAAGAAAACTAGAACTGTGTCCATAGGACACGGATGCCCCCACTATGCATAAGTGCTCATAAACAAGAGCATGTATATCCTGTATGTAAGATTTTTTTCTGTACATATACCTTAAATGATCTACAGGTAACCTTATGTACATGTTAAATTAAATTACAAATGTAAAATTTATATGTTCAATTATTTATATGGTATATAGTGAAAAAATCAACAAAGGGCCATAATTCTGTTAAATATGGTCACAGCAAAAATTCCTTCCTTTACTACCATCTACACATTAAAGCTGTTCATCCCTGGAAGTTTAAGCAAAATCTGCCATTCGGTTTAAGAGGAGTTGCGTTCACAAAATTTCTATATGGTATATAGTGAAAAAATCAACAAAGGGCCATAATTCTGTTAAATTTGGTCGCAGCAAAAATTCCTTCCTTTACTTCCATCTACACATTAAGGTTGTTCATCCCTGGAAGTTTAAGCAAAATCTGCCATCCGGTCTAAGATGAGTTGCGTTCACAAAATTTCTGTATGGTATATAGTGAAAAAATCAACAAAGGGCCATAATTCTGTTAAATTTGGTCGCAGCAAAAATTCCTTCCTTTACTACCATCTACACATTAAGGTTGTTCATCCCTGGAAGTTTAAGCAAAATCTGCCATCCGGTTTAAGAGGAGTTGCGTTCACAAAATTTCTACATAGTATATAGTGAAAAAATCAACAAAGGGTCATAATTCTGTTAAATTTGTTCGCAGCGAAAATTCCTTCCTTTACTACCATCTACACATTAAGGTTGTTCATCCCTGGAAGTTTAAGCAAAATCTGCCATCCGGTTTAAGAGGAGTTGTGTTCACAAGATTTCGGGACGTACGGACAGACATACGGACGGACAGACGTACGGACGGACAAGTGCAACGCTATTTGCTCTCCACTTTGTGGGGGCATAAAAATTGCCCAAAAAATCAGTGCAAGATATTCATAACTTTTTTCTAATAAATTAGACAGATTGATAAGGTTGTTGAATGGCAAAAGTAAAGCAGTATGCAAGCTCATCTATCACTACAATAGTTCCTTTAAGCTGTTTCAAACTTTATTCAGGTATAGCTGGGTCAGATTAATCTGGAACAGATGAATAAATTACACAGTTGTCGCATTCCAATTAATAACTTTGGTGTGTTCCTTTTACATGTTACAGTACCAATATTGTAATACGTCTGTCTAGAAGTAACAACTGCCATTGCGAGTCACATCCCGAGTTCGAATCAATGATATCTTTATACAATGATTTTACTTTTTTGTCCATGTTGCTGTTAATGCAGCATTAAATGCTGTCTGCCAGTTCTACTATGCTATATAAATGCTTGACATGCCAATTGTTAGTTTTCCAGTGAGATCTCTCAAATTCCAAGACAGTTCAGAATGATAAGCTAAGCCTTATTGCCTTTGGTTTCAATGTCAAGGTCAATCAAGGTCACACAGACTTGCTTTAAAAAGTTTCAGATAAATAATTCCACAAAGTATGACCCAAGGACCCCAAAACTGTACAGATTGGTTTTTAATGGTGAGTAGATAATAACTAATGACTTGGTTGTTATGTGTGAAATCCAAGGTCATAGTAAAAATTCAAATCATTACGCTCAAGAACTTGAAAAGCAGGTCACAGCATCAAAGAGCTTGGCAATAGTTACGATGATTTGTGTTATAGTTTAATCAGTTATTACTGAATAGTTTGACAAGGTTAACCCAGGGTTTTTCAAACCTAAGAAAATAATGGAAAATGACCCCTATTATTCTTAAGTCAGTCGACAAAAATTATTGAAGTGGTATAGCTTCACTTTATATTTTCTGAGAATACTGACATACTTTAAGGATGGTAACATTTTCCTGATGAAGATAAGGGAAACAGCAGTGTATTTCTGAAGGGAATATAAGCAAGTAGACTGTCTTACAACTGTTCCTTAGAAGGACAAGTGTATATTCTAATCACTCAAAAAGAGACCTCATTTAATTGTCAAGGTCACATTTGTCTCATTTATTCCTTCTTAAAAACCCCACTTCTGACAAGCTGTCTATTATACATGTGGAAATGTAGTGGCCAATGAAGATGTAGCCATCTTTACAGTTGTATTCTTTATATAAAAGACTAGAGCTATGTCCATAGGGCATTGATGCCCCAACATTCCGCTGTATTGTCATAAAAGTCCAGAACAATTACAGATGCGTATAAAGTATAAAAACGCTATTTTTTTAGCTTTATCAGGGGGCATAACTATGCCGATCTCCAATAAATCTGTGTCAAAATACCAAGGTGGGTAACTTCACACGCTGACAACTTTTCATAGAAAGTTTCCTGGCTATAGCAGTTATACGTTTGGAGTTACACAGGAAACATGTCTAAAAATGCTACTGTTTGCTTAGTCAGGGGGCATTACTCTGCTGATCTCCAATAAATTTTGGTCAAAATACCTAGGTGCTTAAGTTCACAGGCTGTCAATGTTTCTTAGAAAGTTGCATGACTCTAGCAGTTATACATTTGGAGTTACACGTGACACAAGTCTAAAATTGCATATTTTGATTTATCAGGGGGCAGAACTCTGCTGATCTCCAAAGAATTTGCGTCAAAATACCCAGGTGCGTAAGTTCACATGCTAACAACTATTCTTAGAGTGTCATGGCTCTAGCAGTTTTGAGTTACACACGAGTTACACGTACAGACAGTGTGAAAGTGGGATGGATGGACAAGGGCAAATCTATATGCCCAAAGTGGTGGCAGCATAAAAACTAAAAACACTGAAGGAAATTTTATTCTATAAATAAATATAAAGTACAAATGTACTATGGTATTTATTCACAACTTACTTGCAATTAAGAACAGTTTAGTTTCATCTTAAGACACACCGTATGTATCAAGCATTAAGTCTCAAAGTATAAAAGAAACTAATGCAATGATTTATAAATCAATCTTCATCTTCTATAAAAAAAATTAAGACTGAAATCTACAGTATATTTCTAAACTACAAAACAAGCCTATTTGAGATGTACATTTTTAGACAGTGCTTTGACAGTGGTAACTACTTCAAGTACTTTTTGGATGTTAATTATCTTCTTTTTACTTTATAAAACAATGGTTCCTTGTAACGCCTAAAATGAATCTATCTAGTGGCAATCAATTAACCATCGAAAGTACACACCATCGATTCTGTAACCGGTACCTCGTTTCTCATATCAAAGGGAAAATATGCAATATGCCAGTTACCACAACACTTCAATAAAAAAAAAATGGAATGGACAGCTCAAACAAGGTAGATTACTACTACTTTTGTTCTATTGAAACCTATTATTCTATACCTATTTTATCTGTTTAATCATTCAGTTCAGTTTGTAACATTTCCATATTAGTATGTGCATGTGTACAAAAATCCTGTATTTTTCTTGTATAGTTCATTACATTCATGTATATACATGCTTTTTTTCAGGAATTACAAACAGATGCATTGTATCATGAGAGCTGTCAGACTTCAGAATCGCTTTTATTAGAAATATTTATGCATTTCACTATTCCTTTCATGTATAAAATGAGTTATTAATTTTTTGGGGGAAAAAAAGTAAGACATAGAATAAAAAGATTATTCTGAACAATGCTAAATATATATGAACTTATTCACAGCTGTAAGATCATATTGGACTCACTTATCAGCTCATCCAATATAACTTTTCAACTGTGTATTCATCCAAAAATATCTGTATTGTACACAACAATGTCAAGTTAGCAAATAATCCAACACTGGCAAGGTACAAACATACTCTTAACCTGTAGCGAAAACAGCTACTGTGTACCCTGTTCTGTGAAAGTACTGTAATTCTGTTCAATATTCTAGCAAAGTCTGTGTTTTTGTAGAATATCAAACACAGATAAATCACAATTAGCTGCCAGTTTTTCACATTCTGTTACAGTTCATTTGTCAGTAAGACAACACTACCTTCTTGCCATCTCAAGATCCACAAGCTGTAAGGCTTCCTTGAGTAAGACAACACTACCTTCTTGCCATCTCAAGATCCACAAGCTGTAAGGCTTCCTTGAATGTTAGTTTCTTCTTCTTGTGTTTCTTGATGTACTGAAAATATAAAACAACTGTTACAAAGAGGCTAACTTAAGTATCAGTAAACTTAGACAGGACCTGTCCATAGACAGGGTGCTCCACTTTTTTTGAGTGCTGGATAGGTCAACAAGAGGCCCAAGTGAAAAATAATTGGGGGAGGGGGCGCCATGCAGGGGTGGGAAGTATCAACCCATCAAAAAACTAATGAAATGAAGAAGGGGCATGTGGGGGGGGGGGGGGGGGGGGTCAAGTACCAACTCATCCCAGAAAAGTAAGGTGGGAAGTACCTACCCATCACATGTAAGCTTTGTGCTTTCTCATCAGTGTTTTTTCTTATAACTCTATGCATAACCAAATGACCCCTGGGTTGGGGCTAATTTTGATCCCAGGGAAACAATATGAACAATCTTGGTAGAAGTCTTGATGCTGTTCAAGTATTTTTGATGGTGATCAAGTATTACAAGTTTAAAGTGAATATCTTTGATAGTTTTTGAGAAATGGACCTTATCAAAAAGGCTAAAAGTCGAAAAAGGGACATAACTTTGCTGAAAATAACTTTACATGAATAGTGAAAATATACAGGAACTATACAGTACATTATGAAATTGTTTGCACCAGAGTTTCAAAGCTTAAAAGTCACCAGTGCTATCTTCTAGTCTAGGATAACAAAGCTTATATACCTTTTTGGTATCCTCTAGTGTAGTGTATTTGAAAGACGGTTGTATATTTCTAGAGAAGTCTTCATACATCTGTTTCTGTGTACCAAGGAACTCTCTGGTCAGTTCTAATTGGGACTTGAGCATATCATGTAAGGCAAGCATTGATGGACTGTAAGCTGTCATAGCTGAAAGGGGAGGGAACAAAATATGTAGATCAGCTTTCAATAGAATTACACTATCTGTAATAGCTGTGGTAGCTTTTATATGTCTATTACATGTGAACTCTAACTTTACAAATTCTTCAACATAAATGAAATCCCTGGAAATAAAAACAAAAGGCAATTTGATACTCTAGATGTTAAAAAGTCTTGTCTGGTTGTAAAAAAAAAAGAAGAGGTTATTAAAGCATAGTATGTAGAAACATCATATAAACAAGAGGGCTATGACGGCCCTTTTATCACTCACCTGAGCTACTTCTTTCATTCATACACTAAGTATCAAAACTGCAGGCCTTGTGGTTTCTGGCAAGAAGATTTTTATAGATTTACCTAAGTCAGTCTGTATAAAACTAAGTGACTGCGGGGTTGGGGCCAAGTGGTTTGTAAGATTATCAAAACTGTGAAACCACTATTATGCAGACATAGCAAAACAGGCCTATTTTGGCCCAGTATCTCTGGAACCCATGATGGGATCAGGAGAAGAAAGGAGATCTATTGTTAATAGATGTTTTGTGAAAGTTTGGTTGAAATTTAATCAAATGAGAGCATAACACAATCATGATGTAAAGAAGAAAAATCTATTTTAACCTCTGTGGCATTGACCCCAGAGACCTCAAACCCCACAAAGTGATAGAGGTCCATGCAAGGTACCTACATACTATGTACATGTATATTGTTCAATAAATGGAGACTTCATAATAGAATGTAGAAAAATCTTTTTTCAGTCTTTTTGACCTTGATCGCAGTGAATGTTGAAATTCATGGAGGTTCCTTATAAACCAAATATCTAAAATATTGGTAAATAAATAAAGGGTCTTTGACAGAAAGTAGAAAATGTAGTATAAGGCTCAGTGACCTTGACCCTGACCCTGTGACCTCAAACACAACCTAGGGGTAGAGGTCCATGGAAGGAATCTCAATAAGTTACTGGTCAATAGATGAAGACTCTACGAGGTAAAGTGGAAAAATCTAATTTTAACCTCAGTAACCTTGACCCCAGTTAATGGTACAGGTTCATGCAACTGTCTATATACTAAATATCTAAAATATCAGGAAATAAGTAATAGCTCAATGACAAGCTGAAAAATCTATTTTTAGCCTTGGTAACCATAGAGGTAGAGGTCCTTTGCAAGATACCTACATACCAAATATTTAAGATATCTGTCAATAACTGAAGGGGAAAAGTACGAATATCTATTTTTAGCTTTGGTGACCTAGACCACCATACTTGTGAATGGCAAAAGTTCATGCAAGGTGACTTTATATGTGTATCAAATATCTAAGATATTAGTAAAAAGATAAAGGCTCTATGACAAAAAGCTGAAAGGTCTATTTTTACCCTTGGTTACCCCAATCATGACCCCAGGGCAAAGATCTGAAAAAACACAGTAGAGGTCACTAGGCCATGGTACACATCAAATATCTTAACGTAATTTTCTTTCCTATGCAAGTCTAAAAAATATAGTGTCCCTTGGGGTGTGGTCAATTTTGATCCCAAGAACATAATTTGTACAATCTTCGTAAAAGATCTCTAAATAATGCTGGATTCAAAATATCTAACCTAGGCCATGTGGTTGAAGAAGATTTTCAAAGTTTTTCCTATATACACCCAGGGTTGGGACATTAATAATGCCAGGGGCAGAATCTGAACAGGCTCTACAGGAACTCTATGTGAACCTGTAAGCCAGATATCAAATCCAGATCTCAGCTTAAGGCCTTGTGGTTTTGGATAGGAAGATCTTTTAAATTTGTTTTTAGCTCCTGAGACCCAGATCTGCAATGGACTGGAACCATTTGAGCAACGTTAAAAGAGCTTCATGCGAGGAACACACCAGCAAGTTTTATTATTTAACCAGCTGCTTTTAGAGGAGATGTCTTTTGAAGTAATTGTGGACAAATGACAGCCACCGATCCATAAAGCTCAAATGAGCTTTGCTCTGGTGAGCCTAAATGAGTAAGTATTTCTGATCATTCATGTTACCTAATTCTTCTCTCCCCTTTGATATAGAAAGCGTTTTTTTTTATGAAAGGCTGTATTTATATAATGTGGAATGATTAAGTAATACTATCAATTACCTTCAAGTGCATCAGCAGACACTACATGTGTAGCAATGGGAGTTGGATCCACAAAGTGCAGACCATAGGGAATGCCAGGGAATGCAACACCTGTGCCAGCAGGGTCCCAAGAGTACAGAAGGCCATCCATGGCTGTCTGCACCTCAGCCGTAGTCATGCCACGGCGAGGTCTTGGGGTCACATCAGATCTGGATGTAGTTGGCACCATACTTGAGAAAAAGAAAACGTAATTTATCTTTAGATAAGACAAAAAGAGTACTTACATTTGGAAAATTTCATACTTGGTATTTAGGCCCTAAATGCGTAAGATTCATACAAAGTTAAAACACAAAGGCATAATTATTTGACATACAAAAAAAATGATGAGATTATACCTCTTCGTAAAATCCTCAGAATACTCCGAGTAACTATCACTGTATGTCTTATCATCTTCATCCTCAGAGTACTTGGACTCAGACACAACTGACTCTGTGTCACTCTCACTAAACTCTGTAAAACTAGCCACTGTCTCCTCACCACTATATTTAGTCTTCACTTCTGAAGCAGAGGACCTCCCTCTATCACTGCTGTAACCTATTTTTTCTGAAATACTATCAAAATCTTCAGTATAATTAGCCGCTGAAGGTTTTGTGGTGTCAACTTCAGTAGCAATCTCTGTGACAGTGTCATCAAACCTCTGACTATAACTATACACTCCTGGTTTTTCAGTCTTAATTTCATCAGAGATGTCACTCTGTACCTCTTCGACCTCGCTTCTTACACTATCGTATTCACTTTCTTTGATAGAATGTCCCATCAAATCTTCCACAGTTTGTAATCCAAATGAACTAAATAAATCATTAGCAGCGTTCTTTTTACTTTTTGACCTGTCCTTGGACCTGTCTCGGTTTTTGTTCTTCTGGGACTTTTTAGGTGACTTTTCTCTAGACTTAAACGGAGAGCTGCTTCTCGTTCTTTCAGATTTTTCAGAGCCACCAGCTTTAAATGGAGAGCCAGATTTCTCTGAAGCTTTAAATAAAGAGCCTTCATTACTGGCTCTGAAGGGGGAACTGTTTTTCTTTGCGTTAAATGGAGAATCAGTACCTGCTGCCCTGAAGGGAGACTTGTTTTCTTTCTCTTGAGCTTTGAAAGGAGATTTCTCTCTGTTACTGCTTGCCTTAAATGGAGAATCATTTAAGTCAGAACTTGCCTTAAATGGAGATCTGTCTCTATCCTTATTGGCTTTATATACAGAGGTTTCTCTGTCTTTGGCAGCTTTAAATGGAGACCGGTGATCTTTGTCTTCTTTTATTGAAGTTTCTGATGCTGATTTCACAGACGATTTCTTCTTACTTTCCTTTTTGTTTGTTCTCTCTGACTTCCTTGCTGTTGACCTGACAGGCTTTGGAGAGTCACTACGTGAGACTGGAGTCTCTGGCCGTGGTGGCAGATCTTCCTCCACAGTGGGACCAAGCTCATCCAAGTCCATTATCACTAAATGAAATAAGGGGAGACAAATATAGTGAAGCAGATAATTCTGCACTATTTTGATCTCAGGATATATTAGGTTGGAAATCATTTATTTAAGTTCGAGAAAAAAACTATGACCTGTATTGATAACAGATCAATATATCAACTGTCTGTCAAATAGAAAACAGTAAATGAATTCAAACCATCCAACTGAGATTGTGCTGAGTGTGCATGAAATATAATATCAAGGTATAAACCCTAAAATCTGGAGAGCAGTTTACAACCAAACAAACTTGTATTTTTAGACTTATCTGAGACTAAACCAGTTTTTTTTTCAATCAGATCATACAAATGTACTATGATCATCATAGTGTTTTTATTTCATTAGCTTCTAATATTTTCAAGCTATGCAACAGCAATGCCAGACAAACAGTGCAAAGGTAAAGACTAAAGCTTCTGAATTAAGACATTATTAATACAATTATAAATTAAGTACCTTCATGACTGTTTGAAAATATTCAGAACATAAAATAATAAAGAGAACAAGTACTTAAGGGTAACTACCCCAGTGTTTTGTGCAATGAAAATAAAGTAAAACTTTGCATCTCACATATGGTGTGGGTGATGATAAGGAACATATGTTAGAAGTTTGAAGTAAATCCTTAAAGAAATAAAGATGTTATAGTAAAAAATATTTTACTGCACAAAAACTTTAATCAGAAATGTGGATACGGACCAGGATGCTGGTGAGTAGGACAGCTCTCCATATACTTCTTATAGTCAAGCTAAAAATAACTGAAGTTCAGAAATTTACATGACATTGTGCCTTTTGGATTTAAACATAAAACTTACAAAGGAAATTGAAACTGAAGCAACCACAAGCATTCACATGGGGAAATAAATGTATCTACAAAAATAAAATATTTCTATGTGCCACCACTCCCTAGTTCCTTACCAACTTTTCTTTTTGCCCGAGGGCTACTTCCATATGAATCTAATAAAGAAATGGTAGTCACAATACATGGTTTTGATCTTCAAGTTTTTATTCATACTATCGATATTTTTTTGTGTTTATCATTGAAATAAGCATACAAACCTACTGATTAAGACTTACAACCAAATTTCTGTTACAACTGTTTGTTTCTAATGGTTATATCAATATTTCATTTTAATCAAGTTTCATTTTATAATCCTAACAATAAAAACCTATCTTTAAAGAGATGATTAACTAGAGATCATCTGTATAAAAGTATATTAAATAGTACAAAATTTCATTTACCATTATATCCAAAATCTTCAGCTACTTCATCAACAATTGACTCTGCAACATTAGAATCATCAGAATATGACCTCATCAACTTTGGGGATGGGGACCGTCGTCTCAGGCCCGGGGACACTCTATCACCAGTTCGAGGACTTGGAGATGGTGTGCGTCGAATCACTGGTGGTTTATTTTGAGGGGATGGAGATCTCCCTTGACTTTTGGCAGATGAGGGTCTACCATAAGATTTATTGGGTGGCGGTGGTGAAGGACTGCGCCGGCCCTTGCCAAGCTTTGTTGGGGGTGGTGAGGGAGTGTGCCTACCTGTTGGTCTGCCATACTGAAAAGGAAAATACAGTTACTTTCCCATCTACTATGGTTTCTGTATTACCTGCAATTAGAGCAATCATATAAAATGGAAGTAAAAAGTGAAGCTCCAGGTTTTTTTTTCAATTTGGGTCCGTTTTGACGACTGATATTTGGTCTTGTTCCTAATGGCAAAAGTATGTTTTTTCCCAATTTCAATAAGAAAATTTCCAATGCAAAGAATGAAAAAGTTCTTTTTTAAATCACCACACGTTTGGGGTCGAAATTAGCAAGTCCAAATGATACAAGGGAGATAATCAATGACGATACGTTTTTTGACTAGAACACGCTTCAGCGTATTAATTTCTGTAACTTGTTCCTTCAAACATGGCACCATTCTGATAAGCAGACTGTGTGAGTTTTTCCCAATTTTGTCTAAAACAACACAAAAACTTTCCAATTCTAGGGGTCAGACCGTGTCCTGAAAATCGTTAGAAAAAGCCCTGAGCTCTTATGAGAATTTCCTGAAAACTGGCATATAAGATGACTCTGTTAAAGAAGTTAAATACCTTTACCAATTATTCAAGCTAGAAAACTATATTTATTGTAGAGGGGGTGCTTGAATGAAGTCTTTTTGTCTGTATAATTTAGACCATAGGAAAGTGAACAGATATGCAAAACTATAAAGGTTGAGCCAAGAGTGCCCAAGCTATTGGCTGGTAAAAAAAAATAGTTTACTTGTTTCTTTGGTTTGTCCAAGCTATCTGAGGAGGATGGAAGTCCACCCACAAACTCCGCAAGGCTTTCTTCCTCTGATGTCAACACAATGTCCGTAGAATACTTCAGTGAACTTTTCAGCTGGAATGGGGATCCTGGAAAAAACAACATAGGGTATAGAGATTAAAACAACCCTGATAAACACATATAATTAACACAACTCTGTCTCATATATGTAATCTATTTCTCTTCACAATACATTCTATTTCTTTACACAGCAATTTGTAAAAAAAACTTAACATTGTACATTTATCATATACATGTATACCAGTTGTAAATGGTAAACAAACATTGCCAAACCTTGATAACAGCAAGGTAGAGTTTACCTCGTGTTCAGTAGGTTTCAGATTCAAACCTACGTAAAACTACATGTACATGAAAATATATCCCTGGACTAAATGATAATAATCAAGCAATTTAAAATTCCTTTAGGTCTTTGAGTTACAAATGGCTAGAGAGAGGCAGAAAAAAAACAACAGTCAACCACTGAAGTTTGGAACAGTTTGAGAATGTTTTCCTTTGGAGGATAAAAATCTCAACCCAAATTTGTGTTCATTATCTTGACTAATATAACCTTACTTCATCTGTAAAGACTCAAGCTGACACCAAATTCCAGTTACAGAGCAAAATAACTAAACAAAGAATAAGATAAATGTATAATGCTAACTCTCTTAGATGCATGTACTTTGTGTATACTCTCAATGTTATAAAAAATCTCTTATTAAAGGAGGCTTTCTAAAAACATTACAAACTGGATTTGTTCTTCAAAGAACAATTTCTTCCACCACATGACTCCACAGTTAATGATGTTATGCAAAACTAAGTTCTACACTCATAGGTAGGAAAACTGACAAATGGATAGAATAAAATTAATACATGTATGTCTCCCCAACATAACAGCCAGGAAGAAATCACAGTCTCAAAAAGACATTTTCAGGCAATATAGTGTCTAAGTTACTACAGTGATGTCAGTGCAAGAGGATAACATTCAAACCTTTTTTCTGTGCTTGACTGCCCTGTGGTTGTTTGACCTGGGATTTAGCCTTATTCTGTTGGGCTGTAGAGGCTCTAGGGGGTTCTATGGAGGTGGCTGGAGCAGGACTGGGCACGGACCTCTTCAAGAACTTGCCACCATCTTTACCAATCTTCACACTGTCAGAAGTCTGAGACTCAGATACCTACAAACATACAATTTCCATCATCTGAGTATTCAGTATTCAATCTATATTCTTAATCATTCTTAACAACTTGTATATCTTTAAAGTCTTAAAGTCTTTTAAGAGTGAACTATACTAAATTATTACAGAGCCCTCTTGCCTTCTCACCATGGTTTTTTGTAGACTTGCCACAAGAATTTGTATCGTACTAGCTTAAATTATAAATTTATTTTTTACCTTTCAATAATGTAACCATTGACAAAATACATTATTCTTTTTCCCTCAACTAACTGTAATGCATCTTAGAGTATACATGAAGTCTAAGTCTTGTCTTGGACATCTAAGATACAAATCAGATTAATGAGTTCTTTTAAACCAGACTAAAGCATAGACAAAATATGTTTACTGACTATTTCATATGATAGTTTTTTTATTTATTTAAAACTTACGAATTCTCCACTGGACCTGGCTAGTTTAACTGCACTAAAACTTTCATCACTGTCAGATTCTATGGTGTAAGTCCTGCGTGTAGCAGCTTTTTGCTGAATCTTGCCAGTGATGGCTGAAGCTTTATCAAGGGCACTGTAAGCCTGTCTACTGGCCCCCAGCTGGCTCCCAGGTCTGCTGGATCCTGCACTCTGCACTGACTGACTGCCATGCCTTTGAAAGATACAATGAAATAATAAAATGAAATAGGAGTAGCTGGGAATGAGTAATGTTGTCAAGTAATCTAAGGTACATGTACTTAGCCCCCAGGTGCATGATGAACCATGTATACAAAGAAGATCATGACATTCACATAAAAAATCCAACAAACAACAAAAAGGTTACTTGCATATTTTTAGGTACATTTGGCCGCATTCTTCTTCTTAACAACAACAATGTAAGAACAGGATGGAATAAAGCAGTCGTCAAGTACAGCCCATTCACAATGCAAGGAATATGCAACGGACTCTGTAGTATTTTCGTAATATGGCATTTTTCATAGAATTGCGTTTTTATTCTTACATGTTGTAAAACATCAATGTCGTTATATATATTGTTGTCGTGATATGTAGGAGTCAATTAAGACTTAAATGATAAATAAGAATGAAACATTTAATGTCATTTTTATTTACATGTCAACAATACAATCGATCCCGGCTAACTCCCGCCCTTCACTGGATTACTAGGAAATCATAAATTTTCTATTTGTTGTAATTTGTTGCAGATTTAAATTGCATAATCAAGATTGCAAGCGATAGAACTTGTCCAGATTTTATACCGTTTGAAACTTTTGACATGTTATCACTCAAAAAGTTTTGTGTAATAATCTAACAAACCAGCTTGATGTTTGCCGACTACCATGCCACTATTGCTTGGGGCGATAACTGCTTCATAACAGTAAACACAAGAAGATCTGCGTGAGCAACAGGTATCACTCAAGGAAGTGTGAAATCACCTGTCTGACGGTGATTTGCTATATTGCATCTTTATTTCACTGTTTATTACATTATGGGAACGTGATAATTGTTCGCTCAATTGCATTTTTCGTTAAATGGCATTTCGTTAAATCACATTTTATCTTAATTGAATAAAGAAGAAAAATGACAGGATCGATAACTTTTTTCATAGTACACCATTATTTCGATATACTGCGATTTGTAGTAGCGCGATTGGACTGTATGAAGAATTACTAACCTTCCTGGTGTCTGAGATTTTACAGCTGGTGAAGGTGAGCTTGCAGAAGCCTGTGGTTTCTTTAAGAACTTATTTCCCACAGCTGCTGGTTCTGCATTCTGATCTTCCACTGATGGCTTTTTCTTTAGAAACTTGCTGCCAGAAGAAATTTCAGGGACTGGCTTCACCACTACGTCTTCAATGTCACTGGATATTGAAAGACTTTCTCCAATATCTTCAAAATTGACTGTTTTCTGTTTTGCAGTTTTCTGTGTCAGAGAGCTGATGTAAGCCTTAAACAAATGAATAATGCATAAAGCTAGCTTTGCACAAGCAATAACAGCAAATATATACATCTTAAATGTGGTACAGTGCTGTACATCTTAATTGCAATATGATGCTACTTGTTTCATTATTTCCGACATGTAGATGTCAAGTCTTTATAAGTGATAAACCGAATCTAAGTTGTGTAAACAACTTGACATAACTGAACACTTTTTTCTGGACTATATGCAAAACAAAAAACTGAATACTTACATTCAACTCATCTTCAGGTTTTTCTATTTTTTCACCCCTCAACTGACTGTTTGCCTTCTGAAGCAATGCTACAGTTGCTCCAGGGTTTCTGCGCTGCATTATTTATTGTCCTCTCTGATAATTAGTCAACTTTATGGACACTCCATGTTCTCTGCTAACCAAAAACAATAGCTTTATGTATAGATACTCAGCTATGAATGTTTAGTTACTTCAAGAGAGTCCTTCCTACTTTAATATGTAAATACTTTACTCAGCAAAGTTTTGAAATTTTACAACAAAGCATTCTTTTCTCCTACACTATAGCACATTTCATTAGTTTGGTTCTGCAAATACTTATTCTGCATTGCCATCACAACAATTCCGTGAAACAGAAATATATATCTGAAAGGGAAAAAAAATAGATACAGTTTTGCACTAATAACCCACAAAGAAATATAAACTGCTAATCTGAAATTTATCAATTAAAGATAAAATGTTTATTTAGCAAAAGATCAAAACTCCTAGCAGCATAAAAAAAACCCTACTCCTTCTGTTTACTGATTTCTTTGACAGTAAACTTTAACTGAACATCCTGGAAATTCTTCAAGAAAATCTTCAATTTGGAAACTGAACAAAATGGTAGGGATGTTTTAATGACATAATATGTTAACCTAAAACCTCACAGTAATGGATATATTTATAAACTAGTGAGATCTATTTAATTAAATTATTGGAGATACTAACCAGTTAAATGTCAAGGCCATGTATTTAAGGGCATCAGTACATGTATCTAAAACACAGAAATGGCAGACTTGCCTTCTTCTAAGATTTACTTGCCATTGATACATTGTCAGATTATAAAGTTTTGTTAGCTTCCCTTATATTTTGTAGGCAGAGTTAAAAAAATGAATAGCACTGAAATATTTGCTTAGTTTGGCATTTTAAATATTAAGTTTTTTAAAGTCTAAAACATTTTTTTGCAATAAATCTCGTATTAAAATTGGAGCATGCAAATAATCCCTTCAAATGTCATGCTAAATGTGATGCATTTCTAAGTCTCTCAGCACAGTGTCTTTGAGCTTCTGATTACAGTTAACCTGAGGAGAAAAGCTGCACCTGATGCAAAGCTTGAAACCATATGTGTAATGTGTTAGAACACTTCTCTCACCAATTACATTCACTCCTGCCTGTTACACAATCACAATTACTATACGTTTAAGTGTATCCAGTAAAGAGCTCTAACTCATGACAACCAAAATAAGCTTGAGCTCTATCAACTGAAATATCTCAGACATGTCTATGATATTAACTTATTAAAAATGTCTATATTCAATTATTATCATGTTTTCTATAGTCTTTATTTTATTTTCATTGACAATAAATGACAATCAATAATTTCATTTACTACATAATTCATATGTGGTACGCTTTGTCCAAGAAAGTGGTACACTTTGTCCTGGGACGCTTGTGGTCCACTTCGCCCAACATCCAAAGTTTTTCATCTACATGTATAAATAGATTTGTCTTTCAGAACGGGAAATCATACTTAATAGTGAACAAGCAGAAAAACAGCTGAAAGAAAGTGGATTCTAACGCTATTTCCTAACAAAAACGTCAACCTATGATGATTTATGAGATATGTTCTAGCTTATTTAGATTTAAGAGAAAAAGACTGCAATGGAGATCTAGCAACTATAGACCAATATCACGCACATGTATAGCATCAAAGCTAATGGAAAACATCATTGTTTAAAACATGATGGATTACTTTGACACACATAACATACTCTGCCCTCAGCAACATGGATTCAGGTCAAAACACGGCTGTGAGACCCAGTTCATCAGCTTTACACAAGAAATAGCTGAAAACCTATAAAAGGTCAACAAACTAATGTCACTGTCATGGACTTCAGCAAAGCATTCAACAAAGTCACCCACCACAAACCTATACACAAGCTGAAACACATGGCAGTTCACCCACACATCAATTCATGGGTACAAAACTTTCTCAAAAACATATTGAAACAAGTATTAGTAAAAAACAAGGTCTCTGACAGGCTTCCTGTGCTTTCTGGTGTCCCTCAGGGATCGATCTTAGGTCCAAGTCTCTTTTTCGCATACATCAATGACCTACCAGGAAGTGTCAGGAGCCCGGGTGTGTCTATTTGGAGATGTCGCTTGGATAAGATTTTAATATAGAAGTTATAGTAAAAAATGACATAGGGCCCATAACACTGTCAAAAATAATCCGACCAGAAACTCCTGGCGATGTGCACAGGGAGGTTTGGTGACAGACAACATTCCAGTGTAATTTCAATGAAATCCTGCAGTGGTTTTGGAGATGAAGCGTGGACAAGATTTTAATATAGAAGTTAGAGTAAAAAATGACAAAGTGCCCATAACTCTGCCAAAAATAATCCAAGCAGAAACTCCTGATGACATGCACAACTAGGCTTGGTGACAAACATTCCTGTTAAGTTTCAATGAAATCCTCTAAGCGGTTTTGGAAAAGAAGTGTGGACAAGACTTTAATACAGAAGTTAGAGTAAAAAAAAATGACTAAGTGCCCATAACTCTGCCAAAAATAAATCGAGCGGAATCTCCTGATGATATGCACAACTAGGCTTAATGACAAACACTCCTGATAAGTTTCAATGAAATCCTTCAAGTGGTTTTGAAGATGAAGCAAGGAAAAGATTTTACAGGACAGACTGACGGCTGGACAGACAGTGTGATTGCTATTTGCCTCCCTTCGAGGGCATAAAAACAAACAGGTCAATGTGGATCGCCATCACCTTAAGGACATGAGAAACAACAAATTTTTCATCCTGCAATCAAAAACGCAACATCACATGAACTCATTCTTCCCAAGGACTATACGACTCTGGAACGAATTATCGACCGAGATTAAGGCTACCCCAACTGTGCCAGCTTTTATAAGTGAAGTGAACAAGTTTTATGGATTTTATATGTTCACAATAAATGTTTAAGAAGAAATCAATGCCGATATTTCTTAGTACCAGCAGGGATTCATAACAGTCCTGGTTCCTGCATGAAGATTGTGTGGCTGCTAGATCTACACTGTGAATTTTGAGGTAGGTGCAAGTTACTGTCTTAAAATGACGAGTGAAACAGCGGCACCCGTATTTTGACCAATTGAGAAGCTTTGTATCTTTGTGTTATAATGGCCATAAACTTTATGATAAAGTGAAATATGAACATTTTTTAAAGTGCCTTTTGATAGGCAACGTGTTTGTTATGGACTCTAGAGGTCACATATTGTGGAAAAGGTGAAAAAATGGTACAAGATGCACGTTGGGGCAAGAACCGCTCTACTACATCCAAGCGTCTGTGGTAGTTTCTACATTTCGGACCTAGTAGTCGTGCACAATCACGTCCTCGTCTCATAAATATGCGTTTGTTGCTGCTCTGTACGAAGGAAACAGAAAAAGAAGAGTTAAATATTAGAGCATTTAGCTGCTTGACGGATTTTGGATGGCTCTTTGATTATCAGTCGCCAGTATTAGAGACGAAAAAAGAATGTTTCGACCGAAAATATTACCTTTGCCTTTAACCGCCATTTGTAAACAAACAAGCTTCTATTGACAGAGACGAACATTTTAAAGCGACTAAATCTTGATTTATTGTTACCATCTTACTGTCTATCTATCTATCTTTCGATACTGCCTAGACCCCCCCTCACGGGTATTGCTGTCGCCATACTTTTGGTGTCAAGTCAAGTAATCTTTACTTTAAAAGGTCGGATTCACGATAACAAACGATATTAAACCACTGATCCAACGAAGAGACAAAAGTTTAGTAAAGTGAGAAAGTTGCTGACTCCAATTATATCTAATGATGTTTTACTGTCAGAAACTATAAAAGACGTACGTATTATTCCGATTAACTAAAAGACAAGAAAAAATAACACATAACATCATATAATTTCAATCAATTTCTTTACTTGTTCTAATAACTAAACAGTAAGTTTAACTTTTGGGTTTGGTTTTGACCCGTTGCCTTAGATAAAAAACCGTGGAAGTCGCACGACAAAGATACATGTCCGATTTAGTGAGAAAAATAGCTTTTCATGTGGGAAGGCCATGTTTGGAATATAGATATAAACTCGCAATTCAAAGCTGCCTGTATAATACAACAGTGGATGCTCGTTGAACCGAAAACACCTTGGAAGAGATGTAAGACGCCAGTAAAATCTCAAGTGCAGAAAGATTGTCACTTTGTTTTCTTGCTCCAAACACAAAAGAACGTGTACGAATGGACATAAATTATGTTTAACAAAATAGTCTAGAAACAGAAAGGGTACTGAATTTAAAGTTTTAGAAGTGATAGATATTAAAGGTATTATTTTTTTTTAAAAATCTTTTTTTTTTTATTGTTGGTACAACCATGCAATATATTGTCACAAGTTTAAGATGACATTCAAAATGCTTTAAAATGGCTTACAATCTAGAGAGCAATAGCTCAGTGTGTGGATATTTTGATTGTTCCACGTACGTCACATCCACTAGCTTAATTGTGCCAAATCGGCAATCTAAGGAATCTTAAATTCCACGAGACTAACTTTGTGGGTAATAAAGCCAAATAATACAACAAAGATCCGACAGGTGTGATTCGCACGTGTAAGAGTACATGTTGAAGTAGTTAAAAATGTTTTCGTATAAGAAATGATCTCCGTAGAGAAATGAAGATGACGCCAGAATGCTCCATACAGGCAAAAATGTTTGTATTTGAAACGTGCTAGATAGCTGATAAGTACATTTTGATGTTTGTCTTTAGTTCAGAAGTATATAAAAATAAAAGACCCAAATTCAAAATTGAAATGAATTCTGAAAGAGACATTGGAAGTTAATACAAGTTTTATTTTCAATCCTTCATATTATTTAAAGATATATTTGCCATACTGTCAAATACACATGAATAGCTTTATTTGTTCTAACATAGAAGTATAGAATCTTTTAATTTACTATTTGTTCCACGTCGCCCAGGGAAAATTTGCCTCCTTTGAATATCCGATACCGGTCGGCTTGATATCTTTTATAGGTTAATTCTAGTAAGAAGATGAAAAAAAAGACAAACTTTAGATTGTTAAAATACCCTCTTCTGTCAGTGTCACGGTGTTTTATTTGAAGTTATCCTCAAATTTGCATCTTTGCAACGGTACCAAAAAAAATAATTTAATGTGAAAGAACACCACTGCTGCTCTCCGTACCCTCTATGTAAAAGCATTAACATGAATATTTGCAGTTTTACCGGGATTAATACTAGTAATTACTATTAATAATATCAGTAACAAGTTTAGGCCCCGGATAGTCAATAGCAACGATTCCATAAGGTCCCGGGTTCGAGGAAACGTAAGTATGGAGCTTCGTATTCATTCTTCTCGCATTTTCTCGGGGGCAGGCTATTCCTGTGCAGCTACTGAAGGTTAGATATATCTTTCCATCAGACGAACGTGCCCCTTGCATGTTGCCTGCTACGTTTCCCCATTTGCTGTTAACGTCCAACCAATATTCATCAGATATCTGAAGATCGTTGTAGTTTATACCGATATAATTTCCGTCCAATCCGAAATTTTGCAGAATTACAATTTTCCCTCGAGCTTGGCCTACAGTTGGAGTTTTAACATTTGACTGACAATCTTTTTCTTGCCAAAAAGATGCACTCGGATACTGTTCAATGACTCTTTTGACTTCTGCTCCAAACGAACTTCCAGTACTGCTATATTCCTCTTTCACTCTCATAAACAATATTTCGCTGTTATGGTTACGAAGGAAGTCCAGCATTGTGTCAAGACATTCGCGAAAACTTGTGTTTTGGTAAAATGCCTCATGATGAATGTGAAGCCCGCCTTCAAAGAAACGAACACGAACATCGAAAAACCTTATCCCAAGGTTCAGTTGATCCCGTAATGAAAGGCTTTGACACCATGCATGCAGAACCCCTACACGTGCCAGCGAGTCGTGTGTGCCAGGGATTGAGAGACGAGATACAGATAAGTCATCTGGTAACTCTTTCATCCAGTCTGGGTTCCTTTCACTGGGAGTATCAGTTACATTCCAGTAGTCAGGGTCTGTTGCATTAATATTTCCTGTAAAATGTAGTGATAACAACATTATCAAAGCATTGTGAAGCACTTGTAACGGTTTTTAAAGAATTTTTCAAGCAATGAAAAAAATATTTCCATTTCAAAAAGTGGATAATATTGATATGGCTACTTCAGACGGACAATTTTGGAAGTTAGAACTGTCCAGTCAACATTTTCCATTCGAAAATTTGAATGATAAATGTTTTGATACACCACAAATTTGAACAGATTCATCCTGAATCTAAGTTGGACATCATATTGGAAATAAATTATTCTGGATCATTACTGCCAAAATGTGTTGCATGTGAACAGTCCAAGAGTAAAATTGCACATTTCTGGTAATACAGTGCTTACATATATCTGAAGCGTTTGACCGTTTTCAAAGTACTGTCTGAATACACACCGTAAATTTGAAATATACACAGTCAAGAATAAAATAAATAATAAAAAAGGAAGAAAAAAAGAGAGAGGGCCATGATCATTATTCAGATTGATTTTTGTGACAATTTACAAAGTTTTTGTTTGATTTGGCCTGGTAACCTAGATTCTGATCCTACATAACTCAGTTTGGAACTCTTTCCAGATATCATTTTGTTAAACAACATTTTGAGCAACTTTCATTAAGCCCAAATCAAACATGTGGTCTCTAGAATGTAACGAGGGTTTACTTTGATTTGGTTTAAAGACCAAGTTTCTGATGCTATATGACCCAGTTTCCAACTTGATTTGGATGTCATCACGGCACACATTTTGAGCAATTTTAATTAAGACTTGATAAAAATGTGTTAACAAGGTTTCGCTTGATTTGGTCTAGTGACGTAGAATTTGACCCCAAATGACACATTTTCGAACTAATCCGAGAAATCATCAGGTTAAACATTAGCAACATTTATTCATACTTGATCAAAAATGTGGTCTCTAGAGTTCAACAAGTTTTGACCAAGTTTCGAACTTGACCTGACCAATGTTCAGAATAATTGAATGTTAAATGTGACATGTAGAGTATTAACAAGGTAAATGTTGACGGACGGCAGACGCCGGACATCCAGCGATCACAATTATAGCTCACACTGAGCATATGCTCAGATGTACAATAAAAAGTTTCCAGTGTTTCGGAGCTGAGTACGCTGAGACTTTCCTTTACACCTGTCAATATCAATTTTTAAGTTTTCAAAGTTATTTAGATAATAAAAAAGAAAAGTCATAAATGATGGAGCTGTTTCAGAACCCTTTCATTCAGAAAAATCACCGTAACTTTTATACAAAAAATAGTTCAGTTAGGTAGTATAACTACATACCCATATCTGATGATATTCTTTCAAACGTTATGCTGCGTCAGTAAGTAATTTCTGAAAAAAGAAAACCAAGGCTGAATGCACTGCCTGTATGACTCATAAAATATTTTGAAAACTACTTAGTATGTCTACACAAGATCATGTTTTGTTGAATAGTAATTTAAGTGTGATTTATACATGTACTCGTATATATCGAGATGATTCTGATCTCGTCAAATTACGATGAAATTTTTGCCATAGGGACCTTGACAAAAATAGTCATGTTATTAATTACAGTTATGAACAAGAGAAGCCTGTTCAATAGCAATATCAAATATTATTTATCTACATATGAGCCTACATGTATTTATATTAATTCTCAAATATGACCTATTTAACATGTTAGCCTGTTCCATAACAATATCTTATAGACCTATCTAGATGTTAGCCTGTTCCATAACAATATATTATATGCCTATCTAAATGTAACCCTGTTCCATCACAAGTTTTATCTCAAATATTCCTATTTATATTTTTTATCTCAAGTAGACCTATCTATATTTAATATAAAATATGGCCTATTTAACATGTTAGCCTTTTCCATAACAAACCTTATATCATATATATATGTACATGTTAGAGTGTTCCATAACAATATCTTATATCATATACAAAAATGTATCTACATGTTAGCCTGTTCAATAACAATGAATTATATCATAAACAATGTATCTACATGCTAGCCTATTCCATAACAATACCTTATGTCAAATACCTACATGCTAGTCTTATATATCTTATATCATACACAATGTATCTACATGTAAGCCTGTTCAATAACAATGTATTATATCATATACAATGTATCTACATGTTAGCCTGTTCCATGACAAGACCTTACATCTGATATCTACATGATAGCCTGTTCCATAACAATACATAATAGTATATATCTACATGTTAACCTGTCCCGTAACAATATCTTATATCATATACAAAAATGTATCTACATGTTAGCTTGTTCCATAACAATACCTTACATCATATACAAACAATATATTTACATGTTAACCTGTTCCATAACAATATTTTATATCATACATGTACATGTTTGCCTGTACCATTACAATATCTTAAATCATATATGTACATGTACATGTTAGCCTGTTCCATGACAAAAATTAGTATTATATATCTACATGTTGGCCAGTTCCTTGACAATATTTATATTTTATATCTACATGTTGGTCAGTACCATTACAATATCTTATATCATATATGTATATGTTAGCCTGTTCCATATCTATCTATTTAAGCTTATTTAACGTCGGTACCGGTAGCCCATATGACCGACGCCCCCTGAAGAGATTAGTTATTTTATGTTGTGGGGGTAGTGCAAGATACAGAAAGCATCCCATTCCAGAGACACCCCTGGTTCTTTTTCATGCTCAGTGTATAGCACTGATATATCGGACCTCGGTTTAAAGTCTCATCCGAAAGACTATTAGTAATGTTAGTGGAGGAGCGGGGGATCGAACTCGGGACCCCTGCTTTGCCAGTCCGGCGCGTTACCACTGGACCACATCCGCTCCTCCTGTTCCATAACATTATCTTATATCATATATATCTAAATGATGACACGCATCAGCGAATCAAAGTCAGGAGACTTAAATTGAATTCACTTAATTGTTCAAAGATAAATACATACAAACTCTGCAATGATTTTTAAGCCTTCTGACCTACAAATGCAGACTGTTCAGGTATATGCATTTTTCATATATGTTTTATTTACTCTGGTACAGTGTGCTTGTACTTTCCTTCACTGAGAGTTATGTCACTGATGGCACACACAAGCAGGATGCGTAAGTAATGTCTGGTGATAGAGAAATATCCCTATCATCACATGTCTTGTACAATAAAAATTTAAGTAATTATTATTAAGTAACTGTAGCAGTTTGGAATGCTGTACACATATTGAAGGAACGTAGATATATTTTGTAAAATTAATATAAATCTACATGTGCCTCATTATTATCTTGATAAGAATATTGTTATTTTTTGTAATACATTTGTGTCATTCAATATTTCACGTTTGTAATCAACTAGACGTGTTACAGTAGATTAAAATGTGGTCACGTTTACTTTGACCACACATATCTTTGTCCCAAGTATCTCATTCTAACCAAAGTACCACAAACTCTCATCCGTTTCAGTTCGAATCCCTCTTTCTTTGCTACAGTCCTCTTGGCTGAAGTCAAAATTGTATTTTGAGATTGAAATAAATCCGAGAAACAAATCAATGTAGCTTAAACCGCTTTTACAGATCTGATATTTTTCAGTTTTAAGCCTAATTCTAAATTGCACATGACCGAGCGGAAATCTCGCGAAAGGAACACATCGGGTAATTTCCTCTGCAACAATCACATCATTACTTTCATCACCGGGGAATTCCGATTGCCAAAATATAAATAAAATGGCGGATAAACAGTTTCAGTTTATACCTGTTATCTGTATTTTTCGTAGATGAAATGGACGGGTATGGTTAAAGTTATCATATTTTTGTAAAGCTTTTTGTTATTGTAAACACTGCAAAACAAATGAGCGAAAATATGTGCCCAACCGCATATGATTGGGCGAATCTGCGTAAGCAGACACAGATCAAAAAGAGACGTACGTAGAAGGCGAACAACTATAAAATGTTAACCTATGAATTCGGTTCACATTTTGAGGGCTAAAATCAATGTAATTATCAGCTTACAATCCATATCCCGCACAAATAACAAAATCTATTTTTACAATTTAACTTTAAGTCCAAAACCAGGCAGAGATTTCACTTCTCATACACGTCATATCAAAGAAGTGATAATTGAATTTAAAAACTTGTTTATATATACTGGAATTCCATCGTATTGATAATCACGTCGCGTCATACGTTTATGCTATAATCATAGACACTTGGATGCAGTAGAGCGGTTCTTGCCCAGAATGAATCTTGTACACATGCTGTGACCCCCTTCAGTTCATAAAAAACATGTTTTGCCCACCAAACGGCACTTCAGAAAAATGCCCATTTTACACTATATGGCTATTATAACACAAATATGCAAAGCTTCTCAATCGGGCAAAACACGGGTGCCCTCTTTCACTCGTGATTTCAAGACAGTTACATACACCAACCTCAAAATTTCCAGTGTCTAACAAGAGGCCATACATTAATCTTGACGCAGAAATCAAGACTGCTTAGAATTCCTGCTGTTACTAAGAAAAATCTACTCTGATTTCTCAATTTCTACTTTCGGTTACTGAATCGGGCGAATGGATACCGGTTTCCTCCGCGACCGCCTAAAGCATTCCGAGCCGGTCGCAAGTTTTTTTAGACGCTGACCAATTAAATTCTTGCCTGTTGTTGGATGTGAATTTAATTGGTCAGCGCATAAAATAACTTGCACCTGGCTCGGCTAAAAGCGGACGCGGAGGAAACCGGTATCCATTTGCCCGATTCAGTAACCGAAAGTAGAAAACGTGTAAATTTTGAAATCAGAGTCAATTTCTCTAAGTCAAAGCAGGAATTCGAAGCAGTCCTTATATCTTCGTGGAGATTAATGTATGGCCTCGTGATTGACACTAGAAGTTTTGAGGTAGGTGTATGTTACTGTCTTGAAATGACGAGTGAAACAGGGCACCTGTGTTTTGCCCGATTGAGAAGCTTTGCATCTTTGTGTTATAATAGCCATATAGTGAAAAATGGGCATTTTTCTGAAGTACTGTTTGATGGGCAAAACATGTTTGTTATGAACTGTAGAGGGTCACAGCATGTGTACAAGATTCATTCTGGGGCAAGAACCGCTCTACTGCATTCAAGTGTCTGTGGCTATAATTGACTGTTCTTTCAGTGTGATTTTTTTTTCAGCTGTGAAAAACTCGCTACAGCAGATTAACAGTTTATAAAACGAGCGTTACATGAATTATGTTAATTAAGTAACATCTGAATAATTAGTAATGATAGCAATAAATCTACTTACAAGTCCACACTAGACATAATAATCTTCTTCCTTAATCAATTCTTATTTAAGTTGTTTAGAGTGAGTGATAATTCAGTTTATCTGGAATCCCGCTATCTACTTTAACGTACTAATCGTATTTTGCTAAAATTAGAATAGCATGCCAGTTATAGTACGTATAAAAGAGCTCTTTTTAGATGCTGTCAAAATGTGAAGAAAGTATGGTGGCTGATTTCGGACATGTCGTTGTTTCGTTCTGTCGCGCGCGCCAATACGAAACAACGACATTTTAAAGTTTCGAAGTTTCGTTTTGGCGCGCGCGACACAACGATAAACCGCGCGCGCGACACAACGAAACAACGACACTATGAACGCGACAAAACGATACTCAGAATCTCGTCTTGTCGTGCGCGCGGTTTCAGTTTAATGTCGTCTTTTCGTTCTGTCGCGCGCGCCAATACGAAAAATCGAAACATTTTAATTGTCGTTGTTTCGTTCTTTCGCGCGCGCCAAAACGAAACTTCCAATCTTTAAAAGGACGTTATTTCGTTCTGTCGCGCGCGCCATTACGAAACTTCCAATTTTTAAAATGGCGTTTTTTCGTATTGGCGCGCGCGACAGAACGAAAAGACGACATTAATCTGAAACCGCGCGCACGACAAGACGAGATTCTGAGTATCGTTTTGTCGCGTTCATAGTGTCGTTGTTTCGTTGTGTCGCGCGCGCAGTTTATCGTTGTATCGTTATGTCGCGCGCGCCAAAACGAAACTTCGAAACTTCAAAATGTCGTTGTTTCGTACTGGCGCGCGCGACAGAACGAAACAACGAAATGTCCGAAATCAGCCACCATAAAGAAAGTGCTTTTTTGGCTGTGCGCAACAATTTACACAAGGTGACACCTGCCTGTGACCTTTTGAGTAGTATATGCAAAACGAAAGTACAATGTATAGCAACGTATATTGTGAAGATCAGGTGAAAAGGTTGGGGATGCGGGGGGACAAGCATAAATGAAACCAGGCGAGGTAGAAAGGATATACCTTGAGATGTACATCTGCACATTCCTTATCGTGGAACTTTTTATAAATTTTGCTTCTTATATGACTAAAGAATGTTATTCAAGGACGTTTGAATAAATATGGTGGCGCATGCCATCAACGAAAATGGAAATAAACGTTCACGAAACGACTGTCATGACTGATATGTCGAACAAATAACAATCCTCGCATTTAATAAATCATTCCGATTTCAAACATATTTTCAGTCTAACCCTTGAGAATCGTATTGACATATTTATAATGTTTCAGTACTCCAAGAAAGACGGGACGTCCAGCGAGAACTTCCTAAGTCCACTTAGCAGAATGAAAAGGTATTGCTGATGATTTTATTACCTATTTCAAAGAAGTATGGTTGATATTCATCGACTGTCGTCATCTACGTGTTGGTAAATACTGAAGGAACAAGCAGCTAGTTTATCTTGAAACAATGTCATGCGAGGCAAGCGGCTTTCAACTGTAATTTCAAGTAGATCGTTGTTGAGATTCCAATGTTTTTTTCGGAATAGCTGGGAAGGATTTTGTACCGTATTTTAAGTTGTTTGGTCAGTAAGATGGCATGTCAATTTCTCTGTGTAATTCAAGGACCATAACTACTTAAGCAACGACAGATTTATAAACATTGTTGTATAATTGTAGATCAGTATATGTATGTCATTCAAAATCAATGAAATTTGATGAAACCAGAACATTTTATCCGAGCAAATGTGAAAAATAACGGAAAGGTTATAAATCTATTGGTTCTTAAAAATTGACTAGTCTATGAGTCAAAAAGAGAGTCTGTGCCTGCGGCACGGATGAATACCATTTCCGTTGTTGGAGCGTGAATAAATTGGCATGCGAAATTCATTTGCTCTGTTGGGCGGATTATGCCAGCATTGCTTTCTTGAATTAATTAACGTAAAATAATGCCATGGTGCATATATTTTGCACTTTTCAAATATTTATTAAAAAAGGCCCCGGGAAAGAAAAAAAAACATCTGATAGTGGTCGGGCCTAAGAGGCATTCATCTATGTTTCTAACAATTTCTGTAACAAAGGTCACATTTTATATAACAAAACTCTTATTCATAAAAAAAAATCCTATAATTGTTTTTATTCTATGACATCAATGAAAACACATCAGATGAAATTCTTGTTCAAGTGCTGTGGTCGGCTCTTTGTCGTTTTCATAAAAATATTGATGCTACTCATCTTTGACGGATAAGTCTATCTCCTAAAACGTTTTGTTTTATAGTATTCTAACAACACGAAATGCACAATTTAAAATGAAAATTTTCCTTAAATTGATTTTATTCCACGTATCTTGCATTAAAGAACGACAAGCGAGCATTATGAGGTAAACCTTAAAATTTCTTGTCTAAATTTCTTAATGAAAGAAAATATTAGAAATAATGAACAACCAAACTATCAATGAAATTCTGTTCAAAGAGAAACGGACTTTGCGAGCAGTGCAGTTGCATAACATGCCTTCAACGGTTTCACTGTTCTACAGAAAATGTTGTCACTATAATAATGGCGCTCAAACGAGGCTGTTTTATCATGATATCATTCTGAACTTGGGAACTAAACGAAGACACACAACACTTCTTTTTAAAATATTTCTACGCCAAACAGGGGCAGAGCTAACCGATGTTAGAATCTTGATTGTATTAAGGCAGCACAGGTTATTGAGAAAGTCTTAAGGTAGATCAGTTCCTCTTTTAAAAATGTATTATTAAACTTCTGCGAAATTAATGTTAACTTTGAGGTACGCCAGTCTATTTGTCATGTTCAGCTCGTTTGTTCGCCCTTTTCTGTGACTGGGTTGTGATAGTGTTGCGTCATGAGAATCAATGGACAAGATTCAGACTCTGAGACGGACTGGTTGCGTTATTTAGAGTCTACACACATACCTCAAAAATAAAAAAGGCGACAGACTAATAAGTTTGGATAAGAATCAGATTGAAGGCGGAAAGTGCATTCCACATTGTGTTTTAATATGTAAAAATGATAAAATCGTCGACAGCACAAAAGGCCACCAATCAATTAAAGAAGATTTCTTGAGCCCTTTTTTCGATAAACATGTTTTGTAGAAAGGGAATGAAAATATCTCAAGATCAGTTGAACAGATAATTGAACAAATCTACCAGCAGCTGGTCTCATCAGAAGAAAACGTCGTTAGATTTGTACTTTTCAATATTCAAATAAAGAAGTTTACAAGGGTAGAAATGTAACGCCTTAGTTACAGATGTTTTAACTTACCATTTACGCAAAATATTAAATCACTTGGGACCTATTACAAAACAAGCCAGTTAATATCTAGAAATTATTCGGAAAAAACCCAGACAGAAATGATCTTATTCAATATACTGCACAGGCTATTGTTTTACTGTCTGCATATTAAACACACACACATGGCTTTAGATATTTACAAAGTGCATCTACAGTAATAAAAAAAGAACAATACATCAAATGAAATTTCTAAATCCGTAAAGGTTTCACAAAATGTTTTAAGAAACGTCAAGGTTCTAAGTTTAGGCGATTGGCGCATTTCTGTGCCCTCTCGTCATCTACTTTGTGCATATATGCATTTGATTCTAATATAGTTAGTCTGTATACTATGATCATGGCCTTGACAGTTCTTGTATTAAAATTTTTCCCTACAAAAAGAGTTAAACGCTGTCGTTAAATATTAATCAGAATCTTATTTTTTTCATGAATTCATATTATTAAGTCATCTATAAAATTTGTTATGTGGAAAGTGAAGGGTTTCGATATGTGGATAGTTGAGCTTAGTTTGAAGAACAAAGAATTTTTGCCAAAGGTATATTATTTTATTTACTTGTATTGCACGGCAAGTTCATGGTAAAGGAACCGCTATAAAACGAAATATTTCACCACATTCAAACTGTAAATATATTTGTGACGAGGACAATGGCTTCTTTTTACTAGAAAGGCGTTAACATTATTCCGTTCACGACAACCAACCAGTGTAAGTCTTACTAAAGTTTAACAGATATTGATAACGTTTGAATCAATAGCGTGATACTATTTGAATGAATAGCATGGTACCAACAATTGTTTGTTTGTTTCTTTGGGGTTTAACGCCAGTTTAACAGCTAAGGTCATATCCCGGCGGTCAGTCCACCTAACCAGTGTTCCTGGGTATCCAACCAGTGTACTAACCAATTTCTCTGCAAGTGACTGACTACTTCCCCACATGCTTCAGAGGTGAGGGACAAATGACCTATAGATCAAATATCACGGATAAATTTTGCCGGCCCTGAATGGGATTAAACCGGGATCGTCAAGTTTGACAATCTGATGCTCTACAGATTGAGCTAGCCGTGCCGGCATGGTACCAACGAAGTCAATAGTTACCACTGAAGTTAATAGCATGTTACCACTGAAGTCAAAAGCATGATACCATTTGAAATCGATTGCATGATACCACTTAAATCAAACGCATGATACCACTGAAGTCAATAACATGATACCATTTGAAATCGATTGCATAACAGTGCTGGAAATGATAGCATTATACCGCTGAAATCAGTAGAATTGTACCGCTGTGATCAATAGCATGATGCCACTGAAATCAATTACATTCTATTGACGATCAGTCTAATTCGGTGTGCAGTACTACGGAATCGAAATTAAAATGCGAAAACAATTTTTATCGTCCAGCAGAAACCTTTCTTGAAAAGATCCTACGTAAGCGGGGCTGATCAATTTTAATTGAATTTTAATGACCGAGTTGGAGGTCAACTTCAGTTAGCAAAGGATTCATCTAGAGTTTTACTTCTACTATATGTTCATTCATGAGATGTTGTTTTTTTAATCCAAAGAGATTTGAATATTGTCCAAAGACAGGTTGTCTATATAACTTGTTTTGCTATTTGTTTTGTTGTTACAAACACACATACTAAGTTCAAGTTTGTCATAGGACTGTTATATGTGGTGTTGAAAGAAAATAAAGACCTTTTTTCTGGGTCAGTTAGTAAGAACATGTAAGAGACAAAGTAAAAAAATTTAGATAAAGATAGTTACCTTACTGAGATTCATTAACAATATTCATGATTTATATCATGATTTATTACTGAAGGGACCCGAAATAAAAACAGCTCATCTTTATCAGCTGTCTTTAGCTTAAACAACAACAACAACAAAATAATCAGTTATGTAAGAAAGCAATACTGTCACCCTGTTAATCTTGTCTGCCCTAGAGTCATAAAATTAATAAACACATCTGAAACAAAGAATTTTAACTCTATAAGTCTTAGGGTTAAAATACGAACTTACTGTAATAAATAGGGCAATTAAGGACAGTTTAAATGTGAGGTGATGGGAAAAATGCTTAGATAAGAAAGAAATTACATGAGTTATATATTTTATTCTACTGTAACGACTGAATGGTATGGTGCCATGTTCTGCCTGTAACTGGAGAGGGGATTTAACGACCATGTTTTTCTTAAAGAAGTTGTATATTTTAATTCCACACAGGCCACGCAGTTTTGCGAGGATATAAAAATAACACAATTAGATATCATATACCAGAAATTTGTTGTTTAAAAGACACAACTTGTGTAAGAAATATTGCGTAAATATTTACTAGGCATAATTAATCGTAAGTTTAAACGTAAAATGTTCTCGGAAGTAAACAAAAACTACATTCTGAGCTCTGAATTGTGATAACTAGTAGTTAAAGGTTTTTACAAGTTATCGAAACTTCTAAAATAAAGAAGCGCTGTAATCAGTTATATAGAAAAAGCGAATGTCTTTGAGAAATAAACTGAAGAAAAAGAAAAGCAACAAAGGGAGACAATCCTAAGGTTCTGCAGTTTTACAGTTATACATTTATTAGTGCCACCACCACTGCAGTTCCATAAAACCATTTTTAATGCTTGAATATGTCAATGTGCCTAGACTATTAAAAGAAATTCTAAAATCCGGTGTATTTCATTATGATCTCTTTGCATATATACAAAATTGGTCGTTAGTCAATCATTTTAAATCTGTGTTTATGTATGCATTTGGCTAATCGAAGAAAATATATTAAATCTCAAGAAAATATAACCCTTCAAATTCAATTCTTCATTCGATGAAAAGCATCATTGAACCCCGCAATGAAAGGAAATTACCTCATAATTGAAAGCAGTTTTCGTTGTGATAGAGATGTGATCGATCGGTTCATATATATGAAAAAAAAATCCAGTCTACAGAAATATTGAGCGTACAAGGGAATGAATACACTTCCCGTATTTGAAAATTAATGAAACAGCTTATGAAGCGAAAATAAATTTGATTGTTTTTTTAGTGTTTGTGCGTATGGAAGTATTATTTCTTAGAACACTGAGCGTAAAATAATGATATGTTTAGGCTATAATCAAAGAAGAAAGTTTTATAATAATTTTGGAACGCAAATACAGTTATAACGGCATTGGGTGATTTGTAATTTGATTATCGAGAAATGACCGTAGCAAAACAAGTCCTTTTGCTCATACTATCCTGTAAAGGGAACCGCGCATTTTTTAAAGTCAAGTTTTCTACACTTTGCAAAATCGAAATATTAAGTCAGTTGTACGTATTAAAAAACAATTTTTGTTTGCAGTCATACTGTAATAACCTTGCAGTATGTAAAAGGATTTGTCTACCATCTATTTATAACAGCGGCATCATGATGGATTCTCTTTACTCTATTTCTGAAGGCAACATGTCCTGCTCAAACAATAAATCATAATTAAGGAGTAAGATTATATGTTCGTTAAAAATAGTTTATAATCATAAACTGTGTTTTCTTACATAATAATAATTTCGAATCACTAGTCTCAAGAAATGATAAGCGGATACGTAGTATCTACATTTTACATTATGAAGACGTTTAAATAGATAAAAACGAAAGTTAAGCTGAAAAAGCAATTGTTACAATGATTCAAACTTGTAATATGTATTTTTCTTTTCATTAACAAATGGATAACCTCTTGACAACACTTAAGACTTGTTTTGCTTGATATAGTAATACAATTTATTTGTAGAAAAAATAGAAAATTGAAGACAAGTAGTTAGAAATGTTAGATTGAACCGACAAGGAACTACTACATTTGTGTAGTTTTTTTTATTGCTTTTTTTTTTGAAACCGGAAGTTCGGTATATAAAGACTCGAGCTATAGTTCTTTTCAGTTAAGGAGCGGATCAGTGGTCCAGTGGTAACACGCTGGACTGGTAACCCAGGGGTCCCGAGATCGACTCCCTGCTCCTCCACTAACATTACTAATTGTCTTTCGGAGGAGACATTTAACCGAGGTCCCATGTATCAGTGCTGTACACTGAGCATGCAAAAGAACCAGGGCTGTCTCTGGAATGGGATGCATTCTGTATCTAGCACTACCCCACAACATAAAATCATAAATCTCTTCAGGGGACGTTGGTCATATGGGCAACCGGAACCGACGATAAAAAAAAACTCAAATAGATAGATCCTTTCAGTTATGTTCAGCAAAGGTATTCAAACGTCTAACGGTCATAAAATGACCTGGTTTTTTTGTGTCTAGATTTATATGTGTTCCCGTTCTTGTGATCTATATGTTTGTGACAGTTAATAGCACATGCATGTCTCTGTTGACTGAAAAATATAAATAAGAATTGCCATTTCGAATGAAAATATGTCTCAAAAAAAGCACAAGGGAATGTTTGCCGTGGCTAATTTAAAAGTTAAAAGACAGTTTTATCTCAAGATCTACGGACTGAACGTGCTCGTCATTGAATATTTGTTTTTATTGTTTATTTAACTGTCAAAATAAAAAAAAGACAATCTGCTTATCTCCTATTAACAAAAAGTAGCCTAAATATTGTCTGGTTGCACAAGTTTTCCTTCAGTTAAAATCAAGAAATGGATAGTCTGCAAAGAAAAGAAGCAATGAGGAAATCTTTGAATCTACGTTTTAAACATAAAATGATTCACTTGTATTTAGAAACAATTATTTTTTCAGTTTTAAGTTGAAGATTATTGGTGATAAACTAAATTAAACTTTTGTTTTAAAAATCTATTTTTCGCCACAGAAATACTGTTGCAAGATTTTATACCGTAAAGAATAGTACGGTGAACCTCACAAACTTCTGTGCCTACGCATGTCTCTGTTCATTGGCGCTAAACAAAGACTCAACATGCTTTTCTTAACCATATCGTACTGCATCCGATACCAAAAATTAAATCTCAAATATGGATTTCTTTTCAACGTCACAGAATTAACTATAGAAATAAAAATCAAGATGAAGAACTGTGAAATACTTAATATATTTTATATTTACATGCCACTGTTTGTTAAAGGTAAATTTTCGAATTTTCTTAATTATAGCCGTTCTCTTAGATGATTGTAGTTGTTACTGAGTGACAATTAAGCAGGCTTGAGAATTTTTTAAAAGAATATTTGGAGAAAACAAATAGTCCTGAATCGAAAAAATCCAAACACTCAGACAGGACATTAAATAAGTAAAATTGACTGAAGTTATATCTTTAAGGCTCTCTAAATATTTATTTTCCTGCTGTTTGATTTGAATAGGGACATTTCCTGCGTGTCTGTTTGTCTCTTCTTTTGATCGGTTTATTAGACTTAAAAACTTCGTCTTAAAAATAACGTGAAACAATGAACAGCACGATTATGGCAAATTTGCAACGTTTATTAGGTACGCTGAAGACACCATACAGACAGTGTTCAATCAAAGACAAAAGGCAAATCAGTTTTCGAAAACAATATAATCTACGGACGCTAGTTTATGTCATTGTATGGAATCACATCTTGTTTATTTCTAAAACCCAATTTATTCTTAAGTCGTTTTGTTATTACTGACAATCAATCATGTCTAACCAAAGATGAGTTATCGTTGAAAAATGTTTAATCATTTCATAAACAATAGGGCGAGTTGTCCTTTTGGAACGGAAGTACATTTAATTCTTTCATCAATTTCTATATTTATGACATTTAATTAAAGGATAATAACATTTAAAAAAGCATCAATAACTACAAACATACAACAAAACAAAAAAGGCAAAAAAACACCATATATAATGCACTGTATGGAATGATCCAACAACATCCACAAATTAAACCAACACAAACTCTTAATACCTTCGTCTGCCATTATATGGTGATGAACAAAGATCATCCAAATCTTTGATCCAAGAAGGACAAAAACCAGTCTGTGGTATGTTAAACTCAAACTGTTATTTCATACTAAAATTCAAAAGGGTTAGAAATAATTCATGTATTTTTATATAGATTTTAATCATTAAGGTCACACATTTCCTCTAGATAATAACAGTTTAACTAAAAGATGATAATTTAATCATTGTCATTGCACTGACATAATTGCAAATCATTTTACAGTTTGCTTTTTTATATATAAATGGTGTGATATTAAAGGCCCATTAAGCCTCAGAAATGACTACAATTTTTCCTCTCAAGAAAAGGTACAAATGTGTTTTATAGTATTTTAATAATGGACTTAGAGCATGTTAGATCCTTATCACTTGAAGATAGTTGTACTGAATATGAAATAAATTGTTATAAAAGTAGCAAAATGTAAACAAAGTGGTATTTTGACATCCATACAAATTAATGATTATTGAAGAATTGAGCCCATAAATAACGGATGTACAACGGCTAATATGAATTGATCAATTTGGTTAGAAACCACAAGACGATGCTACACATCAAATATATCTAAGCAATGGTGCTAACGGGTTTAGAGAAGAGTCAAATTATACAATTTAGCTATTAGTCAAATTAGTAACTCTTGTGGAGGGGTCAATTTTGAGTATAAGGCCATGTTTTGAGTAGGACCACACAACAAAATCATACATCATATTTGAACTGTAGACTTTGTGGATTTTGACTGGTAAATATTAATATTTTTCCTATGTAAGTTTATGTAAAATAAGTGACCCCTAGTGCCGGACTATTTTGATCTTTGGGTCACCATTTAAACAATCTCGATAGAGTTCTACTAATCAATCACACACCCAATGTTTGGGCTCAAGGCCCTGGGGTTTCAGAGAATTGTTTTATTCAATGCTACAGACCTTGTTTCAGAAATCTTAGTCTTATGGCTTCTTACAAGGAGATTTTTGAGTTAAAAGATATTGGCTGACCCCGAGATGTAGTAAACATGACCCCAGATGCAAAGTTTAAGATTCTTGAAAAAGGTCCACAAGTCAGTACGTATTGCAAAAGTTTAGATCTCTGGTCCTTATTGATTCATTCGAGAAGAATTATAATGATTTGTCTGTGTTGAGCATGTGACCCAACGGATGGGTCCGATATTTGAACAATTTCTGTAAAGGCCCGCTGTTGCCATAGCAGCCAGAGGTTTGCATGAAAAAGAAGTCTTTAAAACATTTGCAATAATTACGGAATATTGTTATATCATTGAAATGGTGATGTCGTTTGTTAGAACACCTTCTCTTGGGACGTGTCTTCTTGCTACTCTAGACAAGGCGTCTGATTATTATTTTTACTTCTTGTTTTTACATTTTCTCATTTGGTAAGAACATCATATCATTCTAGAAGAGATATTTTAGAAAATGCAAATATTGGTAAATTTGTTTAATATTTCGATTAACATTCAAATGATTAATGCCATCTTTAGATTTTCGTTTGCTTAATTCTAATACAAGTTTTGCATAATATTTTGTTTACTGCTGCTTTTTAATTAAATGTCGATGCGGAACCAATAAAATTCGTCTAAAAGAAGAATCTGCCATTTAAAGAAGTAGTTATGTTAGACAATTGTCATTGTTCAACTCATGGGGACATGCATATTCTAGGTTATATTCATTTCATGTTTCAAATGTTTTCAAATATTATTACGACCTTTTACTCTATTTTCGTAGGTATCATTTTCCAAAAACAAATGTAAACAGGAGATATTCATATATGAGCGTTTCGACGACATAATACAGAATAGCTGAAATCTGCCCGGTTTGTTCAACGAAACTGTAACTTGTATATTTAAAGGACAGATAGTGGAGTTAGCTTACACTCCATTTTCGCAACTAGACCCTAATATCTTCTTTGGTACGAGCCATGGTATTTTGCTTTTCACATAGCAGAAACTAAACTGCATTTGAATGTACATGTTTAATAGAAATGCTTTTTTATTTGGGACCAGAACAAATTTAATTATAGAAATTCATATAAGAGTCAAGTGAAACAACATTCCTTGAATGAAATAAAAAAACAAACTCTTGTTTTTTATCGATATGTTGACCACAGAAATGTCTACGTCAGATGCAAACGGATATACTGATATGTTTTTTTTTGCTTTGTTTAAAGACTCCCCGAGGAGTAATACAACATTGCACGGCTTCATTAGTGCATTTTTTATAACTCAGCGAAAAGAACGAGTGCATACGAGGGTTGTTAAAAATACATAGACTTCTCTTATACCTTAATTTAAGACAAATTTGTCTCATAAAAAATACATGGCATAAAACGGCGGTATATTAAGCATCTAGAAGTGGGTTTTTCAGTCACTTATCTTAATTCGTATGAGTGTGACCATCAGCCCAGTGCACACGTCAAAGACGTCAGGGACAATGTTTCATTTGTCACACTTCTAAAAATAGCGTTTAAGGCATTCTATGCACCACTGATGGCGATAAATCCATTGGCGATTTATGCTGTCATACCATTCCCCAGGGTACTGCTTAGTAATGGCATTTGTCGCCGACTTTGAAACTTCCAATGACCAATTACTTAAATTTAGGATGATAAGTGACCTTTCTGTAGTTCTGTCCACAATTTTATCAATACTATTACCTGCCATGTTTACTAACATTTAACATTCAAAGAATAAATGTTTCAGCGTTTTTTGCAAATCGTACACTGTCCATTTGAAAAGCTTGAACGAACCAGTTTTTCATCTGTAAATATAGCATTATAAAGAAATTTGTATTGAAATTATTTTGTTTTTACGGATGAAAAATTCGAGTAAGTGCTTGACCAGATTTTACGACAGGAAACAGGGCTTGACATTGCTAAGAGTTTTTACCATTTTGATTAAGATTTCAATGGTTTAATATTACTTATGGTTATATGACCTAGGTCTGTACCAAATTTAAAATCAACAGGGTTTATTATTTTACCTTTTTTTGTGAAAAACTCAAATCAGGGGAAAAAAAATTATGACAACACAGCCTACTTACACAGTCAAAAAGAAGAGGAAAATATAATTTAAATTTATTTAAAGATCAATTAAAAAATACACCACAAACAACGAAAATGAGAACCCGAAAGAATTTCCATATCATTTGTAGAGGTTTTTTTTTCATATAAAAAACGAATAAATTATTCGCAGAGATACGCTTTTTAAAGACTTAGAGTAAGAATTATCAAATAAAGTTAAAGATTGTGTTCCTACAACGTTCAAAAATCGATTAGTCAGTAGCGATACATTTGTAATGTTTATTCGATTTTCGTTTTTTAAATGACGATTTTTATTGTTTTACATGTATTCTAATTAAAGACAAAATTATGACCTGCTTAGGAAACGAATGGACTTAAAAATTACATTCTTGTGTAAACAATATTTATTTTTCTCTTCATAGAATGAACATGTTCGAAAAGTTTTCTCTAGATTTGAAGCATTTGATTGAACCTATTTTGTGACATTTTCTTAATGTTAAGTTCAAATTCATTTCATTTACCTGTGACATAGTTTACAGCATCGATGAATTTATCAGATATTAAGGAACTGTTTCTTAAATTCAGTTGTATAAACGGCGATAGATATATGCATTCGACTTTGCTTACACATTTAAATCATCGTTGCAGCAAGTCAACAATATGAAAACGTTATCTTGAAAAGTTTATGCAAACTTACCAGACATCTGGCAAACTATCACAAATGCACATTGTCAACACTGTATATGTCTCAAACTTTTACGTATCGAGGATAGTAAAACATTTACTAATTTGATAATGCACATTGAAACAATTGTAAATATCTCATTGTTTTACATGTTAAGGATAGTAAAACGTGTATAAGTTTAATAATGCACTTTGTTATCACTGTATATATCTCGCTGTTTTTTATACATCGATGGTAGTCACACGTGTAATTTAATATCTTTGAAGATGCTTAATCGCAAAAGTGGTATTCTGTTCTTCTATTGTACAGTACTGTCTAAAATATCTTAATCATTTTTAGAAATGATGTTAAACAAATTAAAAGGTTTCCAGTGGGGAGAAATTTTAAAAATTTTAATTCAAGATTTATAATTTGTTCATTGAAAACGTTATCAAAGCGACTGACTCACAGAATTAAGCTTACTGCTTCTATTCACCGTGAAAACTGAAGGGGATCACCAGGATTTGAATCTATGCCTCTTTCAGCCAGTAAAGCTCAGTGCAGCGATTTAACCCACAAAGCCACAGCGACCTTTTACTAAAACAAGTCAAATTCAATAATAAAACTGAAAATGTCTACCACGTGACTAACAGTAATTTTTTACGCATAAAAGTGTGTAAAACTCTATATCATGATGTGTTTCTTTAACAAAAAAATGAGACAGTTATGTTCTTAACGATAATAACCAGAATTTTTGTATTTATAAACGTTTTCTTTTTTTATGCATCGTTGGCTCATCTGTGTCATGATGGCAAGGACATATTCAAAGTTTTAAAGCAATAATGTTAATGGTCTGTCATCAATAATATGTGTTGATAAAGAAAATTTATTTGACAAATTGCATGAATACCAATACAATGAATACAAATTGCATGAATACCAATACAATTAATGCAAACTGTTTTCTTTTACCTTTGCTCAGATAGGTAAGGTGATGGTAGCGCAATTTTAATGATTACACAATTTGTTTAGACGCAACTTTGCCACAAACACCCCAAGCAATTATCCATCCTACGACAAATTGACGACCTTAGACGATTAGACACTATTACTTGCTGAAAAAAGGCGATAGGATAATAACAATAAATTTATTAAGGGACTTGTGTTTTATTCTCTTTTTCTCTTGTTACAAAAAATCTATTGCAACTGGTTGTTTCATGGTAACACGGTTTCAGGGATGCTATTTAACAACTTAGCAGAAGTGAACCGTTGAAAATGAGTCGTGAAAACATAACCCATGTTTCCAGGTTATTGGTTCCAAAAGACAAACTTGGGTAAAATAAGTACACCGACGGGCAATCATTATTTTCTAGGCTATATGTCTTAATGAAAGAATCAATCATTAGTACTGCAGGACGCAGGAATCAATATTATTCTATTGACGAAAGATCTGACTCTGAGAGCAATCTCGTTAAATAGACGAAACGTGCTATCATCACTAGCGGATCCAGGGGGGGGCGCACCCGGCGCACGCCCCCCCTAAAATTCCCGGAGCTTACATGTTCTTTGGTATGGAAACAATAAAATATACTATATTTTCCTATTTTTTCTTCGCTCGCTTCGCTCGCGTATCTTTATACAACATTGCCTCTTGAGATGTACTCGTACACAACACAGAGTGCACGCAATTTAAACGTTCCCGCCTTCCTGATTAAAAGTTACGCCCCCCCTAACCCAAAATCCTGGATCCGCCCCTGATCATATCTACTACCATCAAACAGAAAATGTCGTTACTTAAACGACGCTCTTCAAGTGAGACTGATTTGTTTTAATTAGAATTTATAGATCAAGCTAGAAATCTCGTTGTGCGAATAGAAGAAATATATCGAGAAATTATCTCTACACATAATTTAAAGGTAACTTTAACATTTCGTTGAATTCATGGATCCACAGCATGACTATTAAATCATATAACAAAAGATTTTACCCACAAACATTACCACGTGCTCTTTTGTTGGTGAAAATGAAACTGTACTCTTTTGTTAATCTAAGCAAATGTGAGGGGTAAGGGATCCGTCAATTTTTCAGTAAGAGAACTCATTTTAACGTGTCAAAAATAATAATTTTTAAAACATTTTCTAACAGTGCTGTTCTAATATATGTATTGGGAAAACTTGTGTAAGTTAACATGTATTAATGTTCAATACAAGTGACTGTCCTTAGTCTCTTGTCTCTTTCAGTTGATAGAATGAAAGCATTTTCTTTGCATTATTTTAATAGGTTAAGAAATTATTTGTTACCCGTTGTTTTCACAAGTACATGTATTAGTCATTTTGTTAATTAGTTATTGTTCCAAGCGTAAGCGTGGTTCTAGGTTGATTTTACTAGTAGACAGTGTCTTTGCTTTTTTTACATTTATTAGTCAGGACACTACTATAATCAAAAAGAGAAAGACAATCTTCAGACTTCGAAGACGAATTGCCTTTTTGTCACAAAGCACAGAACAGACAGGACTTGAAATAACAGCTTTGGGCTAATAATTGGATTGCAATAAAATAAACAGAGGTTAGTGAATGCCACGTTCTGTTTTATCCTTTAATTACTACAAACTATGTCCGCTTTATAGCTAAAAGAACAAAGGGTTTACAGAAGTATTTAGTTAATTAAATTAGATGTTTTGTCGTTTCTTTTCATGGCGCAATAACAGTAATCAGCCTTCCTTTACTAGTGATCAAATCGTAACAGAATGTCTTCCGAAATCTTATTGTTGTTTTTTACTGCATAAAATATTGAATTAGAATTACGAATAGTTAATTTCTGTATACTTCCCACCAACAGCAAATATTGGTTATATCAATATAAATTTTTTATAGCAGTACACACAACATCAACGATCTGATAAGTCACGGGTAAGTCAATCTTGATCTATTAGATGCAGTAGTTATCTAAATACGTTTCCGTAAATACGAGAAAAAATATTTTACTGTTTAACAGTGAGTATGTTTAAGCTACATTTTAAACATACGCAGCTCATCAATTATTCAAAAACTCTGTCTGTAATAAATAGATAGAATCTCAAGAAAGTACATTACGTTACAGTAAAATAACATCCCTTTACTGTAGTCAGAGAAGGTTTGAGTTCACAGCCATTTATAACACCTTCCCAAAGGACATGTCCTCATTGTTTATCTGTCTAAGGCGTCTGGTTGTTGGTATTTCTTGTGCGTGTAGAATGTTTGCTCCCTTGATGTTTTTCTGTATCGACTAAGATATTTTTTGTCTGAAAAATGCAAGTTATTCTGTTTTGCGATAAATTTTGATCAGACATTGTAACGGTAAAACTTAAAAAATATTCGAGGCTAATGTTTTGTTATTTACACCGCCAAATCTTACGTTTTAAATGCAGGATAGTAAGAAACAAAATTGCACTGTAAGAGACGTTAATCGTTTTTAAGCAGTAGAACATGACGATTATCTTAACTATGAACGCATTGCGAATTCTTTTCATGGAGACATTTTTACAACTTTCTCTCAATTATCCTAGCACTTCTCTCCTTGCAATTAAGAAATGAAATGAGTGTTGTATTTTTGTTGCACTTAGAAGTAAATAAGAATTGACAAACGGCGAAAACAATTTAGTGAATAAATTTGTTAAAATCAGTTTTGTTTTACTGACCAAAAAACTATCTTTGTATTATATAAATACTTACATACACGCATACACCAATCGTTTCTTCAGAAAAAAAAAAAAATAGCTAAAGTTCCATAAAGTATTGAATCATTTAAAATTCCTTGGTTCTTTCAAACTGGCGGGACTTATCACTCTAAAAAAGAAAAAGTCAGTTTTTTTGCCGACAGTCTTTAGAAAAGCAAAACAAAATCAAGCCTCATAATGCATCCACACTGACGTATCCACATGTTTCGAACATACAGGGATGATCTCGTGATTCGTAAATAGTCATAGTAGATCTGCTTGCCTTATCATGGTGACTTCCTTCATACATTGTCTTCCTGTTATGTGTATACTTTAAATCTGAAAAAAAGGTTTAGATTCTGGTTACTGAATACAACAAGCGAAATTGGTTTAAATAAAAAAAAATACATGCGCATCTCCTTTTTCTACACCACTGTCTTTACACAAAATAGTAACACAGATGCACTGTGTTGTGCGAAAAAACAGTCATAAGAAACATTCTAAATTGTACTTCTAAAGGCAACGGATTGACTAGAACATTATAATGTAATGAGGCGATTAAGGAAGGTCATTGCAAGTGTAAATTTCTTAAGGGGACAGAAAGCAACGGACAAAAGTTTCATTTGTTTGTTTGTTACTTTTTCTTTCATCTTGGTTTTCTGTCTTAAATTCTTCAATAATTTGTCCTTATGATAATAACAGTGTTTCAGTATAAGAATACCAGTGACCGGTCAAAAAGACAAACAGCTGAATGAATTATTTTCATACCATAATGTTAACAAGTACATCCGAAAAATAACATTCCACTGATTTGAAGACTTTTGATTTCAAGTGGAGGGATGATTACGAAAGCAAAATGTGTGCTACGACATGAACCTTCATCTCCTTTCTAGCCGACTGTGCTTTAAACGCTTTATCTATTTCATAGAAACTTAAAATGAACTTCATTGGCAGTCTAGGAGTTAAAAAAACACATCAACAACAGATATTTGCTAGATTTTGCAACAAGAACAGGACACTTGCAACTTGTTATCTACCATCAAACATTTTCATTACCTATTCCTTTACTAAAGTTACTTCACACTAAATGCACTGTATATCCTACCGTGACCTAAATTCGGCGTTCTCCTAAATTCGGCGATGTTTTGTTTTTGGTCATTCACGCGAGATTTCAGAGGTGAAGGTCAATCATGTTTATTTCCCACGGTCTATTTTTACAACTCGAGTGATTTTCTGCGCTAAACATGGAGATACGGCAGGTAAACATTAAAAATTGTACATGACATGGAGAAAATTGTGTGTTTTACCTTATGCAATTTCAATTTTATCTTTACTTTCTTTATTATATTGATATCGTTGCTTAAAAATAATTGACAGTCGTCGTCTGTTATGTTTCTATTTTTACTGCCGATCGAGGTCAACATATTACGTCACACTCCCGCCAAAATTAAAAAGTACGGAAGCGTAAAAGGGACATCATATTTAAAAAAAATTTTTTTCATTTCAGAAACATGATTCAAAAAGAGGTCCATATCGAACGGGCTATGACCAGACATCCATTGAGAATGCTTTTAATGAAGTGAAATTAAACAAAGTCTCTATTCAAAGAGCAGCCAAGTCTTATGGTGTTCCTGTATCAACTCTAAAGGACAGAGTATATGGTATTGTTCCTGTCCATAATGCAAAGTCAGGTCGTACCCAGCTGTTTTCAAAAGAGCAAGAATCTTTACTTGCCAGTCATCTTAATACAATGGCTGAGATTGGGTATGGCTATTCCCGAACAGAGACTATAAATCTGGCGTCTGATTATGCTGTCCATTTGGGACTCAGAGACAGAGAACATCCACTAAGTTTACGTTGGCTTTACAATTTTTTTAATAGATTTCCTGAACTGTCTGTCAAAAAGCCAAGAAGTCTTGAAGCAGCTAGAGCTAGAAGTGCTACAAGACAAGCTATCACAAATTACTTCAAAGAGCTGAATAAAATCTTAGTTGATAACAACCTTCTTAAAAGACCTGAGGCCATATATAATGTGGATGAAAAGGGACTATCAACTAACCACAAACCTCCTAAAATTGTGACTGGTGCTGTATACAAAGCTCAAGCTGTAACCTCTGGTAAATCCCAAACTGTAACTGTTATAGGCGGGGTAAATGCTATGGGTAATCAAGTGCCACCATTTTTCATATTTCCAGGCAAGAGAATGCTACCTGAATTACTTGAAGGTGCCTCTGCAGGGGCAACTGGAGTTGTTTCAGAATCAGGATGGTCCAACACTGATATATTCACCCAGTACATGAAAGAACATCTTGTAAAATACTTACCAGAACACTCTGCAACAGCCCCAGTTCTTGTACTGTATGATGGACATAAAAGTCATATCTCTTTAACTCTTATTGATTGGGCAAAAGAAAATCATATCATCCTATTTGTTTTACCACCACACTGTAGTCATTTGCTACAGCCTTTAGATATCAGTTGCTTTGGACCCTTTGAAGTTTCATGGAACTCTACATGTCACAACTACATGAGGGAATCTGGTGGAAGAGTAATAAGTAGGTATGATGTTTGTAGACTTGCATGTAAAGTATACTCAAGCACACTGACACCAGCAAATATCCAGGCAGCTTTCAAGAAGAGTGGTATATACCCTTTTAATCAAGATGTGGTGAATGATTCTGATATTGCACCATCTTTGAGTTTCCCTGCCAGAACAGTTGAAAATCAAAGTATGTCTTCTACACCAGAAAGTATGTTTTCTCCACCAGAGAAAGCCTCTAGTAAAGAAAATTCTGGTTCTTCTGTGAAATTCCTTGAATGCAGAGGTGGTAACATTTTGAAAAATGTTCAAACTGCTAAAATTAGAAACACACTAAGCAAAGTTGTTGGTGGCAAAGCTATTACAAATGAAGATGTTGCTGAAAAAATAAAAGATCACATTGAAAAGCAGACAACCTCCAAAAAACGAAAATTCATCCCACCTCTAAAAGTAAAGGTACCTGAAACAAAAAATAAAGGACAATCCAAATTAAACAGTTCAAAAGGCAAACAACCAAAAGTTAAATCAAAGCAACCTAGACTTGAACTTTCTGAAGATGCCTCTGACGAAGATTCTGAAACAGAAGAAGAAAAATGCAGTGTTTGTGGAAAATTTTTCCCAGACAAACAGATTTGTGATGAAATTAAAATTGTTCAGTGGGGTCAATGTGACAAATGTGACCTATGGGTTCACCTCAAATTCTGCTCCCCAGTGAAAGTTTTGCGCAGAGGTGACAGTTTTCTCTGCCCAACCTGTAGCAAGTCATAAAGTAAAACAAACAAATAACAATTTGTAAATATGTTAACAGTTTAAAATGTTCCAGTTCAATACTTTGTTGTCAGTTTGGAATTCAAGTAACATTAACATTATTATGACACTTCTAAGACACCATACTTAATGATTTGTGATGATTTACCACAACCAATCAGAATCGCCGAATTTAGGTGACGTTTTCAGATCGAGGTAAGATTTTACATCAGCCATGTTTGTTTATATTTTGCAAACGCTGAACGTCTACATTGTTTGACATTAACTTAAAGTAACTTTTAGATAGTTGTAGTTAAATTATATGAAGTATAATTATAGATTACTGTAGTTAATTGAAAATGCCATTGACATTTGTTCTTATATCGCCGAATTTAGGTTACACCGGGATACTTGGTAGTAGTGTGTATTTACAAGACTAATATTTACTCATACATCAATTTCCTTCGTTGTTTGAACTGATAGTGTTCCTGTAGTTAAGTCAATACACAGATTGGTCAGTACAGTTGTAGCTCAGATATAGATCAACATTGAAATTATAAGCACATGCTATAATAGTATCCAGACTTTACTGAACCAAAAATCTCCGAAAGAAACAAGACAGGACAAGAAAAGACCGGACAGGAAAGTCAGAACAGAACAGGGCAGGGCAGGGCAGGCAGGGCAAAGACAAGACAAAAAAGGCAGGACAGGAAAGTCAGAACAGGACAGGGCAGGGCAGGGCAGGGCAGGCAGGGCAGGACAGGGGCAAGGCAGGGCAGGGCAAAGACAAGACAAATTTTTGATGAATGAAAATTACCAGGAACAGGGAAAGTCAAGTCATATAGAGGAATTAAAAATGGAATTAAAACAATACAATATATTACCCTATTTATGTCATCTAAATAAACTTTAATTAATTAATCAGGCTTGACTGAATATTTACGGTACATTGCTGAACCTTGAAAGAAAATGAAACCAAGATACAGCTAGAGTCTAAAATCTAAAAATATTTTAAAGTAAGATGCACAATCTTGTCAAATATGAAATACAAGACCACACGCAATAATATAGTTTTATATAATTAATTTAATTATTTAATATATTCTTTGTTTGTTTGTTTGTTTGTTTATTTGTCTGTTGTTCTTTTCTGTTTTTTTATCAACTACACCGGCATTATGTTAACTGGTAAGAGGGTGACCCTTTTGTAGTACTTATTTTTATCAAAGTGGACACATTACAACATGCACATTTTTTTTGGAAAGGTGCTTAAAGAGAAAATGTTTATTCACATATATTAACTATTTAGCACTATGGGACAATAAATAAATCAGTTAGGAGGAAGCATGGCAACTGTTAGCACGTTATTTGATTCCATGATAGTGACCAAATTAGTCTAGGCACGACACCGAACCATTCACTTTCTAGGCTAAATGTCTTAATGAAAGAATCGATTAGAAGTTGGGAAGAACGCTGAAATCAATAGTATTCTATTGACGAGCACTGCCGTGGAATGGATGTAAATATGCTATATCAACTTTTATCGTCAAACAGAAAATGTCGTTACTCTAACAACACTGATTAATTGTAATTGGATTGTATGGACCAGATAAAAATTCGCTTTGTGTAAATACATGATATCTATCGAGAGCTATCTTTACTACTACAACGCTAAGGTATCTTTTATGTTTATCAAATTTCATGAGTTAAAAAAGCAAGTCATATTTGAAGAGTAGTCAAAGAGTTTTATAGTTATAGATATTTTTACAAATTATATGTAATTAAGATGTCTATTTGGTTTTATTGCTCTAAATGTAAAAATGTAAGATTTTTCCTACTTAAGGTGTTAACTGTTTTTTTTTTCCATTTCTTTTAATTAGCAGACATAGATTAAAAAAAAATGTGTTAGCTATCTATCTTTATATAACCTATATAATTAGATTAAAAGGTATGATTAATCTCATTTACGTGGTATATGTAAATATAACAGAGTTTTAAATACATATGTAGTTAAATAATTCAAGTCTCTTATAATTCAATAATTGAATGAAATTTACTGCATTTTATATGTTTTTGCTGTTGTTTTATATATAAACTATGCACATTGATAGGACTGTATTAAAATAAATACATAAATACATAAGTATATACAATAGTCAAACGTCAATTTATCAGAAGGTAACAAGTAATTCAATACATATATTTCATAGGACATGACGCTATTGTCTTGAATTCTTATGAAATCATTTATAAGCCGTACCAATAAATAAAGATATTTAAAAGTTGGCAGAATTTGGGTGGGTGGCCGGGTTTGTTCTAAGACTCCAAAAATCACGACGTACCGAAATCATTAAGAAAAGAAGATCCTTAAATTATTAAAGTGACAATGGTACATTTATTTTGTTTCTCAGGTCGTTCAATTGTTTATACCTTTGTTAATCGATCGGCTGGATTGGAGGATCCTTCTTTCATCAGCTTATTTTTTTAACATTGATAAACAATAACCATTTTCTTTAGTTATAGGTGTCGTTCGTAAAAATTGCTCATACATGTCATACTGTTTGATAATTAAAAAGGACTCTGTTCAAATACAGAACAAAGCTACTTTTTTGGGTCACAAGTCATAAAAATAAGAAATATACATATTTTTTGAATTACACTTGTGAAGATAATTGTTCTCTTTTCCACTGCGTAAAAGCATACCTCTCAATATATAGCACGCTATAGAAGCAATACATTTGTTGAACGTGCAATATTTAGCAATGTTCGACATCAGTCCGCTATATGTTTGAGGGCTGACTGGTCGGCCACTGTAAGACAATGTAAGTAATGGAACAAATGTATTTATCAATAACCTTAAAATTGCATCACCAGCATCATTATGAATTTTTAACAAAAAATAACAAAGAACCCTAACACATTTTTACATGGCTAATCAATGAAACAAGAAATAACTGTGAGACACCATTGTCTTGTGTGATGTGAAGTCATTCCTGTATTTCTCTTCAGCAAGTGATTTGATTAATAGCAACATTATATCATGGGAAAAAACGAAAATGATAAGGAATATAATTTGACGTACTGTTATTCTCCGAGACTTTATACTGTTATCGCAAGCCAGGTTTATGAATAATTAATTATTGATAAATGGTTAAGATGTACACTTAATGACAGTGACGAAAAGTCTGTTAGATCAACCAATTTATCCATAGAATATTTGGCTGAAATTTGTAAGACTTTTTTGATAGAGGACATCTGAATAAAAGAAGAAAAAGAACCGACAAATATGAAGCTGCGAATGAAGAGTTACTTTCAATCACATGTTGAAGCTGTAGCAAATTGTGAAAGTGTTTACACCAAACATTAGACGAAATGCAAACTATTTATAAACCAGACAATAGTCTAAACATTGTCTGTAATAAATCACTTTATTACTATCAAGCGACAAAACACAATAAAATCAGCTTACAACATTTACGCCCGATTACGTTTTAGTCAATATAAACAACATAATTCGTACAAATTTTGCCTTACTGGAGAATAAAAAAACAGACCATTGTTGGGAATTCACTAGCCGTATAATTTATGTTATTGTTATCCAAAGTAAAATGCTTGTTGTCTTTTATTTACGAGCTGTCTATGGTAAGTTATTAAAGATGTAAATGCGTCTTGAAGGCTTGAGGCTGTTAACTGTCTTTTATATTAACAACAGAATAATGTCTCCACAACTGGAAATACAAAGAAAAGAAAGCAATTAAGATATGATACAAATGGTATTCAGAGAAAAGTTCAAAGAAATTATTTTCGGTGTACGTTTTCCGATTACACAATTTATTTTCTGCATTTCCCAGACTTTTCAAAAATAAAAAAAAAGAGTTTCATACAAACATAATTTAGATGAAAAATAGAATTAGAAAATGGACACGTGTTTCTGGCTTATTCAGAAATAAACTTGATAAAAAGTATCAGTGACAAAAAGACCTGCAACGTTCTGTACTTTTACTACTTCAGTTTTTTCAGTGGTTATTCAGTTGAGACACTTTTACACAGTTTACGATTCAAAATAAGTCATACTTTAGACAGTTTATTTTCTTGACTACATATTTCACAGAATGCTCAACACCACTCAGTTTGAAAACCAGTATAAAGGATGATGTTTTAAGGGAATACCTTGTGTTACTCTCTCTCGTAACGACAGAGTTTGAAAACCAGTATAAAGGATGTTGTTTTCAGGGAATACCTCGAAACGACAAAATTGTTGGCAAGTTTTTTTGTCTTTTAACACTAAAGTTACGATAATAACTTATCAAGTCAAATGCCGTCTTGTCAATAAGGCTCAGAAAGAAAACCAAAAACGAACTGATTGCTTGTGATCATTCTACAGAAATAATTCTTGTCTTTATAAAGTGAATATAAAAATGGTTATTCAAATGACTGTCTACAAATCTGTAAAAATGAAACGAAAAACGTGTCTCGCAACATATATTACCTGTCGAATTTTGAAATTCTGTATCCTAATAGAATTGTAAAGTGACAAAATAATACCTGATTTATAATTTTTATGCTTGAGTGATATACTCATGAACCTTTCTCAATATTAAACTTGCAGAACGTGTCTCCATTTTAATACAATATAGGCAATAATTTAATAAGCTTTCAAGAATGTACGGTTAGAGATATAAAATATCTTTATTTTTTTATCATTATAATTATTATCTTGGTCTGTATCTGAATAAAAGCTAATATTATTAGTGTTACCGCATCTATCAGTTAAGCAGTAGAAACAAATTTTGCCTAGCAAACCATTTAGCAAGTTGCTTTTCAGGGATATTTCCAAGACTATCATCCGTGCAGAAAACATGTTACTTATATGATAAAATGGATTGCCTGCTACTTCTGACATTGCCTGACTAAAATTCTATATTTCTTTCAGAACAGTAAGTACTTAGCACTTTGAATTCTGGTTTACATTTGTTGCATTAATTCAGCTGTAAGAACTCATCAACAAAACCTGCATTGCAATTCTAACAACCTTTGTTTTTCTACAAATAACAACAATCAGTTGTTATTTGTAGGTCGACCAAAAAACTTCTACTTGAGATATAAATACTGGAATATTCCATTCCTGCCTTGAGGAAATTGCTTCTCAGCTCAAGTCCCATAAGAGCGTATTATTTAGTCATTTATAAATCTTTGGCTTCTTAAAGGAGACGGGTCTTGCTATTGGAGCGGCTTTATACCACTCTGAAAAACAAAGTTTGACAAGGTTTATTCTGGTTTAAAAACATTTCAGAAAAGGAAAATCACTGACATTTATTTTTTTGCAATATGGACACGACATTGAAATATTGGGAGCGTGCATGTAAGATCTAAATCATACAAGCCAAATAAAAAAGCCGACCTTTACTGTGATTTATTCTTAATAAAACAAAATATATGTGTAATTTCATGACTTATGCAGATATATTTATAAGGCGAATAAAACACATTACTTTGTAAATTAACACTGCACACGAAATTCTTTATTTCATTGTCCAGGAAAAAAGTCAATAACTGTAGACATGTCTTCATAATATAAACTTAACAGATTTTATGAAACACAAACATTTCATCCATGCAGATATAATACATGATCGAAAACAGTTTCCGTGAAAAATAATGATCAAGTTATTTATCGACTGGTCCCTATTCATAAATCCGAATCTAGTTTAAAAGTCAGAGAGAGAAAGTTTGCTCCTGCAGGGCGGATGAATACTATTTCCGCCATGTAAAAGAATTGAATCGGCCAATAGAGCGCAATAAAGTTCTGTGGCTTTGTTAGCTGATGACATGTCAATGTTAGTTTCTTGCCTGAACGAGCGACATGTAATCATATAATAAGAGAAACAACATGAATGATATTTATTGAAACATAAATGCTTTTTACTGCATTAGCTGCTGAGAAAAACTGTGCGAATGTTACTTTAATAACATAGATTGAATTAAAGAATTGAATTAATTTATTGTGAATTAAAAATTAAGGTTAATATTATACAATAAAAAGTGGATTTATTAATATGTACATATTCTGCTCTATGTAAATTGCACACATTGTTTATAGGAACAAGCATTATACATAATCTAACTGAAGTTATGTGTACTGCCTATTTCCGTGGACTATAAAGTATAGTCATATATTTTTCAGTGTTATGATGCATACTGGACAACATAACTTTGCTCAACATCGAGGCCGAACTTTGTGATGGCGGATTCGTTTTTCCTTGTGATTGCTGTGACGACTTTTGCGCTTGGAATTGTTTTATTCCTTGTGTCGATATCAAGTACCTCTTGGCAAGGACTTGATGAAGGTGTTACAATATCACTTTGGAAGGAGTGCTATAGACTACGTTATGACAAAACTTGGCTCTGTCATTCATGGCATGAAATCCCAGGTATAACTGTTGTTTTGGTACAAATCCATGTTAAGTATGTAGGTTAAGGTTTGATTTAGCTGATAACCTGTATGAAATGCTTGTTTTGGGAATGTTTTGAAATTTGTAATTATCAAGAAAGTATCTTTTTTATTTCATTTGAAATATGACAAAATTTCCATGCTTTTCTTGAAATAGAAATTGTTAAATCTGAAAGACACTCAGGACTTGCTTTATTCTATCAGTCTTTTCATATTGATGTCTGAGTAGGTGTAGTTTCCTGGTAATTCATCTCACAAATTGAATTAATATTAACATTAGAGACACATAACGACGACGAACTTCAGAAAATTTTAGTTTCTTGTGACAAATGCAGAAGTCTGGTAATTTTCAAAGTCTGACAACTCTAAGGCAATGAGACACTCATAGTGAATTGTTTCACTCCTTCAAGTAAAATTCTAATAAACGCATCTATGTTGTTGCTGGTACAATACTTTGATCGTATACTTTGAAATGTTAAGATGTCGACAGACTGTAAATTTAGGACACAAGGTAAAAGACGTGTATAATCGTATTTTGTTACTTTGTCTTGCGAAATAGTTTTGCATAAAAATACAACACATATAGTATACCAATAATGCACATACAGCATGCCATTAACTCATATATAACATACTATTGATACAACTGAAGATCATTCATTAAAAATGATTAAAAATCTGAAAACATGTAGAACGCAGACTGAAGGTCAACTTGACTTGTATTGTACCTATAATTATGTACTAGTATCTGCCTCTGCCAAAAAGATGAATATTTCTTAGGTGGTGTACACTTTATCTTCCACAAAAATATTATTATGTCCAGATGTTTACCAGTTTTATTTAAGTAAGGCTACATATAGCCTTTGTTGTTTAATTTTAAATAAAATTTCAAACCAGATTATTATACCGGAATGATCTTGAAACGGGCGTGGCAGTAACATACAGTTATTCTCCTTTATCACAGTTCTACAAGCCAAAAAGAGACAAGAATATACCATGCAGATGCATGTCAATATTAAAGGCTATATTCTCGTTTACATTTTATGCTAAAATCTTAAAATCGTCCAATGTCATAACATTTGTCTGTAATATTTTGCTTCATTTTTTACTTCTACAGCAGTTTACCATACGTTAGTAACAAATGCATTGGTAAGTGCAAATTGTAAAGTGCTATAATACTGGGTTCGTGATTTGAATAATATTTTTATTTATTCAGCGTTATGAATTCTGTGTTACATAACTATTCTAATACAATCTTTACGATTGAAATAATAACCTTACCGATAATCTTTTTATATTTATTTTTAGAATCTGTTTGTAACGCCCATTTTGCTATGCATATTTATATAACTGTCATTTCTTCAATATATTCGTTCCAGATTTTGTTCGTTCAGCGCAAGCGTTCTGCATCATATCATTACTGTGTTGTATCGTCTGCAGTATCATACTTATTGCTGCCTTTGTTCTACGATGTCTCCACAAATCTAAACTGGCACTCATTGGCCTTTCGTTGCTCACTTTTACTTCAGGTAAGATATTTCAATTTTAATCATTTTAATATGGTGACTCTTGTTACTTTTCTAAAATTGGTTGATAAATACTATTCATTTTAGCCTTTATATTTTGAATAATTGTCACAATAACATTTATGAGCAAGATTATTTCATGACTGGTATTCTTTTCACCTGATCTGACTAAGTCACGTATGACGTTTGGTTCTTAAATTCAGGCAGAAGTTGTAATCAAGACCTAACGAATGCCGTAGAAGGAATTACCGTTTTTCTCATCGAATAATATGAGATGCATAGAACGAAACCCTTTAAACAAATCTGACGTCTGCAAGTTTTCTAATACAAGAGCACAAATGAGAGAATATATAAGGAGACTGTAAACAATAAAAATTTACAATCAAATTATTGCTTTGTTAATTTGGATAATTACTTAAGAATATAAGGTACTAAAACTTTCAGTTTATGTTATACTTGTCATATTGTCACTGACGAGTCGCCCATCAAAGCGTTACTGACATGACTTCATGATGTTTCGTGATTTTCATGCGTGCTTGAAGAATTGTAGAACAGGTTATATAGTAGGCACGTAGTATAGATTCTTCAGAATTCATACCAGAGAAAGATATCAAACATAAAGCTATGACCTTTAGTTTTGATATCGCTTCATTGGACATTTTGTCATAGGATGCATTCAGTTTTCTGGGGGACACATTAAACCTGAAGACAATAGGATTGTCACGCGTTTCTTTCAGGAACAAAGAAATTTGTCATTCTGAAGAAACGCCTGAAGCCTATCCACATTTGCAGTTTATTTCATTTTTTCCAGATGAACGAAGTTTACCTAACGCATCAGCAAATTCAATTTTCTGTTTCTGTAATTGATCTGTTAAAAGCTGATTCTAAAAGCTGATATGCATCGCACTTAAATGCTAACGCTTCATGTGACATGAGAATCATTCTCCCACCTTGTCTGCAAAAATCAACAAAAATGAACCGGTCCTTATAACTGAAATGCTTTCTTGTGTTTGATTCCTGCAATTTTCTCAACTTATTTTTGTTCTTTGGTTCGTGATTTACGGCATGAAAAGGAAGTCTTAATGTAATTTCTCAGTTTCAGATAGTAACAGAACAAAATCGAAGACATGCGTTAATCCCTGCGGCTATTTTTGTCACGCGAAGAGGGACGTTATCACGCCATGTTTCATTAAGCTCCTCTCTTTAATTTTGCAATCGATAAGCACGTGCAGAAATGTCCTGAATTTCTCTAACTTCTTATTTTTACATGTATAATTACCACGTAAATGATGTTCATCTGTACAAAACAGCCAGATAAAAAGAGATAGTTAAGGCAATTTTGTATATGTGATGACGTTTGTTTTTTATTTGGACGATGGAGAGGCCAGAATGTTTATGCGCTGTACAGAAACGATAAACACGGTTAGATTTTTAAGCTCAGATATGTAATCAATATTGAATATAGAATGGCAATGTCAGATTGAAATAGGATGATTGTGCAATTATAAATTACTGATAATCAATAATATAATCAACGATGGACAACGTTATATTGTTATTTGTTATGGAACCTAATGAAAATGCAAAGATTAAGTCCTAATCGCGTTCGATTGAAACAGATTATGTGTTCAAGTTGATCTTTCTCGTTCTATGCACACCCGTTACTCTTTGAAACAAGAAGCATGAAAAGCTAAATATAAAAACTAAAATTAGTAACAAACGCGCTCAAAAAATCTTTTATGTTATAATTTTTAGTTCTTCTGTGCAAAACCGAGTGAGGCATCAACAGAGATTATGAAAAAAAAGGAAGAAGGAAATTTTCAAACTCGTTTTAGAGTTTTCATTTTTGTAACCATCTTTCCAAATCCCCATACTTTATTTAAACTTTGATAGACATCAATTCATTTTGGTTGTCTTAAGAATGCATTTACGTCATTTTGTATGCATTTACGCCATTTAATTTTCATTTACATCATTTAGTATTTGTCTTTGTAAAAAACTTAATGTCTCAAACGGTCACATCTTGAGAATGGTGTTATTTAAGGGGCTAATATGGATATTAAGGTATCAATATACAGGAATCGGTCTCATTTATATTACTGAAAACTGTGTGACTTAGCTTCGGACTGAGATTAAACGTATTTATTTGCCAAGTAAATCAATTTATTGAAGACTGACGAAGGCAAATTTAGAATTAAGTGTGTAGTCATCTTAAACAAATCGTAATTTGCAATTGGTATGGTTTGGTTTGATGGTTATACAAAATATATAATATGTCATCGTCTGTCATTTTATATCTTGATTCTTATTATTTGTCAAAAAGAAATTCTTCTTTCTTTCCTCCGATAATTTTCTAACGACTTATTAACGTTTATAAGTGTTTGCGAAAAGAGTAATTAAATAAATATACTATTGAAGCACATTTTAAATGGATTCATTGAAGTTTATGTACAAAAATATTATTTTTTTCTATAACTAATAGCAGATTTTAAATTAGCTCTTTTCATTCTTGAAAAAAAAAACACCTATATTTTCACTTTGTTTCTTAGATTTTATCCAAAATGATTTATTGAACATCTTTTCTTTGTTTCAGCATGTATGATAGCCATGGCTGTGATTGTAATGGGAATGAAAGGCCGGGACTATCTGCTGAAGATGAAACAAGACGAAAAGAAATTTGATTTCTTTATGAAAGGAATAGTCATCTCGGGGTACTACGAAATTGGCTGGGCTATGATTCTTGCAATAGTTGCGTCTCTTATAAACTATATAAGTTTTGGATTCTTTCTTCTCGAGTACAAGGATATTACTGACTTGAGAGAACCTCGGCCTACTAAAGTGTAGTTAAATCACGATCTCAGAGGAAAGTTCCCTGAGATAAGTTGTAAGGTATAACTCGTATCGGAAATGAACAAATTATTGTTATGAGAGTTCATATATTTTAACAGAGTGAGTAAAAAGAGCAATATTTTAATACATATTTTTGTTTAAAAAGAAACGTTAAAATATGCAGTTGATTTTTATTTTTTGATTGTGTGTGATTTGTATGCATCATGTCAATAATGGGCTTTTTAATGACTTCAAAGTCCAGTTTTGTGTTCTTCTTAGCGACGGTTTTAGAAAAAAATTGTTTGGATGTTCGACTAGATATTGACATATTGTTGTGCTATTGTATTGAGTACTATGAATGACATAACAGTAATATGTATAAAATTGTAAACAAATCGAAAATGCATTCATTCTGAATACATTTCATTTTTGAAATTAGGTCGCTGGGTATTAACCAGGTTGTAAGCAAAAATGGAATTGCTTTATTGTGTCATACCGACTAGTAAATTTTACAGTGAGTTCGCGCCTTGTTGTCTATTCTGTTTCAGTTGTGTCTTTTCAGTTCTTTGCAATATCACTATACTGCTTGCTTTATACAGAAAAAAACCGCTAAATTGACATTGTGGAAAAGAAACATACAGTATACCGTATAAGTACTTATTTCTGCGGGAACTTTATTTCTGCTATATCTGCGGATGAAAACGAGACCGCAGATTTAAAATCCGCAGAAATTTAAGCCGATCTTGCTGTATGTTTGATGCAAATTCACGTGACATTGTGTTTTTCCGGTATTGTATAATACACTGCCCTTTAGCGTTGTCGGCTTTACTGCTGATTACTGGTTTTGTCATTACATTACCGTTATATTATGATTATGTATTTAATAGTATTGAATAAACGTATAGAAAAAAGTTTGCTGGTACACTGCAAGGTAAATTAAAACGATATAATACCGGTACTCCATATCACAATAATTTTATTAAGATTTAAACTTTTAAAATAAAGCATATCCGTATGATAAAAACAAAAAGAAAATGTATATTACATTAAATGCAGGTTTAACAAAAACAAATGTTTTCTATAAATACTGTAACTGTTGTTATAAATAAAAGATAATATTTTGATAATTTTGTATAGCATTGTACTGTTATAAACTGTTATAAACATACCGGTAATCTTTTTGTATCATTACGATCTATTGTACCCATATTGTTAAATGATCTATAGGGATCAAAACGCGTGATTGACACTTTTTTTTATCCACAGGTGAATTCCTATCACTGGGAAAACGACTCGATGTCTTCCAATTAAATAAATGCAAATTAACTGTTGTTTCATAACCTACTGAAATAAATTTTGATTAAAATTTTGAATTTGTTATTCCGTTTTCAGCATATGACGATGACGGTACTTTTATCATTCATCTATATTTTAAACCAGAAGTCAACGATCTGTCAAAAACATATTTTTTGAAAAACGGTAATACGGAACCGCAGAAATAAAACATACCTATGCCAAATTGATGTTGCCGCAGAAATAAGGTACGCAGAAATTTAAGACCCCCTTGTTTTGATAAAAACCGCAGAATATTGAGCCCGCAGAAATAAGTACTTATACGGTAATATATTATATAGAAATTATGTAGCAGTCAAAAAGAGACATATGGCTTCTTTGATTGTCTCAAAAATAAAAGAGAAAAGTAAACAGGATACAAGAAGAATTAAGTTCAATACAAACATATTAATTTAACTTGTAAATATTTGAGCCCATTGTATAGTCGCATACATATTTTACCTTTTTGCAAGAAAAACCAATGATATATAACAACAGTTGAATAAAGTACAAAAATCTTTAATTTCATGTGTTTTTTCATATATTAAAATATTTAATTTCGTATCAGACAATGTGTCCGTGGTACAGCAAAATGATTAGATATGGTCCACGATTGATGGAGACAGAGGAAAACGGTCTAGCCTCAGAGCCATTTAAGAAAATGAATACATTTGCTTTCATTACTCTTTATTATATTATTTTAAGCTTTTACATTGCTATATTTACGTATTTCTCTCTCTGAGGTTCAAAGTATATAGTTTATATGTCAATTTGACTAATTTGCCGAAACAGCTCTAGCTTTATATAGTCCAAAAACATGCCATTGGAAGAGAAAAAAAAATCACTGAAGAAAAAAAAGAAGGGCTTAACTTTAAAGTTACAGACTCATACAGAAAAGAATAGCACTGGCAGTAATTAACATGTCGTAGGCTGTCATTCAAAATAATCAATAATTCAATCAGATACCAATCAATCAATGATTGATTGTCTGTTCAATCATGCGGAACGCTTTGCGTCAAAGACAGCCATTTAAGTCCGACAATCGGACAAGCGCTTAAAATAATCTTTATCATTGTTTGAGTAACTGATGGAAAACAAAGCCCTACAAAATACAGTTATATTTCAAATATAACGTTCAAATGACGATATGTATTAGTTGAATATTTATATGAATTATTGTTTCAATATTCATTTCAGGACTGTTCTGAATAACATTTGAAGAGTTATTTTGTTGTAAATTCAGATCGTATGCTGTATAAAGTAGCATACGTTTAGCTTAAAGAAATTCTGCAGAATATGCAACATACTTCCATGCCATTTGTTGACTGAAGATGTATAGTTAGCAGTATTAGGTGTAAATAATTCAATCTGGAGAGACGTTAGGAACTAATTAGGACTGTTGGCTTTACAAGCATGTAAGTTCTTCTGACATGTCCAGAAATCCTGTAATTTTCACAGACCAACTCCCAGAAAGCGAAATGACACTTGCAGCATAATTGATTTTCTTTTTAGACGCCTTAAGTGTTGCTAAAGGCTGCTGAAACATGTTTGATATAACAGTTCAATTAAGAAATTCTTTACAAAGATACGCACTACGAATTCAGACCATCAATTCTATTTTTTTTATGGAAAGGAATTGATATAAGTTTATTTAAACTTGTTTTCCAATCCAGTAAATTCTACTATGTACTTTGTGCACCTGTACATGTAAATATTTGCTCAAATAAGTTTAAACCAAAATTTTATAAACGAATCTGTGTTTCAAATTACATCCACCGTCTATTTTGTTAGTATCCTAAGACAAAAATGTAACCTAAATATCTTGAAAAGAATATCAAAGCACAACTATAGCTTACAAATATTTGTCTGCAAGCTGTTTCTCATTTCATTCTAACCAGACTTTTTATAAAATTTCATCCACGTTAATGCAATGGAGCATTGTTAATTTAGTCCGTGTTTAAGAGTGATATCACCGATATTACCACAAACGTAGTAAATCTTGTTTAATTAATGATTTTGTGCACAGCTTTGGTTGACACTATACTAATGGGTTTTATTCATGAAAGTACTTGTAGTTTTGGATATGGATCTAAGAGCAAGGTAAAGACAAGGTACTATTTTCTTCATAACAAATAGTGTCTAGTTTTTACCATCAATTTCGATACATCCGTCCTAACGTTCTTATATTTTCTGCTTTAATTTTTGGTATTTTTTATTTCAGTATGTTTTGCAAAGCTTTTGTTCACCTTTTTATTACATGCATAGTTTTAACTGGTGAAGTTCTTGATAAGTTTGGTTGATTGATTTAGAAAAACAACAAATACAATGATATTGTGATCTGAATTCAATCTAATCTTGCACTTAACGAAACAAAAAAAGAAGCATTTTTTTGTAAAGTAAGAGAGTGGTTTTATTGTCATAAGAATCCATGTAAAAACCACAATGCTTCATTTTTCCAAGGCTACATATTGAACTCGGGTTTCGAATTAAAATTTGAATTTAGACAAACTCTAAAATTCCTGACTTTGCCCCGAAGTCTGACCTTTAAAGAAAGACAGCTAATCTCTTACAAATATTTTCAAGACTGACATGAAAACGTTTTGTTCTCTTATTCTATCTAACGTCAGCAGTAGCTGATATTACCCTGTAAAAGATACTAGATTATAGTTTACTTAAGCAGTGCTTGTGCTACTCCTATTCCTATTTGATGTCACATGTAAAAGTGTCAACAGGAAGCTGATCCTGAAAACAGGTTATGCTACTTTATATACACTGCTGCTGTTGCCAACAGAATAAAAAGCAACGACACGTATCTGATACAACAAAATGACGAAAATCATGTTCATTTTAATAGTAAATACAGGAAACTAAAGATCATGGTAAATCAATTGACACACGTAATCTTACCAGGGTATGTTTGTTTGATTAGATACACATAAAAGACTGTTGACAGATATGTTCTGTAAAATAAATGACAAAGTCTATTTGTGCAATTCCGTCTCTAATTGGTCGGGCAAAAATGATCGTCGGACTTGCAATAAACGTAGTGTTTCTTTAACTGAAACAGTTTCCATACATAATTATTAATTTCTGTGATCAAAACTTGAAATAACCGATAAAGTCACAAAATACAACACTTTAGAAATTTTATACCATGACGTAGGCGGCTATATGTTATGGAATTCATACACGCATCAGTACATGTGATCGTAGGCTATTCGCTTGGGTACTCTGATGTGTCATCAACGCTGTTACCGATACTAACTTAACGAAAAGTATAATAATTGTATCATGATATTTTGATTTTATATCTGAATTGGCTTCTAGTTCTTGAATTAAGCTGTATCTAATTATAGCCGGTTTTATAGTCTATCTAAAGCAGAAACAATTCGTTAAAATGTCAAGCTAACATCAACAAAATGTGTCTTTGATTCCAAAAATCTTAACTTTAAATACAGGCTAGGAAAAGAGTCAGTTTTTAAGCAAGTTTTGTTTTTGAAAAAGAAGAACCTTTTAAAAGCTATACATTTTGACGTTTTATCAGCACGTTTTAACTTATACTCTTTATACAAAATAATATTCTCTCGGTATCTGTATAACAAAAGTAGACATACCATTATCAAATATTTTTTGTTATGTTTTGGTTGATAACTGACGGCCTCAAAGGAATTCCTTATGTTGTCTCAAATGGAATTCCTAATGTTACTTGACGTATTAAGTAATAAGTAAACAAACATCGAAAAAATCCGAACGGCCTTTATCACAACGAGTGGGCAAAGCTTTGAATATTCCTGTATTGAATAATGTAATCTGAAAGAAACGTGCTGAGATACTGAAATCTATCTTGTAGTTATTACTTTCAAAAGAAATGATATTCATGATTGAAATAAAGCCAAACTTTCTCGTTCAAATTAACTCCTTTTATAAGTCGGTGAGACATACTAAATTTATTGAGGATATAAAACAGACAGTAAGCCACAGTCACATTCACATCTGTCAAAGATGTATTGGTTTCACATGGCATTAAATCCACAGGAAAAGTCTGTAAAATTTATCTTTTTCTTTTTATCTCGTTAACCCCCGAAAATGGATTTTCTGGTGTAGCTTTCCTTCCCAATGTTTGTCTTCGTAAGACCATTTCAATAAATTTGTAAACTTCTATCTATCTATTTGAGATTATTTGTCGTCGGTACCAGTTGCCCATATGACCGACGCCCCTGAAGAGATTAGTTATTTCATGTTGTGGGGGATAGTGCAAGATACAGAAAGCATCCCATTCCAGAGACCCCTCTGGTTCTTTTGCATGTTCAATGAATAGCACTGATACATGGGACCTCGGTTAAACGTCTCATCCGAAAGACAATTAGTAATGTTAGTGGAAGAGCGGGGAATCGATCTCGCGACCCCTGGGTTACTAGTCCAGCGCGTTACCACTGGTCTACTGATCCATTCCTTGTTTGATTGGGGTTTAACGCCGAGGTTATATCTCGGCTGTCAGTCCACCTAACCCTTTTTTCTGGATAACTAACCAGTAATTACCAATTTCTCCGCCAGTGACTGACTACTGTTCTACTCTGAATCAGCGGTGAGATACTAATGAACATTAGACACAATGTCTGAGATCAATTGTCACGGAGAAATTTTGCCCTTCCCAGAGATCGAACCAGCGACCGATTGATTACTTGACCAGTGCTCTACCCATTGAGCTAGGCGGTCCTTGTAATCTTCGTGTGAACTTATTGAGAAATATCATACACCCTACTGAAATGCACTCATATCATTGGTCGAGAGCTTCGCACGTGCTGATCCGTAAAAAGTGAAAAACACCTTCCAAAAGTATTTATCACCTGCAAAATTTTCACGAACATGTAATTATAATGTGCACTCAAACATATCACCCTATTTCAGTAGGGTATATGATATAACACTTACAGACTTGAGTTTCGGTCAAATGGTGTAGTGGAAATGGCATGAGTATTGATAGTGCTGTGAATTCTATAGCTAGCATTTTATACAATAATGCGGATGAGATTTTTGGTGTAAATAAAGTCATAAAATCTTTTAAATACAGAAGAAAATTTAAGAGTGAATGGTTTGATTATAGTTGTGTAGATGCAAGAAAAAAATTTGTTGCTGCAAATAGGGCATATTCAAAAAATAGATCAACTTTAAATAGAAATAATCTTGTAACAAACAGACGTTTATATAGACTGGCGAAACGCAGGGCAAAGACTAGGTTTAATATAGCGCAAAAAAATAAAATGCATAATTTATCTAAAAGTTGTCCTAAATTATTTTGGAGTGAAATAAGAAAGTTTAAGAATAAATATACATCTTCAAATGTGTCTAAAGATGAATTTTATGACCATTTTAAGAATTTATTTAGTGATGACGATGTTTTTACAAATAATGAAGTCGAAAACTCTCTTAATGGTGAAGTTTTAAATTTTAACTATGTTGAAATGTTGGATTCTGAAATAACTATAGCTGAGGTATCTAAAGCTATTTCTTCTCTTAAACGAAATAAAAGTGGAGGTTATGACTTACTCTTACCCGAAATGTTTATTGAGTGTAATACTTTATTGTCACCAGTTTTGTGCAAACTTTTTAACTATCTGTTTACAAATGGCGTCTATCCTGAAGCATGGACAAAAGCTGTTATAGTACCCGTCCCCAAAAAAGGTGATCCTAGTGACGTGAATAATTACAGGGGTATATCATTAACAAGCATTTTTTCAAAAATATTTTCAATAATCCTTGATAATAGACTGCGATGTTGGACTGAAGAAAATAATAAGTTGTCTGATAACCAATATGGTTTCAGGAAAGGAAAAGGTACTACTGATTGTATTTTTGTACTGAAATCTATCATTGATAAAGTAGTGAAATGTGAAAAAAAGAAGTTATACACTGCATTCGTCGACTTCCGTAAAGCGTTTGATTTAACATATAGAAACGGCATTTGGTATAAATTAGTAAATAGTGGTGTTTCAAGCAAAATGTTAAATATACTTAGAAGCATGTATGTAAATGTTAAGTCATGTGTAAAGGTTAATAATTCATTGACAGATTTTTTTGATAGTTACATGGGTGTCAAACAAGGTGAACCATTATCTCCTTTTTTATTTATTATCTTCATCGATGATATGAAAGAATACTTAGCTGTTGATAACATTGATGCTTTTACTTTAGATGAATTGCAGATATATTTGTTATTATTTGCTGATGATACGGCTATATTTTCGTACTCTGAAGCTGGTTTACAGGTATTGTTAGATAAATTATATAATTACTGTACCGAATGGGGTATAGAGGTAAATATAAACAAAACAGTTGTAATGGTTTTCAAACAAGGTAATAGACACCAAAATATATTTTTAAAATACAACCAACAGGTACTGAAGCAGGTTAAAACTTTTACTTATCTGGGTGTTACATTGTCAACAAATGGCAGTTTTTTCCCAAGCCCAGAAAACATTATCTAAACAGGCACTTAAAGCCCTATTTTCTCTTAATTCTCTTTTTGATAATGTTAGTTTAGCTGTACCAGAAAAGTTGCAGTTATTTAATTCCATGGTACTTCCTATATTATGTTACGGAGCAGAGGTATGGGGGTTCCATAAGGCTCCTGACATAGAGCGAATCCATCTTAAGTTTCTGAAACAAGTTCTTGGTGTTAAACAAAATACCTGTAGTAGCGCAGTTTATGGAGAATTGGGTATATTTACTCTTTATGTACAACGAAAGATAAAAATCATAAAGTATTGGTACAAAATCACACAAATGCGTAATTCATTATTATTTAAGTTAATGATGTTACAGGGAAACAATAATATATTATTAAACAGTTGGTCCATAAATGTAAGAAATATGTTAAATGAACTTGGGTTTTCTTTTTTGTGGAATAAAGAAACAGTAACTCTGATTGATATTAATAAGGTAGAGCAGAGAATTTATGACCAGTATTTACAGGGTTGGTGTGCAAACCTAGACTCATCAAACAGACTAGATTACTATAAGCAGTATAAAGTAAACTTAATGCAAGAGAGATATTTAACTGTAATCAAAAATGATTCTCATAGGAAGGAACTTACGAAATTTCGTTGCTCATCACACAAATTAGAAATAGAAGTAGGACGTCAAAGAAATATACCCAGACATGATAGACTTTGTACCAAATGTAATATGAATCAAGTAGAATCTGATTTTCATTTTTTGTTAATTTGTCCATTTTACAGAGAATTTAGGATTAAATTTTTGAGCAGATATTATTATACATGGCCTAACATGACAAAATTTAGGCAACTCATGTCTAATCAGCAAAAATCTGTAATTGTTAAGCTAGCAAAATTTATTTATCTGTCAATGAAATCACGGTAGCGACTCTTGATATGTATATGTATGTGTATGTACATATATATATATATATATATATATATATATATATATATATATATATATATATATATATATATATGTAGAAATACTTCATACCTATAAACTTATAACATTCTTATAAATTATTACTGTAACTTCCTTTGTAAACATTTAGCCACTTTCCGTGTTTAATCATACTTTTCATTGAGTTAAATTTTTGTTAAAACAAACTGCCAAACTAAGTTTTTGGCGAGAAACATGTAAATGTTTATGCCAATAAAATGTTTGACTTTGACTTGACCTTGGTCAATATTTGTTTTTACGGACCTGTGGAAATGATATTTCGTCCGAGGTCAGTATCATTTTTACAGGTGTGTAAAAACATACTGAACTCAATATAAGTCTGTAACTGTATAACAGATCATTTTTGTTGCACTCATTTACCCTTTTCTTCTTGGCCACAATTTCTATGATCAAATAGTTAGAAATCTTAAGATAATAAAAATGATTTGCATAAAATATAACGTTCATGATAAGTCATTCTATACAAAAATTGGAGTCTGCCTGATTTCATTCACCTGCACCAATAAAATCCAAACAATTAAAGAACCCAAATATATTCTTGTTCTCACTAGTCATCACTTCTCTCTTAAGTGACCCGCCTTAATAAACTGATGACTAAAACTGAAAGGTGTTTGAACTTAATTTCAGATAATAGTACTACATAAAAAAACGAATCGCAAACAAAATGAAAACGAATTTAAATAAATGACTAGACTGGATCTATATGTCTTTTACAAAAGGTAAATGATCGATCAACAAATGATTGGTGATCACTGAAAATAAAATCACTGGCACTTTTGACCTGTTTAAAAAGTAACTGCATCACATTGCTGCCACTGCTCAAAAATTTGTGTTCTCTTCAAATTTCTTTTAGTAATAGTAGGCTGATAAGTGAGTTAAACGACTTTTTGTAGATCAAACTACTTTAAATACGTTTTTCTTTCTTTGCTGTACAAAGGTCGCTAGTAATGAAACAAAACAGATTAAATGCTTTAAACATAAACAATATTCTTGTTACGTATCAACAGTGCCTTTAAAGCTGACTCTGTGTATATTTAATGGTTTGATGATAAATTGAAAGGCTTTTTAATGGTAAATTTTCTTCGAAAATATTAAACGAACGACAACAGCAAAACGCACACAAGAACGGCGTCACTAATTGCATTTTCGCATTGTAAACGGTGATATTCCTTAAACGAGACACACTTTATTTGAAATGTCTGATTCCCCATGTCAAACGCCAAGATAGAGAGTAATTCTATACTATTTATTCTCTACGAAAACGCCTGGGAAATTTATTATTTTTGCTAATTTGTCTCTTCTGTCTCATATGGATAGATAAAGCGATTTGGACAGATTCCAGTGGATCGGACACATATATCGCCCATCAAATCGATGAATCAGAGGTGGGCATGGTTGCCTGTTCATATAGTATAGTTGTGGAAAGGGAAAAATTGATAAACTGATGTTTTCTAATCTTCTAATACGTTTATTAGTTAATCATATGCCAAACTTTTTTATATTCTTTCGCTACATTAATAATTTTAGTTCAATAAAGATCCGCTAATATGATCAGCAAAAAAGTCGTCCTAATAAATGATTTGTCTAAATTCCGGATCTTTTTTGTTCCGAATTTAAGACTTTTGGTATTTGAAATTTCTGCGTATTGCATGATTTCGATTTAATGAAAATGGTTTTAAAATGAAAATTTACTGTACATTTAATTTAGGCAAAACTAATACGTTAGATTTGGTTTTTCAGTATCAAAAATTATTTGCAGAATTTATACAATTAAATGAAACTTTCGTTCGACCTTTTCCATGCCTTATTGACATAGCTTATTAAATTTCCACATTAATGAATTTATCTGGCGTCCATTGATGAATAAAATTGGTAATTTATGAAGTAATGTTTTTTTCTCATATAGACGCAGTGAAAACAGAGCGATTCTGAAACAAGATGACAACATCATGCAATTTATTGTCATTTGCACAAGAAATATTTGTTACATCAATCAAAAAGGTCGGTGATTTTTGACTTTGATAAAAAGTGTGTGGCAGTATTATGAATATGAAGTTAATTCTAGAGAGAAAAATAGAAATGCACAGTCTTAAGGCGTCATCAGTGGACACAATTAGTTTAAATTGCTATGCTTCATGACTTTCGAAAGTCTGTTACTGATATATATGGCATTCGTCCTTTAGTAGACTGTTAGACATAGCTTTAACACTCGCATATATATTTGAACATGGTAATTATTAACTATATCAATTTTAAAATCTTTTGAAAAAAACTACCAACGTACATTTTTTTTTCTGTGACTTGCAAGACTTGTGTATTATATTGTCTCTCCTGTTGTGGGACCATTGTACAATCCTGTAATTCCCGTTCAATTTTGTCTTCGATGTCAGGTTAATGGAGAATGTTTCATTAACGGTTTTTACATGATCAATCAGTTATCCTTTGCATATGACATTAATACACTTTCTGACGTCATTGCGATTAAGTGTTTTGCATTATCTTGATTGCAACACCTAAGAAAATCAAAGATATTTTTTACAACCAGTTGCCGTCCTTACAGAACATGGACTAAGTGGATTTGTGCAAGTCTTACTCATTATTACTTGAAAATAGTATATATTATGTAAAGACAAATAGAACTCTTGATTTGTAACGTCCTTTACCCAATTTTGTAGAAATAAATCCAACTTGTGTATTTGCAAATGTCATCAGTTTTATTTTTTATCTGTGTTTATATACATTAAATGACATTCTTGCTATGTGAAAACTTGTTGACTTTTGCCCTCTATTAATATACCGAACAGAAGCATGAAATGGAAATGCAATTTTGATTAATCTTTCATAAATAAATTTTCCCGGAGAAGTCATGTATGACAAAGAAGTGGACTGACTGACTATTCCTGCACTTACTTGTGGATAGCATTATATTAGCTTAAAGATACCTTGCGTGTGATACTTCCTCATTGCGTGACAACAGAGGCAACGTGGTGCATTTCTTTCCGTTATCTGTTCAAGAAAGAGCACGAAAAGCTAAAAATAAAAATAAAGTTAGAAATAAATGCTCTCAATAAATCTTTCACATTATCATTTTTAGTTCCGTTGTGCAGAACTGATCAATACAGATTAAGAAAAAAAGGAAGAGAGAAATTTTCAAACGCGTTTTAGAATCATCTTTTGTAACCATTTATCCAAATCTCCACATTTTTGTTTCAACTATTAGATCCATCAAATATTTATATTGGCTGTCTTCCAAATGTTGCTACGTCATTTTTGTTTTTGTTTTTTGACTTTTTCAAAAATCAACAGGTCACAGACACAGGCCACACCTAGAGAATAGCGTTATTTAACGGACTAATATGCTAATATTTGGGCATAAATATACAGGAAGTGTTCTCATTATTCCTGAAAACTCCGTGACTGAGTTTTGTTTTAAATATGCCAAGTCAATCAATTATTGAAGATTTCCAAAACTCTCGAAAGCAAATTTAGAATAAAGTGTATTGTCATCTTAAAAAAATCATAATTTGCAATTGATATAGTTCGGTTTGTCATTAACAAATGGCTATACAGATTTATAATATGTCATCGTCTATCGATATGTGTTGCTGAAGTATAAAAAACCCCATATATTTTGCTTCACTTTAAACATATATCCAAATCAATTCTGCACACTCCATATACTATTTCTTACTATTTATTTGTCAAAAAGAAATTCTTGTTTCTTTACTCCGATGTTTTTCTCACGCCTTGTCAATGAATCCTACGCAATAACTTGCTCAGTTCGATGTGACTAAGGTTAAATGATTATAACGTGGTCAAAAACAAGAACAAAAAAGCATGGTTGACAAACCAATTGAATGGCACTTGTAAAAAGAAGCATAATATTAAATGTTCGTTTGGTTGAAAGTTAGGACATAAAAGACATCATCAGGCAATGAGAAGTGCAAAACATCACATAGACTTAAATTAAGACTTTCAGGGACCTGTTTAAATCTTTATTACATTGATATTTCTGTCATAAATATAACGTTTCAGTTTTGCAAATTTTTATTTGCATTTAGCTCTTTTAAATTGTTTATTTGTGTTTTTGGGAAAGAAAAACCCTTTTCGTTTATCGCAGAAATGTTTGAGAAAAGAGTATGTGACAAAAAATGTCTATATAAGCACATATTACATGTACTCATTGGAGTTTCTGTGAAATGTAATAAATGAACTAAAATGTACTATATCAGATATATTTTGTAAAATTGATAGAAAATGGTAAATTAGGCCTTTTTTCTCGAAATAACCTATTTTTGTTTTATTTCTTAAATTTTATCCAAAACGTTTTATTGCACGTCTTACAGTTGACATTGATTTTTTCACTATTGGTGTAACGTGCTCGTTAATTGTACGTATAAGGTCAATAATCGGTTATTTCATGATTTCATAGTCCACTTCTGGGTATTCGTTCTAACGTCGGTCTTAGAAAAGTTGCATAGTTCTAGTATATATTGTCACAGGGTTATTGTTGTGTCGAATAATGCATTCATTCTGAAAACATTTCATTTTTTTTTAAACCAGGCTGCTGAGTACTAACCAGATCACTGAAGCAAAAGAAGGGCTTAAATTTAAAGTGACAGATTTATTCAAAGAAAAATAGTATTGGTAGTAATTGCGCTTCCAGTGATCTTAAGTCTTGGATGAGTAACTGATTGAAAACGAAACCCCATGAAATATATCTGAAATACAAAGTTCAAATAACGATATAACGGGTAAATAATTAAATGAATTATTGTTTCAATAATCATTTGATGATTATTCTAAATAACTTTTGCAAAATAATCCTGTTATACACTCAGTAATGTACAACGTAGCATGCATTTAGCTCAAAGAAACTCTGCAGAATATACAAAAGACTGCCATGTCATTTGTTTCCCTGGTATGACTTAAGTTGCATAGTTAGCAGTATTAGGTGTATATAATTGAACCTGAACAGACGTGAGAAAGTAATTAGGACTGTACGCTTTGCAAACTTACAAGTCCTTCTGACATGTCCAGAAATCATGTAATTTTCACAGAGCAACTCTCAGAAAGCGAAATAACACTTGCAGCATAATTAATTTTCTTCTTCAGACGCCTTAAGTGTTGCTTAAGCCTGTTGAAACATTTTGATGTAATATGCAATGTGAATTTAGAATATCAACTCCAAATTTTTATAGACTAATCGGTGTTTCAAATTACATCCGCCATTCATTTTGTCAATTTCCTAAGACAAAAATAAAACCTGAATATCTTTAGAACAAATATTACTTACAAAACATTTTTTCAAAAGGTTGTTTCTCATTACATTTTGACCTGACATTTTATAAAATTTCATCCACGATAGTGAAATGAAGAAATGCACCTTAATTCCATGTTAAAATGACATCATATATATTGCATTATTTTACGTAATGAAGGATTTTTTTGTGTGCACAGCTTCGGCTGACACTAAAATACGGACCTTATTCACGAAAGTACAGCTGATTGTTTTTGATATTGATCTTAAGACAACACACACACACACACACACACACACACGCACACACACAAACACACACTTTCCTTCATAACAAGGTATAGTAAGTAAATAGTGTCTAGCATTTACGATCAATTTAAATTCATCCTTCGTAAGGTTTTTTCCATTCACTTTATTTTGCTATAAGCATTATAAACTTATTGAAACTTTGAAATTCTAAAAGCAGTTGGGTTATAGTCACTTCCTCCTGTCAGTACACGGAAGAAAGCTACGTTTAGTCTAAGTAAGTAATGTTTGCTAATCTAATTCGATGTCATATACAAAAGTGTCAACAGGAAGCTGATACTGAAAACAGGTTTTGCTACTTAATACTGCTATTGCAGTCAGAAGTAAAAGCATCGACACGTATCTGATACAAAATCCAAATGAGGAAAGCATGCTCATTAGTAAATACAGGAAACTAAAGATCATGGTAAATCAATTGACACACGCAATCTAACCAGGGGATTTTTGTTTGATTAGATACACTTAAGAGACTGTTGACAGATATTTTCTGTAAATAAAAGGGCAAGGTCTAGCTGTGTAATTTCGTCTCTAAAATTGGTCGGGCAGAAAAATAATCGTTGGACTTGCAATGTACGAATAAGTATGTTGCTGAGCTAAATTACAGTTTCCAAATGTTATTGCTTCGGCAATCAAATATTGAAATCAAAAGTAAACACACAATACACAACACTTTAGAATTTTTATACAATGGCGTAGGGGGCTTTATATTATAAAATGCATACACGCACAATATCTTTGCATGTGATGATGGGCTATTCGCTTACTATGAGATGCCATCAACGCTGTAACCGATACGAACTTGACCATAATTAGAAGTTAGAAGTAATTTTGTATTTGATTTTACATCCGAATCGGCTTCCAGTTACTACATAAAGCAGAGTACAAGGTATGAAACCACCAATTCAGTCTACTGGAGCTCAAAAAATGGTACCCATATAATGGCGGCTAGAAATAGTTCTCAGTTTTCTTGGCTATTTTTAACATTTTTGCCCTAATCTGTGCATTTTTTTTGCTGGAATAATTTTGTTTGACTATTTCTGATAGTGTGGTAGCAATTTTATGCTCATATACATTCAGAATAGAATTCACAATATGAAATTGTTTGACATACCCCAATCTGAAAATTAGCTCAGATTTTTTGTTAATTTTATGGGTAAGTTCACATGAGCAGAAATATCTTTCTTGTTTGAAACACAACCCCCACTTTTCTTGCTATTTTTCATGAGTACAGATATAGATCTACATGAATATGTAAGTGAAAGCTATTTAAAAAAGGTTTTGCTATGTTTTACAGCGCTGTGACCTTTATGATTTTTATATAAAATAAAGAAGGAATCTATTTGGTGGTTTCACACCTATAAGAAAAATTTCATTTCCTGTTGTTTGCATATGAAAACTTTTAAACTTGCCAGAATGTAGAATTTTGATGTTTTTATTGCTAAAATGCTGTAAAGAAGTATGCCAGGAGTGGATTTGGTGAGTTTTCAAACTTTTCATACTGAAGTTAAGCCATTATGATAAAATTGCAGGAAAATTGTCCTTGTAAAACTGTAAACAGAACTTTTGTGTACACAAACCTGATTTGTTTGGCAAGGAGTAAGTTTTTGTAAGCTGCCAAAGTGCTCACAAGAGCCATTTAGTGTTTTTAGCATATTCAGTGAACAGGAAACAGTTAGCTGAGTTTAAAATTCATGTGTATGATGAGAACAAGAAGTTTGGTGATGTTAGGTTTTACTGCACAGTAGGACTTAATTCAGTCAAAAAATGTTATGTTATGGCCATTGAGCTTCTGTTTATGTTTTATATTAGTCTGTTTATGGATAAGAAGAAAGAGCATTAAGATTGTTTCAAGTTTTCATGATATTTGATTAAGATGGTGTGTAGTTGAGGCTTTGGGAAGTCTTAAGCAGACAGTGGTATAATATTTGCGTCTGGTTCAAAAAGGCAGGTACCTCAAACTAAAAAAATAATATTACTCTTGGAATCTGTTTTCTGGTTCTATTAATACTTTTATTGTGTAAGCTTTCAGCTTTGTTGGGATACATTATTTTCACAACAACAAAAAATACCCAACAAAAACACACACATCTACATGCTCTTACTGAGAAGTATTTATTTCAAATGGTTATGTAAGACGTTATGCCAGTTATAAAGCAATAAAGTCCACAATCCAACATGAAAAATTCTTGTTTCTGAAAAAATAATGGGGCGTTTTTTTCCTCTATATTCTCATATAAGAATCGGAAAAAAACTATGTTACAATAACGGTACTAAAACAGCATAGAAGCTCAATGTTTTGAAATGTTTTTCTATTCTAACTTTTTCTAGTTTTCACTACACCTTAGTAGGTGGTGGTTCTCACAAGACCGTCCCCTCCTTGTACGCGAGAAGAAAGAATCAGAATATAGTTGAGAAGGCACGCAACAGAGCAGTCAATTTCATAGTGTTCCGAGGTGACTTTTTGCGAAAGAATTTAGATTTCTTTCATCTCTAGCCAAATATCCGATCACATTCATGACAGTGGAACTTCGTCACATTCTGCAAAAACTAAAGTTTTTTGTTGTGGACAGTCTTAAAATAATTTTTTTAACATGTTCCTTAAACATAAAGCAATTTGAAAATAATGATCTTTTAGTCACTTTCCTCCCTCCCCTCATAATGAGAAATGTTTTCTATGGTGAAATGCAGTCAAACACACTTGCGAATGCTGTAGTCATTTGTTAACAGAAGGTTTTTTTGTTTGTTCACTGGTAGACCATGATTACGACTGTTAGATAAATATAAAAGACTCATCTACCAAAGTGTATGAATGTAGTAATGTCCGGTGACAGCTTATTATAGTATAATATTTATTAGAAACATGCATAATTGTCTAAATTAGTAATGTCGGAATGTTCTGAGTTTGTGTCTATCGAGTATACCATATCAGATTGAAGTTTTCTAAGAGTCGATATACTGTCGTTAATATAAACATATCGTCAAACACAAATCTCCCATGTCGAGAAAACAAACGCGATTGATTTGCTTTTGTTAATTTGTGTAAATGGCAATTATTTCAACCTATCGACCAGTCATTATAATATTTCTCTTTAACTAGAAACATTTATTCAGTGCCTTAATACCTTATATTTATATAAACGTAATGGCTTGCATGGTTAAGCTGCATTTAATCAAGATGGAAATAACATAAAATTGCCACTTAAATGGACACGAAATAACATTGATTATTCTGTCATTAATGTCTTCAGAAAAAGAACGTGAACATCAGTAGAAAAATTATTCAAAGGATTTTCAGATTACGTTATTGATATAAACAGTCCACAGTTTTTGGTGTTATGTAGGATTAATGAATCAGCAGATCTATACCAGAATAAAACAAATAGATATCGTGACAGACTATGCGATGAAAAAGTCTGCTTAATGGCTGTGAACTAAAAATATTAAAACAACATCAAACAAAGAAAAAAAAGAAAGAAAAAAAACCACGCTTTCACTTCCTCAGTTTCCACGCACGGCACATTTAATCAACATATAAATGTAGAGGTTTAGGTTTTGTTGGGGTTTAACGCCAGTTTAACAGCTAAGGTCATATCCCGGCGGTCATTCCACCTAACCAGTGTTCCTGGGTATCCAACCAGTTACTAACCAATTTCTCCGCAGCTTACTGACTACTTCCTCACTTGCTTCAGAGGTGAGGGACAAATGACCGATAGATCAATTATAAATACAGAGATTTCTGAATAAATTATATATATTAAGCAACTTTATATGTTTCTTTTCTAACAGAATATACACGAACCAGTCATCTTCCATGCTTTATACGTGTCTCTAAGTTCTTTTCAAAAATTGGCATAACATGCCAATAGTAAAATACTTGTATATGGTCTTTGATACCTACTAAATATCTCCTACTTTCATCGTTTTAACAATATATGCTTTCCATTGTATCTAATACAGTTTTCAAACCCATATAAAAACATTTACAGATGCATATGGTGTAATATGATGTGATATGATGCATTGCAATGTGATATGATTTGAGTTTTACCACTTCAAACAATTAGAATAATAACATTATATTAAGTATACATATTCCATATTCAGTCTTGCTTTCTAATTGGAACGGGTATACTGTAGACCTAAGTAAAAAAGTATATTCATTTTTTATTTTGACAATGTCATCATAAAGACAAACAAAAATAGAAGAAAATCAGAATAAATCTGCAAGAGTTTACAGATGAAGAAGTTCAGGACACATGCACTATAGAGAATTGGATGCACTCTCTTCTTCTCGCTTGTCAGTAGTGAATGATGCATTTTTTTGTTGTTTTTGTTTATTTATATCCTAAACTGTGAAATACATCACGTCTTCCTTTCAAAGAAAAAAATGCAACATCGGCGCTTTTTAACAAAAGAAAGTGCACTTTATTCACTTTCATCCATTCTTGTAATTACAGTTAGTGAAGGAAAATGATTCCCTTGCGGTGTAAAGTGACAGCAACCACGTAAAACCCACTTCACATTGAAACAGTTCAATTATTGAAATTGAGAATTGGAAATGTTCAGGCGTTAAAATAAACTGCATTCGTCTCATATAAACAATAAACTGTCTTGCACAGTATGATTAAAAGTGGGCACCCATCATTACTTACCAGACGTGAATATAAATAACGAAAGACCAATAAACGCGTCAGAAGTAATGATATGATGCCAGACACTTTAGATCATCGAACTGAATCTGAGAATAATGATGCATTGAACAAGCATGGATGATTGAATGAACAACACACTTAGGAATAAAATGAAACCAACCTAAATATTCACTACGTTTAGGCATATGTAATTGAGTTTCAGGCATATGTAGTTTTGCAATGATGCAGTTTTTCTGTTAGTGTTGTCACATGCTTGTAAACATGTACTTTTAAAATGTTGTAAAAATTCTGTTTGATTGTCTCGAATGGCTAAGCGATTTCTTAATTTCATATATACAGCTTCAGTCATATTCTTAATTATACAAAAATGAGCTGATAACTAGAACCTAGAGAAGCATTCAATTATTTTTTTATATTATTCATGATAATGATACCACGATTTAGTGTCTCATAGTTACTGGTAGAGACATATTATATTATACATTATTTACAGTTTTTCTAATTTCAAAAGATTTAAATACATACTTTAACGCTTAATTACCTTTTCAATTTTGCTTTCGAACAGTTGTTTAAACTTAAACATACTAGGTCTACACCAAAAGTATATCTTGATACATTGTTTGCGTAAATCATGGTAACATGAACATTCTTGATCTATGCCACCTACCAGACTCTACTTTAAGATTTTGCGAAGAGGAAAGTAACCTAGTGAAAGCTATTCTGAATTTCTGAACGTGTAAACGTTTAAAAAACTGAAAATCAAAGTCAGTTATCTCCCGAAAAAGGTTGCTCGAGTTGAATTTTCCAGACGATCGTGCCATAACTGAAGATTGTTATCACGAAGACATTGTTTGAAAATATACATAAAAGCGTCCAAATTTCCAACTCCCTGTGCAAGCCATACTTCATAAAAACCCATCGAAGACAACAAGTTTCGAACTAAAGTAACACAAGAAATTTTATTTGTGTATATATCGGCATCAGATTTTAACAAATTATACACAATTCTTGTGTATTTGTTATCATGGCAATATATAATACTTTTAATACATCTATGACCTACCTAAAGTGCCATATACAAAGTCATTTTCGGTGTAGAACGTTTAACTCTTAAAATTCGTTTTCAATGCAATAACATTGTGAAATACTCACACTTCAAAAGAATAGTACAAAATTGGTAAACACGTTGATCAAACAACTCTAAAATATGAATAATGTACACACCTGAAAACTTCAGTAAATATCTATCTATTTTGAAAATTGCCTTCTGTGCTTTACTAGCTAACGTGCGTTGGACTTCGCTGAATGACCCACATTGTGTAAATACAATACCAAGATAAGAGAAAGACTCAACTATTTCAATCAGCTCATTGTCACATATTTCGAATTTGGGCAACATTCCCGATTTTCTAAATACAATTACTTTAGTCTTCTTAACATTTATTTTCAATTTCCACAAGTTACAATATTATTGCAGTAAATCTAAACCTTATTGTAATCCATCTGCTGTTTCAGAGAAAATGACTATGTCACTGGCATATAGTAAAAGAAATAATTTTGTCATATGTGTATCTATACCATCAGTTGTTCAAAATTAGATACTCTTCAATATCACTTAAGAATATAGAAAAGAGGGAAGGTGATAAACATTCAACTTGTCTAACACCAAGCATACATGAACATTCATTACTATGTGTATTGTTATACTTAACACAAGACTTTATGTCAGTGTACATACTTCTAATAACAGTAGACACTTTACCTTACTCGTTATTCCTAAATATACAATAACTATTTTTTGAAGCAAATAAAGACTAAGACATTAAAAAGCTCTCTCTGACAAAGATAACTTTACTTCTTTCTAATATAAACACTTTTCTGTAACGATTTATTTAATGTTTAAAAATAGTATTGTCTTAGTCCTTGGTTACACTTTAGTAGACGGAGGTTCTCTCCAGTCCATAAGGTCCTTGAATTCAAGAAGAAAGAATCCAAAACTTATATAGTTTATAAGCGATGCCACTATTGCTAGAATCATAGCCCAGCCCATTACATAGTTTCCTGAAATAACTATTCCTTTGAGGAGGAATTTAAATCTCTTTTCGTCATCTTGTTTCACCTCCAGCAGATAGTCCCGGCCTCTAATCCCCATTACAATCACCGACATGGCTATCATACATGCTGTCAAAAGTAACCATATATATTATAAATATACATTGATTTTGCATATTTTATCATAAAATAAATATTTAGAACATGCACATTTAAAGAGTAAGCAAACTGGTTGGTTGAAATATGAAAGTTTTGACTGAATGTGTCGCTCCGAGGGATGAGATACTTTGGCTTTGTGAATACGAAATAAAAGACACTTTTTGTACGAGTCAAATTTGTAGCAGTTCTCAAAGTTAAGTCTGCTTTGATCTTAAATCTGATGTTATTGTAAATGCGACATAGGCAGACGCGGGAAAGTTAGTGAATCGGGATGTTTGTATGTTTTTTGTTCGAATTATCTTTTGACATGAATTAGATATAATGATAAAATAATAATACGTATTATAACATAATGAAAATAAATGATATAAAATGTGATTGTTTTTTATATATATAAGTTCACTGTGTCGTTTGTGTTTTTAATGTTTGATAAATGTATTTTTTCTACAGTTTGTGTAATTAGAACATCTTTCTACCAATCGATCAGACATCAAAATAATTCTCTATCAATCTATAATTTCATGTCATTTAATATTTGCTATTTTTGCATGGCAACGTGTCATTTGATCAAGCGAAGTTACATTATCAGCTGTTAGTTGAAGTCTTCGATGAACACGAGTACAAACATGTGCACTAGTAATTAAATTTCAATTAAATAGGTCGCGTGAAAGACGATGTGTACATAACATATGCTTATCATAAAAAAGCACTTAGCCAGATAAACTAAAACGTTTGATTAACTTTTTTTTCATGTAGGTAAAAATATATAAAAACACCCACACGGCCTTAGTATTCCAAGGACCACGTACGGGATACCGCATTAATTAATCACAACGATCGCTGTATCAAAGCTTAAATGCGCATGCGTTATATGTTTTCTATCAATCGGAAGCTACACAAGTTGATGATTTATGATATTTCAAGAATGCATGTATCGAGCAGGATATTTAGCAAAAAAAATCAACGTAAGAGCTGAAAGAAAATGTAAAAACAGAGTGAGTTTCGACCACTTTTGTTAATGAGCAAAGTATGTGACTTTTGTTAAGTACGTGACGTGTAATTTAATCTCGAGCCGGAATTCCACGTATATAACAGGATAAATACTTGCACAAGAAACATCAACTGTGTTATGGTATCAAGATCCTATCTTTGGATCACAATGACATTTTATCCTTATTTTTTAATCTCTAGCAGTAAGACCTATACGAACGAATATACACATGGTTGCATAAAAAAGATTTAGCAACAGATATGGACTCTTTCATCAAATATACAATACTTTATTTTCTATAACATATATAACCTGGCTTCTAAAGGATATAAAACTTGGCGCATACACAAACCGAAATTTTCATCACAAACTGAATTCATACTTCAAATTGTGCAGGTAAATGCAATCAAGTTGTATCTTTCTCATGATTTACTACGTTGATAATTTAAACAATTATATGGCAAACTATTCTTACATTCTTCCTATTCATTTCTTCATTATTTTTTTCAGTACGACAACGATCCGCATATAGTGAAAGTTTCGTCTGAAAAAAGAATATATAAATCTAAATAGTGGATCTTTTCCGTTCTAAATTTCAAACTTAGCGTTTTTAAGATTGTTGAAATTCGCGTAATTTTGATATAATGAAAGAAGTTTAAGAGTTGAACTTTACTGGACAAAATGATGCGTTAGAACGTGCTGTACTATTAGAATAATATATGCAAAATTCATATAACTAAATAAACATTCATCCTCTACTTTCGTTCAACTTTTGTTTTCATGCTTTACTGATACAGTTTAAAATTCAACAGAAATGAATTAGTTCAGTAATAACTGGAGTTGGCAATTTATGAAGTGAAGCTTTCCTTTCGTCAGACGCAGTAAAAACGAAGCAACTCTACGATAAAATGACAAAGTTATGTGGTTTATTGTCATTTGAACGAGATACATTTGCCACAATAATTATGAAGTTCGGTATTTATTGACCTTGATAAAGTAAGTGTTTGGTAGTACGTTGAATATGAAGCTAGAGGAAAATATAGAAATGCACAGTCACAATGTGACGTCATCAGCTGACATGATTAGTCTAAAACGCTATGCTTTTTTTATTTTCGAACGTCTGTTAAACTGCTAGACATCTTTTTAACCGTCGCAAGTCGCATGTCTGGAGTAATCTTTCATAAATAAATTTCCATGAGAAATAATATATGACATAGAAGTGGACTGACTGACTTTTCCTGCACCTACTTATAGATTGCATTATGTTAGCTAGAAGATATCTTGCGTGTTATACTTCTTTATCGCGTGACAACAGAAGCAATAGGGTGCATTTCTCTTTCAGGAAGATAATTAAAATCTAAAGCCATTCAACAGCCTTTTTTACAAACCAATAATCAACAAATATTGGGCAATATAAATCAGAAAATTACGTGCTACACTACAAAAGATATAATTTCATTTCTAGATCAAGTCATTATTTATATTGCTATCAGTAAATACGTATATATTCTTGTTGAAGAATAAGAAATAAGCTTTTAGAAGCCCATTAACTGAAATTAGACATTTGTCAACATCAGGTATTGAAATAATTTAGAAAACAATGAATAAGGTAACTCTGTTAACGGTTATCTGATTAGTTATTTTTTTGTTTAATCTCCCGTGTTTCGTTATGTATGTCGCATATCCGGTCCTAACCTTTCATCATATCACGTGATTGCAATGTCATTGTCATCAGATTGTCACCATGATATACTGCTGACCTCTAGTAAAGCGTCAATGTAAGATTGTTTGTATTTTTGTTCTGATATTGATGTGTGTTTGCATGAATATGTTTTTCTAGTTTGCCTTATAAATGCAAAAAAAGATCCTTTTTGTTCAACAAATATTTTACTTCAAGTTTTCAGTCTATGCACCAACGGCAGAAGGTGTAGTATATCTGGGAGTAAAAAAAATGCAAAATGCAGAATAGGATTATACTATAAATACATTGTGTGTATGTTTTTTGACAAGGTAGTTCAGTCATTTTCATATTATTAAGGTCTATATGTGAATCATTCAGTAATTTTTTCGCCCTCATTACATGTCGTTGACATTTAAGTTGATTTTGGTCCGCTGACTCCACCGACATAGAATTTAACTCGATTTCAAGAATAGGAAATATTGATGTCTGTTTTTTTTAACTGAATCGACTCGGTAGCTTTGCGTTTGGTATAAAGAGTATATATTATTGCTGTCTTTCATCTTCCACTCAGATAAAGATTTTCTCCTACAAATTGTAATACATCACTATCTTTTATCAATTCTTCTATGATAAACGCAATTTTCACCGTAGAGTTCCGTTAAATTGTGGCAAAACTTTGCTTTATCAATTGTTAATTTTAATCATTACTGCACGTGAGATATTTCAAATCCTGTGAGTAATCAAATAAGATTGGTCAATAAGGCATGAACCAAGAAAGAGAATGATGATGACTGAAAAAAAGAGAAAAAAAAGAAACAAGTAACAGAATATTTGTCTTAAGCAATCAAATCAACAAATTAAGAGAAAAAAAGACATTGCCACACTAGTGATATCAGACATTCAATTGCCTGATTAATCAACGGATGTAGTGATTTAAACAGAAGATTAGAGCGACCAAAGTTTATACATTTAACTAACCCACCTGCTAGATATTAATATTAAACTCAACTGAACTAAACCATTCTATGTAAGAAAGAAGGATTTGAGTAGTGACTTGGTGAAAAAGCTGTTTGCTGACAGAATGTTGGGATTCTCTACGGTATAATCTGGATTTTTTCTTTCTGGTATTGCTATTCAAATTAAAAACAATAGTCAATTTCTTCGAACCTTGACCGAAAAAAATCAGACTTGCTAGAGACATATTTTTGGAGGAGTAACTTTAAAGAACAAGTCAGATTTGTTTCACAGTTTTTCAGTTAAAATTGATTTTGAAATTTTAAAATTTTATACTTGAAACACGTTTAAACATATAACTGCTTCAAAATACACCTATTTGACATTATCATTTTTGTGCTGTCTCAAGTATTGATCAGGTAAAATAAACTAATTCAATTTAAAGCTCAATTATTTTAAAAAATGTTCAGAAGTAATATCTTCAAATTCCAAACAGGCCGACAGCAGTATGTGAGAATGCAGATAATACATAAATAGTACTCAAATATCTTCACTTACTTTTTCTTGCATAGAATACCTATTAATGTGAAAGCAGCTTTGGTATTTGCATGGAAGCGAAAATACTAAATCTGTTTACATTTTTAATTAGCGGGCGTTTCCGATGCGGTCCGTAAGACTGCGGTGCTGCACATAAACAAATGACGCCGTCCGAAGTAAATTCAAAATAACAATTCATGGTAATTTTAACAGACTTTTCTTGTGTAAATAAAATTATCAATTATCAGTTATGGCAATAATCGTTACGTTTAACCAAGAAAAAAAAAAGAAAAAAAAATAACAACAAAAAATACCCAACAAAAACACACACACATCTACATGCTCTTACTGAGAAGTATTTATTTCAAATGGTTATGTAAGACGTTATGCCAGTTATAAAGCAATAAAGTCCACAATCCAACATGAAAAATTCTTGTTTCTGAAAAAATAATGGGGCGTTTTTTCCCTCTATATTCTCATATAAGAATCGGAAAAAAACTATGTTACAATAACGGTACTAAAAGAGCATAGAAGCTCAATGTTTTGAAATGTTTTTCTATTCTAACTTTTTCTAGTTTTCACTACACCTTAGTAGGTGGTGGTTCTCACAAGACCATCCCCTCCTTGTACGCGAGAAGAAAGAATCAGAATATAGTTGATAAGGCACGCAACAGAGCAGTCAATGCCATAGTGTTCCGAGGTGACTTTCCTTTGCGAAAGAATTTAGATTTCTTTCATCTCTAGCCAAATGTCCGATCACATTCATGACAGTGGAACTTCGTCACATTCTGCAAAAACTAAAGTTTTTTGTTTTGGACAGTCTTAAAATAATTTTTTTAACATGTTCCTTAAACATAAAGCAATTTGAAAATAATGATCTTTTGGTCACTTTCCTCCCTCCCCTCATAATGAGAAATGTTTTCTATGGTGAAATGCAGTCAAACACACTTGCGAATGCTGTAGTCATTTGTTAACAGAAGGTTTTTTTGTTTGTTCACTGGTAGACCATGATTACGACTGTTAGATAAATATAAAAGACTCATCTACCAAAGTGTATGAATGTAGTAATGTCCGGTGACAGCTTATTATAGTATAATATTTATTAGAAACATGCATAATTGTCTAAATTAGTAATGTCGGAATGTTCTGAGTTTGTGTCTATCAAGTATACCATATCAGATTGAAGTTTTCTAAGAGTCGATATACTGTCGTTAATATAAACATATCGTCAAACACAAATCTCCCATGTCGAGAAAACAAACGCGATTGATTTGCTTTTGTTAATTTCTGTAAATGGCAATTATTTCAACCTATCGACCAGTCATTATAATATTTCTCTTTAACTAGAAACATTTATTCAGTGCCTGAATACCTTATATTTATATAAACGTAATGACTTGCATGGTTAAGCTGCATTTAATCAAGATGGAAATAACATAAAATTGCCACTTCAATGGACACGAAATAACATTGATTATTCTGTCATTAAAGCGACTGACTCACAGACGATGATAAAAAGAAAATGTTTTTACATCTTGAAATTCTTGCTGTAATCGTGAAGAACATATTTAAACTAAGTAACTGACTCAGATTTTGTTACAGAAAAACATCAAAATATAAAGTTTAACACTTTTATCGGTAAAAAATTTACCCCGTTAGTCACGGGGTAGTTACAGTAGTTATAAAATTAATTTTGAGGCAATCTAATAACTAGATGCTGTGGTTCAGTGGTCTAAGTAGACGCTCTATATTTTACTGACTGAAAGGTCGTGGGTTCGAATCCTGGTAAAGTCAAAACTTTTTTTTCAGTTTTCATTGTGTATCGAAGCATAATATTATATTTTTTCCATAGTGTATTAAATCCTCTTAAATTTGGAAGAATAAAAAATTTCAGCAAAATTTTGTGAGTCATTTGCTTTAATGTCTTCAGAAAAAGAACGTGAACATCAGTAGAAAAATTATTCAAAGGATTTTCCGATTACGTTATTGATATAAACAGTCCACAGTTTTTGGTGTTATGTAGGATTAATGAATCAGCAGATCTATACCAGAATAAAACAAATAGATATCGTGACAGACTATGCGATGAAAAAGTCTGCTTAATGGCTGTGAACTAAAAATATTAAAACAACATCAAACAAAGAAAAAAAAAAGAAAGAAAAAAAACCACGCTTTCACTTCCTCAGTTTCCACGCACGGCACATTTAATCAACATATAAATGTAGAGGTTTAGGTTTTGTTGGGGTTTAACGCCAGTTTAACAGCTAAGGTCATATCCCGGCGGTCATTCCACCTAACCAGTGTTCCTGGGTATCCAACCAGTTTACTAACCAATTTCTCCGCAGCTTACTGGCTACTTCCTCACTTGCTTCAGAGGTGAGGGACAAATGACCGACAGATCAATTATAAATACAGAGATTTCTGAATAAATTATATATATTAAGCAACTTTATATGTTTCTTTTCTAACAGAATATACACGAACCAGTCATCTTCCATGCTTTATACGTGTCTCTGAGTTCTTTTCAAAAATTGGCATAACATGCCAATAGTAAAATACTTGTATATGGTCTTTGATACCTACTAAATATCTCCTACTTTCATCGTTTTAACAATATATGCTTTTCATTGTATCTTATACAGTTTTCACATCAATATAAAGACATTTTCAGATTCATATGGTGTAATATGATGTGATATGATGCATTGCAATGTGATATGATTTGAGTTTCACCATTTCAAACAATTAGAATAATAACATTATATTAAGTATACACAATAATTTTTCTATATTCAGTCTTGCTGTCTAATCGGAATGGGTATACTGTAGACCTAAGTAAAAAGTATATTCATTTTTTATTTTGACAATGTCATCATAAAGACAAACAAAAATAGAAGAAAATCAGAATTAATCTGCAAGAGTTTACAGATGAAGAAGTTTAGGACACAAGCACTATAGAGAATTGGATGCACTCTCTTCCTCTCGCTTGTCAGTAGTGAATGATGCATTTTTTTGTTGTTTTTGTTTATTTATATCCTAAACTGTGAAATACATCACGTCTTCCTTTCAAAGAAAAAAATGCAACATCGGCGCTTTTCAACAAAAGAAAGTGCACTTTATTCACTTTCATCCATTCTTGTAATTACAGTTAGTGAAGGAAAATGATTCCCTTGCGGTGTAAAGTGACAGCAACAACGTAAAACCCACTTCACATTGAAACAGTTCAATTATTGAAATTGAGAATTGGAAATGTTCAGGCGTTAAAATAAACTGCATTCGTCTCATATAAACAATAAACTGTCTTGCACAGTAGGATTAAAAGTGGGCACCCATCATTACTTACCAGACGTGAATATAAATAACGAAAGACCAATAAATGCGTCAGAAGTAATGATATGATGCCAGACAATTCAGATCATCGAACGGAATCAGAGAATAATGATGCATTGAACAAGCATGGATGATTGAAAGAACAACACACTTGGGAATAAAATGAAACCAACCTAAGTATTCACAACGTTTAGACATATGTCATTGAGTTTCAGATATATTTAGTTTTGCAATAATACTTGCAGTGTAATTGCTTTCATTTTTCTGTTAGTGTTGTCACATGCTGCGAGTATATGTTTGATATGTACACACTGATTTAAGATAGATAATACCAAATTTGGAACTGTAAATCTTTATTATTATTATTATTATTACTATTGAATCTTCTCTCATCGTATTAAGTTTGGATATTTTTAGTTTAGTACAGTAATGACTAATATTTTCGTCAAGAATCAATATAATTATATATAAGATGTATCGAGACATCACTCATATAAATCACTCTTATCGCCTGATCTAGAAACGAGCTAAATAGTCAAAAATAAACATTCCTCAGTTCTTTCTTGACAACAAAATAGGTGCTGAATGCGCTTGCATCCATTATCTGTATCACTGATATAGTGAGAATATAAAGGTTTCGTTCGGCAGGCAGATATGTGTCTATTTTTGTTCTTAACGATGCCAGTGGTAAGCGAACATTTCTGTCATAAAAGTCCATCACTAGGCAAAGTGATGAATGAAATAAATATCGTAGACATTTTAGAATGAAGCCACATAACTTCTATCTATTTCGACGGATGGGAATGTAAACGTTGCCCATAGCTAGAAAAAAAAGAACGTCGTCTCATTCAAGAGAAGCACAAATTCCATCTGAAGTCCATTCAACCGTCAAAATTCGAACAACATCTCCTCAAAAAGACCCTTGTCTGATTTTACTGAAACATTGCTAGAGGTTTCCTGGCTTCGAATTCATTAAGAGATGTTCATAAAGTTCCAGTCTTTTGCAAGGGTCAGGGGTCTTTAGCAATATACATTCTTAAACTTAAATCTTGTCCAAAAGCGGTTTAATCCCGAGCTTAAATTTGTTGTGTGTAGAATTGCCTAGTAGACCTCTTCCGATAAATTCAAAATATTTCCCTGGGATCAAACCTGGACCCGCCTGAGGGAGTTTCCTACTGAATTACAAAATCTTGTCTTAACTTAACTGGCTAACTGTCTTGTCGTTAAATGGTAGAATGGCGAAATATGGAGTACAAACATATATTAAATACAACTTTAGACTTTTTTTACATTTAAGTAGATCAGCCCATGTGAGCAAACTAGAGCCACCATATCGTTCTTATGTATAAAGTTTTCTGTTACAATTAAATAGAGGATATTTGTTTGTTTTTGTAGAAGATGAGAATTTATTTCATCGAGTGAACACCATATGTGATATTATCACGAGTGGCGCAGCCACGAGTGAAAATATCAACATATGGTGTTCACTCGATGAATTAAATTCCCATCTTCCACTAAAAAACGAACAAATTTTCTTTTTATTTTATGCCAACACGTCAAAAATGGGTATTTTATGACATTTTTAATCAGGGCCTTCAATAAATTCTCCATGGTGAGCCCCAAATCAGTTAATGCGTACTTTGGTTACCTCGCACAAAAAAGTGCAGACAATCTCCAATACATATGATAACTTTACTTCTGCTGAAATAAACTGAATACACTTTCATCAAATAACATTTATTTTTCTCTACACAGTTTATCAATATTTATTGAATTTTAGCCATACATACTTCAATTATAAAAGCGGATTAATACCGAGTAATATTCAATCAATTGAATTGAAAGTCGGCCATATTGGATATTGTCCATGTGAGTTATGTAAACAAATCAGACATTTTAAATAATTTATGGCGAATTTCATCATTGTTCACAACTAGTTAGGCTCAGGAATTCAATATTATAATTGGATTTAACAAGGTAAATAAATTTCACTCGCTGTCACAGTCTGAAATACAGCGGATTCTCTTGTATTTACGTGGTGGGGAAATTCCTGAAGTTTCATCAAGCAGTAGTTCCGGCACAAACAGTGTATTATCAAAATGGTAATTTCACTGATTCAAAACAGTGGATTATCACTTTTATCTCACTGATATTTCCCTATATTTCATTGGTAGGCATAAAATAAAATTGTTTTCTTCTTTTCACTTTCACAAGCAAGTTTTGTCATCCCTTTCGAAGATAAAAATCTTGGCATGTTCAATACATTTTTGCGCTTCAGTGTCTTGAAGCTTTTGTGCTAACTGGAAAAGATTTACCTTTCAAATGTTGTAAACAAATCTGTTTGGTTGTCTCGAATGGCTAAACGATTTCTTAATTTCATATATACAGCTTCAGTCATATTCTTAATTACACAAATATGAGTTGATAACTAGAACCTAGAGAAGCATTCAATTATTTTTTATTGTTATCCCTTTTAAAAAGAATATAAACAGTCATAAACAAACAACTGATGAAAAATATGCGTATTAACTTGACAAATACACTGCATATCTTTTCAATTAATAATTTTAATCATTTGTAACAAAAGCACATTCGCCCATAAAATGTATGAGTGCATAAACTAAAAGCCAATCTAATAAGCTTAAAATCTAAGTGACTACATCAAGTGTCTGACATGAAAAACAGTTAAATTAAATGTTTCTTTTTCTTTCCTGTAAATAAAACATTATAATCCAAAGCCTAAACAGAATAACAAGATTTGTCTGCATTTCAATTACGTTATACTTTAAGATCTTAACTGTATAACAAGACATATTTACAGTCAATAACATTATGATTTAAGGTATAAACAGAATAACAATATTTTTCTACATTTCAGTAACGTTATCATCCACTGACTTAACAGTATAAGAAGACATATCAAGTAGCCATTAATAATATAATTTAAAATCTAAACAGAATAACACGACTTGTTTTCATTTGAATAGAGTTATAATTAAGTGTCTAAACAGAAAAACATAACATATCTACAGGTCAATAGCAATATATGTTAAGATTAACTTAACAAAGTCAAAGTTAAGACTGGATCAACTTCTCTCAGACTTGTCTCAGCCTTGAACGATTACAAGCAAGTAAAGTGACATCAAAATGATAAATGAAATAACTGATAGAAAATAATAAGAACAATTTAGATATAATGCAGTGTTTAGATACGTTTGGCAAGAATGTAGAAGAAGACTTTATTTCAAATTCAGTAGGCCAAAATGCCCATGTGAACATATATGTACATAAACAATAACAGCAAGTCACGTGGCACATTGAAAACTTATATTTGTATTGAAATATATCAAGTACCAATAAGCTTTTACAGAACAAAGTTCTGCCTAAACAATTACAATCATGCTGTAGATTTATTTGAGTGACCGAAGTCAACGGGTCATCGGGTAATAAACACTCTGCGGAGAAGGTGTGGTTTTTTATCTGTTTTATAACTTATGATTTTATGTCAACAAAAACATGTACAATTTTACTTGCAATACAAATGAACACATATGATAATATAACTACGATTTAGTGTCTCATACTGGTAGACACATATTATACATTGTTTACAGTTTTTCTAATGTTTAAAGATTTAAATACTTAAGTTAAGACTTAACGCTTAACTACTTTTTCATTTTTGCTTTCAAACAGTTGTTTTAACTTAAACTTACTACACCAAAAGTATTTCTTGATATATTGTTTGCGTTAATCATGCTTATATGAACATTCTGAAAAGAAAAGAAACTCATCTTCAAGTTTATCACAAACAGAACATTTTCTATCTGCTAATGGAATGCTTCTTGGTCTATGCCACCTACCAGACTCTACTTTAAGATTATGTGAAGAAACAATTATCAATTATCTCCCTTAAAAGGGTTGCTCGAGTTGAATTTTCCAGACGATCGTGCTATTACTAAAGGTTGTTATCACGAAGACGTTGTATGAAAAGATACATAAAAGGATCCAAATTTCCAACTCTCTGTGCAAGCCATACTTCATAAAAACCCTCGAAGACAACAAGTCTCGAACTAAAGTAACCCAAGAAATTTTATTTGGGTATATATCGGCATCAGCTTTTAACAAATTATATACAATTCTTGTGTATTTGTTATCATTGCAATATCTAATAATTTTAATATATCTGTGACTTTTTAGATTAAATCTACCTAAAATGCCAGATACAAAGTCATTTTGTGTAGAACGTTTAACTCTCTTAAAATTCGTTTACAATACAAAGAATGCATTCATTCAATGTAAAAAGCATTGTGAAATCCCCAAACTTCAAAAGAATAGTTCAAAATTGGTAAACAAGTTATCAAACAACTCTAATCTATGAATAATGGACACACCTGAAAACTTCAGTAAATATCTATCTAATATCTATCTAATTTGAAAATTGCCTTCTGTGCTTTTACTAGCTAACGTGCGTTGGGTTTCGCTGAATGACCCCCCTTGTGTAAATACAATACCAAAATAACAGAAAGACTCAACTATTTCAATCAGCTCATTGTAAAAAACAAATTTCAAATTTCTTGGCAACATTCCCGATTTTCTAAATACAATTACTTTAGTCTTCTTAACATTTATTTTCAATTTCCACCAGTTACAATAGTATTGCAGTAAATCTAAACCTTATTGTAATCCATCTGCTGTTACAGAAAAAATGACTATGTCATTGGCATATAGTAAAAGAAATAATTTTGTCATATGTGTATCTATACCATCAAAGATGTTCAAAATTAGATACTCTTCAATATCATTTAAGAATATAGAAAAGAGGGAAAGTGATAAACATTCAACTTGTCTAACACCAAGCATACATGAACATTCATTACTAAGTGTATTGTTATACTTTACACGAGACTTTATGTCAGTGTACATACTTCTAATTACAGTTAACACTTTACCTTATTCGTTATTCCTAAATATACAATAACTTCATGAATTCAAAGTTGTTTTTTTAAGCAAATAAATACTAAGACATCAAAAAGCTCTCTCTGACAAAGATAAATTTACTTCTTTCTAATATAAACACTTTTCTGTAACGATTTATTTAATGTTTAAAAATATTATTGTCTTAGTCCTTGGTTACACTTTAGTAGACGGAGGTTCTCTCCAGTCCATAAGGTCCTTGAATTCAAGAAGGAAGAATCCAAAACTTATATAGTTTATAAGCGATGCCACTATTGCTAGAATCATAGCCCAGCCCATTACATAGTTTCCTGAAATAACTATTCCTTTGAGGAGGAATTTAAATCGCTTTTCGTCATCTTGTTTCACCTCCAGCAGATAGTCCCGGCCTCTAATCCCCATTACAATCACCGACATGGCTATCATACATGCTGTCAAAGTAACCATATATAGTATTAATATACATTGATTTTGCATATTTTATCATAAAATAAATATTTAGAACATGCACATTTAAAGAGTAAGCAAGCTGGTTGGTTGAAAAATGAAAGTTTTGACTGAATGTGTCGCTCCGAGGGATGAGATACTTTGGATTTGTGAATACGAAATAAAAGTCACTTTTTGTTCGAGTCAAATTTGTAGCAGTTTTCAAAGTTAAGTCTGCTTTGATCTTAAATCTGATGTTATTGTAAATGCGACATAGGCAGACGCGGGAAAGTTAGTGTATCGGGATGTTTGTATATTTTTGTGCTCGAATTATCTTTTGACATGAATTAGATATAGATCTAATGATAAAATAATAATACGTATTATAACATAACGAAAATAAATGATATAAAATGTGATTTTATTTTATAAAGTTCACTGTGTCGTTTTTTTTAATCTTTGATAAATGTATTTTCCTACAGTTTGTGTAATTAGAACATCTTTCTACCAATCGACCAGACATTAAAATAATTCACTATCAATCTATAATTTCATGTCATTTAATATTTGCGATTTTTGCATGGCAACGTGTCATTTCATCCAAGCAAAGTTACATTATCAGCTGCTAGTTTAAGTCTTCAATGAACACGAGTACATAGATGTGTACTAGTAATTAAATTTCAATTACTAAGTAAATAGGTCGCGTGAAAGATGATGCGTACAGAACATATGCTTAACATAAAAAAGCACTTAGCCAGATAGACTAAAACGTTTGATTAACATATTTTCATTTAGGTAAGAATATATACAAATAATGAAAGACAGAAATTAAAGACTCCAATTAGTCACATGTATTCTTAAACATGAATAAGAGTAATTCTATATTTAAAAACACCAACACAGCCTTAATATTTCAAGGACCACGTTTGTCAATCACAATGATAGCTGTATCAAAGCTTAAATGCGCATGCGTTATATGTTTTCTATCAACCGGGAGCTAAACAAGTTAATGATTTTTGATATTTCAAGAATGCAATCAAGTTGTGTCTAACAATTAATATAACGGTCATTTCATCGGCAATGTAAACGGAATATAAAAACCTAGAAATTAAAAAAAAAGATTATTTAAAGGTGTTTGCAGAATGCAGGTTTCACGATAAGGTAGAGAAATATAATTACTCCTTTCACGCAAATAACATTAGTGAAGATCAAGGCATGTATTTATTTTGTGTTAATTTCCATATTTAACTGAGAAATTACATCAAATCTTCCTTTCACGAATGTCACTGATCAATGAAAAACGCTGAAAGTTTTTGCAATCTAGGCGATTTTCAACTTTAAAAGTTACATTTTATTTCAATTCCCTCAGTTCTTGACAGGAACGGAAATAAGTCCCCGATGGCATTAACTGACAGCAATAATGGATTGAACAAATCAATTATCGAAAATTGGAAATGTCCTAGCGTTCGGTAAGCCTAGGTATTCTTCTAAGCAGTATGATATCCTGCAAGTCAAGAGATTTCAGTGCCTGTATCAAAGGCATAAAGGAAAATTCGGTACATTTGATCGTATGGATAGTGTATTTAAATGAACGTTAATGTTCAATAGCTGTATGCCGGTTGAGACATCAGAACATGTGTGTACTCACCACTACTGCTTCGTGCTTTATTTTAAGGGACGCATCAAAATATTAACTAACATCATACTGCATTATGTAGCCCATATTTGTTTTAAATTAGAATTTTTGCCTGATATTTTGACAACTTGTAATGATTTGTTCAATTTCATTTATATTTATAACATGTTGAATGAAAGAAATTGCTCTTAATTTTTAGGGTATGCCTCTTCAGTATGATTCTATACTTTTGTTTAAGATCTACTGTTTGAAATGAAGAGATCCCCCAAAATGTCATGTTAATATTGTATTATTATATGTTATATTTGTTATATGTTGACATCGGAATATGATATTATTTTGATTATATGTTGGCTCTTCAGAAGGAGTCTGACAGGAACTGTTTAATAATTACGGAGCTTTGTGCCGTTCTCGAGAAGACACACTAATTAAATGTGCTACAGCGAAGCAGTCCTCTTGGTCATCGAAAATATGTAATTGGTTCGACTCTGTATGGCGTGCTAAGTGTGACGTTTCTCAATTCAAGAAGTTGGCCATACAGATTAAATGAAGTTTTTAATATTTAACAACAGGCAACTTACCTGAAGTAAAAGTGAGCAACGAAAGGCCAATGAGTGCCAGTTTAGATTTGTGGAGACATCGTAGAACAAAGGCAGCAATAAGTATGATACTGCAGACGATACAACACAGTAATGATATGATGCAGAACGCTTGCGCTGAACGAACAAAATCTGGAACGAATATATTTAGATTTTATGAATTACGACAAGTGACGTGTTAATAATGATAGGGTGATCGTTGAAAACCAGAATACGTTCCAGAGTACTGAGTTTTTTATATGAACAAGACTTGTACAGAAAGAACACTACCTGTAAAAGTATTTTCAAACAATATGACAAACGCTTGTAGAGAATGTAATTAATCTAAACTACACTTCTGTTAGCATTTGTATGATGTAAATTTGCCTCCCCCACCGCCGTTTCCTTCCCCCACCCCCAAATAAATAATAATAAATCCAAATAACTACAAAAGACAATAACTAACAACCACAAAAGGTCAAGCACTCGCTCAATGTTTAGAAAAAAAAAAACACTTAAAAATTTTAACACAAGAAAACCTCGCGACATACCCTCGTGTCGGTGGAATAACATAAAAATGTGTAATGAAAAAAGTATTGTATTGAAAAAAAGTAAGACAAAAGTTGCTTGTTCGTTCCCACGACTTTGCTAAGTCGTTTTCACGAGTTAGTAAGGCGTTTCCTCGACATAGCTGACATTCTTTACTCTATTAATTTTTGTTATAACACTATTCTTTTTCTAACATTTTTATTGCATTATTTTTTTCAATGCAATATCTTTTAAATTGTACTTTTCATTTTTTACGCCGTTCCCACGACCTAATAACTTGTAAACACAAGAAACTTAATCGTTCCCTCGGGCTAAAATCTCATGGGAACGTCAAAAACAAGAGCAGTGCAATTAAAAAACAAGAGTGGTGCATGTCACATATAAGTTACCGTCCTAATGCGTCGGGAAGAGTCTTAATGATTCAACTGGATTCAGAGTGCCGATATGTGTTCCAAACCTCAAGGCCCTTTACTTATGCTAGCCTTTATATTTATTCAATAAGTAAGGCATACTAACATTACCCCTTTGAGGTTTCTGGGAAATATCAATGACTAGCAACCTGTTAGGAGATAGCCGAAACGTGTCTACTCTACTATGTTAAAATGCATAGCATGGCAAAGACGATAGTTTATACTTAGATTTTAAAAAAATATGAAAAGAGAATTTTTAACTAAGATAAACACACGGAACAGCATATTTATAACAAAAACAGAGAGCCAACATTTGTTATGTACTGATATGACTGAAAAGTTTATTTTGTCACCTGGAAAACAGTACAAAACTAGAAATGCCATATCTGAATAAACAATTACCTGGGGTTTTATGCCATGAATTACAAAGCCAAGATTTATTAAAGTGAAGTCTGTAGCACACCTTCCATAGTGAGACTGTAGCACCTTCATCAAACCCTTGCCAAGAGGTATTAGAAATCGATACGAAATACAAAACATTTCCAAGCGTGAAGGTCGTTACGGCAATTGTCAGGAAAAACGAGTCAGCCATTTCACACTACATCCTCCAGTTCCAGTGCTAAGGAAAGTTATGCTGTTCTATCTGCATATCGTGCTTTAAAGAAAGTGTAAATGATATTCAAAATATTCTGGCATTCATACAGTAATAAGTTCATAGAAAGAATTAACATAATTTATTTTATGCCTACCAATGAAATATAGGGAAATATCAGTGAGATAAAAGTGATAATCCACTGTTTTGAATCAGTGAAATTACCATTTTGATAATCCACTGTTTGTGCCGGAACTACTTTTCCCCACTACGTAAATACAAGAGAATCCGCTGTATTTCAGACTGTGACAGCGAGTGAAATTTATTTACCTTGTTAAATCCAATTATAATATTGAATTCCTGAGCCTAACTAGTTGTGAACAATGATGAAATTCGCCATAAATTATTTAAAATGTCTGATTTGTTTACATAACTCACATGGACAATATCCAATATGGCCGACTTTCAATTCAATTGATTGAATATTACTCGGTATTAATCCGCTTTTATAATTAAAGTATGTATGGCTAAAATTCAATAAATATTGATAAACTGTGTAGAGAAAAATAAATGTTATTTGATGAAAGTGTATTCAGTTTATTTCAGCAGAAGTAAATTTATCATATGTATTGGAGATTGTCTGCACTTTTTTGTGCGGAGTAACGGTTTGACCAAAGTACGCATTAACTGATTTGGGGCTCACCATGGGGAATTTATTGAAGGCCACTCGTGAAAATATCACATATGGTGTTCACTCGATTAAATAAATTCTCATCTTCCACAAAAACAAACAAATATCCTCTATAATGAAAACAGCTTTAACATAATTATACCGTTACATAAACCTATAATCTGCCATTAATGTTAAAAATGTTATTAAGACATTTTTGAAACTAAATCACCACCCTTTAATTTCTTACACCACATTAAACATGCATTACTTCATGGCCGTACATCTAAGAACACAAAATAAAGTAATACTGTATTTTGATACCATGAAAGACTCTTGTATGTTCCATGATTTAAATAATATTCATCCGCCCCAGCAGACACCTTCTTTTCTCTCTGCCTTCTTCAATGTATTAAATTCGATATGTGACCATAACATTATCATTAATTTTCACGACTTTATATTTGCAGTGGTTTAACTTCAAATACATGTAAAAGAAAAATACATTCAGCCATGAATTATCAAACAAAGAACAAAGAAGTCTTTAAACTTAGGTCAGAAAAAATTACACAACTGTCGATAGCAAAATTTAAGAAATGGTCATTTTTATGTTGTATAGAGTAGCAGGTATAGATGTCCTATTAATAATGTGATAAAATCAGACGACCGACTGACAAAACCTTTACGGAACAAACAGTTGAAATTTAGTGCTATGTTTCCGTTTAGTCATCAAACTGCTGCAGCATCAAGGATAAAGGATCGTGTGATTTTCAGCAGTCTTACTATGATATGGTTTTTAGCATTAGCAGTAAGTGTTAGATTTCAGAATGGTCTCCGTATTGAATTCCGCCTCTTTTAGCGTACTAAATAGGTATACAAGACTAAATAAAACGTCGTTCTATATAGTAAATGAGCCAAAATAATATTCTCGTAGTATTTATTGCCTAAGAAGACAGTTCCGGAGTCGAAATCTCTATTATGACTGATAAACACATCTTCTAATTAAAGTTTGTCAGCGACGTATTTCATTGATAATTTGACTGACTGACTGATTCAATTAATCAATCAATCAGTCAATCAATCATACATTCATTCATTCATTCATTCATTCATTCACTCACCGTCCATCCATCGTTCCGTCAGTCTGAGCGTTCAAAATGTGACTATGGAAGCAATAAGTAACAGCAAGTCATGTTTGATTTCATTCATACCGTACACTGGGTGTCTAAAAAACAAAATATTAACCGCATAACCGTATGCCTATGAATTTCAGCTGCAGTGGAATTGTGAAATATATTCTTGTTGTTATTGTAACTAACGTACACAAAAAAAAAATGTTATACTGCTCAATATTTACAATAACCACGAACGATGAGTAATAATAATTGCAAAAATAAAGCGCAAAACTTTATGAGTATTAATTAAGTCAAAAATAATTCCAAGTCCTCAGAGATCAAAAACTGAAAGATCTGCCTAGATTAAAAAGGCATTAAAAGTCGTGAAACGAAACTCACATGATACTAGCATTAAATAAATAAAAATCGTCTGTTACCATTTTGTAGTCGGAAGCAAACACTTGCAGACACAGAACTCATACGAAAAGAAATAACAGCAATCAGAAGCCTTTGGTTGGTGTACCATACGGACATATCCAGGGAGACCTTCCTAACTATTGCAAAATAAAATCTTACTTAAAGCGCTTTACTTATATACTTCACTTTATCCTGTCAATTATTTCATATCCGACCCGATAAAGGGGGGTCGTATAAATTTTGCTTTATACGGCACATGCTACGTCATCACCGGTGACGTCATGGACTACTTTTGTGTTTATAATCAGAATGAAGTGATTAAATGGTTGTTATTACAAACAGACTACTTGAATAAAAATTAAATATTTCAATATCTATTCTTATGAATAGCATGATCATTTAAGGAAAAAAATATCGAAATTTTGGAACTATTTTTTGTGTATATGTTCACCTGGCGGATAACCTTGACATTTGAAACACTTTAAAGATAGGTTTTCAATATCCTAGTAAATTGACAAATGCCAGCTGTGACAGGATAAATAGAATAATAGGTTAGTGTCTTAAATGAGAAAGTTTATCCGGCTCGGCTGCGGAATTTATCAGGTTCGCCTTCGGCTCACCCGATAAATTCCTACGCCTTGCCAGATAAACTTTCTCATATTAAGACACTTACCTATTATTCTCTATGTATAGCATTTAGACAAACCAAGCGCCAGGTGGATGCAGATCGAAGCATGCGTCTTTAGAGTCAACAATTGAAGAAATATGTAAAGTGAATCTTCATGGAATTGTTATTTGATCCATAGTGCTTTCTTAAGACTTTATGTAGTAATTGCAGACGATGTCTATGAATAATTGATAGGTTGTGAGTGTTAGATATACATAATGTAAGAAAATGTATGCTGACAATTTAAAAGTCGAGTAAATGCATCAACAGAACTGGAACGAAGATGCAGAATATTATAAATGTAACTTGTATTAGTTAGTTCACATATTCAGATAAGAAGAAGACATTAACAGCAATTAAACGACATACTGTCTTGTCATTGCATAAATCAAACGTACGCCTTAACACTCACATTTTACCAGTAGGTTGAAAAACGGAATTTAGTAAAATACAGGTTTCCCTGACAAAGAGACTGGTGATTCATTATTTTTCTTTCTAGCTTTACTGGAGACAAAACGACGTTAATTCATGATTAAACTACTGACTTCTATTATTTCGTTTTTGATATGATTCATGGACTCAACATGGTTCATTTTAACGTTGTCATCACTGAACAAATGAAACGCAAAATAACATTATTATAATAATAAGTACATTTTTATCACGTCACCTCTTCTTTAAGGGCTTTAAAGAGGCTATAAAGTTTAAAGAAATAGTTTAAAATAACAGATAAATGATGTACACGTATAATGTGTAAAAGTGCCAATAATGCTGATAACTTTTGTATTTTAGTAAAGATTTCTGTAAAGATTTAAAAGCAAGTATATAATACATAACAACTATCTTGAACTATCTTGTACTCACAATGAGTCACAAATATTCTCTCGGATAATGTACAGTTGTCATTGTCAAACATGTATGAACTATTAGAATTAGCTGGAAAATATCTGTGGATGAAGAACTGAAATCACTTTTCATTTTGTCCCACTCTTCAAAATTTACTCTATGCATGCGCGCGCGCGTGCGTATGTGTGTGTGTGTGCGTGCTGTCTTTGATGATATATACAACTTTTATGATTAGCAGTGTCTTTTTATATACTTGGAATCAAACTGATAAGAAAAGATCGGTTAATTCGTTTAAATACATCATGTGTCTTTGCTAAAAGTAGGTACACTAATCCCTCATTATTAAACGGAAAGCGACTTAGAGGAACCGCTTGCAAAAACAGTGACCTGCCACGAAATAAATAATGCAGTAGTTTCTCGTCTGCAAGTTCATGCAATGTTAGAGCTTGAATAGAACAGAGGATATACCTCAACTCAAGACTGAACATGGTTTATAAAGACATAATTGTCCAACAAAATGCTCAAAATGCTAATTAATTTAAAAAGAATCACCTCTTACTTATAGTTAAATTAGCTACATAACAAACCATATTTATCTGAATTTTTTCGGCCAAAATAATTCTTATCAATATCTCAATCTTTACCTTATTTTATGAAACATTATAAAGAAGTAATTTTACCTTGAACTTACGGAAGTAGAGCGCAATTCTCTAAGTATCAATAATCTTCATAACGTGGTTTCTGGTCTAGCTTTTAAAATCCAGTTACATATAATCAACATCGTTGAAGTAACAAATACTGCTGATAGAAAACAGAATTATATAAAACAATTTCACATCTATTCCACGGGATTGAATGCATAGCTATATCGTCCGTCATTACACATTATTATTGATTCTGATGGTTCTCAGTACTGATTGAACTCTATTGACAATTGATCTTTCCATTAAGACCTTTGGCGGAGATTCAAATGCTTTACTGGCATTTAGGAGGTATTTTTCATGGAAATGCTGCACAATTCCGAATGGGAATGGTGGAAAGTATGGGTCTGTATAAGTGAAAGACACCAAGTCTTACACTAAATCCAGTAAAACATTTTTGTATGCATAGAAGGCGACAACACGCAGTCACTTCAGGTTTAATCAATATGCCATTTTAACCCCCGTAGGGAGGCATGTAGTTTTTGAATTGTCTGTCCGTCCGTTCGTCTGCCAGTTTGTCCGCTTTTTGTCCGGCCATAACTTTGTCAGTCATGGATTGATTTTGAAATAATTTTGCACAAATGTGTGGCACATTGAGACGATGTGTCGTATGCAAGACTCAGGTTTGTAGGTCAAAGGTCAAGGTCACACTTGGACATGATGACGACGTGTCGCACCAAAGAATCAGATGTCCAGCTCAGAGGTTAAGGTCATACTTGTACGTCCAAAGTCATGATATGAATATTTCATAAAAGTGCATTGATGGTCGTGTCCGGTGATCAATTCTGACATCCTTGGATGGATAAAAAAAGACTTGGCATAAATTTCTTAGACATGATGACGACGTGTAGTTCGTATGACGACGATTTTGTTGTTCGTTGTCATTTATGATTATTTCTATCAGTATAACTATTTATGGCATTACAAATTTAACAGTGTGTAAACGCATCTACTTCCTATGCTCGCTAAAATGATACAAGTTAAAAATAAATGATACAGTGATCAGATATAAAAAGTGCTTGTGCTTTGGCTGACACCAGCAATTTCACAGACAGGTAACCTCCAAACTATAAATATGCTTAATAATTTATGTTTTATTAAACGTGTGCCTACAGCAACCTACTGAGATGTGTTTGTTAACATTCCTTTCTCCTTTCACATTTCTTCTTTCACACCTTCCTATACTATCTGGCCTTCATATACAGAAAAAACATGTTCCTGTCCTAAGTATAGCTTCGGGAGCATTTGTCCATTCACAATGACAGGTCTTGTTTATCTTATTTTTGTTCTTAGACATGACAAGGACGTATATACATCATTACTATCTCAGTAAATCAGCAGAATGATGTGCTTTCATTGAAAGTTTGTCTTAATTCTGAAATAAGCATTTTCATGCTATACAAATTTCTATATAAATACAATGTATATGGTAAATGTTTATTTAGGAAAACCTTTGTGTATTTTCCCCTTGTTTGCATTTGATTTATTTAAAATTTCAAAACAACAACAACAAACCTTTAACAAAGAAACACATTGCTGTTTTATATACTTATAATATAACAAATCTATAAATCAGTCATAATTCTAGTCGATTTTTGGCAGTATCAAATCGAAGTCAAGTGTAGACGCATTGTATAGCCTCTTATCTGACAAAGATCAGACATCCCTAGAGGTTTCGAATTTGATAATGAGATAACATAATTGCCTGATATTCGTCTTATGTATTCACAAATATTACTGCATCATTTAGCCATTGATTCGGCTAAATGATTTCCATCCTGCCTTTATTTCATCACATAAAGATTCAGTTAAACAAAACTAAAAAAAAAGTATTGCCAATGGGCGTTAACAGATTCTGTAATGAGTAAAAAATAAAGCGACTGATTGAATTTCGTATAGCGTGTGAAATAGTTAAAAAAAATTCAAATTCGAGATATATTTTGGAATGTGAAATCGAAGAAATATGAGAAATTATTTATAAGCAGCTGTACTAGTCATTATACCAAACACAAAACATACTTTAACGTCTTTTAATGCCTTGATCCTCATCTTCTAGAAGAGATTTTGATCTTGATGATTTTCTTGGTATCAAACCTGAAAATCGCAAACAAATTATACTAGTGTAGTTCCTCGTAGAGCAATAACCCAGATTTATGTTTTGCTTTCTATATCAAATATGGTTACCTTTGTGGGTTTTTTTTGGACACTCCTGTCTTAGTATTGCTCAAAATCTTGACGTGGCTTGAATTGTTATTAAGTGACGTTAATTCACGCCGTGTCACATGAATTATGATGATATTCTTTGCACGATTCATTTTAGTAGTGATGTCACAATAGTTAAATATTTTAAAAAAATTTAACCAAATTTAAACAATGCTTTTCAACTTATAAATGTCATGTAGTGTGCCTTGTGCAAGGCGGCAGTACGAACATCTCGAGGTTCTTTCTAATCTTTCGTCTTACCAAGCTGAATTTATTACCATGACACGAATGAGACAGTAATTACACGCTTCATACGGCAAGTTGGATCAGATATTATCTTCACCCTCATAAAACCACTCAAAGACATTAAATTTTAAAGCAAAAGATATTTAAGACAACGTCAAAGTAATTAGTTTCTACACCAAATTGCATAAGATGTAATTTTCTTCTAAAACTACGCCTGACATTGCCGGTTATTCACCAGGGAATCTAAGAGACTTCCAGATAATGAAGTGGGTGGAAACGAATTTAGATATTAAGAGTGATGTTTTGCATGGGTTCTGATAGAAGTGTATAACAGTAACGTCATTAAATATAAATTTAAAAACAGATATTTTATCTATTTGCTTTATTTTAGGGGCTAAGCAAACAAGAAATCTAACTACAAAGTATATGCCCCTCATGCCTCATATACTGAAAGTCAACTTGAGATGAATATCTTTGTTGCTTGAAATATACCAAAGGCCACAAAGGCAAATACGATTAAATACAGTCGAAAAGAATAAGGAAACCATTGCAGTAAAAAAAAAGAAAATTACCTAAGAACTTCATATCATTAATCCTTGAAAAGAAAATTATGTATACGAAACATACGCAGGAAAATGTAGTATTTGATCAAAACAGATCACAAAGTCTTAGTTAACTAATGTTAAAGCATTCATTTGTATAACTGAGTTGAGAAGTTAAATATTTACGACGTACAGATATGTCAGACCGAATTTACTTTTTTGTTGATAAGGAGTTCCAAACAATCATTTATTTATCGAAGCATGTATTGATGCTTATTATTGTTTTGCATTGTAAAGGTGTTTTGAACGGAAATATTGTATGAAAGATAATATTATTATTTTGACATATTGTTGCGATGAAAAGGCAAAACTAACAATGTACGAGAGATATCAATAAAAAGGTAATATTGTGTATGCGTGTTAAAGGTCTTATACACAAAATATTGCAAAATCAGATTTAGTGTCAAGTACTTTAATTCATCAGCGTAATACTACCAAACATCTAAGGAATTTTATAAACAAATAAAAAGGACTCAACAATGACAATTTCCTCTAACAGTTTTTCTTCTTTCTTCGTCTGCGAAAGGAGGCAAAAAGCCGTTTTCATATTCATGTAGGATTGAAATTGGTAAGTTTTACAAGGCCATAATTCCTCACGAGGAAAAAGTCTGTGAGATTGATCGTTTCGTTCTGTTATTTATTTTTGTTAAAGATTGTAGCATCAATGTCTAATACAATGTTTGCCTTTTTTTGTCTCATACGGCCACATAAATCACTCATTTAGATAGCTTTCCGGGGAGAAAATCGTATAAAATGTGCACATTAAATCATTGATGTCAGATGTCTTTGTGATTGATTGAACAATACTACACATTGTGTAGTCATCGGGAATGTGATGAACTGTATTACTCTCAACATTTCTGTTGAATCCTAAGCGCGTTTAGACAAACAAATAGCAAGTTTTATTTCAGAACATGGTCTTGTAAGAAGTTTCTTTGCTGAGAGAATATAGTTTCATTTGCCTTTCATATTATCCTGACAATAGAATACTGTCGCTTCAATATTATATATTAAAATGTTTATCTCGCGATTTATAGACTCATAAAATAAGCCTTATATATCTTTTTAAAAATGTTTAAGGAAAATTATAACTGGCAGTGTTTCTAAGTTTTATATTATTTAATGAAATGACAACAGAGATTGATTGACTATCCTTAATTCAATAAGTCTTATAATGGTTGTTCGATCGGTAGAAACAAAATCTCTATTAACCTAACTGTATTAAATTGACTTTAATTGAATATCAAAGATAAAGCCTTCGCTGATAACACGGCACGAGAGACTGATAGAGACGTCGTAAAAAGTCATTATCGGACAATGCATGGACAAAAATTGAATCAGTCAACTCTGTTTTATGACTTCTGGGCACATGTCAGTAGAAACAGTGTCATCTGTCATATATTCCATTGTCAACAATTCGGTAACGTCTTCTTTAACAGCCACTTTTTTCTGTCTAGAATATACTTTTGTACTTTTTTGCCAAGAAAACAATGGCAATAACAAATATTTGTCTGGCAATAACAAACATTACTTTTTTCACATATCCCGATTAATAACACGTTTTGCTTGACAAAAAAGTTTCAACTTTAATATATAATATTAATATGATTTGTTATATTTGAAAATTACAAACATCCTACGTATAATTCAAAAGTTAATCATTGATTGTTGCTAGCCACTGAACGATAATCGCTCAAAAACCTGACTTATGACCTGACGAAGGACTTTGCTTGAGGGTCATAAGCACAAAATGTCGAGTGACATCTTTAAAACCTATATATTTTATCAGTATTTATCAAAACCAGAACTATCTTAAACTGTTCGTTATTACTATAAATTACAGCTTAAACAATCTACCAGTCACATGGTTCTTTCAGAGTACAGGTCACAGGTAGTTTTCCCCTGAAAGTAGGCCAAAATCATTTCCTGTAACATTTCAGTCATAAAAGTTGAAGCTGCTTGAATTAATTCTTACGGCAATTTCAAATTTCTTCTAAATTACCTTAAAAATCATTGTCGAAGTCATAAAACTTTATATTCTTAGAGACGTGAAGACAATTAAGTTGACTGATAGGCAGAAAATATTCATTTAAGATAATGATTAAAGTGGATTCTAAAACAAGAGTTTCACAGAAGGCATTTTTGAAATAATTCTAAGAAGATCTTAAAATTAAACAAAGCTTAGCTCGATTTATATTTACAACTCACCTCTACTGTAAAGATGGAATCAGATGACAAATAAGTGTGCTCTGTAAAACTGGAACGTACTTAAGGCCAATTAAGGTGTTTAAAACGTTTTTGCTTCAATACACAAGTTCACAGATACTAGAAGGATTACATCAAGTGTAAAGAAAACAAGAAACTGTTACTGAAAAATAAAGAGAAAATCTCAATAGACTTCCATTCGTCCATGCTGACACATGAGGACCTAGTTTATGGTTGGGTTTAATAAAAGTAGATTTCATAAACTGGTGATTAACCATGTCTCTTCCTTAAAGCGATAGTCACTGGCAGGTCGATTTAGCATTGTGTTTTCTTTTTAAGCGTTATAGATTTACAGAAAAAGAAAGAAGGAAAAAAAAGGAAAAAAATAAAAATCTTCTACAACGTTTTCGGTCACTCTAGAAGTGAAGCGAACTGTATACAAGTCCAGTTATATTCATTATTCATCCACTACATGCATTATTTCAGTACATGTCATAATTTTGAATACAGTTATCATGAAAAATTGTATTTATATTTGAAAAGACCATTTTGTAAATAAAATGACAAGGCGAAATCACTGTATGGCAAACTGTGTGTATGGAATGAAAAAGGCGATGTTTTTGCGACGATGATAAAATGTAAAAGTTATCGAAACGCTAAATGTTGTTACAAGTCTGAGATGCAAAAATTAATTTTAAGTGTGAAAATTCATGCCAGGCTTAAACTTAATTTATATTAATTAATTTATGACTAAAAAACAACTTGACCTTGATTTGCTTGTCCTATTCCTTTTTCCAAATTAATGAGCAGAAATATAGATGAGACTGATTCATTCTGAAATTTACGTTAGACTCGATTTTGTGCCCGTGGAATGTCCAGGACGACATTTTTCCTCAAGAAGACAGATAAATGACTCACTTATATAGCTTCCATGCGGCGAAACAAAACCAATCATTCTTAATCATTGGTTCAGAAGTATTCATGATTGATGGAAGAAGACAAAACATCTCATGATCATTGGGGAAAGTATAAACAATATGGTCTAACATTCTTCTAGTTCTTTGACACGTTTAAAAAACGTAGTAAATCAGACTGTCTTTTGATAAATTTCTTGTTTAAAGTCTTATATCTTGAATTTCATGTAAGTTATCATCAGAGAAACAGTTGTACTCGTGACTCGTCTAGAAAAGTCATTACACATATCAATAATAAAGATTGCAACTGACATTGTTCCCAAGGTTTTTCAGTTTCATCTTTTTTACAAAATGACAGAGAGATTGATTTAGTACCACTTGCACGCGATAACTTTCACAGTTACTACTCGGTCGATAGGAAAAGGGCTTAATAATACTAGTAATAAATGCATTTAATTTGCTTTAATGGAGTAGCAATGATACAGCCTGTGCTGGGAAAGTTAGCTCCAGAAACAAGACAGTAATAAAAATAAAGAAACGTTGTCAAGACGTTTAAATGTCAAATTCAATGCCGCATATTATGTGCAACAAGTTACAAGTCTCATCCATGTTTAAGAATTTGCCGTCAGATAGCTGTCATGTCTTCTATAAAAATGGTTTTGTTTTAACAAATGCGATATCTTTTTCAATACAGTCTTTGCAGTGAAAGACATTACATTGTCAACACATCCCGAATAACAACTTTGTAGATATATTGAATACAAGTCATTATTTTGACAAATTATTTGTTTCCTGTGCAGACAATACATGTTACAGCGAGTTTTACTTTGCACATTATCCCATTACTAAGACTGGCAAAGAAACAAAGATTCTGTCTTATTTCTCAGTTGTTAATATGTTCATGTAATCCTCTAATGCGACGAACATAATTGCACTTTTTTGTCGTCATCAAAATGACTTCTTTATAATTATATATGTACATTAAAATCCTGAAAATTTCATGCAAAACGCAGAAAGGGAATGAACTAAAATACGTTTGGGAATGTTTGCGTTGTGTAAATGTAGTAATTATAAGGACTTTAATTTACTAAGGAGTTGTAGCAATATGAGAAGTTTAAGATATAAATGTTTCCCTTCCTGTTGTCCTGTTTCTAGTAAACTGAAAAGAACTTTCTAAAGAAGAAAGAGAATACAGTTACATGCAAAAAAATACTCATCTTGTAAAACTTCGACTTTACCACCATCTTCTGGTAAAACTTAGATAATATTAAGACAGTACTACAGTCAATTTTACCCATTTATTTACAAATCGAAGTGACAGAATCAAATTGTCTTCTAAAGGTACTATATAATCTTATGCTAAGTAATTGAAAGTAATAGAAGTTGCAGAAATAAATACATGTGAGAGTGTCACAGTAATTTATTTTTAATGCAAATTGCATAAGATTTTTTTTTATTATATATTTTGCCTAACTTTTTTTCGGTAAATGGTTAGAGATATAGAGGATATTTGTTTGTTTTTGTGGAAGATGAGAATTTATTTCATCGAGTGAACACCATATGTGATTTTTTCACGAGTGGCGCAGCCACGAGTGAAAATATCAACATATGGTGTTCACGTGATGAAATAAATTCCCATCTTCCACTAAAAAACAAACAAATTTTCTTTTTATTTTATGCCAACACGTCAAAAATGGGTTTTTTATGACATTTTTAATCAGGGCCTTCGATAAATTCCCCATGGTGAGCCCCAAATCAGTTAATGCGTACTTTGGTTACTCCGCACAAAAAAAGTGCAGACAATCTCCAATACATATGATAACTTTACTTCTGCTGAAATAAACTGAATACACGTTCATCAAATAACATTTATTTTTCTCTACACAGTTTATCAATATTTATTGAATTTTAGCCATACATTAATTATAAAGGCGGATTAATACCGAGTAATATTCAATTGAAAGTCGGCCATATTGGATATTGTCCATGTCAGTTATGTAAACAAATCAGACATTTTAAATAATTTATGGCGAATTTCATCATTGTTCACAACTAGTTAGGCTCAGGAATTCAATATTATAATTGGATTTAACAAGGTAAATAAATTTCACTCGCTGTCACAGTCTGAAATACAGCGGATTCTCTTGTATTTACGTGGTGGGGAAATTCCTGAAGTTTCATCAAGCAGTAGTTCCGGCACAAACAGTGTATTATCAAAATGGTAATTTCACTGATTCAAAACAGTGTATTATCACTTTTATCTCACTGATATTTCCCTATATTTCATTGGTAGGCATAAAATAAATACATTTCAAGGCAGATATATTACAAAGGGTGAGGCAACACTAATACAAAATCAGAGAAGATCGATTTTAATATATATTTTGACGGAATCGTTTCACAGAGGATAAAATTGACATTCAGTGTATGTTTAAGGCAATTAAAAAGAACTGCTAGACTTAATTTTCAAATGGTGATCGAATTAAAATTCCACCTTCCACCTAAATGTTATGATAGTAAGATTGCACCTACTTGAGCAGTATTATAACGGATATGTTATACCTTCACTGCTTTACCGCTATTTCTGATGAAACGCTGTACAGAAATTCCCATTATATTTAATCTCCTAAGTCTATGATAGTAATCTGGGTGAGCATGCAAACACACATAATTTGGAAATTGTCTTCGTTAAGCCACACACTTTGGAATATTACGAACAGTTGCGCTTTTTGGAAAAAGATAGTATATGTATTATGATTTTGTTAGTTTGTGACTTGTGACTTACATGTCAAGTCCATTAAGTTTTCGTTAACAGTTTCTCAAACAAACTGTTTATTATCCAGATAGTTGCTAAAGAACATATTACAAAGTTATGGAGTGATGTTTTTCATAATGTGTCCGATTTGCAATTACACGTGACTTCACATAATAATACACATAATACTTTTGCCAAAAAACATATTTAAGAAAGCTCTTTCTATAGTATCAGATCTTCTTTTAATTGCAAGGACTATTTCATAGATTACAACGAAGACTGTTTCAGTTGGATGTAATTATCGAAATAAAAATATGATTTAATACTCAGGAAACGCATACATTCGTCTAAAGACAATTTACATCGCTAGCTTAACTCATTGTTTTTCTAGATGAATGCAATATAGTAAAATGCTTAAAAAATCCAATTAATTAAAACATGTTCCCTGTCTAAAGAGGTTTTGTAATGTAGCTCAAGTCTAAAGATTTTGAAGGAAAATTCTGATGCAATTTTACAGTACGAACTGGAAAATAACAAAATCAAAGAAATACATCGATTAAGGTGGCTTTGATTGCCACGCAAAGAGGGCAGTTATCACGCAATTTCTCCGTTTATTACTGCTTTTAACAAGTAAAAATGTTATAATGTGGAATTATACTGACTGCAAACTCTGGTTATGTAGGATTGACACGGCTAGATTTTTGTTGTAGGCAACTTAGAAAGTAGTCAGTGGGAAACAATTATTTGCATAGGTGATTAAAAAGCCATGTTATATTTGCAATTACAATGCAAAAATGCCAGTATGTGCGAGAGGCAAAATTAAATTGAACGGTGAAGGCACAGGCGATTGATTTGAAAATAATTGTGCACAAATGTTCCTTTGGTGGCCCTTTATTTAAGCTTTGGAACTGAAATAAAATCCATGGAAAACGTGGCCGGCAGAGGCGGTGCTTATTTTCCTTAAAATTTAACGTAAATATGAGAAATGTAGAAATGTTCTACTTCTACTAAAAAAAGAAACTGCTAATGCAGTCTGAAATTTTTTGAAACAAATGTTCCTTCGGTGACTCTCTATATAAATTATGAAATTTATTTTTTCCGTGGAAAAAACAAAACAAAACAAAAAAACGTCACCACCAGATGCTTAGCTTATTTTCTTTGTATGTGTTTATGCGAATTTGATAAAATCTTCTCCTTAAGAACAGCTCGATTGATTTGTAAATAATTTGACGCAAAATTGCCTGTATCTAACGAATGGATATAAACCGCGGGATTTTATTTAAAAAAATTCTTTCTTTAACTCTTCGAAACTAATATCGATCCGTAAAAGAACTTTGCTGCATGGGGCGATTTGTCTATATGGAGAACTCTGAAAGTCCAAGACCTGGAGTCCACACGTTTGGTGTGTAGCATTGTCTGGTAGATTCCTATCAAGATTGTTCAGATGGTGACCCTAGGGTTAAAACTGGCTCCGCCCAACGGGGTAATTTTTTATATAGACTTAATTAGGAAATTTTCAACTAGAATATAACTAAGAAATATTAAGTAAGGAACCAAACGGGTTAGAATTTTAGATATGTGGTATGTGGGGATGTGTTTCAAACAATGTGTTGACATTAATTCTACACTGACTCATTTGATTTAAGATTAATCATTTCTCTCTATGTTTACTCAAATCGAAAATTGATTGGGGATTTACGGCTTATGACCTGATGTTACGTGCGCTCATCAAACTATTTATTCTAAAGTCTCCGTGACCGGCTTAACCGGATTTGACATTTCGTGCATGTTCAATAGATGATAAATTGTGACAGTGTGTCTAATGACCAACTAATTGGTTACAGCTTCTTGATAATATAACAAACAGCCCACCTGCCGTTTTGGCATGCTCTTTCAAGGTATTTCATATTGAAACTTAAAGTCATCTAGAATAGCCTCTACGTTTCTCTTAGACTAACATTAATTTCTATTTTGCTGTCCACGTTCAAATTTTGCATTAATGTGGAACCCGCCAGTTTCACTTTTTTGTTGCATCCCTTAATAAGTTATCACGAATAATCTTCCCTTATCAAAACTTACATTATTAATTGATGTTAACGATTTTTTCTTTGGTTTTACCACTCTATGTTATAAAGTCTCTTCTTTAAGTTCTTAAATGACATGACAATAGAACCTGATTAAATTTCAACTGTTCGATCGGACATGAAATAGCGTCAATGTAACTACTGAATTAAACCGGAGGGAATAGTTTGGTGACGACATGAGTCAAACGATATGAAAACGCCGTAAAACCACTGTGAAATTCATTCTGGCTTAAAATGCATTGTGACAGCTCCATATCATATGAGCTTTTAATGAACTGTCAGAATCAGTTTTTTCTGTTAGGCATTTTTAAAAAGCATTGTGACAGCTCCATATCATATGAGCTTTTAATGAACTGTCAGAATCACTTTTATCTGTTATGCATTTTTAAAACAATCTTTTCAAGGTATATTGAAGAGAAAATAGCACTTTTTTCGTGGATTATCTGATTAATGACATTATCTATTTGTGTTTTAAAATCGTTGTATTGATTTCCCCGATAACAAATGCTGTATGAAGAGTTTGTTGTGGAAATACAAGATACATAACAAAGCAGCGTTTGTACTATAGCAATCTTCCAAAGACAGAGCGGCAAATTGATGACCTATGTTCTTATGCTTAATGTATAGCTCTAATACACACGACCGCGGTTTAACGACTCATTTGAAAGACAATTTTTAGTGTTACTGGAGGAGCAGGGTATGGAACTCACAAATTTAGAAATAGACGATGTACACAAGTCTACAGCAGTAACTGACATAATCTGATCTTAACAAACATCATTTAATATTTTAACAGTTTCACTTAATAAATTCATTTTTGTATTTCAATCTGTTATAATATGTTTGCAATTTATATATACAACAGGTCTTCCTTTTTCTATAAAAAATATATAACAGAGATTATTTTCTTTAGGTGAAAGCCCTGCATCTCACTGTATTCAAAAGAAATGTTTAACTCTGTTTCATTTTATTTTTCGTTATGTCAGTATTATCAAATTGTGTTAATTGTCGATAGCTTGGTTATATCATGTTAGGTATGTTAGGTTCATGAGAAGTCATTTTAGTAAGATCAGAGAGCAACAATGAAAACTTCCCCGTTCTCATGGCAGAGTTTGTCCTTTTCCCCCAAGCTCCGTTTGATCGATTTAAAGGCATCACTGAAGTGATCTGACTTCGCCTTTTGGTTTGACAGTCATTTGAGCGCAATCTCCTTTTGAAGAGTACGTGCGTTAGACAATATTCTGTGAGGATTTTATCAAAGATTTGAGCTCAAGTTTGACCAAATCAGTCATTCAAATGATCCAAAACATATTTCTTTTGTCCTAACTCCGAGTGCCTATGACTTATAAATCCGAAGTGACAAATCGAGCCATGTTGCATAATCTTGTGATAGAATTTGAAGAAATATGCATGTGAGGGTATCACCGGTTTTTATTCTAAAAGCGAATTTCATTTAATGCTTTCATCATTTCATATTATAAAATCTCTGTTGGTAATCCATTATAGATTTTAAAGAAAACTAATATGGTCTTTAAAACCAACATAATATCAATTCTTTGTATATTCAGGGGGAGTGTTTTGCAGAAGATAGACGGCATTAATTTGCAACAGTAGTGTTAACAAGAACTGTTTTCGATTAGATTTTGTCGAAACAAAACGTTATTAAAACGCTGGACTAGCAGACGTTCGTCCAAAGACAATATTGATCGGTTTTCTATCTTATCATTTATATAGATAAATGCTGTATAGATCCAAACAAAATTAACATGTTTCCCGTCTGAACAAGTATATTCGTAGTCCAAGGCATATGTGTGTGTGTGTGTGTGTGTGTGTGCGTGCGTGAGTGCGTGTGTGTGTTCTGTACGTGCTTGTGTTTTGATTATTTCTTTTTTTTTTTAAATATTCTATACCTTGTGTGGTGGGTAAGTAACAATCTTTAAAGATGTCCTAATTCTAAAGTTTAAGTGAGGGGAAAAAATCAAAGAAATGCATTTATTGAAGCGGCTTTTATTGTCACTCATAGGCCTGTAGTCACACATTTCTTCAGTCTGTTATTGCATTTTACAACAAGTAAAAAAAGTAGTTACTTGGAATTATTTACACTGATGATGCAGATTATGTACATTGAACACGGCTTTATAATTGGGTGGGCGATTGAAAAGGCAATATTCGGGAGAGAACTCATTGAACAGGTGATTAAAAAGCCATGATATATTTACAATAAAATGCTGAAATGCCATTATGCGCGAGAGGCAAAACGAATGGCAAATAATCAAATTGCAGATGCAGGTGAGAGATTACATTAATGTGAAAGCGGTGGAAGTAATCGGAATTACATCTGATGGAAAATGCCAAATTGTATATGATTTGTTTGGTAAAGTTATTTTTAAGGTATTGAAAGTTATATTAAGTAACAAAATGATAAAATATTTCATCACTTCTTACTGATTGTAAGAAATCTTTAACATTTAATTCGGGATTTCTTTTCGAATGTTTTCACTGTTTCCGCGACTTGAAACCCGTGTTCACATTCTTGTCTGTGAATATGGATAGGTGTCACTGACATTAATTCCACACGACAATGCACTTGAGATTAATCATGTTGCTATGATGTTTACCCATGTCAAACATGGATTTTGCGTGATAAATATCCTTCATGATGTTTGTCTTCATAAGAGCTGTTAAATGGCTGACTTAGACAGCTTCTAGCGGCACAGAATCATACAATGTGCGTTCATCAAATGTCGAATCAGAGGTCTCAATTATTGATAGAAACGGGCCCGAATTTTCTAGCGTGGTCATTTGAGAAGTAAGAATATGTGATTAATGGAATTTGTATTATATGTTGGTTCTTCACTGTGGTTAGAAAAAAAGAACACAGTTTGCAGGCATGGCCTCTCAAAAGGTTTCTAAACACACACGCACACACACACACACACACACAGAGTCAGTATGCACATTTACTAGTCCTTAGATGAAACTATGTTCATGTAGCATTCTGGATTCTCACGTTATTTAGCTGAGTGATAGACGTAATAGATTTTTCATTATGACTACAACTGGCGGGAAAAAATATCAAACAAAATTGGCACGAAGGACTATCACATTTTCTGTTCACTAGCTATAAACCACAACAACTGTATTACATTGACTTAAATAAAATTTCCTAGATACACCAAACGCTGCGCAAGCCATATTACATACTGGTTTCAGATTCAGCAAAACATGACAGATAATTCATTTTAAACTCTTCTTTAAACTCGATTAGAACACATTTTGTGAATTCGATTCCCACAACAAAGCGTTTTCGTCATCTGCTGATTTTAAACAGACAAGGAAGCCGTGTTCACCTTCATAAATGTTAAAGATTGGTTTCAAAAGCACTGATTATCTGGTTAAAAATCGATCATTTCGTCCCTTCGTATACTTATGTAAAAGATAAAAAATTTACGTGATTTTTGTCGGAGATCGTCTGACGTACATAAATGGAGCCTGATGTGTAATAAATTGTAAAACGTGTGCTCATTTAAGTATATTTTATAAAGTCATCTTGACTCAAGGATTCGACATCCCGTGCATGTTCTGGGTTATATTAAGTCTTTTGATAATTTTAATGAAACATTATCATATAGCCTAGTCTTTCAGGTGTTTTCTGCTTATTATAAATCGTCTTGATCTACTAATACGTTAACACTTTACAAAAAAATGTGTTTCTATTTGGCTGTCTATTTTCAAGTTTTGCATCAATTTATGCATGAAGAATCCGACAGATTATCTTTGCATGACTCTATAACTTTTCTCACGATGCAATGCTATAAAAAATAAACTTAATCTCTCCCAAGTTCTTGATTGACATGACAGCAGAGACTGATGAAAATTCACTTGTTCGCGATCGCGATTACTAACATAAAAAAAACCATTAATTCAATAACTGTGTAAAATAGAATTTTACTGGAAAATCTGAGATTCAACCCACGCTTCGTTCAATGCACTCGGGACTGGTTCTTGTGACGACAATGTGTCAAATGATATGGAAACGTCGTAAAACCACTGTGAAATTCATTATGGCTTGAAATGCATTGTGACATCTCTGTTTTATTACTTGAAATGGCCTGTCAAAATTATCTTCATCTGTCATTCATCTTTTTAAACGATCTGATAAAGGTTTTATGAAGACAAAGTTTCATTTGCGGATAATCTGATTATAAGCATTTTCTGTCTATCTATTTGTTATATTTTATTTATCTGTTTACGATTCCCTTAAAAAGTAAAGCTCCATTAAGAGTTGTGTTTGCCTAGATTGTGATGGTAATGTTAGGCACATTTAGCAAAAACATTCAGATACCATTTTGGGTCTTTTACAGGCTTAATGTGTAGTACCGATGCATCGGAATTTAACGTCTTATCCGAAAGGCAATTAGCAGCGTCAGTGGAGGAGTAAGACTACAAATCTTACGCTTTGCCACTTTACTAAAGATCTGCCACGTTTGCACTGGTATAAAGGTTTTTCCAATTAAATGTGTACACATAACAATATTTATATATATTCGGTAAGCATCATGTACTTCATAACAACAAAGTTTGACTTATATGAAAAAGGTTTTGTTTCTCGGATGAACTCAAAGGTGTGTATCATCTACCAAATATTCTGACTCAACTACAGGTATTTTTTTTTGTTAAAATCTTCATAATTTATAGAATGACTGACCATATTCATTGACAGCAATGGTTTCATTCCGTCTAATGGCTTTCTTTTTGAAATGTGTTTAAGAAAAACCACTGATTCCATATTTCTAAATTTTTTATAAACTGCCCTACTTATCTGGCCATTTCATTAGATTTCAATTTGCTGTGTCGTTTTGTTCCCGGCTATATATAAAGTTGATTAAAATTGCTTAGGTGATGAATGTATTTGTTAAAACGGGAACAGTGGAGACGGTGTTAATGAGGACAGATAGAGATGAAACAACGAGAAAAAAGACTGTAAAATTAGCTGGGCTCTGACTCTAGTAATTGATAGGTCCTGAATGAATTGCGAAAGTTTCTGGTTCTTTCTTCTCCATGTCAAAATGAATGATGGTCAAGAAAAACGAGGAACATCCGGAATATGAATAACGGCGCTACGGAATGAAGGGCTTTCACTTATAGAAAATAATATCTGTTATATATTTTTTATAGAAAATGGAAGACCTGTTGTATATATAAATTGCAAACATATTATAACAGATTGAAATACAAAAAAATGGATTTATTAAGTGAAACTGTTAAAATATTAGTAATGTGTGTTAAGATCAGATTATGTCAGTTACTGCTGTAGACTTGTGTACATCGTCTCTTTTTAAATTTTCAAACTATTTTATACAAAGACAGCTATTTCTCAGCGGAGCTGAAAAGTTTCCACGAGTTTTTTTACGTATAACTCATCATTACTTCTTAATGTAGCGGGCAAGAATAACTCACAATGACTTTAGCAGAACGTTAATTCTATACCTCGTAACAGCTTACTGTTAACGACCGAAAATTTTCCTAAAATTACGACAAATGTGTTGCCGCTTGTAGGTAAAAGTCATAAAATTTAAACCATTCTGACTTGAAGGAATTAAAGGGGAAGTAAATCAATTAAATCCCAACTGGGATTGACTTCCTGGGTTGTTTTGGAGAAATGTGTTTCATAAACTACTTTAGTCTACATGTATAAATCAGGGAACAGGAAACCCATGCTTATTTGCGAGCATTCTCATAAATCAGTATTGATTCAGTGAGCACGAGGACATGAAACTCATGAAAATATCAGTGGCCTAAACATTACTGTGTCGCTACAGAACTTGGTCAATAAATAGGAAACTAAATGTGGAATGCTAACTACATTTATTGCTTTCTAAATAGTACTACAAAAGTCATAGCATAAATACATGTGTATAAAAACTATGAAAACGTCTATATCTATGTAATGATTTTTTGTTTTAGGCAACGACATTACTTTTTATTTTCCATGTCCATTTCTTCGTTGTTGAAGTTTCCGAATCCATTGCCGTTCTGGAAATCGCTGTAAGAACCCCTATTGTAGAATGAATTTCCATCGAAGTTATCGCTGTTCATGTAATAACCTCTGTTGTAGAAGTCGCCGTTTCTATTCCAGTCGTTGTAATAACCCCTGTTGTAGTAATAATCACTATTTCCATTCCAGTTGTTGTAATCGTTACTCATGTAAGAACCCCTGTTGTAGTTGAAATCGCCATTTCCGTAACCATTATTGTAGTAGTTGTCCATGTAGTAACCCCTATTGTAACCGCCATTATTGGGGTTACCATTCCAGTAATAACGACTGTTGTAGTAATAGTCGCCATTTCCGTATCCGTTGTTGTAGTCGCTGTTCATATAGTATCCCCTGTTAGAGTAGAAATCGCCATTTCCGTATCCGTTGTTGTAGTCGCTGTTCATATAGTATCCCCTGTTAGAGTAGAAATCGCCATTTCCGTATCCGTTGTTGTAGTCGCTGTTCATGTAAAACCCTCTGTTGTAGTAATCGCCATTTCCCATACTGTTGCCATTACTGTTCCAGTTAAACCTTCTGTTGACGTAGTCGCCATTGTCATTGCTGAACTCATTGTATTCGTAGCTTTCGCTGTATTCTCTGAAAAGTAATTTGCTGTCTTAAATACACAGGTTTATGGATTATATCTTTCATGGATTGGTTTTGCTTGTAAAATATATTTGGCCGTGTTAATCTTAGTTAATGCTCTGGTGAATCTTAATCATTTTGGTGGACTTTATCTATGCCATTCACAATTGCTGCTTTCAGCGCAATACAAGTCATAGCTTAAGGAAGCAACTATCAAGAAATTATAAATTAAATAAGCTTATCTTAGATGCTACTTTATACAGAGATGATAGTAATTGATGTATATTGATGAAGTTTGTCACACACCTTGGTTCGTAGAAGCATCCAAAGAACCACATGTTCTGGTAATTTTGACCGTTGGCATAGAATGATGAGCACATTTTCATGGCGCAACCAACTGAACGACCTTGGTACCAATCTCTCTGTATGGAATAAATAAAATATATTAGTTTGATCCAGAACTTGGTAATAATCGGAGGAAATATTTGTGAAATATGTTTTAAGATACACATCTGCTTTTGTATGAGCGAGAGAAAACGATAAATATTAACAGTCAGAATCAACGTATTTCCTTATATAAAAGATCATTTCTATAACACTGCATCGAGTTCACGACTCTACAAGCAGTTCGACAAAACTAACGACCACGAAAACACATTAAAACAAGAAATGCAAGTGAAGTTTTAGGTTTGAATACGGGTTATTGTTTTATCTAATAATATTACTGTCTGTAGAACAAACGCAAACGATACCTGATAATATTCTCCCTCACTGTTCTGCCAATCAAACCCGTTCATTCCATTGTACCATTCATCAAAGGTTCTACGGACATTGTAGAAATGGTCTCCACCACTGTAGTAGGCATAATGTTCACCACGGGTATAGAAGCTATCCTCCATTCGACATTCTGACATACGCCTGTCCGCCTCCTCAGCTAGTGAACTGTCCCATTCCTGTTAATGAATTGGAATTAAGCAAATGCTAAATCACTTATTTATCAAGTACTCTCGATTCTATTCAGTTCAAAGAAGGACCAAATAAACGATGTTAACCAGCTCGGAGATTTATTCATGAAAATAAAAAAAACTTTTGGGCTCTATTTATGTTAACACACTGCAAGAAGGTTTAAACTTGAATCAGTTTCTGAAATAATTATGTAATTCTCCACAGAAACAATAGTCAGTCTAGCTGAATTACACGTAGCAAAAGAAAAAAATCATTTCAAAAGATTTATTTTTCATATCAGAAACCGGCATAAAAGTCATTTCGATGACTGACAGTAAACTAAATATGGATTAAGATTATTTTCACAAGTGGATATCTTCTTTGTTGGAAATACTTCAAAACAAGATGAAAATGAGAAAAAAAATCAAACAAACAAGTAAACAAAAATAAAATAAAATAAAAACTCACCATTCTCTGCCATTGTTTTCCGGAGTACCATCTCTGTCTGAAGTCATTGTGCCTACCAACTATGTATTGCATAAACCGCTCAGCGGTCTCACAATAGACTCCTAACACCAGCACGGATACCAGAGCAAGCCTGAAAGACAACATGGTTACTTCTTCTATCTCTGGACACTTGTTGTTTTGTGGCGAAGAATTTTCCTTATATACCCATACATAAGTTTAGAAAATATGCAGATTTCTGTTACCCTTTCTCCTCATTAACATATGTAAAAATGCTCTTTTTGTAAAATGTTACCTATAATACCAACTAATGCAAATTCATTCAGATCTTGTTAATAGGATGCTTTGTAGACAGTTGAGTACTATGCTCACAGATTCTTACGCAAACCAAGTTAAATACAGTCATTTATAGTTATGTCAATGTTTAATTAATTATGATAATTTTCTGGAAGAAACGTTTGATATTAACTACTTCAAAATCGTGTGTAGACATTTAATATTTTTGATTATAAAGTGTTTTTTTAAGGTTGACATTTCTGAACTGCCTGGCTGAAACGTGTATAGCTGAGTCGGTACAGATAAACCAAAAATACGACAAAAAACGCTACTTATATCTCAAAATATAATCATTATTTTCCTTTATCATCAAACTTTGCCTTTGATATGACTTTAAAAAAAACCTAAAATATAAAACCACCAAATGAAATCATCAGACTGTTTTAAAATTTGGCAACTTAAGATCAGTGACTTATTTTGAATGAATTCATTCCGTAGTTTTATTACCAGCTACAAACTAAGAGGAGTATTTGTGTAAAGAGACACTTTTCAGGTCACCTCAGTACAAATTGTTCATAGTGAGCTTCATTGATTACATGGCGTCCAGAAAATAAAAACAAAATCTTAGATGCACAGGCTTCTTTCATGGAGATATTTTATATAGATCTGCGTTAGAGATTTATATAAAAAACAATATCAGCTCTGATCTACTTGTCAAACGTTTGCACTAATGGACTTAGGAATAAAGTAAGCAATATTCATATGAGAAACCAACGGCTTCAGATTTTTACATTTATTTTTATGTTTACTTTTAGTATCATTGTCATATGAAGAAGAGCTGTCAGTTTGCAACATCTGGCTTTAAACACATGTTGATCTACTTTTATGTGCTATATTACTGTAATAATATTTGAACATTTGAATTATTTGCAAAGATATTTAAACTGTATTCATTTTACTTTTAGTTACCTTCTAAACCTTTTTAGGATGCAGAGAGGTAAAGAAAATTAGCCAGGCGAGTCGGACTATTTTTAGTTTGAAAAAAAAAATGTATTACAAATGTTTTTAAACATTTAGTTGAGTTATCCAGTCATCATTACAGTCCTCTTGTTCAAAAGTCCGGAAACATTAAAGACGAAGTCAGCCAAGTATTTCAAAATTTCAAATACATTTCTATTTTTATAAACTGAAATAAACTTTATAAACTGAAAGTGTCATGTTATTCATTCATTTAGGTCAAGTATCATGCTCCTTAATATCTTTTATATCGAAAATGCATAGACTTATACGGTGTTTCTAAGCCTACCAGTACATCGTAAGTTAATTGTTTAACTGCTTCCTTTAGTACGCATACATAGTACTTAAAATACCACACCTACCATCAGATTTCCAATGGGTAGTATGATTAAAGAAATGAAACTAGAACATTGAGTTTTCCTGCAAGACAATACAGTCTCCATCAAATAAAACGACCATTAGTTGTAAGGTATTGTAAATGTGTAGCAAGTAAGGTTTATACTCATCATGTTTGTTGGCAAAAAAATCAAAGTTGAAGTTTTAAAGTAAATACAATTAAGTAAAAAAAGAGACATAACTGAAAGGTGACAGAAGAAGTGATTTTTCTCAATGAACCTGCCTGTAATAAAAATTATCTTTGAAAACACGACAAAAAAGCTTTATGTATTCGTGTATTTTGAATAGAAGAACCTACTATGACCTTGACCGTGAGAGAACATACACGTTACGTGTAGAACTGTTTAATAAGAAAAGTAGAAATAATGCATTATTATATTAAAAGCTATGTATGAATGTCGACGTTGTCGAGTAGCAATGGCTAAAGTATTGCTGTTAATCACAACACACCTTATAGGTGACCCTGACCTTGGCAGCATAAGAAAGCATCGGGCATAAACGCAAGCCAGACATCCAGACAGACAGACAGTTCAGCTAGTGCTTAGTTTCATCAATGTACTTCTTATACTTTTATACGGCTTACAATTTGACAGGAGAACGGACACACAAACCTCAGATGCGCAATTTAAGATGCTGTTTAACATTCTCATAAAGTTCAAATACTGTAACTAATCATGCATCAAAACCGATCCATGGACGGACGCGTAATCCGATGGCCTGCGACTGTTTTCACATTCAAGTACAAATGATAAGTTCAATATGTGAATATGGAAAAGCGAAAGAGTCGTGTCTTCCTCAACTAGAAATAGACGAACTTTCACCGAGACAACGCGTTCCTGAGGCGCATGCTTACAACACAATGTAATTCTGCAATGATTTCTGCATGCACCCCAGGAACGTGGTAACACGGCGTCTTTTCGTTTCGTTGTTATTTCGTCTTTTGTTAGATATATATATATATATATATATATATATATATATATATATATATATATATATATTTGTGCCCAGATAATTTTATGGTTTTGTTTACATACGACAAAATAAGGATTTTTAATATTTTGTTGCCTTTATTAACACTGTACAAGTACACATTTTATTGTGTTAAAGCTCGATTATTTGCATTTGTTTTGTTTACAGTAAAGCTATTTGATATGCAATACTGATTTACTCTAGCTTTAATTCAGTTGAAAATATTAATTTTCTTTATAACCGATCATTTTTGAGAAAGCCTTTCACAAATGTACCAATTAAAATTAAGGGTATGATCAACTAGTTTTATCTCACTGAGCACGAAGTGCAGAAGATGAGGTATTGGGACCGGATTTTGTTTTGTCCGCAGTCCGTCTTTCGATCGTTCGTCGCCAGTTTTTCAGTTAAGCAATCCCTCTACCTTAACCACTGTTTGGACATTGATGGAACTTTGTTTTGACGTTTCTGAAAAGCTGTTCGACCAATGTTGTTCAAAGAATTGAATTCCATGCACAACTCTAGTAGCTATGGCAACACAAGTAAAAAAAAATCTTCTTGTCCAGAACTGTAAGTCACAGAATTTTGATATTTAATATGTAGTATTGTCTTATAAGCCTCTGCTAAAGTTATTCCAATTATAGTTCCTGGGTCATATGTTTTATATAGACTTATAATAGATAAGTTCATGTCAGAAACGAAAAGGCCTAGAACTGAAATATCTAGATGCTCCAGAAAAAATATTCCTCTACTAAGATTGTTCCAATCATGGGTCAAAATTGTCCTGGCCTCGGGGTTCCTTTATGTGTAAAAATATAAAACCTTTGAAAATGTTCTTGTCAAAACCATAAACGTTAGACCTTAGATATTTGGTATGTAGCATTGTTAACATTGTTAAGCTTACTTCTATAAAAGTTGTTGAAATTTTACCCTAGTGCCGAAGCTGACCCTGATATAGAGTCACTTGATTTACATTGAGATGTATAGGAAAAACATGAAAATCTTCTGAAACCATCAGGCCAAGAGCGTTAAAATTTGGTTTGTAGTATTATTTAGCCAAACATTTTTCAAAGTTATTCAAACTACGACCTTGGTTTATATTGAGTTATATGGGGAAAAAACTTTAAAATATTCTTCCCTGACACTGCTTGGCCAAGAATTTAGCAATTTAGCGTGTAATATTGTGTAGCATCTACCAAGATTTTTTAACTATTTCCCTGTAGTCAAAAGTGGCCATGCTCGTGATCCTATAAGTGTGAAAAAATATATCTCTGAAAATCGTTTAGTCAGAAATTGTAGGCTGGGAACTTAGATGTTTTGTATGTTGCATTTTAAAGTTGACCTCTACAAAGCTTGTTCATATTATCACCCTATGGTGAAAATTTACCGCGCCCGGGGGTGGGAGGGTGTTTACATAATTTGTTTAGACTTATTTAGGACAAGAAATAATTCCCTTAATATTTGTTTTCAGAAGTAATTTTCATGTGCATATATTTAACTTAGTCCTTGACCTTTATGTTACCCTAACTTATGTTTTGACCTACTGACCTACTTTCTTGTTTTGCAGCTACAGTATCGAAATTTGACCCATACTAAGTTTGCACGAATTATTTATTTTGACCATAGCTGACATTAACTTTGACCTACTGACCTACTTTTCTGTTTATTAGGCTACAGAATGGCATTTGAAGTATACCTAATATTTCGCATGAAGATTTTAACACTGACATCGTACTACTGACCTACTTACTGTTTTTGATGCAGTGTCTATGCAATTTGGATCAGATGGAAAGTTTTTCATGTAGATTTCACCTTAACATGAGTGAACTTATCTTGATTCCTTCATTGACCTTGCTGTTTCAACTGGTGGTACCAAGATGAACTATAGCCCTCTTGTTTCTTTTACTTACCAAGTTGATTGCGACTGCGGTCTGACCAGAACTTGTCCTTCCAAAGTGAAATTAACATTGCTTTTTAGAAATAACTCAGTTCACATAAGTTGTCCATTATCGCAATTTTGATTTATGAAATACCAATAATGATACTGAAAATATTTTATTCAGAGGCATTTGTGGATCTGTTAAAGATACATTAATTTATAAGAGCAATGATTATCGATGTAATTTCTATTTTTTTAGCAATTCAAAAGCATTTTCAACTGTCGAATTTTAATTTTTTCCTGCTTGTAATACTTAGCATTAGTGACAAGTTTCACTGCATTACATTTTCTGACTTTTTACATTTTATTAATGATTAAAATATTAGTAGTCGTTATAATGCTTGACATTATTAGTTTAATCCATCTTATTTCTAAGCAGTGTTGTATATTTTATTCATTGATAAAAAAGAAATATTTAAAAACTATTTTAATATATGGCGTGTAAAGCGTTGCAAAATTTGATTTTTGTCATTTGCATTTGATAATACTTTTATTTGTATTGTATATTCTTACGTTTATTTTGCATAATCATTATTTGTATTTTTGTGTTGTATCCTGTGCTTTTATGTTCCATTTCTGTCATTTGTATTTAATGTCTGCTATATATAATGTAAACGGTTCCATTTATATTGTATGTCAAGCCATTTGTTTTCTAAAACTGATACGTGTGAATTCAATATGTGATAAAACCAGTTTATGTTCTATAATTGCATGATGGGATTTGTTGTGATTTGTAACGGCTGATTTAATTGGCTATATTGCTCTTTCTCAACCAGACATGGGGTAATCGTAATCATGTAATCGTAATCGATTTCATTTAATTACAATTTGTCCATGTAATTTAATGTATTCGATTACTTTTTAAAAGTCGATTACATTTAATCGTAATTGTAATCATTACCTGCATGAAAAGTGGTGTAATCGTCGATTACAAATCGATTACTTTGGCATAGAAAAAGACTTCATTTATGGAACTGCTGTATTATATACTTGTGCAAATACGATATTTCATATTAAAAAATACTGCAAAGTGCACTGGGTGTAATATGTTAAACTAGTTTTACTTTGGACAGATTCAATTAAAGGTGAAATTTATTTAATTGAAAAGCCAGCTATGCACGAAAATCTTTGAAAGCTACAGAAGTTCTCGAAGGGGAAAAACGTATACAGTCCTCCAATCTGACTAGATTGAACTCACAACTTATCATGATCAGATCTGTTCTGCAAATTCCTGTGGAAAACCTGGATAGTCTAGAAACTACCAAATTAACCATATATGAACGTAAATTACTAGATGAGCTTTGTTTGATTCTGACTCCATTTGAGCATGCTACAATACTTGTTCAGAAGGAAATAATGTTTCTGCTAGTTTGGCACTTCCTACTACAAATAAGTTGAAAGAATCTCTGGAATCTCTCTCTGTGTCATACAATGTAAAATTCGTTGCAGCTTTGAAAGCCTCATTCAAAAAAAGAATGGAAATTTATGAAATTGATGAGGTATATCAGCTCGCGGCTGCATTGGATCCAAGATTCAAGCTTGACTGGTTCACACTTGCCAATGTATCTACAATTACAGAAAAGTTGTCAGAAGAATATTCTAAAATAGCAGATCAATCTAGTAAGGAAGCAGATTCTGTTTCCCCACCATGCAAAAGGCAAAATGTTGACAACCTCTATGAGTTATTTTTCTCCACACCTACTAAAAACAGACAGAGACATTGTTCATGTCAACAGTCTGAACTTACAACTTACATTGATGAACCTTGTATAGAAATCTGGAAAAACCCACTGGAATTCTGGGATGACAATAAATCAAAATTTCCGTGTTTAGCAAAAGTGGCTGCAAAATATTTGTCAATACCTGCTACATCAGCCCCAGTTGAGCGATTGTTTAGCATAGCAAAATATTTCGTCCAGAGCGCTGTAGACTGAGTGATAAAACATTTGAAAAATTAATTATGATAAAATGTAACTCACACATTTAAATTTAGTAGAAGACACATGTCAGTCATCCTGGTTACTTTGTAACATTTTGCAAATTGTCTGCTGCAGCTGTGTTCATGTTTTTGTGTAAATAAAAATGTCAGTGCTATTTGGATCTTTTATCTGATTACTGCTATGAACACAATGAAAAGTAATCGTAATTGTAATCGACTATATTTTCAGAGTAATTGTAGTTTATTCGGTTACAGTTTAAAAAATAGAGTAATGTAATCGTAATTGTATTCTAAATTTTATTGATGTAATCGTAATTTAATCGATTACATTTAGAAGTAATCGACCCCATGTCTGTTCTCAACCAATGAAATCCATGGACACAAAATAACAAATAAATCCCAGTCGTTATACAATAGAAATATGACCACAAACAAGATTGAACACACATGTAAAATTATACAATAAAATAAGGAAATAAACAATTCAACCAATCGAACATTGAATATCGAAAATACAATACAAACTGACATATTATGGAACATAAATAGGAAGTATACAATACAAATACAATATATACAAGTCAAATGGATATTATAAAACACAAATTTGAATTTATAGAACACAGAAAAAAAATTCAAATAGAAATACAAATTATACAATATAAATAGGAAAATATTGAACAGAAATGAAAAGATATAGAATATAAATTGATATTATACAATACAGATTGAAATTATAGAATAGAAATAAAGAAATTATCAAATACAAATACAAATTATACAATAATAACAGGATAATATTGAACACAAATGAAACGATATAGAATATAAATTGATAAAGTATACAATAAAAATATCAGAATCGAATATTGCAACGCATTACATGCCATATTAATGATATTTAACCGTTTTGAATTAATAGTTTTTTTCTCAAATATTTCATTCGTAAATATTTTATCCTATTTTTGGTGAGATCTGGACTGTCTTAATACTAGTATTGTGAATGAATAGCACTGATGTATAAAGCACTCCTGATGCAGTGAATAGCTCGTTGTTTGTTGTTTAATTTGATCGAGAGGTTCGAATCCCGCTCCTAACATTTTTTATCTTCCGTTTTCAAGCGGTATAGAAGAACTTATTATAAAATTGTTTTTGAAATAGTATTTTACTTATCTCTTATTTTAAAAAATATTTTTCGGCAAACATCTGCTGGGTCACCATGAGGGACCCAAGAAAAACTGCATAGGCAGTGTCATATTAGCCAATCACTGTACTGCCCATAACAATGTTGTATATTTTGACGTTGTCCATCAGATTTATCAATGTTACTGTTAAAAACTTTAAAAAGTTCTATCTTTTTAAGTAATTTGCTTACATTGTATTTGTAAAATATGTGTGATATAAGATATTCTATAACAACTGAATTACACATGAAAATATTTGTTCACTAAAACAGCATCTACTCCTTTTAGAACAATCTTTTTTTTTATAAGAAAATTAAATGATTTCAGCTCACGAGTAACTTCAGCCTTTTGGTTATCAGTATGTTTTCAACCATTTTATCATATTTTGAAATGGTTGGATACAACCTCCTGCGAAGGAGCTGTTGTGCATTACCCTGCAAATAGCTATTGGTCCGTCGTTAGTCTAAGAGGTTGCCGAGCAATAACTTTGAAAAGCAAAGTACTTGGGACTTTAGTTCGTAAGCAGGATAGGCAAGTTGATTAGCTCAGTCTTACTGATTTAGGACTAACATGGTAAAAACTCAAAAGGCCAATTCACAGGAGCCTTGACTTTTAAAACAGTTTTCAAGCAGTTAATCGAGTAAATAGAGAATATACAGGATGGTTTGGCATATGGAGCTGGTAGTTGTATTGCTTCGGTTAAAGCTCACTGAGGTCTATTTTTCAGAAATGATTTCCGATCAAAAACAGCTGAACTCAGGACCCTCGAAATTTACAGACTTTGTTGGGCATAATATGAAAATGAGACAACAGGTCAAGCTTCAAGAGGCATGCACTTGAAAACGGTTACCACTCAGTAAGTAAAGAAAAACTCTAAGTCGGATGTTTAAGATTTTACAGGATGTATGAGATAACTAGTAAATGGAGTCCTTGATTTTGGGCTCACTAGATTTAACGTAAATATTCGAAATAACAACTGAACCATCTACCCTAAAATGTGCTTATGCTCAGAATGAATGAAGAATGAATTGTAAATAAAATCGATTAATAACTGGTTTAAAGGATCAAGCTTACAAGTGTTTGCAGTTTAAAATAGTTTCCGATTAGTTAGTTTAAAAAAAGGGTACCAATAACGATATTATTTGCAGAATGTTTATACATAATTAGTAACTGTAATATAAATTAAGAGCCTCTACTACAGAAATATTTTTTCGATTAAGAACTCAAAAGCAGCTTATCTAAAGACTTTCAAAATGTTCCGGATAGTTTTGCAAAATAAGTAGATTTATCTGGTTCCTAATTAACTTATTTGGTTGATTAACTTGCCATGCCAGAAATTATTCGATAAGTGATTTTGTGAAAGTGCTGCACTTTTATAGTATCGGACTGTCTAAAACTATTCTAAAGTTATTCACCAAAGAAAAGCCTGGTTATGCAAAGCAAATATTTGATACAACGGAAGCAGATTGTGTTGGAACTTTGTCATAAATTGAGTTAATAAAAGGTTGTTACGAATATAAAACACACTTATGTCAAAGGTGAAGCGGCGATAGGGCCGAAAATTAAAAGCAGCTATATCATAGACCTTCAGATTTTACCAAATGGTTTATGATAAGTAGTACTGCTTTTGGACACACTTGTCCATACGGTTTCATATCAGTAACTCAAGAATAACTGAATACTTGACCTTTGAGCTCCACTTTGATCAGAAACTCATAAACAACCCAGAACTCAGCAACTTTCAATATAATGAGTACATTTTATTACACTTCTTAGAAATTTCATTCTTCAAAGCTGTATTGAACCCATTCTCGCGAACAACTCTGTTGCTATATTTATAGCTTTGGCTAGAACTGTTCATTGGTAAAGTTAAAAAGATATTGATTTGACAAATTTAAACACATTGGACTAGTAGAGAGGCATGCTCTGTTTATATTTTTTTAGCTAACTGTAAAAATACTAACCAATTTGACCGATTCAAACTAACTCCCAACCCAAAAATAATCCCTTTCTATGAAATATAAACGAACCCGTTACGGTAAACAACACGTTTGGCATGAACTGTCTAGTCCCGAGAGGGGTATGATTCCCTGGAGATTTTTTTTAACCAGCATGCGGACATTCACATGTGCAGAGCACTAATTCTTAAGTTGAACAGTTCCGTGTTATATTTTTGAACAGTGAAAACAAAAACAGCAACATTATCTTATTCATGTCATCTAGATGTGGAGAACGAGAACATTAATTATGCTCACTTTTCTTTGTGTAACACTGAGAATAATACTCTGTTTTTTTGCTTTTGTTTTGTTGTTGTTTGTTTGTTGTTTTTTGTGGGGAGAGGGGCCATGATTCTCTTTAAGAGTGAGTATACAGACATTGAAATCATGATACGAAACTTACAAGCAATACCTTTGTAACGCTCAGGCCTAAACTAAATTTTACTATTAGCGTCCGCATATGGGTATGTTTACCAACTGGAGAAAGACAGTGACTAATTATGTTTAATAGGGGTCGTTATGTTCACGCTTTGGTAAGATGGTAACTATTTTTGCAGTTAGATCATGCTGATCCAGGAAATACAACATTCCAGGTTGTGTTTGTAACTGGAACGCTTAAAAGAGCTTAATATTTCACTCTGAATAATTTTCTGATGCAAAAGGCTCATAATAATTTCTTTCATTTTTTTTCAAAAAGGACATACATTCTATAAAAAAAATCTGGCGTGCAATGCGTCACACAAATTCCGAGAAAAATGTTAAATCAAATTTTATTATTGTCAGGCAAGATATTTATGGATGCTAAAATGTTATGCTAGCCAACGAGTAGCAAAAGTTTCTACGTCAAAGAGAGTAGTAACGTAAACTATGTATACTAGGTAACTTCTTATTGTCTATTATTTGCTTAATTGTCCTTTATACTTTGATAAAATATATGTAAGTTCACCAGAACAAACAAACGGGATAACTCTTTGGTGTTTGGCATGTAACAAATATTTTACAATTTTTTTTAAGACGATGAAGAAATATTTTGCCCTTTTCTTCGTGGTACTGATTATTTATATGCACTTTTTCATGTTGTCTATAATTCAATATATAGTATTAGTGAAACTATGTCAAAACTGATGAATATGCTAAAACTGTTCAGATTTGCGTGCGGCGGAAGTTAATCCATTTGTTTAGAACTGTTAAGTTCTGATCGAAGACAGCTGAATAAATGAAATGAACTAGTTAATTCATGTTATTGCATTTATTAAAAATATTAAAAGTGTATATATAACATGTCACGGCAAGTCCATAATTAGCGGCCTAATATCATCTACGTCTATACACCATTACTTTTGACCTCTCGACCCTGAAATGACCAAATACAAAACTGTGATTTAAGAAGTCTGAATATCTCAAGAATACAAATGTTTACTGTTAAAAACAGTTAAAATAGATTTTAAAAAGTTAAATATTCACATGAATATCAAAACAAGACATGAGTTTTTGAACATGTCCATTTACTTACAATTTTTTTCATTTCTAGCATTGACCACAGGTCTGTCTGCACTGGAACCTTTTGTAGAAGAAGTCATTCGCACATCTCTCCATGTTTTCCTCACAGTTTGGCATCTTGTCCTCGCATTCCACTACAACACAATTTGTTTAATTTATAAATTCATGCCCATTACAAATATGTATTTGTACAGATAAGCTACCTACTGCAATATTTTTGTCGTATATAAAGACTGTGTATGTAAATTTCTTATCTGAAAAGTAACAGACTAAACATATGAACCTAAATAATTTCATTCGCTTCTTGCTATTTCAGATGATACTGTTTAGCTGCCATTCATCTAAAACATTTATTCTTAAATAAACAATTAAGGGTACTGACTGTTTTCTCCCATGTTGTAACTGTATCCATTCATTTCATCGTTGAAGAAGTTCCCGTATCCATTGCCATTGTTGTAGTTATTGTCCATGAAATAGCCTTTGTTGTAGTAGGAATTTCCATCGAAGTTATCGCCATTCCAGTAATATCCCCTGTTGTAGTACATGTCGCCATTACCGTTCCAGTTGTTGTAGTCATTGTTCCAGTAATAACCCCTGTTGTAAAAGTTTCCATTTCCGTACCAGTCGTTGTTCCAGTAGTATCCCCGGTTGAAATCATTTCCAAACCAATTGTTGTAGTCGTTGTTCCAGTAATACCTTCTGTTATAGAAGTCACCATTTCCGTACCAATTATTGTAGTAGTCATTGTTCATGTAAAAACCCCTGTTGTAGTAGAAATCGCCATTTCCAAATCCATTGTTAAAGTAATTACCCATGTTGTAGCCTCTGTTGTAGAAATTACCATAATAAGGATAGCCATTCCAATAGTAGCCATTATTGTAGTAGAAATTGTTATAGTACGGACTTCCATTCCAGTTATAACCTCGGCTGAAGTAGTAATCGCTTTGGTATGGATAGTTGTTCCAATTATAACCACTGTTGAAATTATTTCCGTTCCAGTAGTAGCCCCTATTGTTATAGTAATCGCCATTTAAGTTATTGCCATTCCAGTAATATCCTCTGTTCCAGTCGCCATTCCAGTTATTGCCGTTCCAGTAATATCCTCTGTTCCAATCGCCATTCCAGTTATTGCCGTTCCAGTAATACCCTGTTCTCCAGTCGTCATTCCAATTATTACGGTTCCAGTAATTTCCCATGTTCCAGTCTCCATTCCAGTTATTCCGGTTCCAGTAATACCCCCTATTCCAGTCACCGTTCCAGTTATTGTCGTTCCTGTAATACCCTCTGTTATAAAAGTTATCACCATTCCAGTCATCGCTATTCCAGTTCTCAAACTCAAAATTCTCAGAGTCTTCTCTGGAAAAGAACCAGATTATCACTAAAGAATTCTCTCACATGGCACGGGCAATATTTCAATGACTCAAAGTTAAACTCAATTTAAAGAATGTTTTTTTCGTAATCCAGATATCTTACTTGGTATCATCTTTAGTGGCAATATCTGTTTTCTTTGCAACAAGTGCATATCATGATCAGTCATAACAACGCAGTCTGTGCAAACAATTGCTGATCTGCACTGTTCGCTAGTTAGTATCTTTTTTCAATGAGAATTCTTTCAGCTATAAATTGGCTAAAAGATGGAGAACTTCATTTTAGCAAATTGGCGGGGTAAATGTTTCAACACAAATATCTTACCTCCAGTGTATCAAAAACGACAAGGAATAATAGGAAACTGACAAACCTTGGTTCGTAGAAGCATCCGAAGAACCACATGTTCTTGTAATTTTCACCATCGGCATAGAACGAAGAACACCATCTCATGGCGCAGCCGACTGACTGGCCACGATACCAGTCCATCTGATAGAAAAAAATGTTTATCTGTTATATATTAAAGAAAATAATTTTGTCACAGATTTTTTTTTTAATGTATGGTATGTCGCCAGTTATTTGTTCGTCCGAAAATTATTTATGTGCACAGCCGTATGTCGGAAATTGCTGTAGCAGTTTCCAAGTAAAATATAGTGAAGTGTATATACTTAAAGGTATAAGTAGGATTCTTTGGCTTGGCTATGAATGAAACCCAATCAAGTATTTACAAAACATGCCAAACTGTCGACGATTATTTGACATCGAAAGTTTAGCAGATTCATCACATTTACGGTGTTGTTCTATATGTTAAATTACAGCATTAATGCAATGATAAAATGTATGCATTTTGAACAACGATTTTCTAAAGTTCTATAAAAAATCTAAACACACACTGCATTAGTTTTAGGAGGAATCTTATCTCGAATAAAATTTTAAACTAGCTAGCATAATGTTCCGTTTCAGTTTTTATCAGCCGTGCTCAGCTTACCATACTTTTCGGCGATTCTTACCTCGTCTTCAATTTTTTCATGTTAAAACTAAGAGTAAGTATGTCTATTTTTCAACAAATACATTAGTTTTAATTTATTTCTATTTTACTTTGTAATAGTAGATTAGAAAAGAATTTTCAAATGTCCTTTCTCAAGCATATAAGCCATAAGAGAAACGTAACGAATCTCATAATGTTTCAACAGCCTCGTTTTGGAAACATCAGGCCGTCTTCAAGTTCTATATATTTCTTCTATATTTTTGCCACAATAAAAGAGTCTGTAATGGTTACCTGATAATTTTCTCCCTCGCTGTTTTTCCAGTCAAAGCCATCCATTCCACCGTACCATTCATCAAAGGTTCTACGGACGTTGTAGAAACTATCTCCACCATTGTAGTAGGCATAATGTTCACCACGGGTATAGAAGCTATCCTCCATTCTACATTCTGACATACGTTTGTCTGCCTCCTCGGCTAAGGAGTTGTCCCATTCCTACATGATATCATTTTATTCTCAATTATGACGACAGTATTGTTTTCTATAAAAGACTTGTTATAAAATATATCAATTTCTCTATAAATAGTATGTCTCTGAAACATGAAGTTAATATTTACCGGTCTGAAATATTTGTTTTGAAGAAAAGATTACTTCCCTAAAATATATGTTCCTATAAATATGTGTGCTTTCTTGATTATGAAAACATATAATTAAAATATTGTATTTACTTTTTTTTTCAGGAAAGTCTGGGATTCAAGCATCAGAAAGTTTTTTTCGGATGAATGAAAATTTGTTTGAAATTTTATACTATAAAACAGAACATTCTTATAAGAGTGTGTTTTAAACAAGACTCACCATTCTTTGCCATTGCCTTCCCATAAACCATTTCTGTCTGAAGTCATTGTGCCTACTGACAATGTAATCCATATATCGTTCAGCGGTCTCACAATAGACCCCTAACACCAGCAGGGATAACAGGGCAATCTTAACGGCCACCATAGTTACAATATTTGAAAATTTTTCCAGACCAACAGTCCTCCTAGTCTGGTAGACGAACAAGTCACCACGGACTCTATGCTGCGCATTTTGCGACTCCACTTATATACGAAATCGTTTGCATACATTTGGCAGTTCCCTTCTAGTTATTTCTTTGTGTTGTATAAAAATTATTTAATTATGAAAATCACTTTGCTAATATATGAATTCATTAGCTTTTTGACATTTTGATACTGATTATGCATTTATTTGGGATAAGTTTACTCACATTTTCCATCTAAAGCATTATTCAAAAAGAAATGCCAAGGGTGTACCTAAGGCAAGACAGAAACAAGTTTTCTTTTAGTTTTCACTACAGAATAAATGTAAATTATTTAGATATAATAAGTTGAGGAATTCATTTTTTGGTAAAATGAATCAAAATGACTTTAATGAAAATTACATACCAAGATTCGAGTGTTATTATGAAAAAAATCACTGATTTGTATAAACCGGTGATTTGGACTATTCTTGTATAGTCTCCTTTTACGATGAAAATTATAAAACAAAACAAAAAATTTTGAGAAAGTCAAACTGAAATTCTACCTTGAAAAGAAGAAAATACAGGAAGAATCAATGATAAGTGATTGAAATTTGTCATTATGAGGTAGAGAAACAGTTGAGCACTTGTTAGAAAGCTAATTGAAACAAATGTGTGTTAGTAACACTGAACAATTTTATAAATACAGTAAGCGATATATCCAGAAACGCTTTTTATTAGGAAAAAAATTCAAATACATGTATTGCAGAGTTAATAGACTGAAAATGCCTTTAAAATTATTTATCCGATCATAATCATTGGATCACCCTGTATCTCGAGGTCCGAGGGTTGAACCTCTTCGGAAAGCCGTATTTGCTGTTAAATGTACAATGTACATTGCCCTGAGACTAAGAATAAAATATATCATTACAATGCTAATTTTCAATGCACATTTAACATCTTACATTAAATTCAACGCGGCATAAAGTTATTTTCGCAAAAGTTCAGTCTAAGTGTAATTTGGAAAACCTATGTCTTATTCCGAAAAATCAAATTTTAAGAGACAGAGAAGACTTATGCATGTTTTTTTTATTAAAGCTCTATTTAATATTAGAATAATAGTCTGTTTTGTATTGAGAGGTCATTGTATATGATTAGTCTGTATATGATTTATATCAACATCGGTTGCATTTTTTACGGCTAGAGGCTCTACTGCTAGACGGTAGTTTTCTTAAACGAAGCCATACAAGAGAGTGATCATCATCTGCCATATCAAGCAATGTTAGTAGATGGGCTAGATATAACAAGAACATCAACAACAGCAAAAACTGTTGCAATAACACAATGTTATATCAACACTAGAATTTTGTAATGTTTGTTACAGCCAACAACCTTTGCAGTCGGTAACATTGCACAAAATATATCATTACAATTCTAATTTTCAAATTATGGAAGTCATCTTTTTTTTTTGAGGCCGTGCGAGGTAGTTTCACTTATGAATCGCACCAGACTTTTTGTGAAATATTTCGAATTTTCAGAAACTTAAATGTCGAAAATAAATTATGTCAGATCAATAAAATTGTCACTATACATTAATCATTAAATCAAATAGAGCAGTTGAAAATACAACAGAAGGGTAAGAAATGTTAACCAGGCTGTATTGATATGATATTAACATAAAACACTTAAGTTGCTACAAATCGTGTAAGCTTGTGTACAGCTTTTCATATTTTCTAAGTTTGTTTGATCATGGAATCCTCTAAACGTAAAACTTACACATGGCGTGTTATGTTGGAATAAGTTATACAACGTTACAAGTACCCTAGTTTTTTATGTATTTTGAAATAAAAAGTAAAATTATGACCAATTACAAAAGTTCAGAAGGGTTGTTTAACTTTGTAATATTATTACAACCATGAAAAAATAACAGCAGTTGCAATTTTCAGATCAACTTCTAAGAGCGGTTTTTTCAATGTTGAGATAATCAGTCTCGTGAATTTAGCTGTATAACAAGCGAATTAATTATACATTAATTATACATTTTCTTTGCATTGTATGAACGCTCACTAAAGTTGTTTTAATATGCTGCAAAAGTAGCATAAATTAAAGCACACATGTGGTGGCATTTCAAGTCTTTCGTTTTGAATCTAAATATCACGTACAATATTATATATGTTTTAGGGACAGAAAATAAACTAATTCAGTACCTTTTCTCTTAAATAAGTAAATTATAAAACAGTAAACCATTTCATTTTTTACTTCGGTCATCTTGGTTTCCTTTCTGGCAATCTGGTTAACTTGAACTGACTGCCAGTTATGAACACGTTTGAAGTTTTTCTAACAAATAATCCGTCTATTTCAGTCTACGTTTTGTTTAGATAAAAAAAAATCATAGATTTAAGATGTATTATAAAACTGAAAAAAAAACTACAACTATCACTAAATGGGATTTAAACCCCCGCAAGGCTGCTTCATTTTTGCTCTTTTAAATGATTTTATATACACAAACTGTCGCTGTAGTTGTTTACAAATAAACCAAAATGGAGGGAAGCAACTCTTCAGTAACGTAAATTACATACACTTAGTGGTTATCCGAATGGCATATGAATCACTACTTCAAAATAAAAAGTACAAGATGTTTAGAGAACAGGACAACGTTATTGTAAGAAGCGACAACTGGTCAGAAGCCTTTTTAACTTTTACTGTATGTAGCTTTTCTCGAGCGAAAGGCACATGCCCTAGAGGGCAATATAACCGACTATGCGAGTAAAATGATTTTGATAGCTCAAACCATAAAATAGTGATAGCTGGGGAAGCAAATATGCAATTTTACATACGGCGTACGCAATCCAATGGCCTTCGTGCGAGTATTATTCACGAAGAATTGTGCTGGAATATTACTAAAAATAAAACATTACTGTGATTTTGGTATGAAAAAATTCTAAATTTATTACAATTAAGTCTTCAAACAAGCAGTTGTTTGTAGACAGCATGAGAATTTTTTTATCTATGCAGATCGGCGTGAGCAGATCATTCGCAAAATGTGCAGAATAAGACCAAATTAATTTTCTGATCTATGCAGATCAGCATGCGCAGATCACTTGCAAAATGTGCAGAATGATATCATAAGAATTTACTAATCTATGCAGATCAGCATGTGCAGATCACTCGCAAAATGTGCAGAATAAGACCATTAGAAATTTCTTGTCTATGCAGATCAACATAGAAGATTATTTCCAAAATGTGCCGAATGATATCATAAGAATTTTCTTATCTATGCAGATTAGCATGCGCAGATCATTTGCAAAATGTGCAGAATGATATCTTAAGACTTTTCATGTCTATGCAGATCGACTTACAAAATGTGCAAAATTAGACTATGAAAATTATCTAATCCATGCAGTTTATCATGCGCAGATCATATGCAAAATGTGTAAAATTACCTATTCCGAGAAAAGCATTGCTTAACTTTAAGGTTCATGAATTAACATTATACTTAATTATTGTATTTGCAGTTGTGATCATTCAGTAAGTATAGTGTTTACCAATTGATCAGAGGAGGAGCATATTCATGATCATAAAAATAACAAGTATTAGCATTTCCAAAAATGCTTGAAATCGCCGTTCAGCCATGCATTTCGTCTTATCCATAGATGAATGTATTTCATGTTCTTCATTCATTAATTTGATAATCTTACAACATGCTTTGCACTGAAAAGCGAAGTTATATTTGATAATTTTCATACAGAAATTATAAAGTAGATTAAATATACATTGTAATTTTATTGTAGCTGGACTATTTTTGAAAGCGGACGATTTGGCTTCTTAATGAAAAACATCCCAATAATTTTATACATCATGTTAAAATTTGCAGCATTTAAACCTTGTAAATATTGCTTTGTTGTAAACCAGTCTACGCTTAATTAATTGACTATTTGCGTAGTTTTTTAACTTTATTTATTAGTAAAAATGTATACTAAACAAAAGCTAGATACAGTTCTTCAATACCATAAGAATATTATATGTACAATTTTAACAGAATAAATTTTAAATAAAAAATACGATATCGCCCTAACCCTAATGAAGCATATATAAAAATCCTGATCAAACTCCTCGCACCGGTTAAACTTTTACTGTACTAATCAGGGGAAGTAACCCCTGCGGGGAGTTTGTATCCTGATTAGAACCGGCCGGAAGCAAACATTTATTTTTTTCTTTAAGTGCAAGTTTTGGAAAAAACAAACAAACCATACTCTTATTTCGATTACATTCTCTAGTTAAAAATGACATGTAGCAAAAAATATTGCGATTATCCTGTGTTTATCCTACACGAGCCTGAAGACTGGTACTGAGATCGTACATTCATGATGGTATTTTTCAGTTGTAAGAATAAGTAACCCGACAAACATGGCGGTTGGGCGAGTCCATTTCGCACCCCTTGCAGAAGAATTTTGACGTCCATTTTGTTATCATGTGATATGAAATGCTTTGCTTTGATTGGCTAAAGGCAGGCGGTGTACAGGCAAAACTGTTCAAATCTTGTTAATTGTATATATCGCCGTTCAGGAACGGCGATAACAATCTCACTGACTGGTCTTACACTTAACATAGAGTAATTTCGTAATCTGAGGAGAACAAGGCTAAACTTGTCTTCTGTTTTAGCTAAAATTGTCTTCTGTTTGGAACTTCTTTGTAACCATTTAAAGAAACGAGAGTATTTCTTTCGAATTTTGAAGCTCTTAATATTAACAGGGTTTAAACTTATTGAAGTTATCCGAAGGTGCAAAAAAGGGACAAAAGTGATAATCCGTAAGCGAACGTGTTCAATGATGCAATCAAGTCATACATAAATCAGAAACAACTTGGTTCCAGTTATCGATGTTATAATTTCACAATATTTTATTTCTTATGCATTTTGAATGTCAAGTTAAACATTTATAGTTATCATTTTGTTATTAAAAAGTTCTCATTCCAGCTCCTCTAATACAAAGCTTTTCTACTCTCTTACTTGCGAAATAACATGCGGCCAAATAGCTGAGTGCGCACATGGCCTGACTTCTGCAATCCTGCTTTTATGCAGAATGACTAGATGGGATATTAATTATACATATAATCTGACATATAGACTAGGTAACTGCATTAACAAGATCATGACATCCACATTTTGTGTACTAAGCTGTCAACTTTATATAATGTAACATATTTTATAACTTAAACATGACAGCGAGTACATAGTAGATAGCATGGTTTCAATATAATTACTAGAGAGGTCATGTACTGTATGTTGACTGGCTAGTAAACAAGTACATGGCATGTATCTTACTTAGGTTTTGTACAGAAGGTATAATATTTGGTTATTAAACGTATTTTCAACAGTCCAAATAACTGGGAAAATACCCACATTACACTTGTATGTACGCTGTTTGATATTGGTATAATACCCACATTACACTTGTGTGTACGCTGTCTGATATTGGTATCAACCGAAGTAAAACCACATGTGTGGATTTATATATAGAATGAAGTACATTCCACTTTCAACTTTAAACGATAACATCTGTACGATAACCTTGAAAAGGACACCTCCTTACAGTATGCAACTACTGTCGTATCGTTTGTTACCTTAAAATCTAGTTCAAAAGGTTCAAAAGAAGATACGGATATTTTACGTCTCAGTGTAATACTTTGTTCAAAAAAATCGAGACAGGTAAAACGATATGATATCAACTGCACAGGACTTTTTTGTTTGTTGTTGACACTGTGCAGTGTAACATGTGTTTAATTTCCACGCGTTAATTTATGTCGAGACAAGTTGTGATCTTGAAATCGTGGTGTTACTTACCATGCAGTTTGCACAGGCTAATTAAATATACGAAAGGAGACCTAGTGGCACATATCAAGAAAGGAAGCGTGTTAATATATTCATGTTTATTAACTTGTACACGGCGACGAATGCCTAAAGCCCGTGTATTTACTAAAATGTTTGTTTTGCGTTATTGAAGATACCTGAAATACTTGTAGAATGCTTGTATGTGAAAGTTCAAGCATCACTGCAATGTATCAAGTGTAGTGTTACTAAACAACGGTTATATTACTTCATTATTAACAAGGTCATTAAATCTAGGCAAAGCTACACTGGAAATAATCTTAGCAAACGTATATCGTCAACACGCTATATTGTGAGGTTGAAAAAAGAAGACAGAACAACTTCCCTTAAGCTTGCCTAAATAGATGCTTTTGTTATATAATCATATCATTTTTAAGTTCAAATTATCTGGAATAAATATTTTTCTTTTCTTGTAGGGCAAAATGGACTTATTACATACGTCATTTATCATTGGAGCTCTTGCAGTTATCTACTACATCGCGTTTCGCACGCCTTCCATGCCATCTGTTGTTACGAAGACAGAGCTGCGAGACAGTTATGACTATATCGTAGTTGGCGCAGGATCTGCCGGGTCGGTGGTCGCTTCTAGACTTTCAGAAGATCCTGATGTAACTGTACTTCTTTTGGAAGCTGGCGGGGACTACACTGAAAATGAAACTTACCATGTGCCATTGCATTTCTTTGATCTTCAAAGAACCTCCGCAGATTGGGAATACTATTCGGTTCCACAAAAAGAATCGCATCTTGGCATGATCGACAATAGTTCATATTGGCCAAGAGGTAAGTTGCTCGGAGGATCTAGCATTTTTAACTCTATGCAATATACACGAGGAAGTCGACATGATTACGATGAGTGGGCGGAACTTGGTTGCGATGGGTGGAGCTACAAAGATGTTTTACCGTATTTCTTGAAATCAGAAGACATGAGGATAGACAATTTAAAAAATTCAAAATATCACAATACCGGTGGCTACTTGGCTGTTAGCACAGGTGGTGTAACACCAATCGCCGAGATATATTTGAAAGCTGGGCAACAAATGGGCTACGACATTGTTGATTATAATGGTGAGATGCACCAAGGTTGGAGTCCAATGCAGCTTACAATCCGTAACGGTGTGCGCAGTAGCACTTCGCTAGAATATCTTGGTAGAGCTATCGGTAGACCAAACCTCCATGTTTCTATAAGAACTCTTGTAACAAAAATAGACATACAGAATAAACAAGCAAAAGGCGTCTTTATGGTAAGAAATGGTCGCAAGTATTACATAAAAGCAAATAAAGAAGTCATAGTCTCAGGAGGTTCGGTAAATTCTCCGCAACTGCTTATGTTATCGGGAATCGGACCAAAGAAGCACTTGGGTGATCTTAAAATAAAAGTCGAGGCTGATCTACCTGTAGGAGACAACCTTCAAGATCATTTACTACTGCACGTATTTTCCGGAATAACGAAAGATGTTGGTATTACACCGGAGAAAATTAACAGCTGGAAAACGAAATTGCAGTATAAACTTTTCGGTACAGGGATTTTATCTATCGCTGGATTAGATGCAACAGCATTTTTCTGCACATATGAGACGAACAAAAAAGACTGCGCAGCCGATATGCAGTTTATGATGTATGGAGTGGCGATGTCTGACAATTACTTAAGTTTCAAAGAGGAGGTTGCGAAAGAGTATTTGTTTCCTCAAGGTTCATTGGGTTTTTCAACTGTATTGAGTCTTCTTGATCCAAGAAGCGTTGGCACAATCAGACTGAAGTCTAGTGACCCCTTTGATTACCCAATTATTGACCCTCAATATCTAACCGATAAACGTGACGTTGACGCATACATCAGGGGTTTTCGGCTGTGGGAAAAGTTCATTTCAACGCCTGCTATGAAAGAGATCGGTGCAAGCGTAGATAAAATGAAACTTTCGTTTTGCTCTCAACACGAATTTCAATCCGATGATTATTGGGCATGCATTACAAGGCATCTAGCTTACACTGTTTATCATCCTGCAGGCACATGCAAAATGGGAAGATCTGATGACCCTACTGCAGTAGTTGATCCACAGTTAAGGGTGAAAGGAATCAAAGGTTTGCGTGTGGTGGATGCGTCGATTATGCCTAATGTTATTTCAGGAAATACAAATGCGCCTGTTATTATGATTGCAGAGAAGGCTTCAGACATGATCCGAGGAAAAAATACTGTCAAGGAATTAATGAGGGACGTGTAGATTTTATTTAAATGTTATTCAACTTTACTCTTTAATTTGCAAAAATGCTTTAGATGCCCACCAAAAAGAAACAATACCAACACACGTCAGAACATGAGAGATATCCTTTTGATATGAAAATGTCTTTTTATTGAAACCTTTTTTCCGGAACTAATCCTCATAAGCAGCGTATATTGCTTTCAAAAAAAGATCAAACGCAAATCCCCGTTACAAAAATAATCAGTATAATCTGTATCTGATTGCCAGTGAAGTCTCGAACAGCGGTGTCGACATGCACGTATCGGTTTCCGTTTTTATTGTTATGATATAGCAGTCCAATTAAATTTAATTTAATACAAGCTCTTCACTTGTCTACGGATTTCGACCGAGCACACGCCGGTCAAGAATTTCTTATAACTGTTCAGTAGGATACAGGTCTGCGGAAAGCTGGCCGTGATAGCACTTCACTGTTTGCAGTCCAAAGGATATCATTTTGTAAGCGAGCCGCCTGAAATTCATCGTCGGTGACCCCCGGTACATATTCCGCACAACTACATTATGTACCGTGGGATAATTGACTGCTGATTATTCGTTTTCATGAATATTTATTAGCAAAGGGATGTAACTCTTCGTCGAATGAGATGCCGCATTACAAATAGAAACTCTTCAGTGTGGAGAGTAGGCATAATGACAAGTTACTTAAAATAGACGTATTTCCCAGGATTTAAACATAGGCGCGGAAGGCAAATTGTAACAAGTAATTTCACTGGCTGAGATTCCGCAAGGGAAATCTTACGGAAACCAATGAAAGTAGGTAATGAATTATTCATGAGTACGATATTTTACCAGCCAATTGTCCCACGGTAGATAAATAGAGTGAAACGGAATGGATCGAACGTGGGTTTCCGACGATGCCTGAAATTGAGCATTGTCTTGATGGAAAACGTGTTAGTACTAGCGGCAACGATTAAGATTTCATAACGATATCTGTCCTGTCAAGATACCCTGAACAACAACTAACTGTGAGCGCAAACTGTAAGATATTTGAGGCAAACTATGTTGCTATGGCTACCGAAACGGTTTCTCAGCAGTACACGGAATTTCGTTCGGGCCACATAAAATTTCGTCTGACAGGCGGCCTAAAAAATTTCTCTTGTCTCGTGAGGATTAAAAACACACACAAAATTTAAATTCGCTTGTATTTTCACGCAAGGTTTTTTTATTTTCTCTTTAAATATAATATTCAGGTATATATGTTCTCCTGAAAGGGCGACACAAAAGATTTTTTAAAAACTCACCTATCAAACAGGCGGTATTTTATGTGGCCTGGAAGGGATTCAGTAGCATTATGCAGATAAACGTTCATTTCTTCGTCGGTAACAGAAAAAATCGACCATAGCTATAATTTATGGAAAAACGAGATTAATCACTAAACAGATCTATTTTCCAGTCTCGTTGTTTCCAGCGTCCCATACTGGCGCCCAGAGTCATGACTGTGGTCCGATTTAAGTCTTATATGTTCGGACAGCCTACTTCTCATAGTGCGATTCTGTTGCTTATACGTCTTGGCGGCTGTGGTTGTGGCTGGCAAGAATAGGTTACGTCCTTAATGTGTAAATTCGATGTTCTGATCGCACTGAAGTCGTTACTCGCGGCATGCCAGGTCTATAGCGATCATTGATGGTGCAAAAAGTGGGAGCCAGACATGATATTGTTACAAGCATAACACAATTATAAAGAAGAGAACACCTTGAAACATCTTGTTGCCTGAAGTCATTTGTCTAGACAAACGTGGCGTAGCTATTTCGTAAGCAAATTAAAATAATGTGTCTACTTAATTATCTACAAGTGACAATAGATTATACCTATACTTGTACCGTGAACAGTAAACCCGCGTAGCTCCCTTGAAAATGAAAAAGTCATTTTTTTTACAATACTTAGGATACTACGTTCATAACTTCAGCTCTACCTGTATGATTGATAATCCGTTCATGTATTATCGATGTTATGGCTATTTTGTGCTGTTTATCAGGTTTTAATAGAATTTCAGATGCTACTAGCCACAAGTTAGGTAATGCACGGTTTATAGCCAATTTATTGGTTAGAAAAAATCTACAATATCTTTCTTAACCTAACATGTAAGGAACAGGAAGAACATATGAACATATTTCTGGAGAGTCAATCAGTAATCAAGTGACCCAAGATAAATTTAATTTGGGAAGAGGAATACACTATTAAAGAATTAAAGAAATCAATAACAACAGACGGACCTTTTCGGCTCAAAAGTTGATAATGTCAAGTCAACCCTTTCCTAAAACTTAAAACGAATGAATTGCCTTGGAAACCTTAATTTCTTATGATGTTTTGTCAGTTAAAAAATAATCCAGAAGTGATTGCCGTAGCTAGAAAATTTAATTTGTATTCTCGTCATTTATTACATTCCTTGTAAAATATATATATATATATATATATATATATATATATATATATATATATATATATATATATATATATATAGTGAATTAGGATATTAAATCGGGTTATCTTCGTTATCAATTTCAATTTTCACGCTATTTTATTTGCTCAATATGTTGGTTTATCTGAAGAAGCCAAGTGAATGTTCCGTTTTCAACCAATACAAAATCTAAAGCAATAATTGTGAGATGAAAGAAGACACAATTTAGTTTTCTATGAAAGAATATACTTCACTGCACATTAGATTCTCAAAAACTGAAATTTGAAGAAGTTAGTTTTTTTCTTCCATCCTGTCATTCATTGCTTACAATTTGATATGGAATATTATTTTGTTTTCTTAAATGTAACCTTTATAAATTTTGTTAAATTCAGTCATGTATGTAAGCAGAAAAAACATTTTCAGTTTCACATGTTACCCTTCAACTATTTAATGTGATACATTGAATGCTTGGCCATAGGTATTGTGTATGCATATTAGAATGCATAAAATGTAATACGATATTATGGATGAAGTCAAAACTGAAAACATTTTAAACAGTTTTTTGGAGAATTTAGGAGGTTTAGATAAATATAAACCTGCAATTATGCTTTCATATAATTAATATTTATGTGTAAAATGGAACCACTAAAGGCATCTCTTTTAATAGGATTACTTGCAGTTCTGTACTTCGTCATATTCCATATACCTACATTGCCGACAGTTGTTAAGGAAACAGAGCTTCGTGGAAATTATGATTACATTATAATTGGTGCTGGATCTGCCGGGTCAGTGGTCGCTTCTAGACTTTCAGAAGACCCTGACGTGACTGTGCTTCTTTTAGAAGCTGGAGGTGACTATACAGAAAACGAGAATTTTCACGTGCCTTTGTATTTCTTTGAGCTTCAAAGAACTACAGCTGACTGGGAATACTACACTGTTCCTCAGAAGGAATCGCATTTTGGCATGATTGACAACAGTTCATACTGGCCAAGAGGTAGGGTGCTCGGTGGATGTAGTATTTTCAACGCTATGATATACACTCGAGGAAGTCGACATGATTACGATAAGTGGGTGAAACTTGGATGCAATGGGTGGAGCTACGAAGACGTTTTACCCTATTTTTTAAAATCAGAAGATATGAGGATTGAACTTTTGAAAAACTCTAAATATCATAATACCGGCGGTAACATAGCTGTTAGCACAGGTGGCGTAACACCAATCGCAGATATATATATAGAAGCTGGACAGCAAATGGGTTACAACATCGTTGACTATAATGGTGAAGTTCAGCAAGGCTGGAGCCCCATTCAGCGGACGACACGAAACGGCGTTCGAAGTAGCACATCACTGGAATACCTGGGAAGGTTCAGCGGTAGACCAAACCTCCACATTGCTATAAGAACTACTGTGACAAAAATAGACATACACGATAAACAAGCAACAGGTGTTTATTTAATAAGAGATAATCGAAAATATAACATTACGGCAACGAAAGAAGTAATAGTATCAGCTGGTGCAGTTAATTCCCCACAACTGCTAATGTTATCAGGAATTGGACCGAAAGAACATTTGGAAGATCAAGGAATCAGTGTTGAGGTAGACTTACCAGTAGGTGACAATCTTCAAGACCATTTGTATATACACGTCTTCTCAGGCATTTCAAAAGATGTTGCTATCACATCGAAGAAAATTAATAGCTTGAAAACTAGGTTACAGTATGAACTGTTTGGTACGGGAATTTTTTCCAGTTCTGGGGTAGATGCAACGGCATTTTTCTGTTCATATGAAACAGATCAACAGAACTGCGCCGCTGATATACAGTTCATGATGTATGGAGTCCCGATATCTGACAATTTTATTGGTTTCAGGGATGAGGTTGCTAGAGAGTATCTATTTTCTAAAGAGTCCTTAGGGTTTTCAACCGCTATGAGTATTCTTCATCCAAAAAGTGTTGGTACAATCAGACTTCAATCAGACGACCCTTTTGATTATCCTCTTATTGACCCTCAATATCTGACCGATAAACGGGACATTGATGCATTTATTAGAGGTTTTCGGCTGTGGGAAAAATTAATCTCAACTCCTGCTATGAAAGAGATCGGTGCAAGCGTAGATAAAATGAAACTTTCGTTTTGTTCTCAACATGAATTTCAATCTGATGATTACTGGGCATGCGTCACAAGGCATCTTGCTTACACTGTATACCATCCTGTAGGCACTTGTAAAATGGGAAGATCTGATGACCCTACTGCAGTTGTTGATCCACAGTTAAGGGTGAAAGGAATTAAAGGCTTGCGTGTTGTGGATGCGTCAATAATACCTAGTATTGTATCAGGGAATACGAATGCGCCTGTTATCATGATCGCAGAGAAGGCCTCAGATATCATCCGAGGAAAGAACACTGTCAAAGATTTACTGAGAGACGTGTAGCTGTCCCCACTGGAATGTTTTCAGTATCGTTTAGCTGCAGGTTCTAGGATAGTGTTCTCATGCTGTTGATATAATTTCAAATATTTACATGAAGCATTTGATATAACGGATTTGGTATATTTTGGACAAATAAACTATAAGTTACAAAGGAGTATCTTTTTTGTAATAAAGTTTTGGAAATTGAAAGAAATTAATCTACTCTGTAAAAAGTTTTGATTAAATTTAAACACAAATTTAACTATAAATCAAGTTGAAACATTTTAAAGAATTGTGTTTTGGACATACATAATAAGCTCTACGTTATGTCAGGGAATTCAAATGTGCATTTTAATACGCTTACTTTACTGATGTTTGAATGAAATGGTTTTTCAACGATTTTATTGCGGGATTTATTTAGTAAGTAAATCAGTAAAATGTTAAGTAACCTGACATTTGTTATACAATATAAATAGTGTTTGCATATTTTTTTACATATTATTTTACATGTTATTAATATTATTATATGAAAATAATACACAATTAGGACACCCGGCTAAATGGGCCGTCACAGATGCTTAGTTTTAAATATCGAAATTGGAAGATACATAAAAAGTCATTCAATATATTATTTTCAAATGCAAAACAATGGAGATATGATAAATGCATTTGATACGGGAAGTTAATGTTTCAGTTTCAGTGTCGAAAACCAGAAAAAGTTAAAAATGTTACAAAATCTTGTTTGCAACGATTGGGTTGGAAAAAGTGGGCTTTCAAAATACGGTTGAACGAGATATTTAGGAACTTTTTCTCGGATATGAATAAAGGAGAGTAAACAAATTTTCATTACAGCGATAGAATAATAAACGATAGAATTTAAAAAAGTGTTTTCTACTCTTCCTCGTTACTGTTGGTGAAGTCTTTGTTTTCTGACAAAATTTCGGCTTGCGTTGATTACATTGCACGGGAAAAATGCATTTATTTTCTAATTCGCTTGCTCAAACAAAAGTAAATCGTTAATCACATATTAAGTGTTTTTTAAGAATGAGGTAAAAACAAAACAAGACAAAATTGGGATATGAACTTTTTCATTGTTTCAAGATCAATACAACTCATCAACATAAAAGCAAAAGCAGACGTCCATAGAACTTGCGCCAAGGAACATGTAGATGCTGAATAAAAAACAGTGATGGGAAGGATAAATTATAATCTAAATTCAACATTTGAATAATAATTCTATTATAAGCAACAGGAAATAAATACTGAACACATTTGTCTAGAATAAAAAATCAACTTTGCTCCGCAAAGCCTCTTCGAGATAGTGGGACGGGTGGGTAGTGGTATTTTTTGGTAAAATGCGATGCCCCCGAGTGGCAATCCTTAACCGTGCTATCTTTATATAGCCGAATTCACGCTTGAATTAAATAGAAATCGAAATAAACGTGCCACTAAATTAATCTGTTAAACACATTCTTAAAGAAGCTCGTTCACGGTTGGTCATTGACTAAGAATTTGATTGTAACTAGCTGTATGTATTACGTCAATCAATACCCATCTACACACGCATCGTCACCCAATGCAGCATTTCGTGATTGTAAAAAAATGAGTAGTTTCTCCATTATAGGCTACAGTGTTACCTATATTTAGAATTTCTATTTTCGTGTCACGTCACATGACTGATCACATTCACTCATCGTGCATGCGCTCACATTATATCCGTATTTGAATATTGGGACATGCATTCGTGTCATGGATAAATGCCCCGAACCATTATATAACCAAAACAAGGCACGAGAGTTCATAAGAATGAACCTTATGATCATTTTACTTTACTTCAGACATGAAATTAATTGTCCCTCCAAACATCGCTATCAAAGTGTTACCATAATATTGAAAATGGAAGTATAACAGATGATTTGAGTTTATCCACGGGATCTGTTACTAAAACGTATAAAGTCAACTAAAGACTTCAGTTTATTTTTACGATAAATCTGACGCTTGATTGAGATGCTTAGATTGAGAATTTCAACAATTTAATATGTAATTTCTAATTATTGCGTAAGAGACCGGAAGTAGTGTCACGAAAAGTTTTGTAAACAAGCGATGGAAAAAATATTTCTTTTACTTTAATGGAGTTTTTGATTGTTATATTTTTAAATTCATTCTTGTGAACTTTCATACTTTATATTGCTTATAAAGTGGTTCAGAACATATATCCATGAAATGAGTGCCTGTGCTGAGATTGGCGAAGACGCGATGTTGCGGAACGTTTCACGTGGTACAACAAGCACCTGTTTCTGTGATACCGTATTCTATATTTAACCGGAATAAACCCACATAGGCATTAACTGAAAATGCGTTTCCCCGTGCAATGTGAGCCGATTCTTTTGTCACCAAACAAAGAATTCACCAACAGTAACGAGGATGAGTAGAAAAATAACTTTTTTTTTAAATTCTACTGTTCAACTGTGAACGAGCTGCTTCAAACTACAAATAAGTAAATAAATTTTTCGTAAACGCTTATGTGGTAAAATATAGAATACGGTATCCCCGAAGCAGGCTCTTGCTGTGCCACGTGACACGTTCTGCAACATGGCGTCTTCACCAATCTTAGCACAGGCATTCATTTTATGGATAAATGTTCCGAACCACTATATAACTAACAACCAAATCGATATTGAAAACTTGCTATGTTAATCTGTTATCAGGAAAGACGATAAGTATATTCTAGTAGCTGACCGAACAAATCGTCTGTAAACACATAGTATCTAGGTCGTGTCTCCCAATCCTCGAGCGAACGTATGTACCCAAAGGTAATAACGTACTGCTGTGGAAAGAGAAATTTTTATTTTTAAAATCTTCTGATTGCCATTATTAACATACTTATTTTCATTGACTTAGCTCGCATCAAAGGATCCATCTGTTAAAACCACACTTAGACTATTTCCGTTACAAAAGCTACAAGAATTTTGACCTGCAGAACAAGAGGACCAAATGGTCCTGGGTCGCTCACCTGAAAGAAACTATCATCTAAGCAATATGTGAAATGGCAGACGGTTCAAATACCTTGAAAGAAGGTCAATTGTTCATGGTAACCAAAGGTCAAATTGGAAGTATAACTTATACAAAAGGCCAAAACGTCTACGAGATATCTTTAAAAACATAGAAGTAGGCCATTAGGTCAAGGTCATCCAAGATCGAAGTAGGAGTAAAAAAGTTGATGTAGCTTCAAAAACAAATGTCAGTAGGTCACATGAAGGTCAAGGAAAAAGATGGATGAAGGCTTAGTACCTTCTTTCCCCATCAAATGGTTTTTCTTAGGGTGGAGGGGGTTGACCCAGACCCAGGTGAGGTGGGCAGGGACTGAGTACCCTTGTCAGGGCCAAGAGCTTCAAAAGCTCAGATGACAAGAGATGTTTGTGAAACATGTTTGCCCCCAAATGGTATCAAATTGGTCATGTTACATGGAATTCTAAACGTGACCTTGACTTTTGACCTTATGATCTCAAAATGAATATGGGTAATCAAGAAGTCATAACTAGCCAAACAACAAAATCGGAAGACACTTGACCAGCTTTTGTAGTGACGGTCACTGTGATCTTGATCTTTTACCTGCTGACCTCAAAATCAGATAAGGGTAATCTATCGGACACGATCAATCTCCCAACCTAATCTGAAGATGGTATGACAAAACGTTTATTAGGCATTGATTGGACAAGCCTTTTGTTGTCATGGTCTCGATGATCTTGACCCTTGACCTACTGACCTCAACACCAATACAGACCATACACAGGCTATGAACAACCTTCCCCCCACACACACTGAGGACTGTAAGCCAAAGCGTTCTCAAGTTATTGGTCGGAAAAGCTTTCCTTGTCAAGGTCACAGTGACCTCGATCTATGACCTACTGACCTCAAAATCTATAGAGATCATCTACCGGAATTGTCTAACCTCCCTACCAAATCTGAGGACTGTAGACCAAAGTATTCTCTCGTTGTATACTGAAGGTTGTCGTGACCATGACCTTTGACATACTGACCCAAAATCAATATGAATCTTTTATTTAAAAAAAAGCAACTAGCCTTTAAGGTTTGAAAGCTAGTGGCCAAATGGTTCAAATGGAACGACCGACCGACCGACATGTGCAAAGCAATATACCTCCACTTCTTCTCGCGTATCTTTGTATATAAAAAACATTGCTTTATTACCACATCTACCTCGTTTAGACTTTCGTCATTTGAGAAAGGCAATTGTATTGACACCTGCTGATAAGGCTTCTAACAATGTCCATAATAATGTACACAATTGTAACATTTTTGTGTAAAAGTGAGCATGATGACCCTAATGCTGTTTCTAATTGGAAAAGACAAATATTTAAAATAATTGGCACTCGCGTATCTTTTTATAAAAGAAACAAAACTTTATTTCCACCCCGACCTCGTTTAGACTTTCGTCATTAGAGAAAGGGAATTCAATTTTTTCATAACATATTTGTATTGGCACCTGCTGATAAGGCTTCAAATAATGTACATGTAATCATAGTATGACGGATACACTATATTAATATTAAAAAAGGTAGGCATTTTAGGCAAACAGTACATTGTAGGTATTTCATCTTGTTTTGGTTCAACACTGATTCTACAAAATGCAAAATTTAGAATCAGAGTTGAACCAAAACAAGATAAAGTACCTACAATGATCTGTTTGCCTAAAATACCGAAACACCATATAAAGAAATATTTATCGCTAATTTTATATCTTGCACAGCTACTAAATTATCCTAACATCTTGTCTTGAAAGCACATACTATTGGGTAAAGGCCTTTGAAAACCACTCGCAAAAATCTATTGTGGTCTTTTATGAACTCGGGTGACGTTTTAAATAAGCTTAAATCAAATAATTTACACTGTTAGGTAAAGAACGAGAATCGTCGGTACACCTGTCAAAAATCAATTAAAGCGCCGCCCAATCTGTTTCTTTCAAACTCCGCCTTTTACCTGTCAAAAGTGTCATTCTAGTGTCATTCTGTGTAAAAAATGGAAAAGCGGTTAGGAAAAAAATATTGAGTGAAGATTTCCGGTAGTAACGCAGCAACAATTACGACACAGCAACTTTGGCGCCGCCCAGACACATTTTCTGGCTGCGGGTAGATTGCAAGACGCAGTTTTATTGACAGGTATACCTGAGAAAACTGCCTCGCAGTGATTGGATTAACAGTAAAGTGAGTTTCAGCTACTGAAATAAACATCGTAACGTCACTTTTACCGCTTTCTGAATACGTGCAACTCTAATCTGTTTCTGGAAAATACGTCTATTTTAACTTTTTAAGTAGCACGTCGTTATGCCTACTCTCCACATTGAAGAATATCTATTTGTAATGCGGAATCTCATTGGACGAAGAGTTACTTCCCTTTGTTAATTTATATTAATGAAAACGAATAATCTGCAGTCAATTGTCCAACGATATATAACGTAGTTGTGCGGAATATGTACCGGGGGTAACCGACGATGTACTATCAAGTACTTCACTTGATCTCTGACATCCAAGTTTAGCTGTCTGTGCAAGTGTTTTTTTTTAGCCGAAGCTCAGGTGTCTCCTGTGCAAGAAGGCTGTTAAGTAGTAAACTTTCAATTATTGATGCTTAAATTCACGTAAAAAAGCAATTTGAAGCATTTGGCGTATCTCTCGCTCTGACTAGTAGTGTTTAAAAAACTGCAATTTCACGAAAGCTCAAATCACTTTCTGTTTAGTCGTAAATTTTAAAAATAAATTAATCACGACAAACCTAAATCATATAAAACAATATCTTTTGTTATTTCTTCTGAACATTTGTTTCTTCTATAATCTTCGAGAAGAAGTATGCACACCTTTGAGAAGTAAATGCTTTGCTTAAAGAAGTTAGTTTCTTATAGAGCAATCAACAACTGGGATTTACTGTGAAAACATTATAAGAAAATTGTAAATTGTTTCCAATTTAACATTCCATTTAGAAACGTCTATTGTACAAGTGTTATTGATAAGTGATTATGTCACCTTTTATGTTGCGTTATGATGTAAAATTCAAATTTAGTTGGCATTGCCTTGACTCTCTCTCTCTCTCTCTCTCTCTCTCTGTGTGTGTGTGTGTGGGGGGGGGGGGTGTGACATCTTATCTTAATTAGCACCAGTCAATTAATCAATCATAAACAAACAAAAAAAAAACTTTTCTTTATTGGATCAATAGCAATTGTGTACTTCGTCGCACCCCGTATGCCTTCAATGCTGTGTGTCGTAACAGAAACAAAGCTTTATGACAGTCATGACTATATCGTAGATTGTGCCGGATCTGCTGGGTCGCATCTAAACTTTCTGAAGAGAATGACGTGACTTTTCTTTTCTAGAAGCTGGAGGTGATAGTACTGAAAACGAAAAAAAAACGCACCCATGCAAGCCCATCGCCTTCAAAGAACTACAAATGATTGGGAATACTACACAATTCTGCAGAAGGCATCACATATTGGCATGGCTGAAAATAGTTCATATTGGCCAAGCTGTTCCGTAGGCCGAGTATTTCCAATGTATGCAATATACTAGAGGAAGTCGACCTGAGTACTACGATGAGTGGGTGGACTTTGGTTGCATTATACGAAGTTTTAATAAGATTGAACCGCATTTTTTTAAATAAGAAGTTATGACCATAGACGAACTGAAAATCTCAAAATTTCACAACACTGGTGATTAATTGACTATAAGTACAGATGGCGTGACACCAATCGCTGATATATATTTAAAGGTTGGACAGCAAATGGGATAACAAGAGGGCCATGATGGCCCTGTATCGCTCACCTGAGTATGACTGCTTTTAACAAAGTTGCTATGGACCTGGTTAATTGACCCCAGATGACCCATATTTGAACTTGACCTAGAAATTATTGAAACAATCTCTTTGACAAATTACCAGGATATTTGGACTGAAAAAGTAGCATCTAGAGTGTTAACAAGGTTTCTCGATATTTAGGCTCTGTGACCTAGTTTTTGACCCCAGATAACCCATATCCAGCTACAAATCATCAAAACAACCTATCTGACAAATTTCCAGGTTATTTGGACTGAAAATGCTACCTTTAGAATATTAACAAGGTTTTTCCATATTTGTGCTCTGTGACCTAGTTTTTGACCCCAGATGACCCATACTCGAACTTGATCTAGAAATCCTCAAGGCAATTTTTCTGACAAATTTCCAGATTATTTGGGCTGAAAATGTAACCTCTAGAGTGTTAACAAGATTTTTCTATTTTTGGGCTCTGTGACCTAGTTTTTGATACCAGATGACCCATATTTGAACTTATGCTAGAAATCTTTGAAGCAACCTTTCTGACAAATTTCCAGATAATTTGGGCTGAAAATGTAATCTCTAGAGTATTAACAAGATTTTTCTATTTTTGGGCTCTGTGAACTAGTTTTTGAACCAAGATGACCCATATTTGAACTTGAGCTAGAAATCATAGAAGCAACCTTCCTGACAGATTTCCAGATTATTTGGTCTAAAAATGTTACCTCTAGAGTGTTAACAAGGTTTTTCAATATTTGTGCTCTGTGACCTTGTTTTTGACCCCAGATGACCTATATTTGAACTTGACCTAGAAATCATCAAAGCAACCTTTCTGACAAATTTCCAGATTATTTGGGCTGAAAATGTAACCTCTAGAGTGTTAACAAGATTTTTCTATGTTTGGGCTCCGTGACCTAGTTTTTGAACCCAGATGACCCATATTTGAACTTGAGCTAGAAATCATCATTAGAACATTTCTGACAAATTTCCAGGATATTTGGACTGAAAAAGTAGCCTCTAGAGTGTTAACAAGGTTTTTCTATATTTGGGCTCTGTGACCTAGTTTTCCAACCCTGGTAACCCATGTTCGAACTCGTCCGAGATATTAATGAGACAAACATCCTGATCAAGTTTCATGACAATTGAGGCAAAAATGTGACCACTAGAGTGTTAACAAACCAATTGTTAACGGACGGACGGACGAGCTAAAAATGGTGAGGTGCAGCAAGGTTGGAGCCCAATGCAGCTAAAATCCGTAACGGTGATCGTAGTAGCTCCTCGCTGGAATACCTTGGAAGAACTATGGGAAAAAACAAACATGCACGTTGCTTTAAGAACTCTTGTGACAAAAACAAACATACAAAATAAGCAAGCTTTTGACGTCTTTATGGTTAAAGAAACTCAAAATTATTACATTAGGGCGGACAAAAAATTCATTGTCTCAGAGGATCGGATAATTCGCTGTAACCCCTGCTGTTATCGGGAACTGGACCAATCAAACACTTAAGAGTAGCATTTCATTAAAGTTGAGACAAATCTACGCGTAGGTGAAAACCTTGCGACCACGTGTCAGCATGCAATTCCTGGCATAACAAGATTTTGCTTTACTCTAGAAAAAATAAACAGTAGGAAACAAAGTTTGAGTATAAACTTTTCGGCACAAAAATTCATGCTGGAGTAGACGCAACAGTATTTTATGCACGTACGAAACGGATAAACATATAGGACTCTGCAGCCATATTAAGTTTATGTTGTGCAGTGTCCCTTTCTCTGACAATTTCTTTGATTTCAATAAGGAAATGCCAAATGAGTATCTACTATCAAAAGGGCCTTTCGGGTTCTTAACCGGTATAGGTCTTATTGATCCAAAAGGTATGGTACAACCAGACTTATAACTAATCACTGCTCCACAATGTTTGACCGTCTGCGTCTCTTATCACATAAATATTTTCCTTTTTTTGTTTTTGTTTTTATTTTTTAAAAGTAGTGAAAGGTACTCAATCACTTTACTGAGATCAGAACAATTGGTGTCAAATCAGCAAGAACACGTTGGCAGGAAAAAATGTATTCACATATTACACTAACATTTTTGTCAGCATAACCTACACTTTCCGCAAACAAATTATATTTCAGCCTTCGAGCCTTCTTGGTTGTATAAAAGATACAACGAAATGTAGAGTATAATACTTAACAGAAAATCTCAACCACATTGATAAATCACGTAATTGAATCATGTTTTTACAGTTTCCAAAATATTTTCGTACATATACTTAAATATAAAACAATTTGTTATCTGTCTCAAACGTAACGTAAGAGTCAAGATTTATGCTATGGCGACTACGATCTGTATGGCCAGGCTGTTTCTTTTTAGCCTATTTTTAATAAAAAGGTAAACGGACAAGCACAATCCTTGCCAGTTTATGGATACAACTACGCTAAGTTATTAAAACTTTTCTATGGTACATATAATAAAAATCTCCTTTAATGTGTGATTATATATCATATTTTGCGTGTTGGTATTTTAGCAAATTTTAAGAAAGTTTAAAGAGATCTAAAGAAACATTTCCTTTATAAGTTTTATTGAAGTAAAAGAACTTCAAGGATAAATACTACAATGCTTTCTTGGTGCTGAATATTTTATTTTATTTTACTTATTCTGTAGTTTAATGAAAGTCAAATGAGAAACAAGAACTGTCACGGTAACATGACAATGCCCCCTCGAAGTGGTGCATTGACTTTGAGCTCAGGACCAGTCATTCAACGGTCAAGGTCAAATAAGTATTGGTCAATGGGAAGGCCTTGTCCAAAGAGTTGTTGTGTCCAAGTATGAAGTAAATCGATTTTGAAATAAAGAGGCTATGGCCAATGTTAAAGTTTTTGGACAATTGGATCTTCAAGGTGAAGGTCAATCAGGGGTCAAGGTCAATAAATATAGGTCAGTGGGAAGGTCTTGTCCAAAGGGGTGTTGTGGCCAAGTATGAAGTAAATCAACTTACTAATAAGAAAAGTATTGCAAATGCTAAAGTTTTCGGACGGACTGACGGACGGACAGTTCAAAAACTATATGCCTCCCTTCGGGGGCATAAAAAGTAATCAGGTTTTTATCAGATTTATTCTTTTGAGATATAACACTTTCTAAGACCCTTATTTAAGTCAATGTTTTGGGCAATTCTGGTTATTCTTCCTTTTAGACTTGTATATAAACTTTTCAAAATTTAACTACAATTTGTTCAAATAGTTTTTTTTTTGCTCAGAATGTTTTATGTTACATTAGATTATGCCTTTGATAAGGTAAACTCCATACAACGTATGCTTTATCAATTGTTGATTACTTAATTGACGAGTGTGCCTATGCGTAATAAGCTGTGCTGATATGAATGCTTATTTAATTTTTCATGTCTGGCCTACCTTGTAAACGTGGTTGATTTTGATATGGTAATCGTTCAAGGTAAAATTTCTGAATACCTGCCCTTTGTAATAAATTCTATAATAAATGCACGTGCTGTTATAATTCAAATAAATCTTTACTCATATCGTGTTTTATTTTTCTTTTCTATTACAAAGACAATTTCTTTGTAATAACTGTGTTCATTATTCATGTTGCTTATTTCAAACAAAAATCATGCTTTCCTTTTAAAACAATATCATGATGATTTAACAATTTCTGCTGTGGTTCCTTGCTGTTTTAGCATGCCCGATTACCACTGCTCTTAAACGCAAAGTCACTGTAGGACATTCAAGTTAATATAGCGTATTAAGTTCACTTAATAGCAAGTTTATGAACTATACCCTGATTTCTTTTGCCTGACCGGATTTTAAACTGTGTGAAATCACTTGGATTATTAATTAGTTACCCCTTGCACATGGTCAGTTTCAAATTTCCATTCTGTACGTTGAACAATAAAGTGATAAGTCACAGTCAAAGTTTACATTTACATGCAAAACATGTATACACAATAGTCCAAATATTATTGGTATAGCATTAAAATAGGGAGTAGGACAGTAAGTTAAAGTAATGGTCGCCAAAACTAAATGACATGTGGAAGCAGAATTTTACAGGTAGTTTGAATTTTAACGTTTGGCTAAAAAAACAAGGCTTCACGTTTTTGAAGAAGATTTTAAAAAATAATTCCATATCTACTGAAATAGTAACTTCCAGGGAGCAGTAAGTTTTGCTCTAGGTCGATGATTTGGGCAGCTTTTATGTAGGTTCACAACTTATCTTCACAAACCATGTATCTAAGCTTTAGACATTGTGGTTTTGTTTATAAGAATATGTAAAACGGGCGGTGGCTTATTGACTTTTGGGTCATACTAATCAATGATACACACCCTATATATAGACTCAAAGCACTGCGGTAGATCAGTATTTCCAGCTCTAGAAAAGTGAACAAACTGTGGAATATAAACCCCATAAGATGTAGAACGTGGGACATCACCATCTAAAAATGGAAAGATAATTATTAAAACAAGTGGTAAAAACATATCAGGAAAACTCGTAGTCATAAGACGGCATTAATTCATTTATAGATCGATCGAAAAAAAGGGACACCACAAACAATTAACGAAAATGATAACCCGAGGTGTTAAAATATTTGCCACTGGGGGTTTAAAGGTTCTAGGGTGCACCAACCTCACACTTGCCCCCAACAGTTCATCATAAGAACAATCAGGAGCAACTTGTCTTGGTGAATTAACTCTAACCCACCATTCAACTCGACAATTTTGCATGCAAACACACATAAACATATAAAACATAAAAAGCTAATGGTATTGTAGAGTGAACTAGAGATGTGTCCTGTTACGGTCTAGTGCACTCCTTACTATAATTGTATAAATACAATCTCTGACACCTGCGTCAGGGAATTGATTCTTTGGCTCAGTGGTTAGAGCGTTGGGGGAACACGCGACCCAAGTCTAAAAATACCTTTTTGCTGAATCAGGGGGAATACCTCTGCCGATCTCCAATAAATCTGCGTCAAAATACCCAGTCACGTAAGTTCACATACTGTCAACAATTCTTAGAAAGTTTCATGGTTCTAGCTGTTATACGTTTGGAGTAACATGCGACACAAGTCTAAAAATGCTATTTCTGCTTAATCAAGGGCATAACTCTGCCAATCTCCAATAACTTTGCATCAAAATACCTAGGTGCGTAAGTTCACATGCTAACAAATATTCTTCGAAAGTTTCGTGGCTCTAGCAGATATAGGTTTGCAGAACCGGTCTACGTACCGACAGCGTGAAAGCGGGACAGCGTGACAACATGAAACCCGGACGGACGGACAAAGGCAAATCTATATGACCCCCCCCCACCTCCCTCAAAGTGGTGAGGCACAAAAAGTTAGGTAAAAAGGGAAGAAAACGAGACTGATCGAGTTTCTATGTTCTTTTAAAGATTTCCCTAGAAACCTTCATAAATTCTCAAACCCCTGCCGCCGTCTTGCAAACAAAGAGGTTAGCAAGCGATTAACTATAGAAGGTTTAATCACAAAGCAGGCAGAGCGCTGCAAAATACCATGATAAAAACCTTTCTTTTTGAATTTACAGATTGTCTTTACAAACAACGTGGAGAAATTTATTTTGATTTTTTTCTTTTATTTATAAATCAGATCTCCATAAAAAGTGGTTTAGAAATACTTTGTTGCAGTAGTGATCTCAAACTGCAATTGTAGTTTTTACTAAATTCTGCGTATCGGCGATAAAACTTGCAAAACGTGTTTCTTAATATATGGCACCGATACCTCTGTTTCAAAAGTTTTTCTGTATTGCAAAAATTGCGTTTAGATCAAGAAAGTTTGCTTGCTTTTCTGATGTGTTTACTTTATTCATCTGGAGTTCATTTGGATATATTTTATTGACTAGAAATGGAAAATGGTTATCATATATATTTAACAAATCGTCAAGATACCTCGAGGTATCGGAATCACAATGATCTATTTTATCCAAGATGCACTGCCATCTTTCTGTTACAAAATTTTATGTTCGTAAGATTGGGACTTATCCAGGATAACCCCTATTCTTACCATGCAGCGACTATACAGCTGTTACTTTTTGGCATGGTCATGTGAACGGTTTGTTCTTGCTAGGGCAAAATGATAATCAGTGTTTATGTAAACAAACTGCGAATTTTACGTCTAGAAAACCACTTTTTAAAGCACATGAATTGCCGATGGAAAGCGAAATATTCATCAACGATTTTAAAAAGCATGGGAATATAATGTAGATCTCACAGGTGGACGCACTAACCACTTCGTAACATGTCATTTACAAATGTATCTGATCGGCGGGCGAAATATAGTCTAGACAAAGTGATTAAAAAAAAGCAACTGTATACTTCCTATCGCCACTTGATATATTTATAGAGATTTTGGTTCATTTAATTACCATTTGTTTCACATAGACAAGTATTTCTATTTAAATGCTCAACTTCGAGGAACTAGAATTCTTTCAGCTTCAAATCAATTTATTTATTATAGACTAATATAGACTAAATATAGACTAAAATATATATATATATTTTTTTTTACTTGTTTGTCCTTTGAAATACATTATTACAAAATATATGGAGAAGCTTTGCATATTGCAATTCTATGAACAAGAAACTGACTTTTTTGACTAATATTGTTATGTGAAAATTCAGAGCAAAAATGTTTTATTTTTGCTCTTGCAATATTCCATCGCCTTCCGCAAGAGCTTTAAGTATTTTTTGCCTTGAAGTCTTTGTACAACGACGTCAGAAGGTCAGAAGAACGAAAAACATTCTACTTATTTATTATTTATGTTCAATTTGAAAGTTTGAAGTTTGTAGAACAACGATACTAACTAAGGTTATAGCCTTTGGTGCTGATTAGGCCTTGAAATTGATGTGACAAAATAAAAGTTTTAAATGGGATCAAGTTCTCTAGCTAACCTAAGAAGTTTGCCTAAACTTGGACTTTTTGTGTATTATGAACAGGTACTAATGTTCTGTACTGAATCACATATCAAGTCCGGTCAAGTTATGATTTAAGATAAAAACAATTGAAAATCTCAAGATAACACTATTTTCTGCTAAATCAAACTTGCCCCATTAACTAGGACGCGACAACACTATAAAGATAAATGGAGTAAAATCACATTTGTTACAACAAAAGAATAGCGATATTTTTGTCAACAGGTAATATTTTTGTAAAATTAAGAATATAGCGTGTGAACTGCAAATACAAGATTAAATACAAGATTATAAAGTTTAAACGTAAAACGTAAAACTAATTTGATTAGGTAATTTTGTTCAAAGCGCTTTATTAACACTGTTCTTTACATCACTCGGTATTGTGTCCAGGATTTTAAGGAAACGAAAGGTAGTAAACATGATCACCTATCATCCAAAGATGACGCAATGCATCGAAAAGAGAGCGTTCAGCGTCTTCTGCAGCTTGTAGAAACACGTGCATTATATGCTGTGTTCTTTTAAACATGCATCTTTATGACAGCACTTATCATTTTCTGTTGAAGTCGTAGAAAAACAATAATCAAAATTATATAGTAAGTGCATCCATCTATTTAAAAATAATTTGAATGCTAAGTTGTCAATACACGGAGTCTACCAAGTCTATACCTATTCTCTGCAAACGTGCATTATTCTTTATTTTCAAGGCATAATGGAGTTATTTCAAGCATCGCTTCTTATTGGATCAATGGCAGTTCTCTACTACATCACATTTCGTTCGTCTTCTATGCCATCTGTTGTTACAAAAACTGAGCTTCATGAAAGTTATGACTACATCGTAGTTGGTGCCGGATCTGCAGGGTCGGTAGTTGCTTCTAGACTTTCAGAAGATCCTGATGTGACTGTACTTTTATTGGAAGCTGGCGATGACTATATTGAAAATGAAAACTTTCACGTGCCAATACGTTTCATCGGCCTACAAGGAACTGAAGCTGATTGGGAATACTATACTATTCCACAGAAAGAATCGCATTTTGGTATGGTTGGTAATAGTTCATACTGGCCAAGGGGGAAGCTTCTCGGTGGCACAAGTATTTTCAACGCTATGCAATATGCTAGAGGAAGTCGGCATGATTACGATGAATGGGCAGAGCTTGGTTGCGATGGATGGAGCTACAAAGATGTTTTACCGTATTTCTTAAAATCAGAGGATGTAAAGATAGATGACTTAAAAACTTCAAAATATCACAATACCGGTGGCTACTTGGCTGTAAGCACGGGTGGTGTAACACCAATCGCCGATATATATTTGAAAGCTGGACAACAAATGGGTTACGATATTGTTGATTATAGTGGTGAGGTGCAGCAAGGTTGGAGCCCAATGCAGCTTACAATCCGTAACGGTGTTCGCAGTAGCACTTCGCTAGAATATCTTGGTAGAGCTATCGGTAGAGCAAACCTCCATGTTGCTATAAAATCTTTTGTGACCAAAATAGATATACAAAATAAGCAAGCTTTGGGTGTTTTTATGATTAAAAATAACAAAAAATATTACATTAGGGCGAACAAAGAAGTCATAATTTCAGGAGGAGCTGTAAATTCTCCGCAACTCTTAATGTTATCGGGTGTCGGACCAAAAACGCATTTAGAGGAAATGAACATCAAAGTTGAAGCAGACTTACCTGTAGGTGAAAACCTTCAGGACCATATGTTTTTGCACACATTGTCCGGCATGACGGAGGATGTTGGTATTACGCCGGAGAAAATAGACAGTTGGAAAACAAAGTTAGAATATCAACTTTTCGGGACTGGAATTCATTCTATTGCTGGAGTAGACGCAACAGCTTTTTTCTGCTCGCACGACACAGATAAAAAGGACTGTGCAGCTGACATTCAGTTTATGATGTACAGTGTTGCAATGTACGACAATTTCGTGGGTTTCAAAGAGGAGGTGGCAAACGAGTATTTATTTACTAAAGGGTCTCTCGGGTTTTCAACCGCTTTGAGTATTCTCGATCCAAAAAGTGTCGGTTCAATTAAACTCAACTCAAATGACCCCTTTGTCTATCCTATAATTGACCCACGATATTTGACCGACAAACGGGACATCGATGCTTTTATAAGAGGTTTTCGACTGTGGGAAAAGTTCATCTCTACCCCTGCTATGCAAGAGATTGGTGCAAGCGTAGACAAAATGAAGCTCTCGTTTTGTTCTCAACATGAATTTCGATCCGACGATTACTGGGCATGCATCACAAGACACCTAGCTTACACTGTTTACCATCCTGTAGGCACATGTAAAATGGGAAGATCTGATGACCCTACAGCAGTCGTTGATTCACAGTTACGTGTGAAAGGTATTAAAGGATTACGTGTTGTGGATGCGTCTATTATGCCTAATGTTATTTCCGGAAATACGAATGCACCTGTTATTATGATTGCAGAAAAGGCGTCGGACATGATAAGGGGAAAGAACACAGTCAAAGATTTGATACGAGATGTGTAGATGTATTAATATTATATGAATAACGTTTGTACTTAGCTTTATTTTCTTTGAAGTTAAACCTGTTTTCTATTATTAGAAGTTAAAATCCTGCTTAATTTGTACGGATGTGCCACTCCATATTTTATCAAGTCAAATAAATTGAATTTATTAACTATGGATGTAATAAAAATGAAACCTTAAACTGATATTGAGTTCAATGTACTTCAAAGGTATATATAAATATTTATGCCTCGAACGGAAGGTTGACTAGGAGCTTTTCCTTAAGAGACTGATTCATAAGCTGCAACCTAGTTATAGCATTATTAACAAGTGCATGCCTGCATTGCAAATTGGACGAGGAATCGGAAAGGAAATGTGTTCAGTGCAGGTGTCTCTTTGGCCGAGAAAGCTGAAATTTAACAGGACAAAGAAATCAAGATGATTTATTAACGTTTAATATCTGAAAAGATATTCTTTTGGACAAAAAGAATACTTTTGGATTCTAGTTTTCCCAATACCACTGTACACCAAAGTATTTACTTCATAAACAATTTGCAACGTATATTTAGGATTGGTGTGCATGTTTTAGTATCGCTCTGTTAGTCTGATCTTTAATTTTCAAAGAACAGTCAAAAACATATATAACAAGCAAACTTGTTGAAGTGATCTCCCCGCCAAATGATACAAATCAGTAGACAGACCAGTTCTAAGATATGGCTCTGGACAGAAATTTTCCTTTAAAAAATGCCCTTTTAAGTAACAAAGGGCAATAACTCGGATTTGGATAGCATTTCCCATGGATCTTGCTCTCATCCATAGATATATATATATATATATATATATATATATATATATATATATATATATATATATATATATATATATATATATATACATTCATGCTTAGTTCAATTAAAATGAAAGTAGCCAGTTCTAAGATATGGATCCGTAACAAAATTTGCCTTTAAAAATGCCTTTTTTTAAGTATATAGAGTCATAATCAAAAATCGCACAGGTAGATTTGGATGACATTTCCCATGCATCAAGCTCACACCCATATATACTTACAAGCCAAGTTTTATTAAAACATAGGCAGTTCTAATATATTGATCTGGACGGATGGATGGACGGACGGAAGAAAGGAAGGAAGGACAGACGGATGGACAACGCTATTTTAATATTTCCCCCTACCAATTTCATCGGCAATACGAACTCAATTAAATTTACATCAAGAAAGAAAAATGCTTCCTCTTTGCAGTAATTATTAAATCAAATATAAAATAATGAAGTTGTAAGACTTTTTTGTTCATTTATTAAGATCGTTCTTAATATTTTTGTTTTAGAAACAAAAACAAACAGTAAAATAATAATTAGTCTGCTCAAGTTAATCACTTCCCTTCTTTTGAATAAAACGTTAAGGTACTTTGAAAAAAAAGATGCGTTTATGTACATTGCACATGTGAACAATAAACCTTGACCTTGTAAATGAAGTCGTTCCAGGTAACGTCTGTTAACCTTTTTTATGAAGATCTGCTTTGCGATAACTATACTAACGATACTTTTTCACGTAAAATGTCCTTAGTAAAGTCTTTCATAAATTTCCTTGAAGAAAATTGAAGTTGTTGCGCTTCTTTTAAATATTAATCATTAATACTGATTAAAATACTTTTCCTTCGAATTTGTGTTGGCTAACTGCATCATAATCAAGAAGCCCCAAAAACTGACACGTGACTTATTCAATCTGTGACCAATGAAAACATAATGTTGTTTTATTCAGTGTGTGATCAAGAACAGCTGGTCAGATGCATGACCAGCCAGACCACCGACCAACCTTTCGGTGTTTGAAATTGTTTAAGGGAACACGATTAGCTCAAAGCCAAGGACAAATAATAGTGTAGCACCCCAGGTTGTAATACAAAGCTAGTCATTTCTCCTCTTAAAAGCTAAAAATACAAATTTCGCTAGATTGACAACAGTTTTTTGTGTGTTGAAGACATAAAAGCATTAAATTTATTAACATTTGGCCATGTGTAATATTGTCTATGAATAAAGGTTCATCTGAGTTCCGTGTAATATGTACATACAAGTACAAAATGATACTCTGATACTATATGGTTCGAATTACATTTTCTACATAGTTTATTTACTCTAGGAACTTTCTATATCGACCTTCCTCTATTTGTAATTTATGTGAAGAACATCGTAATCTACTTAAAGCTATTCTATGACTATCATTTTCTACAGCAACAAGACAGGGTTCAAAATTAAAATTAGTTTTGAAGCGTTTATAACATTCAAGTTTCCTAGAATCTTCTATATTAGAACATCACTGTTGTCAATATTGATAATATATTCTCTGTTTAATAGCTTTAATATGTACATTTGCTAAAAAACGTAACACGATCTTGAACTTGCTTATAATATAAGAACAAAAGTTATTAACAGAGTCGTGATTTGTTTTACGCTTAGGAAAGCATGTATTATCATACAAAATTAGATGCATGTATTCTATATTTCACTTTGGTAGTTTGCTGTAACTTGCAGCACTGAATAAACTAAGTTTAATTTAACTCACTGTGGTTGAGATCATTAACTATGAGAGAGCAGAAGGCCCCTACCCTCTGAACCGTAACAGAAAGTTTATAATTACAAGATACTGAACATTTAAATCGCCTCTGTATTGTCAAACGTTTCTATCTGGAGTATTTGATAAAGAAATTCCTCGTTTTCAGACAGGTTCAACTGAAAAAAGATAATAATAAAGGAATTCTTTCTGAATGTAAAAATTGATATGTAGAAACAATGCTTTAAAATGTTAAAGACAGACATAATTAATCACAAAATAAACAGTGGGCTGATACCTTCAATTATCAGAAACTTAGACAGGTTTAAACTTCAGTATTTCACAGACAATGGAATTAAAGTCGAACAACTATTTTACTTTGCAACATTAGCGTATCCGAAGCCAGCAAAGAATACATCGCTCAGCCTCTTGTTTTATAAACGACAGTAGAATGTATAAGGAAAAGATATCAGTCTGAATTCACTTCTGCCCTTCTGAACTATCGTTTTGATCGAGAATTTAGTCTTCAAATAGCAACGTTGTAACTTTAGTATACACTCGTTTCGATTCGTATAAATTAGGGATGCAAACGGTAACTTTTCAATTTACCGGTTAACCTGACGCTGTTACCGGTAAATTTACCGGTTAACCGATAAACAATAAAATATTTTCGTGCCGACTAGTCAAAGTTTATGGTATGTACACTATTAAAGTGAAACCGGAAGTTGACGGGATAGTGTTTACTATTCGGATCTTTATTCGGGCCGAAAGAGTATTGTGATCGCTTAATAGATACATATGCATTCCCCTCGTATGTAATTTCTTACTGCTTTAAATTAATTTTATAAATGTATGCGATCCTTGTTGGTAATATTAACGTTTTCAGTCTGTTTTTGTTTTTATCTTTCATTTCGTATAATTACGTACATAGAATAAATAAAAAAAACACTGAAGAGTTTTGTCTTTTATTTAATTACACAGGCAAGTCTTACTGTTGAAAATCAAATTAAGACATTACATAAATTGCCACTGCTTCGAAAAACAAACTTGATTTGACGTGTTAATTATTAAGAAATCATCAATGGCGATTATCCTTTAATCTCAAGTTAAGTTTTTATTTAGCGAGTAGAAAACAAACAATAGTGTCAGTTAAACTCTTAATTGGCAGCCGCAAACAGGAGGCGCAATGTTTATATAATTGTTAATCATTACAATGGCAAAAGTGACAAATAAACGAGAGTCATCCTGTGTATAAGTGTGACACGTGTATTTCTCTATGCGCACCCGGGGTTTATCACCACGACGATCGATAAATACCGTTGTCAGTGCGGCGCACTTGTTTGGTAGTTTTTACTTTTTAATGTTTATATTTTTAACATTCTCTCTTCCTTTTGTTTCGGTTAACCTCACCGGAAAATTGTTACCGGTTAACCGATTATTAGGTAGGTTAACCGGTTAACCGGTTAACCTCTTGCATCCCTAGTATAAATTCATCCAAATTCGTCAGGAAATCGATTCTTAAGCTAGAGTGTTTGGACTTTCAAGTTAATTATGACTCATAAATCGCGCATTCAAACTCCGTTCGGGCAAGGATTTGTTCTGGTCCATTCCGACTTGGTGTACGAAAGAGTTAGAACATATTCATTATTGAAGTGAAGTAAAATCACTTTTCAGCTTAGTTGTGCTGTGTCACATGATGATCTCTGTTGTCTGACAATCTTTAACTCAAATCAAATTAAGCTATTGTCCAAGTGCTTGTAGCAAGATAAACTGCGACTTTGTCAAAGCAAGAAAGATAGTAAATATTGTCACCTGCCATTCATACTTAAAAAAATCTTAAAGGGGCGATGGCAGTGCCTTGAAAGTCTGCTAAGGGCTTGTTTCTGGAATTCACTGCAGGAAGACCTAATGTAACATAAATAAAAAGTATGTAATAAAAGGAGATAAGGCATTTTGTAACAGCCTGAATGGTAAGCAATGACCTTATGAATATGCTTGTAAATGAAATGTTCATAAATATAAGAATAAACATAGCAAATAATTAAGTGGAATTTAAACTTGGCTGTACCTGTAATATATTAGGTTAGATTAGCTACAAAGAAGTGATCATCTAAACAGGCAGGACAGCTGACAGTCAGTTTCTGATGTACGGTGACACTATGTCTGAATGTTTCATTGGATACATAGAAAGTTTTAAGAGTATCTGAGTCTGAGATGTCTTTCCGGTTTCAACTACTTTCAGTGTTGTTGATACAAATATCTTCTCAATAAAAGGCCATTTCGACAATTACTGATAGCCAGTACATCGATGATTTTATTTCAAGGTATCCGACGGCGGGAAAATTTCATCTTAGTCATGCTATGAAAGAGTTTGGACAAAATGAAGCTCACATTTTGCTGTCAATATGATTTATATCTGACGATTTACGGGCATGTACCACAAGGCGTCTGTCACATTTTTTTTTATCTTGCGAGCACGTGTAAAATGTTAAGACTAAATGATACAGTTGCAGTAGTTGATTTACAGTAACGTGTAAATGGGATAAAAGGCTAGCATGTTGTGGATCCATCAATTATGCGTAAAGTTATATCGGGAAATACAAAGGCGCTTGCAGAAAAGACTTCAGAGATGATCCGAAGAAAACATAATGTCAACGATTTAGTATGAGATGTGTACGTTATTAAAAATCAGTCTTATAAATAAGTATATACAGAAGTAATATTCCTGCTTGGTAGCGTACATGTAAATTGAAGTTATGTTAAAACTGAAAAATTCAAACATTTGCATTTCGTTATTTTTCAAACGCATAAATGTTACATGAAAACTAATTTTGTATTGTCTCGCTAATAGCAAAATGGTGACTGCGCGTTGGTATGCAAATAAAATGAGCCCTTTGTTGGATTCTTGACAGAGTTAACACCCATAACTGGACATCCGTCAGTCCCACATGTTTTGCAATTTCCGGCCTGGAAAGTTTTCCACGATGAACAAGGGTAGGACGTAAACTGACAGCTGGTATTTAAAACTGATTCTATGAAGTACCAGATAGCTCTGTCGTGTGCACACGATACACTGTCAAACGCTTCTACAACAGAATAATTAAGAATGTTTTACATATTTTGATTTAGATTTTTTCTTGTCTGCATTAACGTTAAGCAGCAAATGTAATTCATTTAAGGTCAATAGAATAAAAGGTTACAGATGTTTTCTCATGAAACAATTTGAATTAATTGAAATATTTGAAAAGGGAGTAACCCTGCTTAAAGCCATTACATGGTAATGGTTCTTTTGCCCTACACTTTTCTCGCCTTATGAGCGAGGGAATGAAACCCATGCATAAAGAAGCATTATGCGACGATTTCATCATTAACAAAAACTAGTCTTGCTTTTCATCAGCGATTGAGAAGAAACTCCATGTCAGAAACTCATTTTTAATTCAATCATTGCTAAACAATACACATTTTGTGACATTGGAGAAATACGTCGCTTCTCTTGATAGAAATCCTTTGATGATATTGAGGGAAAATGTGAGAGCTTCCTAGCCATGTAAGTTCATTTTAAACAAAAGCCATTGTATCAAGTATATCAGAATGTCAAACCTGAAAATTTTAACACCAGGAGTTCTTCAACAGTAGCCTTTATTGGCGGCGGACAACCTGGCTGCACTTGGCCTCCATTTGGATAGAAATCCATGTGCCCAAGGGACGTCAGGGTTCCGAAGCCTATGTAAAATACAAAAATCAATCTCTCTGTCATAGAAAACAATATGCTGTAGAAGCGGTATAAATTTAATATCTCTAGAAATTGTACAATCTGGGAATTAAGAGTGAAGTACTTATAGTGTTTGTTTGTGTGTGTGTGTGTGTGTGTGTGTGTGTGTGTGTGTGTATATATATATATATATATATATATATATATATATATATATATATATATATATATATATATATATTTATTTATTTAATTACACTTTATTAACTCTAAAACATACTTGTATTCGTGTCTACAATGATTCTACCCATCTTCTCTGCTATTGAAAAACCTTCAGGTAGAGTCAATGTTTTGATAAAATAGTGTCATATATGCTTACAAATCATTTCCTTACAATTATAACTGACCAAACTGCAACTGATAATTCATCGAATAAAATGTAAGAATTCAAATATTCTGTTGTGCAAGGCAATCATTCAAAAAAGAATTCATGTCAATATCTTTTTTTTTAAGTTTAAAAAGCATATCAGGAAAAAAACAGTCTTCCAACACTATCAAAAAGTAGAGAGGAAAAGAGACCCCTAAACTGATATATTGATCAAATAAAAAAAAGACACTGCAAACAATTAACGCAAATGAGAACCCGCGGGGTTAAGTTTTAAACAAAACACGCCGATATTTAAGAAATATCTACTCACTCGGAAATAGTGCAGATGCATTTTAGATATCATAAGAAGACAAAAGTAACAAAAGTAAGTACCTGCATCCTCCAGAGGAGCTCCATCTGAATGGATTACGTCAACAAATAAAGCGTCTGTAGGATCTAGATGAACGACAGGTTCGGTCTTTGTAAACAAAGGACCAGCTGGATCAAGTCCTTTAATACACAGTATACGCTTAGCAAAACTGTACACTTCTCTAACATTTATGTAAATAGGAGAGGGAACATACACGCCTATGAACATTACTGTTTTGCAACTGATAAAAATAAACTTATAGTTTTGTTATATTTTTTTTACTTGTAATATCAAATCTTTACATGAGGGAAACAATTTTTCTGCACAAATGTGTTGCCTTTAATTTAGCAATCATCAAAAAGAAAATTCACTCAGTGTAAAGTAATACAGTACATCAACTGATTCTACAAGAATCGTTCAACGGTATTTCGTATTAGTCGTCACTATCACTTGACAAACAACAAACTGTACATTGTAAAATATCCTTGAGCTATTATCAACATCATTCACTATCAAACAACAGGCCATTTTCGCTAAAACGCACATGATATTTGTAACAAAACAGATGATAAGCCTTTCGTACCTGTTATTCGTGATATGCCGGGGATTCTTGTGCCGACATACCCTGCGGTATGAGCCCCTAGACTGTGACCAAGGACATGTAAGTCTTCAGTTTTCATTTCAAACTTGTCCAAGAGCGTTCTTAGAAGCTGTGCGACCACAGCGCCAACTAGACGAGTATTAGCAACGGCTTTTGGATAGAGCTGCTTAGCTCCCTTGGACCAGTCAACACCAATAACGTTATAGTCTCCCTTCGGAAGAAAACAAAATTATATTTGATGTTTTTGTAACTTATTACCATTCAAGTATCAACATTACCAAAATTGATATGTTATTTCAATTACATTATCACTGTAGTGAGGATACGTTTAAAGATCTCAAGTTTAAGCTATTACATTAAGACAGGATTTAGGATTTTATGCCACAAAAAAGGGGCATATAGAAATCGAACCGTCCATCCTTCATTTTGTTTCCACTCCATATCTCTAACACTTTGACGGACTTCTTGAGAAAGGAAAATAACATGGAAGAAATATCTAGTGCAGCTACATGAAGAGAAAGAAAGTATGATCTGGTAGGTTCTGTCTTAGGTTACACGATATCAAAAGTCTATATTTTAGGTCCGATCCATACCTCTTGAACATCTTGAAGTTTTTTTGTTGTTGTTGTTTTTTTTTCAATTTCTTGGTAGATATATTAAGTATGGTAACAAGATGGTCAGAATGCACAATTTTACTAGCTTCGTCAAATGTCAAGGTCACCTGTCTCTATCTTGTGTCCGCTCTATACCCATTGAACGCCTTGATAGATTTTGTAGAAATATTAATTGGCTAAAAGTATGATTTGGTTGGCTTTGTCCAAGGTCACGATCAAACATGGGATCACTTAACTCACTTTCATTTAACCTTTCTACTGATTCATAGATACATTTTTTGAAAACATGTGTGTATTATTTAATTGCGGAAAATCAGATGGGCTTTCGTGTATATTTGTATGATACAGAATTCACTTGCAGCAAGTTTTTTTCATATTTACTTTAAACATTCTGCTTGTCTTTACCCTTAAATCTAACTATAATATCAGACAAATGTATTCAGTCAGTCATCTGCGTTATCCTGTCTCTTACATCGCCTTTAGGGGGCATTTGTCACATCGTGTGATAGCTCTTGTATTGTTTTATTAGTTTCTGTTTCTCTTTCACTACATCTCAACCTTGGTGAGCTGTAATGTGGTATTAAGATAAAATCTCTAAAAGCTTTGACAATTAATAAATAAATGGTAAGCGCTATTTTCTTTAAAAATTTGAATATTGCATACAAAGTTAAATACATTTTACAAGGGTATAGAATAAAGTTAGATCATTTAGCAGTTGTAGAGCACTATAAAACGTAGAACCTGTTTAAGAAACGCAACCGATAAGTTAGCAACGATTGGTGACGTGTCCTTGCTGCTCATAAAACCATGGATCAGAACTTTTGTTGGTCGGCTTCCGTCAAAATTCGAGTCTTCGATGCTGGCAATATTTTGGTAAGTTAATTCTTGTGCTTCAACAGGGTTCTGGCGTGTCCAGAGAAATGTTCTTACCTAAAGGTAAAAAAAAACCAATCATTATCGTATTTTCTGTCTTCATTAATAAAACTATTGCAGTTATGCCATACTTAATTGAAATCGATGTCTGATTTTCAACATAACTCTACTGGGTAAAATTGTAACTGAATTTAAATTTCAAAATATGAAACGGCTAAGCTGGTACCAGAGATTTGTTATTTTATTTTTCCCCCCAGTTTATCCTATAAATAATTTATAACCCTCAACTGATATTTTGTTGTTTCAAAAGTAAAATTTATAATCATGAAAGTCTTAGGCTATGACCGTTTAAAGTGTTACATTTACCTGAACTTTATCAGGGGAGTCCGGGAGTTCACCAAGTGAATTGTCAAACGGATGATTTCCCTCGAAGCATCCAACACCGTCATAACAAACCTTACTGTTGAAGAAAAGTCCTGGAAAGGTTCAGAAAGAGTGAAAATTCAACATATATACATTTTGTCTGATATACCTTGTCAAATACAACAACATATATGAAAGGTTCAGAGAACTAATGTCAGGGAACTGAAAATTTCTTAACCTTTTATTAAAATGAGTTACTTGTATCTTAACTGGTCTGTTTAATCACTGAAGTAGTAAACGATTTGCAACTTGTAGAAAATTGTTCTTTTATGAATGGGTCCTTCATTTTGTGGGACTCAATAAAAAAAGGGAAACAATTTTTTCATATATGTTATCTAGATTTAAAGAAATATCTGATTCTAAAAAAAACTGTGTACCATTAGCCCACCTCCTTTTTTTTATCTTAGTACAAAATTGTTAGATATATTGTTCTTTTCAGTGCCGCTCAGGAAATGGGACACTTGCTGGAATAAAAATTCTGGGGAAAAAGACTAATAAAGACTCAGCCGTCTTAAGTTCAAATGTGCAAAAAAATTAAAACTACGCTGTTCAATATTTTTGTCCAGCAGCGACAGAGGTTACAAAATACGTGCGTAATTATGCAATGTCGAATAGTTTAAATTAGTTATTTGGTGTAATCTGGCAGATGTTCTTAAATATAACACCTTGTTAGTTGTTGATTTTATCATCTCGGTTTGAATGAATTAAGTTAAACGGAAACGCGATCTCGATCAAGCAAAACAAAGCAACTGAATAACCAAGGGCACGATCTTATTGACTGCCTTTTAGATTGTCTTGTTCACGTTCTGTTCTAGTGTTAATCTAAATGACTTTCAAAACTTATTTTAAATCGACACAGGGTGCAACATGTTTGTGACACTTACCCCAACAAACAATTTATTCTATGAACAAATAGTTCGGCATTAACAATTTCGGTACAGGACTGTACATTTTAGATGTTAAGATTTTACAAGAGTACAATATAAGAAGGGCATTTTCTTATTATGTATATGACATTTTTGTCTAGATTTGAATCGCTAAACTGTCTTCCTTTCAGTCCCCCCTCCCCTTTTTTGGTGGGGGGAGGAGGGGATTCACCTTCAATTATCTTCCGTTTTCTCCTAACCTAAAGCATTTGTATTTGAACAAATAGGAAGTTTATAAATTAAGTTTTAAAAGTAACATGAATAGAAAATGTAAATGTATTTATATCTGAAACTGCATAATTATGACAAGTGTGAGGAAATAAACTTACCGCTTGTGAAGTAGCATGACGTCAGCAAAACCAGCAAGATCGGATATAAAGAAAAGTTTCCCATCTCTTTACAAACTTGAGTCGAAAAAAGGTAACAATTTCTGCGACACAGTTTTATGAATGGCGGTTTATGTACTAACAGAAGATAAGAAAAGATGTGTGCCAAATTGAGATCATTCAATTCTATAAACGCACTAAAGCACTATAAATGTCCTATTGTCTGAACCGTTGATTATTGCTTATCCTGTGTTTATTCAAAAGCAGAAAATCGGCGTTACCATTTTAAATAAAATCCTATTGTAATAAATAACCACCCTTGAGCGAAAACAAACTAATCACAGACTGACAATAGGTCTAGATCATTTGATATCAAAGTTTAAATGACATAGGAAGTTAAATGATTTTGAAAAGCGTTTGGGGGGTTTTCCACAGAAATTCCTGACTTATACAGTTTGTTTTTCCTGTTCAATTTGATAAAAAAGAAACCTTGATGTCCGAAAACAAATACCGATGCATTTCATCCGAAACTTTGTAAAAGGTCGAACAAACGAACCAAGGGATCAATGATTAGAAGAATGAATAGCTTGATAAATGAATTGCTGTTTCCATTATTTCTTAGATCTGATTTAAGTGTTTGGACATATGACTAAACTGTGACATCTAGCGATCAGAATATGCCCACTAAAACTCAGCTGTGACGTTTAAACAAAACACGTCCATTGTTGTGGTCAGAAAAAACGTCGCAGAACCCATCTTAACAGACATATTCGTCAATCTTAAATTATTGTGAAGTATTCGGTGACATTCGACCCGTGCCACTTGTATACCAATAATAGTTAGCATGAAATGCTTTTGTTGCCTGCCTTAAGAACTTACAGATAATGAATTTCTGCCGTACGCAGTGTTCTGCCAATCTGCAGGTTCAAATTTGTCGATCGAAGTCATGTTGGTTAATGATTGAATATTAGACGCAGAGTTGGTTTTTCGTTGAATGACGTCACAACTTCGCATGAATACGATGAAATTATCGAATAACGTCACAAAAAATTTCGACGCGATCAGACGACAATTTCCTGACTAGAAACAAGTATTTTTTTATGTTTTTTTTTTATGTTCGAAACAATGTCGTTTGTAATGCGCCTCCTCGAAACGGCTGTGTTGTCAAGACAACGATAATGACCGACAAATGTCATGTCATTTACATTTTAACGGAAGAAAATTATTATTTTTTTTTTTTCTTTTTTTTTTTTTTTACAACAGTTACTGTTCGAAGTAGAAAAGTAATATCTTAATTGAAATTACTGGCACTGTTCACGGAAATTCTCGTAGTTTCGGCTTATATACAAATATAAAATATACTATTCGAATAATGAATGATTCTTTTCAGGCTCAGTTACAAAAATGTACTCGCTAAAATTAATAGTTAAATTAAACAGGTCATTGAGGTTAGACTTCACCAATTTTAAATTTGTTAGTGTTGTTTGATACAGATTTTTGAGAATAGCTTAGCATTCATCGACAATTCATAATAGTCAAACTTTGGTCACACAAACTGAAGATGATTAAAGATATACAAGCTTCAAATTTATTGTCAAAATTTTCTCAGAATGAACAAGGACACAAACACGAGAACATATCAAATTGAATTAAAGTTAGCATGGTGTTAATACAAAATGTCATTGTTTAGTTATGAAATGACAACACGTACATTTTCAAAGAAGAACAAAAAGGACTGGCAAGGAACAAAATACAATGTAATACTCGTGTCAGCCAAACGGAAAAAAACGAATGATTAACGCTGGTCATTCGGTCAAATACAAAGGTAAAACGTGAAGGAAGGAATTTAAATAAAAATCTTTTTGATACTGTTAGTGTGGAACCAAGGTGTTTTATTTTTCCTGTATAGTAAATGCTCCATTGATTAAAGTGTTTGATGTGTAAGGCCGCATAGCTGTAAGATGGGAACAAAAGAACCAACGTGTTACGTGCACATACAACTACAAAAATACCAAAAATAATTCTAATTTACAGTCTTGCTCCTTTTCAGACGATATAGACATCTGCACATTACTGGTCTGATGTCTCATATTAATTCAGATGTCTTTCAGGCCAGTAGGTCCTATACTATTTCTTATATAAACCACAACCGCTGACTCCGTGCACTGTTTCATACATTTACTCCCTAAATTCAGCGCCATAATTTTCATCAGTTCAGGGCAATAACAATTTCCTTTAATTGCAAGAGTAATTTCTAGGGATGTAAGTGAACGTTCGAACGTTCGAAAGTTCGGATCCGATGCCGAACTTTCGAATGTATTTTTGGCATTCGAATGTTTAGAAAAAAAAAGTCTATCATTTTTGTTTTCATAGGAAAATGAAATCATGAAGTGTTGTAGAAGTAAGAAAGGCGCTATAATTAGGTCAATTCACACCTATTGTTGCTTTAACACCTCTGTTAACACGTCTGGTCAGACGACCGTAAACTTCCGTCATCTAATGTTGGTGACCTGTGCTTTAAGCAAGTGTCACCTACAATAGCTAAGTCAAAAGGAACTGGTATGTCCGTGTCAGAGTGTCGAGTCTGTGGTCAAACTAGGAAACAGAAGGAAGAAATTAAATACACAGACGTGCCAGTCAGTTACTGGCACTAACCCCGATTTTACTTTATTGTGGCGCGATTTTCGGGGTTATTTTATTCTCTCGCAAATTCTCTAACAGTTCACACCCGTAACGCTTATAATCAGTCAAAAATGTCAACCATAACTTGGGCTTCGTCTTAATTTCTTTTCTTTTCGACCTTCTAAGTATAAATTTAAATCGAAAGGTGAATTACCCATTAAGGATACCGGATACCGATACACTCGGATCTTATCGAGTTAACCACGTCGAGAAGCAATCTCCTGGCAGTGATCTCCCCTTCACTGTTAAACTTAGCTGGATTTCAGAAATTATTTTTTATTCTTTTATCTTCAGTTATTATTGGAATTGCATCGATTTAACATGCCTTGATGTAATGAAATTGAAAAAAGTTTAACATTTTGTTTATTTACGTTCGACTATCATCACGTGACATGCCTTTGTACTGAATGGAAAGTAAACGCTGCATGGAGTTTGGCCGAGAAGTTCGTGAAAACACTGTGTAACAATTGAGTACGAGTGATTCGAACGTTCGAACGTTCGAATGCAAAATGATCCGAACATTCGAATGCTAAAATGAACAAATTTTGCCATCCCTAGTAATTTCCTAATAATCTTGAGTAAAACCTAAAATTTATTTTGTGTAGTGTTAATGCCCTACAATGAATGCATTATAGTTATTTTGCTAGATTCAGTGCATAAGTAATTTCACTGCATTCGAAGACAAAGTATTTGCCTTTATTTCACGTCATGATATTTGTGAAGTACTTGCTAACTATGGTTAATTCCTTTCCTTCAAATTTACTTTAAAGTAAACATGAAAGAATATTAGGTTTGAAGGACATGACAAAGACTGCAAAAGGCAGGCTAGATTTATTTAAACAAGAGCAGCATTATACAAAATGTTTGTTCATTTTCACACGTTTAACGTCCTCTGGCGATGGTTTTTATTAAGAAAAAATATCCTAAAGTAAAATCTAAACAAACAGGCAGCTGTATACGCCTACGAGGGAAACCATTTCTTACTAGGACCAAATGTATGTAGCGGTGAAGTAAAAACGGAATCTATGAAAGAGCAATGGCAAGAACAACAGTTAAAATTATAAGAACGATCGCTACAAATATAACTATCAGGAAAATCATCTTCCTTCTCGAGGCTTTCTGAAATAGAAAAAATGCATAGTGAGTGCAAAAAATTAAAGCCCTGTTATTTGTAGTTTTCAATCGATGATTTTATAAACCCATAGTCGTTTTATAAACATCGCAAAAAAGAGGCATGCCTACAAACATGGTCAATCGTGTAAAATCTGGAAACCAACATGAACGTCGAATTCATTCCATTAAATTTAATCCACGTACTGTTCGACAACAACCAACGTATTGGAACTATATATATTCTACAACCGTATTTTTTGATAAAAAATGTTGTTGTTGTTATTCTTGCTGTTATTTTTTGCCATAAACTTTGCGATCGAATCTACTCATTTGAATTTATTTATTGTTGGTACCGTTTGCCCAACTGACCGATGCTCTCGGCAGATTTAAGTTTTTTTAGGGTGTGGTGTAGTGCAAGAATGGTTTCACTAATGGAAACTGTAATTAGTTTTAAAGAAACAACTCATGCTGTTCATTATGTGACAAATTGATTTATTTCTTGATTATACATCATCCGATTTTCTTAAAGTTTTGTTTCAAAGAAAGGGGTTTTATCGTAAAAAATCAGTAAAATCATAACCTTGTCTTTTGATGACATAAAGAACATTCTTACACATTTATGTGGGAGTAAGACCAACCTAACCTCATCGCTGTTCATCAAAACTTCTGTATACCGCTTTCAATGAATAAAGTCTCCGTTATTCTTAATCATATACATGTAGCAATAAACCTAACTATGTTGGCTTTAATATACTGACTATAAAGCTAGAATAAGGCAGTATTTCTACCTACCACATTTTTTTCTGCTTCTTGTAGCTCTTCTACTGCAGTTTCTACGTTTAAAGCTACTTCTTCCATAACTTCTTCTACTCTAGCTGAAAATTACATACACAGAAAATTCACAATAATTACAATAATATCATCATATACTTACAAGTAAGCAGACACTAGAAGCTTTTCCTCACAGATTCACTAACGATATGAAAACCAAACATTCTTGTTTTAATTTTCAGTTTACATGACTTAACTGGTCCCCATATCATTTTAAATGCTGTTTGGAATTATGAACTTCTATGGCTTATTCATAAGAAGTCTCATATTGGGTTTGACCGACTGCTTGCCTTAGACCAAGAAATACTAAGGCTGTGCTTTTAGGGTGTGACAGGTCCAAGCAAGCCTTTAGTTCGTTTTAATACTCCCGTAATCAACGAAAGTCTGGAGATTTCTTAACAAATATGCTGGTCCTTTTAGATTAACATAGAATCCTTTGTAATATAAGTAACGAAAAAACGCTTACGTTTGATTTTTTTTATAAATTTTTTATTTGTTAAAATAATAATTCAGACAATTTACCGATGTCTTCTCCCTGCTCTTCAATCATTCCAGCAAGGTCTTTGAAAATGTCATTGATATCACAGATGTCTTGCTGAAACCGAAGAAAAACTTTTTATAATGTTTTATGCTTTTTGTGCACAATTTAGTTAAAGTCCAAGGATACTGTTGATGATACTAATATAGAAAAATAAATGTACTGGTAGGATAATGATCGAGCCATGTTCTATTAACTTGAAAACAATGTTGATATATGTCTTTCTTTCTTATTCAAATCATTTCTTCATAAAAAAGCGTTTCATTTTTTTTTTGCAATATCCAAAATATTGTACTATATATCTTACACACTCACTGATATAAAAAGAAAAAAACAAAGTCAGGAATGATGTAAATACAAATAAAGATCATTTCCGCCAGTAAGACATTTTCTTGATAAAATAACAAAGATTTGTAAATGAGCTTAACTTGAAGTTTTGTTTTGAAAAATAACTACATTTATAAATGTGTTAATACTATTTTTCTAAGAAGCATGTAAATTCATAAAAGACATTAAGCATTCGTTACGCTCGTAATAAATTTAAATCTGCCTAGGATTTCGTGACTCCTTACGTGACCATGGCTTATTTATATTTAGTTGATGTACGTTAAAGTTAGAGGAACATTTCGTGTTTCTTGCAGATTTGCAGATATGTTGTTGTATTCAGCTGTTGGAATAATGGGAATATTTGTCAGAAGTATAGTTATAACACATAATTATTAAATAATTAAATATTATTAGCACTATAAAAGGGCACTGACCACGTCCAATATCACTACGGTCTCCTCTATAACAGGGCCAATATGTATATCAGTCATTGGCCCCGGTCTGGATATAAAGCCCGCAATTTTAAAGATTTCATTGGCTGATTACACAGGGACAAATCTGATGTAGAATCGCTGCAGGAAGATCTGGAAAACGGCAGCCATTTTGTTTTAAGTGTTGACAATTTTCGAATAATTAGTGTTTGAACTCGGGACCGTTTCTTCAAATTTAAATCAATATTCTATTAGTAGTGTTAAACCACGTTTGCTATATTTACAACGTGACGATTTCAAAAAACAAGCGTTTACTTAACATTGATTAGACGTCTGGGAAATGTCGAGCGGGGAGGAAATGCTTGAGCCGTAAAATGAGTGTTAAGTTTCATTACATGTAGTTATTAATAAAATTGTCAATAAATAAGTGATTTGATAGCGGAACTGTTATTTGTCCTCGGGACAAATGACAGTGCCAGTACAAATCACTTATTTATTAACATATATTAATCCGGTTAAATTGGACCCTTAAAGGGAAACAACTGTTGAAATGTTAATATTTTCTTTATTTCATATGGGTATCATAGGAAGATCTTGAGCTTAAATTTTAGCCAAAACTACATAAGAACGTATATGTTTCTAAAATTACTATTTAAAGAAAAACTGTCGTCAAGCAAGAACTGTCTAGTTTAAAAACAACAACACTGACCTCCAACTGTTTTAGTGCTTGCTCTCGCTCCTTGATTAGATCTAAATCAATTTCGGCTTGTATAGTCTCTACCTGAATCTGCTCACTGAAATGAAATGTAACATGTACTATTGCTTGTGGGCATGAAGCTTTAATGATACAAGAAAAAAAGATGAAAGAAATTTGAGTTACTATTTGTGGTGTCTGGTATATCTAAAGAACATTTTTTGTCTGATATAAGTATTTAATCAACGAAATAAGAAATTTAAAAGCAAATTCAAATTACAAAAAAATATAAAAACGCAGACTGTTTATTTGGCTGGGATGACTTTTGCCACATTTACAATATATACATTTTGTCAAAATCTATTCTGGTTACAACATTATCATATTTTACCCGTCTTTGTAGAATGAACCTCTTTCGTCAACATCAATGTCCTGCAAGAAACCATTTGCTAAGATTTTAAAATTTGTGAATACGACATCTTACTAAAATAATAATATTGTAAAAGATGCTACTTTAAAACTCTCAAATGGCACACAATTTTCATCACAGACAAGGCATCAACTCAACTAGAAGAAAAGGCTAGTGTGTGACTCCATCCTACAAAGTTTTGACCATTTTCAACACACTTAATTTATGTGTTGACAAAAAAAGGGATATTATTTATGACGTTATCATCTGATAGTAAAGGAAATTTGCATATTTATAAGAAATAAACGTTGAGCGAATTATCAACGCAAAAATTTATATAAAAAGAGAGTGTTCAATGACTTACAAATAAAATGCATGTAAATATAAAATGAAAGCTGAACTCGAGAAGAATGGAAAAGACCAGCTTACAAAGCATCCAGATTTATTGAGCGAAATTCGTATAAAGTCCCGTTCTTTCGTGCGGATGACTTTCTGTTGCTCGCTGTATTCCTTCAGAATATCGTGAAAGGTCTCTTTGAATCGTCTGTGCTGAAGTTTCTTTTCCTTGAGCTAAAGAAGAGAACAATTGATCTTGACTCCAGAAAACAAGAAACAGAATATGCGCTAAATCGAATGATATTCATTATTTCGGCTAGATTTCTCCGTAATAATTGATTTAAAACTTTGCGTATAAAGGTGATTTGTACCTAACCACTGATTCATGTGAGGAAGCAGTCAGTCGCTTGCGGAGAGATTGGTTCGGAAATGTTGGATACGTAGGAGAACTTGTTAGATGGACTGACCTCCGGGATATGACTCAAAAGGTTTAAAAACTGGCTTTAACCCCCCCCCCCACACACACACACACAAACAACAAAACGAAAGCATTATTTTTTTATTTTTTTTTTTTTTTGGGGGGGGGGGGTTCTCGTGCACCTATCCCCTTAGGTCTTATTCTTCATTTAAAGACGATGGTATTTTTTAGAAATACTAATCAGCCATGTAATGGACGACAGTACTTTTATAATTAGCAATTTTGTTAATTAATATCCCCCGCCGTAAATTGCTCATTACTTTTCGGACATGTGAGTTTTGAAACAAACTCTTTTTACATTAATGCACAGTGATTTTGGTAAAAGACTCCAAGCTATATAGACGAGAATGAAAGTTCAGTCATAAAATGTTTTGTATTACATATCTTAGTCCTTCCACCTATAGCGGATGACCACTTTTTTATGTCACTATGTATTAATGCGTATTATCTAAGCATTATCCAGGCCTCTTGGGTTCAAAAAATATTCTTTACTGTTTTTCTTATATAACTCTATTAAAAAACCCATTGAACCTCAGGGCATAGTTACTTCAGATCCTAGGGACATAATTAAATAATCGTTCTAAAATATATAGACCAAGTCACACTCAAAATATCTTAGTCTTGGACCTTTTGGTTTTTGAAAGCAAAGATTTTTCCTGTTCTCCTACAAAGTTATGTAAATCTTTCGACCCTTAAGTTGTGACTCTTTCTGGTCCCAATGGCATAAATTTCAATATTCTCTGTACATGACCACAAGAAGACGCAATATACCAAATAACATAGCCGAAGGCTTTACTGTTTTCTATTTTAAGAATATCTTTTTAATGATTGGTTTATTTTTACAGTTTATTTACCACCAGACTGGAATTTACTGGATAAATTTGGTAGAAGTTCATGCAAGCAATATTCCTGAAAAGTTCTAATGAAAAGCATTTTTTTTTAAAATTTCCCTATACGAGTCTTTTGTATAGAAAATTAATCAAATGGGCAAAATTCTGGTGATCAGAATAAACTTCGTGCTAGCAACGTCCCGTACTGATGGTACGTATTAGTAGTGAGTGTGATAATAATGTTTTCCCTTTATATGCCATGCCATAGAAAATAAATCAAAGGACAATAACTCTGTTGTTACTGATCGTACTGAAACAACTGTGTACATTGGGTCTAATTAAACTCCTTCCATTATTTATTAAGTTATGAGACCGGACAGGACATGCTGAAAGGCGGACGGACAGACAACTTGAAAACAATATCCTTCCGTCTACGGCGAGAGATATCAAGAAGACGGCGTTGAATCGTTCTACATACTTCATCCTAAATCTTGCACCGCCAATTTTCTTAAATGGACGTGCCCATCACTGAATTAGGACAGACTTGTTAATCATTTTATTCAAACCAGTTGAAAACTAACGGTAAAGGAAGTATTGCTGATAATCATAAGACTGCTAGACTACCATCACCAAACTCACTGATGATGGTGGTGATGGTGATGATGGTGGTTGTGATGATGATGATCATGATGATGATGGTGGTAGTGATGATGATGATGATGATGGTGGTGGTGGTGGTGATGATGGGGATGATGTTGATGATAGTCTGCAGTGGTCGAAAAGCCAAGAACTGTTAAAAAAATGTTTGTTTGTACTTAAAGTTATATCAATTTTTTTCTTTTCGATTAACATGTTTTAAGGTCCGTCTCTAACGTTTTTTTTGGAAAAAAGTCGGTTGTCCCTTGGATGGTCAAGTACTTCTTTCCTATCGAAATATCCATGTAAAATATCTATATCAAATTACAGCTCTGCTAACATGTCTTACCTGCGAAGCATCAGCGCCAGAGTCGTCTCCATACTGTTTGATTGCAAGATTAGTGTCTTTCGTCAGCTGATTTGTTTCTGACTGTATTGCACTTCTGTTGGCACCGAATAATCATTCAACAATTAAGTAATAGATTCATGTGTTTAAATAGCTTGGTACAAAATTGTAGTGACATTGAAGTAAGTTTTGCATTGATGATGCAAAATATGATATACATGATATTAATCTAAGTCTGTTAAATGTAAAATATACTCAAAGATAAGAAATAAAATATTAAACTGCGAGCGTATGAACTTGTCACTACCCATTTCATTTACATTCCAGTATTACAATTACATTTGATCATTGCCCTTGTAAATATAGTGGCGTTTATAAGAAACAAGCATGCCTGACTCGTACATCTGGCATATTCTGCAGCTTTGAAACACATTTTAAGAGTGACAATTCAGGTCACTTATTGTCCTCAGAAGTTTGATTTTGAAATATCTTACAATTTGTCTCTAAGGTCACGTGAGTCTAATGACGTTCCTAGACCTTCAACCAGCTTCTTAAGTTGTTGAACTGGAACAAAAAGACATATATTTTATCTTTAAAAATGTTGCTGACACATAAAACAGAAGTTTAACATGTACAATATTCAAGAATTTAGGTTTCGACAAATAATTAACCGGAGGACACGGGTTATGGAACACTCTACTTTAATTCCAAACTGGTCTCCAGGCGTCATTTCAACTAACATAATATCTTCTATAATGAAGTAACTCTGTGTAAACCTTGTTTCTAATCAAGAAAAAATGCCAATCTACTCACTGTTACGAGATATTTTCTGTAAGTTATTGCTGATGTTTTCCTCCGGGCTGCATTCTTTTAGCGTATTATCTGCAAAACATAAAAGTGAAATCATAAGACATGAAATACAACCATGAAAAATCTGTGTAGAAGAGAAGTGGCCGCTGTGTAGAACTGAAGGTTCTAATTGCTAGTGACTTTCCTCGTTCAACACTTCTAGTGCGACCGCTGATGCAGCTGCCGATCGGGACCAAAATATGTTTTAAGAAAATTTCTATAAAAATAAACAGTCAAATGTGAAATTAGCGAGAACAATTTTAGGGCAGTTTGAAGACTATAACCATGTCAGTAACGGGGTAATGTAATTTGTTTATAAATGTAGAAAAAATGTTCTTCGATGCTGCTATGTCCGTTGGCCTGGAATTAGCTAAAAACATAGCGTCTGTTTAAGTAATGCCAGCAATTAACTGAGACGTAGATAAATAACAGTAGGGATTACATGTGTGAGGTATGTGTCCATTTAACAATGTGTTCTAGCATTTACATAGAAAATGTTAATATTAAAACTTCCTGTTCGATTGTCGATATCAAAGCAGATTTAAATTTTTGTTATCAAGGAAGTTGACTGTCATGTGGTTGAGTACGTACTTGTAACAATATCCTCTGAATAAGTAGTTTATGTTTATTCAATCATGCATTGGTCTTTTCCCTTAGATATAACCTTTGTCATGTTTAAAAGCATAAGAACAAGCGTAAGTGGCCGTGTGCATTTCTTTTTTAATTTGTCGTTACCTTTGTAAAACGTACGCTCTAGATTTTTAAATATCACGTGTTTAACAAAACATATAACCGGAGAAATCTATAATGATAGAGTGGTTGTTGTTGCTGCTTTTGGTGAAGCTATTGTTGTTTTTGTTAATGCAAGAAAATATACATATCAAAATATATATCAACGTATTTACTAATTTTATAATAATATTATAATAAATTATTTTTACATTTAATTTCTATTTGGGATAGACAAGTATATAATGATTTGGTAAAAACTGAAAATATAACAAACCTGTTGAACTTGAACTGTCAGCAAATCCTCGGAAAGAACCTTTTCCAATAACAACCGCCATTTGATTACATACAATTATCACTAGATAATAAATAGTGCACAAACAATCATTTGACTATGTTGTTTCTATTTTATTTTACTTATGTTGTTGAGTAGTTAATATATAGTAAAATTTGGATTGTTAGCATAAAACATTGTTAGCATAAAACAATGTCGAAACAGAATCACTGCGGAAGAGTCTGCGACATCTCATTATTCTAACTGTAAGTCACTTTTCGTTTTTAACTTGTAACTAACAAACCCTATGTATAAACATACATTTACTGTTTAAATCATTCTGCGGTCATTTAAGATAACTAGAAAAAAATATCTTCCTTGTTCACGTTTTCTGTAAAGTTGCTGTTTTTTTATAATCACTCAACTTAACCACGGTGCATGTGTCTGTTCATGTCACAGTATTTTAACATCGATATATGTTCACAACATGTAATTTATCTTTCTAAACTTCAAAACCTTTGAGTCATTTCAGTTTAAGGATATGATCGGATGAAACGTTTGCATTTTGTCCATGACACTAAATGTTAATAGTTGTCGGAAACAGGCCCTTGATATGAATGAATTCTCAGGTCAGTATTCTTAAGGTTTTCATGAATATGACTAGACTGTTATCTGTTACGATTGAGTTATGTAACAGTATAGAAAGAGGTACACTAATAGGAAGTTGGCAGTAGCAGTAAGCAGTAGCAGTTGGCAGTAGAATTTAAATCAAACGTGAAGTTGGCAGTAGCAGTACGAGCAGTAGCAGTAAACAAAAACGTGAAGTTGGCAGTAGCAGCACGAGCAGTAGCAGTAAACAAAACGTGAAGTTGGCAGTAGCAGTAACAGCAGTAGCAGTAGGAAACTCTCAAAGTCTGCGAGAGTGTTTGAAACAGTCTCAGACCGGTGCAATCGAACCGGGATGGTAGCTAGACTTTCTAGATTGGCACCAAATTCCTGAAAGTTTGCATTAATGTCCGAAACAGTAGCAGACCGTAACAATGGACACCGGAGGGTCCCTTAACATAAAAAATGACATTTTACGAATTTTGGCACCAACATTCCTGAAAGTCTACGAGAGGGTTAGAAACAGTTGCAGACCGGTTAAATTGACCCGGGAGGATGGGTAGACCTTAAATATGACATTTTCCCGATTGGCACCAACATTCCTGAAAGTCTGCGAGAGTGTCAGAAACAGTCACAGACCAGTAAAATCAACACGGGAGGGTCCCTAGACATTAAAAATGGCATTTTCCCGATTGGCACCAAAATTCCTGGAAGTCTGCGAGAGTGTCAGAAACAGTCGCAGACCGATAAAATCGACATGGGAGGGTCCCTAGACATTAAATATGATATTTTCCCGATTGGCACCAAAATTCAAGAAAGTCTGCGAGTGTGTCAGAAACAGTCGCAGACGATAAAATCGACATGGGAGGGTCCCTAGACATTAAAAATGACATTTTCCCAAGTGGCACCAAAATTCCTGAAAGTCTGCGAGTGTGTCAGAAACAGTCGCAGACCGATAAAGTCCTTAGACATTAAAAATGACATTTTCCCAATTGGCACCAACATTCCTGGAAGTCTGCGAGAGTGTCAGAAACAGTCGCAGACCGATAAAATCGACTTGGAAGAGTCCCTAGACATTAAAAATGACATTTTCCCAAGTGGCACCAAAATTCCTGAAAGTCTGCGAGTGTGTCAGAAACAGTTGCAGACCGGAAAAAATCGACTTGGGAGGGTCCCTAGACATTAAAAATGACATTTTCCCGATTGGCACCAAAATTCCTGGAAGTCTGCGAGAGTGTCAGAAACAGTCGCAGACCGGTAAAATCGACTTGGGAGGGTCCCTAGACATTTAAAATGACATTTTCCCAAGTGGCACCAAAATTCCTGAAAGTCTGCGAGTGTGTCAGAAACAGTCGCAGACCGGAAAAATCGACTTAGGACTTAGGAGGGTCCGTAGACATTAAAAATGACATTTTTTGGATTGGCACTAAAATTCATGAAAATTTGCAAGAGTGTCAGAAACAGTCGCAGACCTACGCAATAGACTCGGGAGGGTCTGTTGATGTTTAAACATGTTTTATTTTCATTGAAACTTTCAAGACTTTTAAGACTTTCCTACTGCTACTGCTGTTACTGCTACTGCCAGCTTCACGTTTTATTTACTGCTACTGCTGTTACTGCTACTGCCAACTTCACGTTTTATTTACTGCTACTGCTCGTACTGCTACTGCCAACTTCACGTTTTAGTTTACTGCTACTGCTCGTAGTGCTACTGCCAACTTCACGTTTTTGTTTACTGCTACTGCTCGTACTGCTACTGCCAACTTCACGTTTTAGTTTACTGCTACTGCTCGTACTGCTACTGCCAACTTCACGTTTTAGTTTACTGCTACTGCTCGTACTGCTACTGCCAACTTCACGTTTTAGTTTACTGCTTCTGCTCGTACTGCTACTGCCAACTTCACGTTTTAGTTTACTGCTACTGCTGTTACTGCTACTGCCAACTTCACGTTTTAGTTTACTGCTACTGCTCGTACTGCTACTGCCAACTTCACGTTTTTTTACTGCTGCGTACTGCTACTGCTCACTTCCTATACATAAGGGGTACGCTGTATTTTCATCAACGACAATGTTTACTTAGTGTTCAGTGTAACAGGAAATTTAAAAAAAAGAAAAAAATATGTCAGCTAAGCTGTCAATGGACGGAAAAAATGAGAAGTTGTGCGCAATACTGATCGAAAAAAATTAAAAAGTATGAGGCGTGCTTTATGGATCTTTGATATTTTATTGGATGTTTATTTATAAGCAGACATAAATTCCTGCTTAATGTACATGCGATATAAGGAGCGGATCAGTAGTCTAGTGGTAACGCGCTGAACTGGTAACGCAGGGGTCACGGGTCGATCCCCCGCTCCTCCACTAACGTTACTAATTGTCTTTAGGGTGAAACGTTAAACCGATGTCCCATGTATCAGTGTTGTACACTTAACATGCAAAAGAACCAGGAGTGTCTCTGGAAGGGGATGCTCTCTGTATCTTGCACTATCCCAAACAACATAAAAAGTGACTAATCTCAGCTGGGGGCGTCAGCCATATGGGCAACCGGTACCGACGATTAATAAACTCAAATAGATAGATGCCATATTATTCTTCTTCAAACAATATCACAACGTGAAAATCGGGTATATTTCCATTCCAGTGAAACCAATGTTAACAGATTAGGTCACCTGAATTCTCTACATTTTTACTACACTTAGAAGTCTTGTTTATGGCGTAATCATCTAGGAATGAATGAGGAAAGGTAGCACAACAGAGGGTAATTTTTATTTGCCTTATTGATATTTTAAACCGAAGTTTGGAAGAAATTGGAATAATTATTAATCCCTTTCATCACTAAGGAAAATTTCAACCAGCAATACTGGCACAAAAGTTGAATTTACTTAAAAATCGAGAAGTGATCACATCATTTTTTAAGGGTACAATTTGTAACATGATCATTAATATAAGTGTGCCTTTATTATGTTTCTTACACATGTAGTTTGTTGTTATTTTCGCATTTTAAAACGGATATTTAATGAGCATTGTAATTCTGCTTTACAGTCTCGAAATCTACGTCACAACCAAAAATAGCGGCGGAAACTACCGATGTGATGACAGGAAAAGCCGATCATCAAATACATCAAAAGCAATGTTATTATAATTCTGTAATAAAACCATTTTATTCGTGACGTTATGATTATTTTGATGAGGCAATGTCGTTATGTGCATGTCCAACAACCTTTAAATAAAAAATAAATATACCTCAAACGTATTCTGCGCGACTTTCTGTGACAAATAAATTGGATGAATTTAGAAATGTCTAATCGCCCATTAAGACAAGCCTGGAGCCAAGGGAGACAATGCATATGCTTTTGTTGCTATGTTTAGGGTATCGGTTATGTCTCACAAACGACTATTCATTTACAAGTAGTTGTAACGATGACTACCTGTCATATGACTTAAGTTCCTTTTGCTGAGAGGTTCATTATTAATTTTCTTTAAAGTATTTTATGCATTTTAAAGACAGAAAATAAAAATACATGCTGTCCACTTTGATATCGAAAAGAAAAACGCAGTTTGAGAACGATTTTAACGTATTTACGAATTAAATTAAATGGTAGAATCAGACACGGAAATGTTTTTAAATGTCCCATTTCCAAAGAAAATAGCTCTGTCAAACAAAGAAATGTTGATGTAAAACATATAAATGTTGGTAAAAAAAATATCTGAAGCAATTATTCGGCGGAGAGCTGCGCAAATGCACTTATTAAATATTGATTCGCCTTCGTTTTTACACCTTTTACACCTTTGTTTATTGACAAGCAACGTATAATCTACTTGAGCCTGTTACGCATTTTGAGATATTTCACTTGTTCAACTACTGGGGATTTTTTAAAAATCATTCCCGTGTTTTGCTTATTATTGAAAATATCCCATCCATGTCAAGATTTCATTGTTTTATTGTAATAGTTTTGTCCCTTTCTTTTGTGCAAAATTAATCAATGATGTTTATCTCTAAACCCATGATAAAAAAAGACAATAAAATAGGGGGAAAATAAAGTAAAATATCTTAAGCAAAATAACGTTTTTATATCCATATTATTCAGTTGTACATAATCATAATTAAAAGTTATTATTATGGAATATATGAATTTCTCGTAATGGTTAAAGATTAGGCGATCAAAAGGATTAACACTCTAAGAAGATTAGCGAAAAATGCAAAAGGTTTGTGTGTCAAATGATAAATGTAGCGTTTATAGTATCAAAATATACAATTATTCTCGTAGCTATATGTACTACATGTATTAGGGAGACTGTTTGGCAACTGTTACTACAAGCTAACGTTTTATAATGTAAAGCTGTAACTCTTACATCTGGCCTACATTTGTCACTTTTGCTACTGCACTGTGTAAGCCAACTACGTACTAAAGATTTAAGTTTGCACAAGAGTTCGTTCAATCTATGTTTTTAGGTTGCTATGGTATTAGATGGGTTCAACTCATGAAGGCGTGAAATAGCATTTCGTATTCAAAATATTTATCTGTTTATTAGTTGAAACCATCTGCTGACATTGCAGCACAAAAAAGAGAATGAATTGGTTTTGATTTTTTCACAATTATGATACTGAAATATGCAGTAGTTGATAATTTTCATCATTTGTATCGCTTTATATACTAGTGGAAAAATTTTATTAATTAAAGCTTGAATCTTTACACAGGTAAGTTGTGTATCCCTCTCGGTCATATTGCCACTTGTCATCGCATGAGTTGCACGGGTAGCCAACGTCTTTGTTTTCACTTAATTTCGGCCAACAGTCAATCGCAAACACGTTTGTCGCGTAAACCTGTGTAAAAGCATAGTGTAAATACATGTAAGACACAAAATAACCATAATTTTGAAAAACGTCTTTCATACGCCATGCCAAGGTTAAATGAAACTGACAGATGCCGCGCCGTAGGCATGATCGAAGCTGATGTACGTCATACTGACGTTGCTAGACAATTTAGTGTGAACCGAAATACTGTAGACGCCTTGTGGAGACGGTGCTTACAGTTTGGCACTACCAGAAACCGACCTCGGTCAGGACGTCCACGCGTAACGACCAATCGCCAGGATGCGTACATCCGGGTGGTTCATCTCCTTGAACGACTCAGAACTGCTTCTTTGACGGCTAGAAGTATTCCTGGTCTTAAAAGAATTAGTCCCAAAACGGTACGTAATCGATAGCTTGAACGAGGCATACGTCCACGACGTCCAGCCATAAGTCCTGTTCTCCAGCAACCTCATCGTGTAGCACTTTTTGCCTGGTGCGGACGACACATACATGCAGCAGGGCTGGGCACATCTTGACAACAGGGACGGCCGTTCTAGAGTGTACCGTCGTGTTGGTGAACGTTTCGATGACATTTGTGTGAATCAACGACGTCCATTCGGCGGAGATAGTGTCATGGTGTGGGGTGGCATCTCATCCAGTGGCAGAACAGCTCTTGTGGTTGTGGACCGCACACTTACAGGCATCAGATACCGTTGCGAAATCATACAGCCACACGTCCTTCCATTAGTTCAGGATAACGCTCGCTCCACGTCGCACGGGTCGTCACCGACTTCTTGATCCAGAACAATGTGAATGTGCTGCCCTGGCCTGCACTGTGTCCCCGGATAAGGCGCCCATAGAACACGTGTGGGATGAGATGCAGCGTCGCTTACGTCGCCCCCAGCCGTTGACGTTACCTGACCTGGCACGTGCGCTTGTGAGAATATTGAATGGTATTCCCAAGGCATTTTTCAGCACGCTTGTGGAATCAATGAGGCGTCGTGGTCAAGCATGCACTGATGCGCTGAACTTTGTTTAGAGAACGTCTGTTCGAAGACGCTGCTGATGCATTAACCATAACCATCTCGATTGAGCTGGTGTTAAATGAAGGTCAGATAAAACCCTCTTTTTTCCGCTAGAAAATATATATCTTAGATATGACAAATTAAAAGGCTAATACACCAAAAGCATAAGTAAGCATGTTGCTTCCATTAGACACCGTTCCAAAATTTAATATCTTCACATCAGAGTGCAGTTAAAGACCCCTGTCGAGCTAATTGCTGATTCCTAATTTTTGGGGTCATGGATTTAAACCCCGTCAGCAGAATTTGACAGAAATATCCACAATGCTCCTGTAAGGATTAGTGCAGGTCAGACCCCTAGAACTGCAAAACGATCGACAACGGTTATTTCTTGAACGAGTTTATCATCAAACATCTGACATCTAAAATTAAAATACGATTTGGAGTGTCTGGAAGTGCCCACTCAGTTAGTCTAAGCAGTTCAAACACACACAAAAGTTTGTTGTACCATTCTGAGAGTGTCCGAGGATTGACTGGCAGCATATATACGTGAAAAACTGGTGCAGCACATTCTCTTAATGAAAACGATATATATAGTGCATGTCTTATGTCAAATAAAAGTGTAAAACAATTTTTATCATTTATGAATTCAAAACCTTTCATTTTCAAATTCTTACGAATAATTTCCCACGACCTGCTGAGATGAATAAAAAAAACATCAATCAAATTTATAAAGGTACATCTAACACCAGGTTTTTTTTTTAAGAAAACTAGGATTGAAATTTCTTAAGTTAAAAATAAAAGATCAATTTCAAATTTCCCTTTCATTTATTTAGTAGAAGCTATATTATACCATTAATACCGAGTGACTTTCGCCTTATGTATATTTCAATACGTGTTAAATGATCCTGATAGAGTTAAGCCTATTTGATCATTTTAACCGATTTAAAGTACATGTAGCGCTATAGGAGCATTTATTAATCTAAACAAATCAACCTTTCCCCTTTATCATTAAGCTATCCTAATTTTAATTTACAAAAACCGTGATGTTTCCATGTTTTAGCAAAATTGGAAAATGGATACTTACGTCTTTACAAAAAACTTCAAAGGTTTAAAACAATATATTTTGCTAAACCATGCCTTTATCCACTGTTTATGTCATGAGTCAACAAAAAGATTTTAAAAGTATATGGTAATTGTTTTTTACTTTTCGAAACGAAAGAAATGGATAGTATTCTTTGAAGAAATTATTTTTTTGTTTTACATTGGATTTATATCTGGAAAAAAGGAAAGGATGTGTAATTAATGAGAACTCGTTGGTTTCTGTGAAATTGCAACAAAAATGACAACATTCGCTATTCACATTAAGTCTAAACAATTATCGACTTCAAATCCAAATCTACAGGCTGTAGGGGTGAGTCTTTTGATTTTATTATATTGTTATTATTTAAATATAATTCCATAATTAAAACACCATTTTACCTTTATTCATATCACAGCTAATAATCAAACCTCTACAATTCTGTACAGGGTCAGTATTAGGGATGTTAAATACACCTTAAGAATTTTTTTTTCTATTTTTCTTCCGACATTTTATATTTTCCATTCTTCTTTAAGATATAGAGGTTTGCCTTTAAGAAAGCTGGGGTATTTGGAGGGTTTCGTTGCTCGGTCTTCTCAAAATAACATGTTCAGTCAAAATTAGTTTTACATACTAGAAAGAAACATCCTTCGTCATCTGCACAAGTGTCTCAACACACTTAAATATATATTCATAGAGTATCTAAATAATAACTTAAGATTTCTTGTTTTTATTTACACTGTTTCCTTACCTGTCTAAATAAAGACAGATATGAAAGAACTTTGTAATTTACTTGTTTTATGTTTCTTTCTCTTCAAACTACAAAAATACAAAGTATATATAACTCTAACATGAATCAAATTTAAAGTAGAAAATCTAATATGTGTAATGGAGAGATTCTATTTCATTAAAATACTTAGTTGCAAGGGGGTCGTGCCATGACTGTCCTCAGATTTAGTATTCCTTTTCCGAGAAATTTTGTCAAACTTCTGTCCATTTTTTGTCCGTCTTGGTTTTCCGAGACATCTTGTGTGTCTAACTCCCGTCCATTTTTTGTCCGTACATCGTGTGTGTCTAACAAACGTCCATTTTAGGTCCATCTCTGTGTTCCAAAACATTTGTGTGTCTAACTCCCGTCCATTTTAAGTCCATCTTCCGTGTTCCAAAACATCTTATGTGTCTAACTCCCGTCCATTTTGTCCGTTTTCCTTTTCCTTAACAACTTGTGTGTCTAACTTCCGTCCATATTGTGTCATTTCCATGTTTTGAAACATGTTGTATGCCTAACTCCCGTCCATTTTTGTCCGTCTTCGTTTTCCTTAACAACTTGTGTGTCTAACTTCCGTCCATATTGTGTCCATTTCCATGTTTTGAAACATGTTGTGTGCCTAACTCCCGTCCATTTTTGGTCCGTCTTCGTGTTCCGATTGATTGCGTTGTCTAAAATTTTGTTCGTCTTATGTTCTGATACATCATGTGTGTCTAAGTCTACTATTTGATAAAATGTGGTTCGAGGTTCGAATATAAATAGATAGGAGTTTTGTCATAAACAAATCTATAAGTGAATTTTTAAATTCGATCTTATATTATTTTTGCGAGTGAATATACTGAAAAAGTTATATAGAATGAAATGTAATAAGTCGGAAATGTGCAAAGGATCTCTCAGTAGTCTCACATTCATCTGTGGACAACAGCTGTGAAAGATTTTAATCTATAACAGGCTCCTTCGCAGTGACCTTCCTTTTGTACCCCAGCACAAGCCTCTTCAGTCACGTGTAAACATTACCTTGTTTCCAGTTTTGAACTTACGTATAAACGGTTTGTAATTAAAGAGTTTATTTTTTCCCTTTCTTGGTTACTATTTATAAGAACTGTGTCAATTTGACATGTCTGGAAATTTTAAGATTGAGAAAGAAAAAAGCTTGAAAAAAGATAAAATTTTGTTGTTTTTTTCTCTCTTTCGACATTCATCACGTGACCTGCATGGTGGCAATGATTACTGTGCTGAAAGGGAAGGGACTGCTGCGCTGAGTTTGAACACGTGTTTGCACCGATGCACACTTTTGATTCTACATTTGCAATATGACAAAAAACAGCGAAAAACTAAGAGTCACATACTTCTGCATAATATCATCTGTTATGGTCCAGTGCACACCGGCATACAGTTGCATAAATACAACCTCTGACAACTGCGTCAAGACTTGGTTGTCTTGTGCGTTGGTTTTTCGATGCAGTTCGAGACCCGCTCTGGGTGGTCTTTTCCAAAATATATTGCATCTTTCTGTTACGAACTTTCATGTTAGTATGACAGTGTTTACTCTGCTCTCTGCAGTTTATTTCCGTTTGATTGTGTACACCAGATTTTTGGGATAGTATATCTCAGTACTCCTTGCACATTAGAACAATTCCACTGCACCTGATTGCAGTTCCCGTAGACGGTAAAATACAGTGAGTTTACTTCTCACAGCAAAAAAAAACAGACGAAAATAACATCTGTCAATTATATTTAGCAAAATAAATCTGCTGTCTCTGTAAGATTTAAGTGGCAAACGCTGTATTTGAGTTTATTTTCTTGCTGTTGATTCTAAAAAAAGCCACACAGTACTAGACTAATTGACCATTAACGAACACACGCCATAAATAAGCGTGCGCATCGATTGCGCAAATAAAGCTAACGACAACTGGAAACGCATCTTCTGCCTATTATCGTCTGGTGATAGCCACAATTAATTTAGAAAATATCGATAATTCGCCATGGAATCGATGTATTTGAGCTGTTATCCAATTTCTGGTTTACTAACGCTTCATCACCTGATACATAAGATATCAATTTTCTGGCTTACTTCAGTTAAATAATGAGTTCATTTGATAAATGGATGATATCGAGGAGGCCGAGATTTACTCTGTGAGTTTTTTTAATTATAGCAAACTATAAGTGGACTTATTCTAGGTTGACTTTTTGTAAAGAAACAACACGCTAAAATGTTTATTACAGGTTACTTTATTACACAGTACATGTAGTTTGAAACGACAGAATAATCAGGGTTTTAATTTATATTAAAAATGGTTAACTAGAATGTTCAACTTAACTCAAGATTTGATTGCTTTACAGTTTAGATCAGGACAATCGAGCAGGGTCGATCACCGGTCAGATGTACGCTCACGTGCACATCTTACCGCAACGCCACACAGCGTCAAACAAACTTCCGGCCAAAATCAACCGCTCACTGAAGAAGATTTAGAAACTAATCTCGATTTCACAGGTAAGCAAATACATTCGTTATTTTTGAGATATAAAAAAACACATAAAATAGATATCGGGTACACACACTGCAACCAAATTAGAAATTTAAAAATTAGGTAAATTGTTCAAGAAGTACCACAATGCAATCGATAATAATTACTCACAATAATTGTTTCAATCAATGGTAGTTGTTGAATTTTGTGAGAAAAATAGCAAATCAATGAAAATAATTAAAAGAACGAATTTCGTACAAAGAGTTCAGTAGCAATTAAAAGCCATGAGTGTGAGTCTCCATCTGGTTTCCACACTTTTGCCGCAAATGCTAAGGCTATCCAAGGAAGATGCCATCGAACGGGATTAATATAAGTTGCCAGAACTTCCCTCTCGTTATAAGATAGCCTTAGTAGGCTTATACTAAACAAATACCGACTAATACGGCCATATGAAATACGAATCACGGGGAAAGCCGCAGTGTGAGGTCGAGTGTCCGATCTCTGATCGGAGATTGCTGAACCACATTCCAGTTGCAGATATTGTCAGTGACTGCCATATATATCCTTCTGGCGCTAGGACTGGTCAAACTTTAGGCTGCAGTCACAGAGAGTGGCAAATTTACATTAATAGAATTGATAAAACCTATTTACTACTGGCAGATTTTGAAATACTGATAATACCCTTAACACATCGTACTTGAAATGTATACTGCAAACACAAAAGAACGAATAGAGAAGATAAATAATTTGTTTAGTCAGACAGGCTCTGCTTTTTATCTAGAATTGTTAATTTTCTTAGTCAATGTATTCTGCCCTCGGTTAAGACCTCGTCGACATCTGTTAATATCTGCTATAAAAGCTCTATGTAAATAATAAATATTGATCCATCTTCTTTTAGTGCTGCCTAAGATTCTCAAGATTGTAACCACACTTTTTACACCATGTAATATCAGTTACCCTTTTGGCCCATAAAGTTAGTATGCCATAAAATATTGACCTTTTTTGGTTTTTCACCATTTTAAAGTCGCCAAACAATTCATCATTTTTTTCTGTCGCTTAATAACAATGTGTATGTGTATTTCGTTCAGGTATTCTTATCTTTAGTACAAACACTGTCATGTATTCATATCTATTCTATGAACGTGCTTGTTAATAGAAATTACAAAATATAAAAAGGCAAATAAATCACTTGTTGGTGCACCTTTTAATGATGTAACATTTGAACAATGTCAGAGGAAGAAGTGCCTTATGATGATACTGGGAGGAGATGTTATGCCAGAGCCTGTCAGAAACTGGACGTCGTTCCATCTTCATACGTGCTGACCAAGCTGTCCAACTCAAAGATCATAGACTGTAAACATTATGGTCTAGGACCAAAAGGAACCATGGCTTTATCCATTGCCCTTGTTGTAAGTGTTGTAAATCTTTATACAGAGTGGGTATTGATATCATTAATACAGTGTAGGTATTAAATTAATTTATTTATACAGTGTGGGTATCGAATTCATTAATACAGTGTGGGTATTGAATTCATTAATACAGGGTAGGTATTTAATTATTTTATACATTGTAGGTAATTAATTATTTTATACATTGTGGGTATTGAATTCATGAATACAGTGTGGGTAATGAATTCATTTATACATAGTGGGTATTGACTTCATGAATACAGTGTGAGTATTGAATTCATTTATACGTTGTGGGTATCATACTTCCCTCGCTACATGTAAAACTGACATTCGCTGAATTCATATTTATAATGCTATGCTCTGCGAAGGCATGACTCGCTTAAGCGGCCATAATGGTGAAAAAATATAGAACAATTTTGTGGTTTAGCTCTGAAATGTTCAGGATTCTTTTGATATTAAGCCATATTTGTGACTGAGGTTCGAATCAGGTCTATGCATACGTGGGGCTTTGATTTAGAAGACATGGCGTTTCAAATGTACATTTACTATTATTAAATATCTATTTCAGGTAAATTCCAGAGTTTCGTCCATAAACCTTCAAGGAAATGATATTGGACAAAAAGGAATATCTTACATACAGAAAATGATTAGTGAAAGTCATACTGTCACAGAATTGGTGCGTTTTTATACATTGCTTGAACATATACTAATTCTTTAATATGATGTCATCTGCTGACTTCAACAACTGAATCTATGTGGTTATACTTTATTCGAAGTTTTTTACAGAAAGATGTCGCTTTCACAAAAACAAAATATAGAATCACATGTTTATTTATTTATTTATTTATTTATTTATTTATTTATTTATTTATTTATTTATTGATTTTGAAATGTTTGAAAAACGTAGAAGTATTCGTTAGAATACTGACTGTATTTATTTTGTTAGGAAACCTATTTATATCAACGCTTCTTATTTACTTTCAGAATATTTCCGACAATAAAATCGGCACTTACGGGGCTATTGCAATACAAAAAATGTTGGCAGAAAATCGCAGTCTTCATAAACTCGAGATGTCAGGTGAGTTGAAAAATAGCTCGAAGCTTCGAGCAATTCTTGTTGTATCTGCAGGTTAACCGATGTAAAACACAAAACATAAAGTGTTATATTTTTCCAAAGAAGTATGATATGTCAGTGTTGTTGAGTGTAGAAACATGTATCTTTATGAACACTTTTGGTGTAGATAATTTGTTATGATATCTGTATTAATTATTAAATGAATGAAGAATATCTTGTGTCTTACTTTGAGATGTGTTAAATTTTCAATAGTTTAATTCGAAGTTCATCGCGATTTCTTGAAGCTTATTTTAGAAGCTCAAAGCCAAGGACAGGATTTGTTTATTGCCATATATATATTGTGAATTTCATTTTGTATGTGTATATATGCTTGAGTCTTGCATGCATTCTACGGATATGTTGTATTTCTTCCGTTAGTGATCTTAAATACGTTTTGCAGCGCTGATAATTTCATTGTTTTCTGTACCTTTAGGTGAAGAATTTTCGAATTCAGATGCTGTTCATTTAGCAAAGGCAATACAGGTAAACTTTTCAGCTTGTGGAGCGTAATTACTTTAATGTCATTAAGTACCGTTCTGCTGCTCCAATTAATTGTTGATTTGATCAATAGAGAACAATGTATCAAACTGACTTAGAAAGTACAGCAAATATTTACTTAACCTCATGTTAGTTTACAGAGTTGCTGAGATTGTTATGTAAATGCATAGCTACTTTTATTCAGTTGACGTTTAATACAAATCTGAGATTACTTTAAGAGACATGAATGTAACTGGAATGAACGCAGTCGCTTGACGGACGTTTGAAAGTATTATGATCTGAAGGTTGTAAAAACTTAGCACATATAATTATATATCCCATTATATGAAGCACTTCAGTCTTCTTGGCAATTTCGATATTACCTATAAATTATGTTGTTTTGTTTCAGGAGCATCCCGAGCTAGAACACGTAGACCTCAGTCATAACAACTTTGGGGATTCCTGTGCCCCATTGTTTGAAGAAATGATCTGTAAGATACTTTTTATTTTTGTCTCTTTTGGATGAAAAAGAGTTCAGAGAAAACTGTGGCGTAGTTTTTTATATGCTAATATGTATGAAAACACTGAAAGACTGATTTTGAAATTATTGTCTGCTTGCGTCATTTTTTACCGTTGATTATGTCATTCTGCGTTAAAATTTTTTTATCTGAATTGATGAATTGGTTTAAATTGCTGGATTTACATATTTGTTTCAGCTGAAAACTGTGCTCTGCACACCTTAGATCTCAGCTGGAATCAGTTTAGGAAAGATGGTGCTCAAAGAATTGCCAAAGGTCTAAAGGTAACTCACTTCTTTCAGTCTTTCAGTTTTTTCAGTTCCACTTTTATTTCATTATTTCTAGTAGGTCTGCAATACAAGCAGATATAAACACATGACGGTAATGCAAATACTAAAACAAACATCTTCAAAACTACTATGAGATCATACAATATAACGTTTACAAACTGACACTCGGTTACACAAACACATTTTGACAAATATACGCCTATAATGAAAAGTTATATAATCAAATTTATTCTTATTAGATTAGACAGCACAAGTTATATTTAATAAAATGTGCTACTAATATTAAACGAAAGTATATCAATACTTATAAATGCGTAATTCAACTATGCTTTTTAATACAGAGATCACATTTTACTCACATAATTATCAAACAGGAGGAAACCACTGACGGTTTATTACAAATGATATACAGATAACTTTAAAAAGGACATATTGAATTATAGTGATAAAGAAATCAGTGTCTACAAAATGTGTTTCTTGTCCGAAAGCGAAAGTGACAAGATTAAAGAATGGACTCTAAGTATCTATATGGAAATCAACAATTAGGAACTAATAACGAATAAATGATAAATTATGTTTAGAATTATAATCATGTTTATCCGTATAACAAATAAGACCTTGTTTTGAAAGCTTTTTTTCAACGAAACAAGCCCAGATTTTCAGTATTTTATGATTTTCTATATTAATCAATTCAACGAATTTAAACATGCTCGGTCTTTTCCAGAATCTGTTATGTATATATTGTTTACGTAAGTCATTGTACATAGAGCACTGCATTACAAAGTGATATTCATCTTCTAACACGTTACAGCTATAACAAAGACGTTCAGTAATAAAATTAAATCAGAGGACATTGTTTGGAGAAAACAGCCTGAACAAGCCATTATATTTATCCAAATGTATATGCTTTTCACACCAGATAAACGTGTTTCCATAATCTAGAATTTACCTGTACACATTCACGTATTTATTAGGAGTTAATTACATTTTAATTTGACAAAAATTCTGTTCCAGGAAAATGCTTACCTTAAAGACTTTAATTTTTCGTGGAACGGAATCGGAGACGATGGTGCCTTTGAATTTGCAAAAGCTTTAAAAGTCAACAATGTACTGACGTCACTAAACCTCACGTGCTGCAGAATCGGCCATGATGGATTCATGAAACTTGTAACAGCAATAAATTTGAATGAATCACTACAACATTTACATGTAACTAATCTTCCAAAAAATTATTCAGATTTGAAACTAGATTCATTTCATACAAAAAAATCACTTTTCTGCATTAAATTTTGGTTCAGAACTTTTCAACCTTCAAATAGTGAGATTTCAAGTATAACAGTCTTTATTTCAATAATTGTCGAAATATCTGTTACCATGATAAATTGTTTGCAGTCATATACAAAGTAACGAATTTGTTTTTACACGTCAAATCATTAGGACATTGCTCTTCACTGTAAATATATTATTTTAACAGATTGGTAAAAACAATATACCTGAAGAATTTGCAGAAGCAGCTCTTGCTATTCTCAGAAATTGTCCTGTACTGAAATTAGAAACATTGGATCTGACGGTAAATCGTTTGCGACATTTCTTAATTTCCTTAAGTGAGACCCATAACACAACCTTCATCATGCCATGTAATTACGATTCCCGTTCCAACAATCACAAAAAGAGTTGACTGCTGGACTGCTAAACACATATATTTATGTTATTGTCCCCTTTTAAAACTATATGCTATTAACTCTTGCATCTTGAATTTAACGTTTTTAAAGAATGTTTATGCTGAAAGAATGCATAAAAGTAAAATTAAATTGTTGGTGTTTTTCTACCTTTAGCTTCGGTGTGTAAAGAACGCATATTTGTTTGTGAACTGTCGGGTTAAAACTATTTCAAGCAAGATGTTATGTTTTCTTTCTTTTTTATATGTAAACTCAAGCCATGTTTTAAATTTATGTATTGCGCTTTCTGAAAGCATCTATTGCAGAAATGCTATTTATTGGTTGTTTTCTTTTTAAATTTTATTAGGATTGTACATTCAGTCCAAAATTCCAAGACCACGTGCAAAATCTCAACGACATGCATCGTCACATAAATGTTTCATACGGATACGCCCTTAATTACGGGAAGAATAAAACTGACAACGTAGGGGACATTCTCAAGGAAGGTCTGGAATGCCTTCGGGACTTCTGTAAAGAAAATAATGTGTCACTGGTTGAACTGTTTGAAAGATTTGATGCTGATAACTCAATGAGTGTCAGCTTGCAGGAATTTCAGGAAGGCTTAAAGGTAGGTACCTGTCTCTGAAGAAGAAAAAACTAAATAAAACCAACAAAATTTGAAATGTTTGTTTCTTTTCATATTTTGTTTAATACATTACACTTAATTATGTAGAAATCATCCAATTTTGAATCAGGTTTAAATTAATTTTACATTAACTTTAATTTTTCACTGTAATATGAATGACCCTGAGCTAGAGATGAATTACCCCACTCGGATTTCTCAAAGACGATAATCAAATCTATTATTTGACCATTGTGCCCTTGCAAATTTGTCCTTCCATAGTCGTGTAAAAAACTGTCACAGGCACTGCTGGCCGATCATTGCCGTTATCATTAACAGTATTATTCTTTATGAATTCTACAGGAAGCAGGTGTACCACTGTCACTGTATAAGATAGAGATGTTTGCAAACGCCCTTGATAAAGATGGGGATGGAGAGGTGGATTACAGGTATACGAAAAAAATCTTTTCAATGAAAAAGTTATTATACTCCTTTAAATCATATATACCTTTTAATCATTTCAAGTTAATAATGCTTCATGAGCCGTAGCTTTTAAGCCAAACAGCAGTTGCTTAAAATAAAAAAAATGTTTTATAGATACAAATTAAAGCTTTGCCGTTTTGAGCATGTCTACTATAGACTATTGAGTTTCTGTGTTGTGTCATTCCTAATTGCTTTGATTATACGTAGTTGATATATAAAGTTTTTAATAATAGTGAAGTGTACCAAGGAATGGCATCATTAAAGGTACAAGTGGGTTTGTGCTAATTGAAATTGCACGGTTGCAGGTTTCTAATCTGCATTATTGCTTCTATGGTTGTCAAAAGGTTGGATTTTCTTGACGCTTAACGTTTGGATGCTAGATTCTGAACTGAAGACTCTGTAGAATTTTTACACCAGCAAGGAATGTGCACAACTCATACTACGCAAGAATCGAGTATATCCATACTTCAAAGGGTTTTGTTCTTTTCCAGATAATTCCAGTTCTTAAACTGTAGAAAAGGATCAACAAAGCTACACTGCACTATTTCGTTCATTTAACTTGACTAAATTCTGATAGATTTATCATTATGAACCAAGGTGCCATCTAAGGATAGAGATATAAAGACATAAAGAGTTAATCAAAAGGGATATTCAAAATGACTTGAAAGAGGTCACAGTTTCTGTTCGACAAAAATGAATGTTTTTGACACTTTGTAGATTCTGTAGAGTAAATATGACCTGAAGTTTTACTTAATCGCAGTAATAGTTAGGATAAAGATTTTCACTGCTTCTGATATTTAAAGAGCATGCCATCAATTATATTTAAAAGTTTACCAATGTTTGGCAATAAGCAAGTCAACACCCAATCATTCCGCGACCAATCGCTTTCAAACGTGCTGCTTACTTCACATGCTTACTAGTTTAGGCTTTTGTACAGCTTTTGTTGGGACTGCTTTTCACCGATTTCTGTTGTTTACTCACCAACGTTTTGGTAAGGCACCAGTAGATGCTGTCAACCAAAATAATGTTTACGATACGACAGTATCTTCACAAAGCAATTAGCTGTTGCCTTCAATTATTAAAACTGAATTAAACTAGTCTATCTTAAAGCAATGAATTCGAAAATTTGTTTTAAATACGTCATTATCATTGTTGCAGAAGTCTTTTTAAAGTTAAAAAAAAAGAAAAAAAGTCTGTTGTGCATCAATTTGCTTCTAACTTGTACGTTGCTTTTTTTTTTGTTTTGGCATTGTTTTGGTTCATATTATGTTTCTGCAATAAAGATTAATTTAACACCACTTAACGAAGGTATTTTATTAACCATTATTTTAATTTCAAATCATTGATTTTATTATTATCTATGTTCTTTAAGAAAACTTTATACCCAAAAGCAAACTACTGATACAATTTTGACTAAGGTAATGGTTTGAGTCTATCAAGTTGACTTTATACTAATTTATTGTTTTCAGTGAAATGGTATTACAGATGAAGAGTGCGGACCAAGGATGACCCGAAAAAATCTGTGCTATGCAAATGCTTACCTTGCCTACAATCATAAGTTTGATATGTGAATACATAATTTATATTCAGGTTAAACAAGTCGCCGGTTAAACTGATCAGATGACGTTTTTTTTTTTAAAAAAAAAAGCCATGTAAGGGTAATATCATTAAGACGAAGTCATTTCTTTAACTAGAATGTGGATTTGTGTCCTTCATTTACTGCAAAACGTGTTTCAGATAAATAAATGATTTCTTTTCCATTAAAATTAATATACAGCTCCTATCCTCGATAAAACGAGGATATTTCAATGGCGATTTCATCATAACTTTCTAGAAAATGTTGTCAGTTTAAGGAAGCGAGGTCCAAGTATTGTTCGAGAAGGAACTTCTGAAAGTTGGCAATGTACGGTTATTCTTCCAGCCATTTCATCGTGAATAGACAATGAGATTTTAACAATATATTCCAGACACCGGTGACAGTATCACGTGATGCGGCCACATTACATCAGAAAAGATCGTTAAATAAGACAAATACTCATTTTTTAATTTTATCACTAGACTGATATCAAAATACGATTTTATGTTCCGTTGATAAACTGGTTAATATGTTCAAAGTATTTAATTTGTGCTTACTTTGGTTCAAGCAAGATCTACAGATGATAGTACTGTTTGTGGCACCTGTATGTGCGCGGTCTTTATTTCATCCTGGCTGTTGAATAGTAAAACACAGATGGTATGTGTATGTTCTTGAGCAGATCCTAACCTATCAGAAATAGTCACAGATTATATTAGGCGATCTGACACTCGTTTGAAGACAGTTTTTCATTTCAGCAAAGACAAGCAAATGCTTTGACAATTCTTCTGAATTGCTAATAATTGTACTGTAACTGGCCTGTAATTTCTAAAACTGTCATTAATTTAAGTTCGTCTACTTACAATGACCATTTATGAGAGAGAGAGAGAGAGAGAGAGAAAGAGTTGGCAGTTTCGTATGAAGGATAGGAATCTAGCAGGAACGATAAACCGCTGGCTTAATGTGACTTTGATTGTTAAAGGGCGTTTAACTCAACCAAACAAAAGTTACGACTTGCCTTATGAGTCTAATCTAACTACGAAGGTACTAGATAAGTAAGTTGTAATGAGATATCTTTATGCGTAAAATATGGATAATTTTGGTAAAAGTTCACTGTTTAAAATATTGCTACAATTATCAGAAGTCAGCAAAACATTCTTTCCAAATGGAGAAAAGTTTGAAACTTCTATCACTTTTTTGTGATCAATGATCTAAATAATAAAGATCTGACCCGTAAGCAACTAACTACCCACTTCTTTATTGAAAACATACAAACTAGATGTAGCTTTAAGAATTCTTTCTAAACTTCGACACTGTATCCTTGCCTCGAATCATATCAGCAGCTTTCTCTGCAATCATGATTGTTGGTGCATTTATATTCCCTGATGTAATATTATGGAAGACGGAAGCGTCAACAACTCTAAGGCCTTTGATTCCTTTCACACGAAGCTGAGGGTCAACAACTGCTGATGGATCATTTTTAGCTCCCATTTTACGAGTGCAGGCTGGATGATACTCTGTTGTCCCTACATGACGAATGAAACATTCCCAATATTCATCTGACCGAAACTCAAATTTAGAGCAAAATGGGAGATTTAATTGATTTATGTCAACACCAAGTTCCTTAAAAGTTTTCGTTTCAGTAAGCTTCTCCCAAATACGTATCCCTGCAATTAGTATCTTTACATCTTTTTTGTTTGTGAAAAATTGAGGATCTATGATTGGTGGTTCAAAAGGATCGTTGCTCCTCAATTTCAGGGTGCCTGTGCTTTATGGGTGAGTGAGAGCTATGACGGAGCTAAATCCGTTTTGGGATTTGTAGTTTGTAACATAACCGTCCGCTATTTCATTTCTGAAATTACAGTTGTTGTCAAAGAGAAAATCTGAGAATATCATTTGAATATCTGGGTAGGTATTTTCTTGTTTTGCTTTGTCCAGATGTAGAAATGCCGATCCACTTAATCCAGTACTCGATAAAACACCAGTTTGAAAGAAGCCATACTGGAACTTTGCCCACCAGCTGACTAACTGATCGACAGTTATGCCATAAGGATTGTTAATATTGCTCGGGAGGACAACCATCACATGGTCTTTCAGATATATTCCTACAGGTAAATCTTTTTTGACCGGTATTCCAATCTCATCTAGGTGGTTCTTAGGTCCGATTCCAGAAAGCATCAGTAGTTGAGGAGAGTTTAGGGCTCCGGCAGATAATATTACTTCCCTGGTAGCTTTAACGTAAAACTTTTTATTGTCTCTGATGAAATAAACTCCGACAGCTGTATCATTTCTAATGATAATTTTGGTCACCATGCTTTTGACCGCTACAAGAAAGTTATCTCTCCTCTTAAATTTTCCAAGAAATTCAAGGCTTGTACTGCTATGCACTCCCTTAAGAACAGTGCTTTGAACAATACCGAAGCCTTCTTGATACTCACCATTGTAGTCCGTAATGTTGTATCCTAGTTCCTTTCCAGCTTTCATAAAAAGGTTAGTAAGACCTGACGGAGGACTGTATGAAACGGCAAGTGGTCCACCACTACTGTGATATGGGGAAGATTTAAGATTTTCGATTTGAATATCTTCAGATTTTAAGAAATAAGGAAGAACATCTTTGTAGCTCCATCCATCACACCCTTCAGCCGCCCATTCGTTATAGTCGAATTTACTGCCACGAGTATATTGCATCCCATTCAGAATGCCCGTTCCACCAAGTATTCTCCCACGTGGCCAGTACCCTTTGTTATCGTTCATACCTTTGAAGGATACTGTTTGTTTTTCGGTATAATATTCCCAATCAAAATATGTATGCTGTAGAGGACTCCAACCCAATGGTATATGAGCTAATGGGCTCTCATCAAAATGTGCTCCAGCCTCCATCAATAAAACACTTTTTTCGGAATCTTCAGATAACCTCGACGCTAGTACGGAACCTGCTGATCCCCCTCCGACAATGATGTAATCGTACTCGTTAGCAATCTGGGTGCTGGTACTGAAATTATTTGGTGTTTTGGAAATCATTTTGTACGAAAAAGCATGATGAACATCAGCAGACCTATCACACCTTGGCGTACGGAAGACATCGTTCTGTAAAAAGAATATTTAAAGATGGGAACAAATACTAATATCAATATTCGAATATTCGCTTTGCTATATTCGAATATATTCGGATATGTATTTTTCAGTTCAGTCATTACACGAATTTAGGTGTCCGAACATTGGTACTGTTTAATCTACTGTACGTTGTCGGGGAAACTGTTATGTAAAACTGCCATCTAAAAATGGCGTAGAAATGGCTTGTTTAATGGAAGTTTTAAATACTTATTAAGTGATTGGCAATACATAATGCATAATATAATCCTTTCATTAAAACCGCGTGCAGGAAGTCCAAACACGCGTGAAATAAGTCCAAACACGCGAGAGAGGTATTTTTTTTTTTTTTTTTTTTTATGTATAAGCGATCATCAAACATAAAGCGAGGATGATTTTTTTTCAAATAAACTTATAAGAGGAAAACATTTGAGCTATTCTAAACAACTTAACAGTAAAACTAATATCAGTAGAGCTATAAGGGTGACTGGTTGTTCGTTTTCGTAAAACATGACGTTAATCCTAGAATATTGTGAGAAAAACAACTTAAAATTTGTGAAATAAACGGGCGCCCAATTAAAATAAACAAAAGATTAAAAGGTATTACAATTACGCCTGTTGCAAACTGTTAATCTGTAACGATTGCCCATGCCAATTATGCATTGCAATTTTATTGTTAAGTGTGTCATTTTTGACACGCAATAAACAAACACAATACCAAACAGATTGGTTTTTTTTGCATAATCAGAATGCTTACATTTATAAAAATCAACCATGCTTTATTTGAAAAAAAAACCATTATAGAATATTCGAATTTGATTTTCAGATTCAAATATTCGGTCGATTTTCGAATATTCGAACATTCGTTCCCATCCTTAATATAAAGCTATTGTTTTAGAGAAAAGAGTTGTGGTTTACATTTATAATAATATAGTACTCAACTTTTGCTAAGCAACAAAAGTTTCTCACTATATTATTAAAAGGATTCAATTATTATTGTGCACAGTTTAATTCAGCAATGTTTTGAGATGGCCAACAACCTAAATGCAAGCTGTTTTATCAGATAGGGGTCGCCGCGTAGTCACGGAAAACATGCACCCTAGTTTTACTGTTCTTTTAATGGAAGCAGAGGCACATTATTGTCCTTATACATCGACATCACAAATTAATGGTCATTCAAAGGTCAGACTTTTTTACATTGCTCACTTTGACATGGCAAACGCTATGATAAGACGGCATTTGAATGTAGCAGAGATGTAGAGAGCTGTAGGGATGGTGGAGCAGGGGGCCACACACCGTGAGGTTGGTGTGGCGCTTTATGTACACCTCACCGTCATCACCAGACACTGGGCAAGGTACCAGCAGTATGGTACACCCGTCAGGAGGCAAGGCGGAGGCAGACAAATGGTGACGACAGCAGCTCAAGACCGATTCTTGATTATCCAGGTCCGTCGAGGACGGTTTGCAACAACAACGCATCTTCGTAATGACCTTTATTCTTCTGGGGTCAATGTTTGTACTCAGATTGTGCGTAGAAGGTTGCACGAGGGTAATCTGCGATCAAGAAGACTCTGTATAAGAATTCCACTGACTCGTCGTCACCGCCAGGGCCGTTTGGAATTGGCGAGAAAGCATGCTAGGTGGACCAGACAAACTGGAGACATGTTCTCTTCACTGATCAGTCTAGGTTTTGCCTAGACTTTACTGACAGACATGCGAGAGTCTGGAGTAGACCTGGGGAAAGGTTTCAAGCCGGAAATATTGCAGGACACGACCGCTACGGGGGTGGGTCAGTCATAGTGTGCGGAGGCATCAGCTGGAACAAACGGAATTACCTCGTTGTGTTAAATAGGGGTTCATTGACTGGTCAGCGGTACATCAATGAGATGTTAGACACCAGGTTAGGATGTATGCCGGGGCAATGGGCGATCAGTTCATTTTAATGGACGATAATGCGCGTCTCCACAGGGCCCGGGTGGTCCAGCACTACCTGCAGATGGAGGGTACTGAGCGCTTTGACTGGCCAACTCGAGCACCTGACCTAAATCCAATTGAGCACATGTGGAATGAGCTGCAGGTACGGATATCAGCTTGCCAGGTGCAACCTAGAAGCATCTTGGAGCTGGAGGCCATGTTGGTGCAAGAATGGGCTGCCATCCCCGCTAGGACTGTCAGAAACCCCATTGTGAGCATGAGAAGGCGTTGCCAAGCAGTTGTCATTAGCAATGAGTCACACACACGCTACTAAGTCTAAACTTGTAAACATAAATGGGGTTGTGAAAACTGGAAAACAAGTTGCGTGTCAAAAAATTTGGATTTAGGGGGATCTTCTTTTTCTCTGGCACATAACTAATGCAAAATCAGTAAAAAAAAGTCAAATTTGTCGCATTGATTAAACATGAAATTGATATCAAAAATCATTTGTAGGATGGTAATCAAATCATTGCCGAAAATATTCGAACTTAAACATTTGGTTGTTAGCAAAAGTTGAGTAGTATATTTATAACAACAAAATGGTGTTAACTGTTCAGCTGTGCTATTTATTTTATATTCAATTCGTCGGGTTTCTAATCTGATCGCATGAACTAAATGCTACGACACGTTCGTTTCAATCAAATTTGTAAATTACCATAAACGATTTTTGTCTGATGACAGTTTGTGTATACTTCGTTTAAACATTTATAAAATACAGGCCGTTTAACAAACTAATGATAACCATTGACTTGTAAAATGAGGTAACCGGTTATGTTTGTAGACACTCAACTCAAAGCTATCTGCTCCTTTTCAACATCATATAAGAAATCATACGAAAGATATGCTACAGTGTTTTTTGCGAAAAGCTTTGATGCGTAATTTGAAAGTTTGTAAGTGCCCGACTTCTTATATAATATTGTCATGCACAAGAAAATAAGTTGCATTTATTTGTTTAAATAAATGCCGCGCATATATAATCGGACACACACACGCAGAGCCTTTTCCTGTTATACAATTACGTTTACATTTTAATTACAATCAGTATTATAAATGTAGGAAAAGTGTTAATAACCTTAAGGTGGCATATTCTGTCTAAAATAACCAGTTAAAGGTCGCACACGCATTCGTGTTAGTACATTCTAACTGGTTAGCAGAATAAGTTTTTTCAAATTAAGTTAACTGTGTGTGTGTGTGTGTGAGTGATCAATTAATGTTTAATTTACAATACACCCTGATGAAAATGCACCTTAAATGTAAACTTTCTTCACTGGCTCGAAGCTAAAAAAGCATACATGTATTTATAATTGATGTAAATTATTTAAATTGAATAAACTTCGAAGTCTAACTGACCTTTGTCAACTAAGATCCAACATGTATATAATGAAGCACACTACATGTTTACCTCTCACTGTGTAACATAAGTTTATAGATAAAAATGTTTACTGTAGGAAAGATAAATTGTACTTCATTTATATCCACCCATGTGAAGCTTTGTTCCAAAGAAGGATGTTTCTTTTCAATCTTTCTTTCTTTCTGACTCTTCTTTTATTAATAAAAAGCAAGGGGACATTACTGTATCTTTAATTTTAAACGAACGTTAACTAACATTTAGGCAAAGAATTACATAACTGTTATATTGCACAATATCAACTCTATCATAAATAAAAAGCACAAACATGCGCGGGGTGTATCGAAACACTTCCAATTCTGAGCGGACATACTCATAGATTTGCTCGAAAGATTACCGCTAACATCACAGATATTCATACTCTTTTATTTCTATTCATATTACACATGTATACTGCATCTTGTTTTGTTTATCTCGTTAATATCTTTAATACTTGTCGAATATTTGTTGTGTTTTTGTTTCTTTTAAACTTAAAATAAAATATTCAAGATTTCTATCTAAGTAAATAAATTAAGGTTCGAAATACTGTAAAATTGTTGCTCCACCTCGGTAAACTCTCTGGTATCATTTGAATACTCAAGAACGACTTGCATTAATAAATGGATTTTCAAATAAACCCACTCTCGAGTTAAAACTACAAAAAATACTGCATATAATTCATGACATCCCCTTGGTAAATATGTATTAGCCAAAAAGAAATTGCGTGAAAATCATTGTAATCTGAAGTTAATATCGTCCTTAAATGATGACGCATCAGTAAGAAAAAAATGAATAAATCTAAACTGCCAGTTCTAAAATTAATTTGACAAACATGGAGAAAACAATTCTCCCATGCACGATAAAAACAAGCATAACCAAGCGTAATCATAGATTCCTAAGATCAGGATGCTGGAGTTTTAAACGATATTACGATTCAATGAGGATTCCTTAGCCCTATATTGGGTATAAATCGAAAGCATCTCGACCAGCTAAAATATGTCCATTTTGTTCAAAGTATTCACTGGCCTTATAACATAAAACACAAACAGAAATATTATGTTATCAATATTATCATAAAATCTTTGAAAAAGATATTTAAAATGATTTAGTAGGTAGTATAAATATATACATGTCGCAAGAAAGTTTTATCAAGTCTCCATATTCTTTTCTAATTTTTCTTACCTTTCTAATGCAAAGTTTTATTCAGAAAGCCGTTGTTAAACTGTATCGTGATGTAAAGTGAGTGGTATCGTTTGGGTGTATTTATCCCCACCATGACCTAGTGTGAAATGAGGAGGACGTCAACGATTTATTAATTTCTCGATGTGTATATTTAGTATGTTGCTAAAATTGGCATTATATAACTCACCCGTAACATTAAGGCCAGTGAAAGACATGTTTAAAGAACTGTATAATCAGACATCCAATATACTGTCTAGTTATTTACTTAAACCCTGACCTCTATCACCTAACCAGATTTATACTGATTAAATATATAATACCACTTCGATCCCTGGAATAGGCCAATTTTCGTCTATAACTTAAACTAGAGCTATCACTTAATGTGATTAATACCCCCGAAACACCGCTACAGAACAGATGAAATTATCAATTTAGCAACAGAATACTTTGTAAAAAAAATGAAAAAGAGTTATGGTTGTGGGCAATAAATATAGTTGTGTTTCTTGTACATTGCATTTCCACTCATTGCGCTTGACCATTGTATGAAGTTGCACTGTATTCCCCAAAAAAAGTTTTCAAGTTATTCTCTGGACAAAGAAAACTAACAAAGGGCAATAACTGTGCAAACAGTGAAGACAGAGTTATAGCTCTTGTACATTGCACATCCGCTCAATATGCTTGACCATTGTATGAAGTTGCACTGAATTCTAACCACGAGTTTCCAAATTATATTCTGGAAAAGAAATTCCAAGGAAGGGCAATACCTGGAAATAGTGAAGATGGAGTTAAAGCTTTTATACAATGCACTTTCTCTCATTGTGCTTGATCACTGGATGAAGTTGCATTGAATTCCAACCAGTAGTTTTCAAGTTATGCTCCAAATAAAGAAAACAAACTTAGTGTAATAACTCTGCAAATAGAGAAGATGGAGTTATGATTTTTGGACATTGCACTTCTCTCATCGTGCTTGACCATTGTATGATGTAGCACTTAATTCAAACCAGTAGTTTTTAAGTTTTGCTCCCTACAAAGGAAAACCAACAAAGGGCAATAACTCTGCAAATAGTGAACATGGAGTTATGATTCTTGGACACTACGCTTCCTCTGATTGTGCTTGACAATTGTATGAAATTGCACTGAATTCGAACCAGTAGTTTTCAAGTTATGCTCCGGATAAAGAAAACCAATAAAGGGCAATTACTCTGAAAATATAGAATTTGTAGTTAATATTCTTGTAAATTGCACTTCTTCTCATTGTGCTTCACCATTGTATGATGTTGCACTGAATTCAAACCAGTAGTTTTCAAGTTTTGCTCCCTACAAAGGAAAACAAACAAAGGGCAATAACTCTGAAAATAGTAAAGACAGAGTTATGATTCTTGGACACTACACTTTCTCTCATTGTGCTTGACCATTGTGTATACTTGCATTGAATTCCAACCAGCAGTTTTTAAGTTATGCTCCGGACAAGGAAAACCAATGAAGGGCAATAACTCTGAAAATAGAGAAGATGAAGTTATGTTTCTTAGACTTGCACTTCCACTCATTGTGATTGACCACTGTGTGAAGTTGCAATGAATTCCAACCAGCTGTTTTCAATTTTTGCTCCATAAAAAGGAAAACCAATAAAGGGCAATAACTCTGCAAATAGTGAATATGGAGTTATGATTCTTGGACGCTGCACTTCCTCTCATTTTGCTTGACCATTGTATGAAGTTGCACTGAATTCAAACCAGTATTTTTCAAGTTATGCTCCAAATAAAGAAAACAAACTAAGGGTAATAACCCTGCAAATGGAGAAGGTGGAGTTACGATTCTTAGACACTGCACTTTCTCTCATTGTGCTTGACCATTGTATGAAGTTGCACTGACTTCCAACCAGTAGTTTTCAAGCTATGCTATAAATAAAAAAACCAATAAAGGGCAAAAACCCTGCAAAAAGAGAATTTGAAGTTATGATTCTTGAACACTGCACGTCCGCTCATTGTGATTGACCATTGTATGATGTTGCATTGAATTCAAACCCGTAGTTTTCAAGTTTTGCTCCCTACAAAGGAAAACCAACAAAGGGCAATAACTCTGAAAATAGTGAAGACAGAGTAATGATTCTTGGACACTGCACTTCCTCTCATTGCGCTTGACCATTGTGTGTAGTTGTATAGAATTCCAACCAGTATTTTTCAAGTTAAGCTCCAGACAAGTAAAACTAATTAAGGGCTATAACTCTGAAAACAGAGAAGATGGAGTTATTTTTTAGACAGTGCACTTCCTCTCATTGTGCTTGACCATTGTATGTAGTTGCACTGTATTCCAACCAGTTGTTTTCAAGTTATGCTCCGGACAAAAGAAACAATAAAGTGAATAACTCTAAAAATAGTTAAGACTGAGTTATGATTCTTGGACACTGCACTTCCTCTCATTGTGATTGACCACTGTGTGAAGTTGCAATGAATTCAAACCAGTTGTTTTCAAGTTTTGCTCTATACAAAGGAAAACCATCAAAGGGCAATAACTCTGCAAATGGAGAACATGGAGTTATGATTCTTGAACACTGCACTTTCTCTCATTGTGATTGACCACTGTATGAGGTTGCACTGAATTCCAACCAGTAGTTTTCAAGTTATGCTCCGGAAAAAGAAAACCAATAAAGGGCAATAGCTCTGAAAATAGTAAAGACGGAGTTATGATTCTTGGACACTGCAATTTCTCTCATTGTGTTTGACCATTGTATGAAGCTGCATTGAATTCCAAGCAGTAGTTTTCAAGTTATGATCCCAATTAAGAAAACAAACTAAGGGTAATAACTCTGCTAATAGAGAAGATGGAGTTATGATTCTTGGATACTGCACTTTCTCTCATTGTGATTGACCATTGTATGAAGTTGCACTGAATTCCAACCAGTAGTTTTCAAGTTATTCTCCGGACAAGGAAAACCAATAAAGGGCAATATCTCTGAAAATAGTAAAGACGGAGTTATGATTCTTGGACACTGCACTTTCTCTCATTGTGTTTGACCATTGTATGAAGTTGTTTTGAATTCCAACCAGTAGTTTTTAAGTTTTGCTCCATACAAAGGAAAACAAATAAGGGCAATAACTCTGAAAATAGTGAAGATGGAGTTCTGATTCTTGGACACTGCACTTCCTCTCATTGTGCTTGACCATTGCGTGAAGTTGCATTAAATTCCAACCAGTAGTTTTCAAGTTATGCTCCGGACAATGTTAACCCCGACCGACCGACCGACCGACCAACCACCAGGTGACTCCTATATACCCGGCCACCCCCCCCCCCCCCCCCCTCAAACTTTTGGGGGTATAATAAGAAATCAAGTCAGTACGTAAAGGTCAGAAACAGTCAAAGTTGAAATCTAAATGCAAAACTATACAAGTCAACATTTCACGGACGTACTGCCAAAAATCATTTAGATCTGCAGGTTATGTCCTTAACGTCCAAAGTAAAAATTAAAATGTACAAGCAATATTGTGCAAGTAGCCCAGATTTTAGTACTGTAACTTAAATAATAAAGAAGCAGGTCAAAATAAAGTTCATCCTATGCCGAAGCTGAAATGTTACACTAGCAAATGTCTAAACTCTAGGCCTCTTGTTTTATGACAAGAAGATAAAAATTTTCTATGAAAGTCCATGTAAAAACAAGTGACCACTGCGGCGTCCAATTTTGACTGTATGGTCATCATTTGAACAATCTTTGTAGAGGACTACTAAACAATGTTACTCATCAAATAGACTCTAGACTTCATGCCCGATAGTTTAACAGATCAAAATAAAAATTGTCCTTTATATGTATCTATACAAAAAGTAGCAACCCCTTGGGCAGAGCCAATAGTGACCCTAGGGACTTTATTTGAAAAATAACAATTCTACACACCAAATCTTTCAACCCCAATACCTGCAGTTTTCTTTACCTTTGTTTCATCTATATGTCTTTGTAAAATCCTGTGATCCCAGGGACATAATTTGAAAAATTTGGTAGATGTCCACTTGACAATGCTACCCACTAATTTTCAGAAAAATGGCCCGGTGAATCTGTCTGATGAGCTAAAACAATCGGCAAACATGGCATGTTGCGTCTTTGACTTGAACAGGTTATATTCCAAACAATTTAAAACATCTTTAAATCTTTAAGTAGCATACTTTCAAAACATTTTTATGTGGATTATTTCTAAAAAGGGCAATGCTTTCAGCGCAGATATGTCATATGGGATCAGTGCATAAAGACAACGATATTAAGCGAGTGGAAAGTAATGAGATACAATAAAATGAACTTTAAAAACAAAACATTAACGGCTTATTCAAATGAGACACGAGTTTTTGCTTAAAACATGCCCCAGCAAAAAAACTTCATGAAATGTCCATTTACACTATACTACTATAAAGCACTGTTTTTTGAAAAGCAAACAAACCGTAATCAAATTCATATCAAATTAACTTTCTATATTTCGCCACTGTATCCTTGCCTCGAATCATATCGGCCGCTTTCTCTGCAATCATGATTGTTGGAGCATTCAGATTTCCGGAGGTTATGTTATGGAAAACCGAGGCATCGGCGACCCTCAGGCCATTGATTCCTTTGACACGAAGCTGGGGATCAACGACTGATTTTGGGTCATTTTCAGGCCCCATTCTACAAGTACAGGCATGATGATACTCTGTCACTCCTACGTGACGAATGAAACATTCCCAGTATTCGTCAGACCGGAAGTCAAACTCAGAACAGAATGAAAGTTTTAATTGATTTATGTCAACTCCAAGTTCCTTAAATGTTTTCGTTTCGGTAAGTTTCTCCCAAAGGCGAATACCTCGAATCAAATTTTCAACATCTCTTTTATCCGCAAAATATTTAGGATCAATGACAGGTGGGTCAAAAGGATCATTACTTTGGAGCTTAACTGTCCCAGTGCTAACTGGATGTGTCAAAGCTATAATGGTACTAAATCCATATTGTGATTTGTAGTTCGTAACGTATCCATCCGCAACTTCCTTCCTAAAATTATAAATATTGCTGAGAAGAAAATTAAAGAAAATGAATTGAAGGTCCGGATATGCTTTTCCACGCTTAGCTTTGTCTACATGTAAAAATGCAGATCCATCTAATCCTGTTCCCGATAAAACACCGGTTTGAAACCAGTCATACTGGAATTTTGCCCACCAGCTTTCCATCTGTTCTAAAGTTACGCCGTACGGCACTTCGATGTTGCTCGGCAGAACAACCATTTGATGGTCTTTCAGATACTGTCCTACAGGCAAATCCTTTTTGACCGGTATTCCAATCTCTTCTAAGTGCTTCTTTGGCCCGATTCCAGACAACATTAATAATTGTGGAGAATTTATGACACCGGCAGACAAAATTATCTCTCTGGTGGCTTCAACATAGATTTTCCTATTATTGCGTATAAGAAAGACCCCAACAGCTCTTTCGTTTCTTATGTCAATTTTGGTCACTGTGCTTTTAACTGCAATATGTAGATTATCTCTCTTTCCTATCCTTCCAAGAAATTCAAGACTGGTACTACTTCGCACCCCATTCCGTACATTACTTTGAACAATACTGAAGCCCTCTTGGTCTTCACCATTGTAGTCCGTAATGTTGTATCCAAGTTCCTGTCCGGCTTTCATGAAAAGATCAGTCAGTTTTGTAGGTTGACTGTATGAGACGGCAAGTGGTCCACCTTTGCTGTGATACGGGGAGGATTTAAGGTCATCGATTTGAATATCTTCAGATTTTAAGAAATAAGGAAGAACATCTTTGTAGCTCCATCCATCACATCCATTAGCTGCCCATTCGTCATAGTCGAATTTACTGCCACGAGTATATTGCATACCGTTTAGAATGCTTGTTCCGCCAAGTATTCGGCCACGTGGCCAGTACCCTTTGTTATCCTTCAAACCTTTAAATGATTGTGTTTGTTTTTCGGTATAATATTCCCAGTCGAATTCTGAATGCTGTAGAGGACTCCATCCTAAAGGCACATGTGTTAGTGGGCTTTCATCAAAATGTGCCCCTGCCTCCAGCAATAACACCGTTTTTTCCTGATCTTCGGATAACCTCGACGCTAGTACGGAACCTGCCGATCCCCCTCCAACAACGATGTAATCGTACCTGTCAGAGATTTCATCGATTACGATGGTATTTTTTGTGTTACCTGGGAACCATTTGTATAAAAAAGCAATTAAGACGATGATGAAACCAACTGCAAATTGACTTCCTATAGACATCCTTCTGAAATTAAAAAAAAAAATAAATTGGTTTTCTACTTGATTGTTGAAGTCAAATTGATAAGATGTGGATAAAAAAATGTTACTACTTTTTCTCTCAAAGAAGGCGCAACCTTAAACTGAAAATCTATAATTGTATAGGGTATTACTTTTTAAAATACTTTAGGGAGACATAGCCTTTAATTTACAGTGTTCGATTTTCTTAAAAATAACATAAATGCAAATGTTACTGATGGAAACATTACTTGATGTTAAAGCAGTTCGTTCACAGATGGTCATTGACTAAGACTTTGATTTTAACTATCTTTGTTTATTACGTTTATCAATACCCATTTACAGACGCATTTTCACCGAATGCAACATTTCATGATTGTAAAAAGTGGGTAGTTTCTATATCATAGGCTATAGCGTTACGAACAGTATAAAACCTATATTTAGAATTTCTATTTCCCTGTGCCGTCACATGACTGATCACATTCACTCTTCACGCATGCGCTGACATCACGTCCGATTTTGAATAAAGGACAAAAAAACAGGCATGTGTTGTGAAACGAATGCCTGTGCCGAGACTGGTGAAGGCGCTATGTTGCGGAATGTGTCACGTGATACAGCAAGCACCTGCTTCGGGGACATTATATTCATTTTTTAACCGGAATTCTCCAAGTGAGCGTTTATGATAAAATGCTTTTCCCCATGTAATGTGACCTTCACGAGCCAGTTTTTGTCAGAAAACAAAGACGTCACAACAGTAACGAGGGAGAGTAGAAAAAAAAACTTTTTTTATATTTCTAATGTCCAGCTGTGAACGAGCTGCTTTAAGGTGTAACTAAAAAGTGCAACATTTAAACTGAATGCTTACTTGAAGAAAATGCGTTGAAGAAAGTATGGCTGGACACTGATTTATTATAAATGAACACATTGTTAGTGTCTATATCATTGAACATAAGAACATTACTTCTTTACATTATCAGTTATTTATCATTTCCTAGAGAATGAACCGATAAAGTAAATACGCAGTATATTGCCAGTTAATCTGAATAGGGCCGTTTATCAGTGTAAACATAAATTGTCGAGATACACTGACTGTGTGCTTACATTTGAAACCCATTTATCGATTACATATAGATATTTACAACGTTTTTTTTTTTTCAATTCACTCAGTTTCCATAAATGTTTCACATAGATAATAATTAATACGCATGTGTAATTATGAATTCGTACATATTCATTGTCAGCTTACAAGACGCCGAGCATACAAAACTAGAGCACGCTTTACAAACAGAAAATTTAAGCTTCCTATATTTTCAAACAGATATCAACTTTAACCGTTTGTTGATATAGCCATTTCCTTTAAATGTACTTAAGTAAGATACAGAGATCTGTTTAATGTCCCTAAATGTCATAAAAATACGAACCTGCTGGCGTTACTAGTCCTACATATATATTTTACAATCCAAGGTTATGGCTTAAGTCCGCTTGCTTTGTTACAATAAAATGAATCTTGTTTATCTGACATACGAGAGTGGTACTTATGAAAACAGCTAATGCAAATTCAGAAGTGTACGAATGCACACATGTGACATGTCACGCGCGGTATACGAAACAGAAAGTAGTTTTAATGAGAAAATTGGTAACAGTAATGAGATAACAGTCGTGATATATAGAAACAATGAAATTGGAACAAAAATTGTATTAAAAGTGCTTGAAATGAGATATTTTGTCAATATAAATAGATGGGTTTTCATTGCAACAAGATGGTGTGTCTTTTTAACGAGATAGAAACAAAGGCACAGGAACGATGGATTTGGCAAATCAGAATAATTTGCGAGTGCTCAGCCGGTTTCACACAATTAATTCAAATCCTACAGTATTTCATTGTAACATCAAGCCCCAATCTCACTTTATTAGCTTCTGAAGATGGCATGCTACCTTTGCCAATATCTGGAAAGAATCAATCATGAGAAACAATTTTATTCAGATTTTTTCATAGCATGTCCATTGTATCTGGCATATCGTTTCGAAGGAGATCACCCCAGTCACTTTTGTATTTTTTATTACAATCTGTCGAAATTTCCTGTTTTATTTTAAAACGACAAAAAATAACCAAGAATTGTCCGGCACACTTATGCCTAAGCTCAATTTGTTCTTCAGTATGTGTGTTATTTTCAAGTCGAAAAATTTTTTTTTCAGGCAGGACTACCTTTTTATTTTTGACCAATCAGACAGCTGTATTACCTTAAAGCTCCGCACAAACCCAACAACACTGATTTGGTGGTGGTGTATAACATGTCTTGTTTTTCAGGGATATCTAAACTCCATAAAATTATACAACAACCTCTTCTGTATTCAAGCATAGCTTTATTCTTCATTTACTGCACGTCTGAATGAAAATTTACCCCAGTTAGGTAAGCAAACTGAAACACAAAACCCTGAATATATGCATATGTACTCTGAATTATCATTTTATTACTGTATTCTACTGGAAACAGCATAATACTGACTAAACTTTCAGCAGAGTTTAGCAAAAAGCATTGAAATTGCAATTTTTTCAAAACAAAGGGAGGTAATTCAATGCTTTCATGACGCTTATTTTGTAAATCTGTAGCCATAATAAATAAGACTTGTGTATTTTTCAAAAGTGTGAATTCTTAAGTATTATTGTTTATGCAAAAGAAAGGCTAAAGACGTATTTTATATCTATGATAAAGTGCAGAATATATACACGAAAAGCCGTACCCTATTACTTCTATATTAATAGCATTTAAGTTTGCGTGATATTTCCACAATTTTATGCAATGTGCAATTTGTCTGTTGTATTTTCTCTTTACAGAATGTGCGTGAAGTTAGCTGCCAGTTGCCAGTTGCCAATTCAATTGAATTGGCAACTGGCAGCTAACTTTATAGTCCAGCTACCAATTCAAACTAAAATAAAATTGTAACCAGAAGCCAGATCGCCAAAGAAGGCGAATTGTCAATTGGCAGCCAGGTGCCAATTCAAAAAGTAGACTGAATTCTGACCATTGAGTGAATGGGCAACTGACAACTGGCAGCCAGATGCCAATTCGAAAAGTTTCATGAAAACTGAACATTGAGTGAATTGGCAACTGGCAACTGCCTGTCAGGTGCCAATTTGTCTAAGACGTGAAGCGTCAATTGGCACCTGGCAGCCAAATGCCAGTTCGACGAGTATCATGAATAAGTGATAATTGAATTGGCAACTGGCAGCCAGATGCCAATTCGTTAAAGATCGCGAATTGGCAACTAGCAACTGGCAGCCAGATGACAATTTGACGAATACCATGAATTATTGATATTAACTGAATTGGCAACTGGCAACTGGCAGCCAGAAGCCAATTCGACAAATATTATAAATTGGTGACATTAACTGAACTGGCAACTAGAAACTGGCAGCCAGATGCCAATTCATTAAAGATCGCGAACTGGCAACTGGTAGCCAGATGCCAATTTGACAAATACCATGAATTATTGATATTAACTGAATTTGCAACTGGCCACTGGCAGCCAGATGTCAATTCATTCAAGATCGCGAATTGGCAACTAGCAGCCAGATGCCAATTCGACAAATACCATGAAGTATTGATATTAACTGAATTAGCAACTGGCAACTGGTAGCCAGATGCCAATTCGACAAATACCATTATTTATTGATATTTACTGAATTGGCAACAGGCAACTGGCAGCTAGATGCCAATTCATTTAAGAACGCGAATTTGCAACTGGCAACTAGTAGCCAGATGCCAATTCGACAAATATTATAAATTTGTGACATTAACTGAATTGGCAACTAGCCACTGGCAGCCAGATGCCAATTCATTAAAAATCGCGAATTGGCAACTGGCAACTGGTAGCCAGATGCCAATTCGACAAATACCATGAATTATTGAAATTAACTGAATTGGCAACTGGCAGCCAGATACCAATTCGACAAATACCATGAATTATTGATATTAGCTGAATTGGCAACTCGCAACTGGCAGCCAGATGCCTATTCGACAAATATCATGAATTATTGATATTAACTGAATTGGCAACTGGCAGCCAGATGCCAATTCGACAAATACCATGAATTATTGATATTAACTGAATTGGCAACTGGCAGCCAGATGCCAATTTGACAAAAAATCGCGAATTGTCAATTAGCAACTGGCAGCTAGATGCCAATTCAAGTAGTATCATGTATTAGCAATTGACAGTTGACTATTCGTAAGTCTTGGCGAACTGGCATCTGGCTGCCAGTTGCTAGTTGCCAATTCACTCAATGTCCAAAATTCATAATGCTTGTCAAGTTGGCATCTAGCTGCCAGTTCTCAGTTGCCACTTCGCGATCTTTAACGAATTTGCATCTAGCTGCCAGTTGCCAATTTAGTAAATAGTAATAATTTATGATAAATGTCGAATTGGCATCTGGCTTACAATTGACAGTTGACTATTCGCAATTTTTGACGAACTGAACTTTGACAATTCATTCTATGTTCGTAATTCATGATACTTGTTAAACTGGCATATGGCTGCCAGTTGCCAATTCGGTTAATATAAATAATTCATGATTAATCTCGAAATGGCATCTAGCTGCCAGTTGCTAGTTGCCAATTCACTCAATGTCCAAAATTCATAATGCTTGTCAAGTTGGCATCTAGCTGCCAGTTCTCAGTTGCCACTTCGCGATCTTTAACGAATTTGCATCTAGCTGCCAGTTGCCAATTTAGTAAATAGTAATAATTTATGATAAATGTCGAATTGGCATCTGGCTTACAATTGACAGTTGACTATTCGCAATTTTTGACGAACTGAACTTTGACAATTCATTCTATGTTCGTAATTCATGATACTTGTTAAACTGGCATATGGCTGCCAGTTGCCAATTCGGTTAATATAAATAATTCATGATTAATCTCGAAATGGCATCTAGCTGCCAGTTGCCAGTTGCCAATTCAGTTAATATCAATAATTAATGATAAATGTCGAATTGGCACCGGGCTACCAATTGACAGTTGCCGATTTGCAAGTTCTGACGGACTGTCATCTAGCTGCCAGTTGCCAATTCGGTTAATATCAATAATTTATGATAAATGTCGAATATGCATCGGGCTACCAATTGACAGTTGGCAATTCGCACTTTTTTTACGAACTGGCATCTGGCTGCCAGCTTCCAGTTGCCAATTGACTCTATGTTCATAATTCATGATACTTGTCGAACTGGCATCTGGCTGCCAGTTGTGAGCTGCCAATTCTCGACCTTTTAATGAATTGGAATCAGGCTGCCAGTTGCCAGTTGCTGATTCGGTTAATATCAATAATTTATTATAAATGTTGAATGGCATCTGGCTACCAATTGATAGTTCCCGATTCGTAACTTCTGACGAACTGGCATCAAGCTGCCAGTTGCCAATTCGGTTAATATCAATAATTTATGATAAATGTCGAATATGCATCGGGCTACCAATTGACATTTGGCGATTCGCAAGTTTTGACGAACTGGCACCTGGCTGCCAGTTGCCAGTTCACACTATGTTGTTAATTCATGATACTTGTCGAACTGGCATCTGGTTGCCAGTTGCGAGTTGCCAATTCGCGATCTTTAACGACTTGGCATCTAGCTGCCAGTTGCCATTTCGGTTAATATCAATAATTTATGATAAATGTAAAATTGGCATCTGGCTACCAATTGACAGTTGGCGATTCGCAATTTTTTGACGAACTGGCATCTTGCAGCCAGTTGCCAGTTGCCAATTAACTCTATGTTGATAATTTATGATAATTGTCGAACTGGCATCTGGCCGCCAGATGCGAGTTGCCAATTCGCGATCTTTAACGAACTGGCATCTAGCTGCCAGTTGCCAGTTGCTCATTCGGTTAATATCAATAATTTATGATAAATGTGAAATTGGCATCTGACTACCAATTGACAGTTGCCGATTCGCAAGTTTTGACGAACTGGCATCAGGCTGCCAGTTGGTAGTTGCCAATTCACTCTATGTCCTTAATTCATGATAATGTTCGAACTTGCATCTGGCATCCAGTTGCCAGTTGCCGATTGGCGATCTTTTACGAATTGGCATCTGGCTGACAGTTTTCAGTTGCCAATTCGGTTAATATAAATAATTTATGATTAATGTCGAATTGGCATCTGGCTACCAATTGACAGTTGCCAATTCGTGAGTTTAACGAATTGGCATTTGGCCGCCATTTGCCATTTGCCAATTCGGTTAATATCAATAATTTATGATAAATGTAGAATTGGCATCTGGCTACCAATTGACAGTTGACGATTCGCATGTCTTGACGAACTGGCATCTGGCTGCCAGTTGCCAATTCACTCTATGTTCATAATTTATGATATTGGCGAACTGGCATCTGGCTGCCAGTTGCCAGTTGCCAATTCGCTATTTTTAACGAACTGGCACCTAGCTTCCAGTTGCCAGTTACTGATTCGGTTAATATTAATAATTTATGAAACATATCGAATTGGCATCTGACTACCAATTGACGGTTGACTATTCGCAAATTTTGAGAACTGGCAGCTACCTACGATTTCAAAAAAGTTTGAATTGGCAGCTGAACTATGAAGTTGTTCACGCACATCTTTACAGACACTATTTTCAACGGTTAAAAGCTAAATTTAGATGATAATGTCATTTTCAACACTGAAGCAACACCGTGACCACATTTTCCTTTCAAATTTGCAGCCCCAGTTTTCAAGGTCTTTGTGAAAAAAATCTTCAAAAATCCTCAACGACTAACAAGTTTCACCATTCTTCCAACAGTAAGTCCGACAGGACATCAAGTTTTTCTCTGCCATTTTTCACTAGCAGCAAAAGGAAACACATGCACGTAATTCTGTAGTATGTTCGCGGTCGAACTTGAGTGAGATATTTTTTTAAATAAACAAGCCAGTTTTACACAATTTAATTATAAATGCATTTTTTATCTGTTTCCAGCTCGTTTCTTGCCACATATGTAGTCCCGGAAGTACCACATATGTTTTGAAGCAAACGCCAATTTGGCATACATATGTGGGTTTACCTCCAGCCCCCGCTCACCCATACCCACACACACCACCACCACCCCCGAGATCAGCTGTTCTTCTTAGTGCAAATGAAATCAATGGAAGCACGAGGATCATTTTTGCCAAACGATGATTTTTTTTCAATGAGATGTTTTTCATTTCATTAACTCATCAACTACTTTTTAAATAACATTTTTTAACTTTAAATTTATATTTCACAGACTAAAGAATGCTTCGATTTTATGCACGAGGAACTCAAGGTACAGTCGTAAGGTGAGCACATATATTTCAATCAATCGAGAAATACGGGTAAGGCAGATTAATGTATTTTTCATTTTAATTTTGTATATTATTTACATTCTGATTGTGCCTAAAAGTTTGCTTTTTCATTACTCAGGTAAAATGGAAGGTCAATGACTGATGATATACATACAGTAAAAGATGAACAAACAATGGAATTAATTATCCCAAATCACACTCATTCATTTATTTCATTTATTTATGTCTGCTGCAGCGGGAAGAGTAAACTGTGTCAACCTTTTAGACAAATGAATCCGAACATAATTATCTTGATGTTCTATTTAGTCTGAATAATGTCCGACATGCGTATGTCCCAGTCGGTGCCTAATTTCCAAAACATACTTCCCAGAAAGTCCTTGTCAAAGTGTGGTATCTGTCTGTGCCGTAACGTGTTTAAAACTAAAGTACTCAGTTTTCTTAGAATAGGGACACAAATCTATACAAACGATCGAAATTTATGAAAAAATGCTTTTTAAGCAGTTGAAAATGATATTTGAAGTTAGCTTCTAACAGTTCCAAACCTTTAACTTGGAAAAACATCCCGACCTCGCTTCAATTTCATTTATGCACAAGGTCCTCCAGGTAAAAATTTTGCTATTGTGCATTGAAGCATTCTGAGAAAAGTTTCAACTTTCTGTATGGATCATTTCTGAGTACAAAAAGCTTGAGGTAACTGAATAACAATGTAAAAGTAAACCCATAACTTCAGGCGTTTTCTACGTCCACCATCTTGGTGTGTCTTTGCAGGATCACAGTAAATCTGTGCCGTGTATGTCATAGGACGCCAGTTTGCTAGTACCCCACGTAGCAAATATATCTTTACTTTTCAGCTCATCACGGAAGAAGGTACATGTAAATTCAAAACCAATTAATGAATCCAAAACGTAACTGTTAAAATCCTCTATCTGCCCTATATTTAAGCCCGTTTTTTTTTTTTACTTCACTCGTTATAAATGAGAACTTTTACACATTACTAACAATACTAACCTGCCATCCGTGACTACTTCGATGCTTGGGTACCGGGTGCAATGCAGGAGCGGATGTGGTCCAGTGGTAACGCCCTGGACTGGTATACCAGGGGTTCCTAGTTCAATCCCCCGCTCCTCCATTAACATTACCAATAGTCTTTCGGATGAGACGTTAAACCGAGGTCCCATGTATCAGTGCTATACACTGAACATGTAAAAGAACCAGGGGTGTCTCTGGAATGGGATGCTTTCTGTATCTTGCACAACATAGAATAACTAATCTCTCCAGCGGGCGTCGGTCATATGGGCAACCGGTACCGACAATAAATAAGCTCAAATAGACAGATAGATAGGGTGCAATGCTTCAATGCAGTTGTCACCTGGTCATCAGAGCTAGATATACACGTTTGTAGTCATGTAACGAATTATTTCTATAATAAATATCTAGCATATTTACATTTCAGGTTAGTATTGTTTAATACATTACATATGAAGGGTACGATATTTTTATATAAATACCAGAGTCTCAATTTACATTTGTAAAATTAATTGAAGGAAACTGTTTACTGTTTATTGTATTTGAAATAGCCATAACCTCATAGCTGTTTTATATTAATGGAAAGCTATGTTGTTTTATTTGTAATATACTGTTTAAGAGCTTTCTGCACTTGTCACCTGGTCATTAAAGCTAGATATACATATAGTCATGTAATAATTTTTTTCCTCAAAAACTCGTAAACCAGCTGCGCTACGAGGGACTAACTACCCTACGAGCGAATCATCGATATTTGTGTGTGTGTGTGTGGGGGGGGGGGTAATACTGGATTCGCCCTGATGTCCGACCTTTCCCGTCAATCCCGATTTTTGTACAGACCATAACTTTTTCAAACATGGAAGGATTTGAATACCTTGGCATAGAGAGAGTGTGTCACGTGTAAGAACCAGAATCATAGCTCAAAGGTCAAAGTCACAGTCACTGGCCATGGGTAAAAAATGTTGATGATATACCTTTCTGGGCCATAAATTCTCCATGCATCGAAGGATTTTAAAATACTTAAGCATATTTGTTCATTTATTTGAGATGGTGTGTCGCATATAAGACCTAGGTCAATAGCTTAGAAGTCAAAGCCACACTTACGGGTCAACGTTAAAAATTGTTGAAGATAATCCTTGTACGGGCAATAACTTTTCCAAACTTTGAAGGATTTTGGGATATCTTGGTATATTTGTTCATCAAGATGATTCGGTATGTAACGTGCAGAATAGAAGTCCCTAGCTTAAAGGGCAAGGTCACAATGACCTGTCAAATTTGAAAAATGTTAATACACCTTGTTCGGACCCTTATTTTTCTGTCAATGGAAGGATTTTCACATTTCTAAGTATTTTATTTAACCTTGGTGAGACGGAATGTCGCGTGTAAGACCCAGATCCATAGCTTAAAGGTCAAGGTCACAGTCATTGGTCAGATGTAAATGATTTTGATGATAGACCTTGTCCGGGCCATAACTTCCCTATGCATGGAAATATTTTCAAATACCTTGGCATACTTGTTTATCTAGATGATACGGTGTGTCGTGTTGATGGTAAACTTTAATCGGGCACTAACCTCGTCGTCAGTGTAAGGATTTTCAAATATCTTGTCATTTTTTCACCTTTGTAAGACAGTATGTCGCATAAAAGACCTAGATCCATAGCTTAAAGGTCAAGGTCACAGTCACTGGTCAAAGGTAAATAGTCCTGATTATAGAATTTTTCTGGGTCATAACTTCTCCATGCATGGAAAAATTTTAAAATACCTTAGCATATGTTTTTATCTAGACAAGACAGTATGTGGTATTCCAAGACCCAAGGCCCTAGCTCAAAGGTAAACTTCACAGTCACTGGTCAAAGGTAGACAGTTTTGATGATAACCCTTGTCTCGTACAAAACTTCTCCATGTATGGAAGGATTTTGAAATATCTTGTCAGATGTTTGCATCTAGATGAGACGGTTTGTTGCGATCTACACCCACAAACCCTTGTTCAAAGGTCAAGGTCACAGTGTCTGGTCAAAAGTCAAAAATGATGATGACAGACCTTATCAGAGCCATAATTCTCCATGCATGGAAGGATTTTAATATTTCTATCCAAATCTATGTCACCTTCCTGATTATTTGCCTTCTTGGTATTTTATGGTTTCCTTAAACATCAAACCATGACATGACCATGACATAAAATAACATCATGTTAATACACTCAACTGCCATGCAAAGAATATAAGAATGACCCCTTTTACATAAAAAACCCTTTAATCCTGTGACCAAGCGGAATATGGAGGTATTTGTCACTTTTGTAACAAGCTCTAGTTTTGTTTGTATTTACCTCACTAAACAGCTTTTACCTTCTTAAACAGTTTTTTTTATTACAACTCATGATAAAACGAGAAATGCCAATTTGAAACGCAACGAGCGTGTATGATATAACCTTAAGTTTTAAGATCTGCTAGATCTTATTTGCAGTAAGCCCATTTCATATAAGTGTCATTTTATAAGTTGTAGTGATTTTGTTTGAAAGAAATAATTTCAGATTTGATCTTTCAAACTGTACAACTATATAAAAGTTTTAAAACTGACATAGCAATTACAGCTCTATGGCATTGAGGTATATTTCTTTTGGAACTAAAATTTCTGCTTTAGATACATGTTGTTTTTAAAGGATAAAATCATTCAATATGTTACTAATTTAGTTTTAAGTTTTGTAAAAATAACATTTAGCCACAAAAATGAATAACATGAAGCATTAAGAAAAACATGCCGACATTATACTATTGTGGTCGACGTATAAACACCTTTAAGCTAATAAAGGTTTATTTATACGTCTTAAATTTTATCAAAAGAAGAAAATATTTTATACAAATTAAGTACGGCATTTCCCGTCACAGGCATCATAGAATCTTTTGATCGAAATTGATAACACATAGTACTGTTTCAGAACTGTAAATGTCTGACTCATAATTGCATACGTGCAAGGTAAATGTTTGGCCACTTTAAATGTCCATTTATATATTTACTCAGTAAATGTACTGACTTTATTCTCCAGCACACATTGAAAGAGCAGTTCTTTACTGTCTGATTTTCATGGACATATATAATTTATATATACATTAAATGCATTACAGACAGGAGTGAAATCTGCTTAAGCCCAATTTAATGTTTGTTGTTCTTAAAAATGATATCGAGCTTTCAATTTGAAATGCATATCATTCAAAAATCAAGTCTCTGAACCAAAATAATCGTGTGAGATAAGGAGAAAGCCTTTATGCAGAGTATTCACATTTTTACACATTTCAAACTGTCGGAGAATGTGATTGCCACAATATAATTTTAACTGTGCACCATTTAATTTTAAGGTATGCATCATCAAAAGGTGAATAAATATAGCATGTAACAAGTAATATTTTTTTTAATTTAACGTATATCTCTAAATATGAATTTCCTGCTTCTTTTCATTTTGATATTTTTTTCAAACGTTGAATTAAATGTTATTGCGAGGGACAAATAATTTTAAAAAATGGAAAAAAGTTACACAACAAATTAAGACAAAAATCATATCCAGTTGCTTGAACGTTCGAGGTATTTATACAACGAAGCAATTCTCGTAATGCTGTAAAATCAGCTTGGTCAATGAGAGTACTTAACGTCGATAAAACAAGCCAAAATAATGTGCTCAATGCGAAACAAGACTAACGAAAGAAAACGATGAACGATACACGCTGGGACAGAAAAGGTGTACTTGTTAATGAGAAATTGATAAAACCAGTTTTTTAGTATCGCTTTTTTTTGCTTTTGTTGTTGTTGTTTTTTCGATATTTTCTAATATGCCAATAAAATTATATTAAACAATATTGGTTGAAAAACGAGAGAAATTTATTACAAGACTTATTATTAGTTATTATATTCTATGACTATTTAGTATCCAAAGACTGAAAACATTATATTATGCATACCTACCTTTCAGTCAGATTAGTTGTAGCAAGTTTCATTTAAATCGCAAGAAAACTGTAAAAATGATAACCAGCACAAAACAATTGCTACAATAAATAATTGGATATATCCAAGGGCAGATAACTCTAGAATACATGCACACATTTACATTACAAATTTCAGTTAGATTGAAACGGAAGGAGGTGTTATCAACAGAATAAATTACAAGCAGATATATTCAAGGTCAGTTAACGCCAGAATGCACGAGTCGACGCTCGTTAGAAAATGCATATTTACTCATCGTGTTGATAATGAGTAACAAGTTTTATCTCAATCGATTGAAAACTGTAGGAAGAGTTACCTGCACCAGAAAATGCACATGAACGGACGGACAAATGGACGCCACGCTTCATACTATAAAACGTCCCTTCGAACGTATAGAAATATATCAACATAACAGCTGTAATTCGTTATAAAATGTCATTTTTTGTTAAAGATTTGAAATACACGGTAAATTGTATAATTGCACGCTCTGATACCTTTTATGAAATAAGATGGTTTCATTATCACGCCATCTGTTATACTCCAATGGATTTTTTACACAAAAATGTAATATCTGTTTGAAGAAAACGACAGGTATGGAATGAGATGGGCCTCCTTATTCTCCATGTTACATAGCGAAGCTTAGACCTAAACTCCGCGCAGCGTTTATTCCTTTGAACAGCACTGTTACCACTGCTGCCACGCATGTCACATGATAAAGTTTGCAAAGTAAATACACAAAATTGTAACCTATTTTATTCAATTGTCCTTTTATTAATAATATTAACCAAAGTAATAAAAGAAATAAATCGAAAGAGATATACAAACAAATATGAAGATGATATATGTACTGCCCAAATAAACTTGTGTAAGTGGTGCTTAATGAACTGATAGGGGAATAAGGGCTGAAAATGTCCGAAAGTATGTCAATTTTTAATGACCTTGTTTTTTCCTTAATTTGCCCTGTTACGCTTCGTCTCGTTAATGCAATCTAAGTTGCCTCCTGCCGGCGACGATAAAAAATTATCGTACATTTTAAACCCCATTAAATTTACGACATCAGCAATCTAATATGATTGAATAAAGGAACAAAAGATGATCAAATGTGGGTAGAAGTACATGAAGTGAGGCGGAAAACTCAATCACATATTCAATAATATTCAGTGGGGGGATTTAGATAATTATAATGTAGTATCAGTTCGCAGTCAACAAGCACAAAACTGTTAATATATATATATACTCGTTTTTTTTTATTATATTTGCGTTTTAGTAATGTTCAATGCATTACTTAAAACATTTCCCCCAAACCAGTCCTTCCTACGTAGCAAAATCTAGAATCCATCTGAACAAAATGTAAAAATAAATATTGCTGATCATGCTTTATGGTTATTGATCTGAATACGAATACTGAATACATTTTCTACTAAACACAAAATGCTAACTTTAAGGTAAACTTGGTTACCTTATGATAGCAAGTGTAATATTTTAGATAACATTTATAATTATGCATCTCTCAAACCCGTTCGCCTGAAGAAAACTTACTGCTTTTTAGAGTTTCTGGAAGCTTTAGAAATCACCATTTTCTACAATACAATATATTTTTGCTCCGACATTGAACCAATCAATACAAAAATATTTTCAAATTCAGTAACCATATTTATCAACAACGAAAACACCAAAACGAACGTTCCCACTACAGTCGCAAGTAAATAAAGCACACTAGTATAACCGCCGCATTCTGTGGCGTTTATCATGAAAGCAATATTAAGCTTGATACTTGATGCTTATTTAAATGCTTTTCAGTCTATCTTTTAGCTTTAACAATATGTTCTGGCAGAGAATGAACTGATATGTACTTTAAATCGTATCTTTAACTAATACCTTCTTAGATCAACTGTTTAAACAGGTTAAACATTGCATTCAATCACGAGAAATTTGATTAGCAAATAAAGATACATGCCTGTTTGTGGACATTCTTTAAATATTCTTCAGTTTGAAAATGGAAATAGTCATCAGCAGCAAAACAAATAAGTTGAGAATAGTTTACACGGTCCTTTAGAAAAAAATACGCCTCACCTATGTTGAGACACAGCAAATCAGGGAGAACAAATATATAAAACGATAAATTTAGCTATTCCACCAATAATTAAGTTTTAAATGAAAATTGTTTTTCGTAAGAATAAAGTAGGAAACGTGTAAGTTGAAGAGAATGAACAATTCTTACTGTAGCAACAGTCAGTATGATATACGAATTTAAGAGAAATCCCGTAAGAAAGTATTGTGTCAAAAATTCTTTCTGAACTCCGACACTGTATCCTTGCCTCGAATCATATCAGCAGCTTTCTCTGCAATCATGATTGTTGGAGCATTTGTATTCCCTGACGTGATATCGTGGAAGACAGAGGCGTCAACAACTCTAAGGCCTTTGATGCCTTTCACACGAAGTTGAGGGTCAACAACAGCTGAAGGGTCATTTTCAGCTCCCATTCTACAAGTGCAAGCTGGATGATATGCCGAGGCCCCTACATGACGAATAAAACATTCCCAGTATTCATCAGACCGGAAAGCGAATTCTGAGCAAAATGAAATATTTAACTGACTGATGTCAACTCCAAGGTCTTTAAAGGTTGTTGTTTCAGTAAGGTTTTCCCAGATGCGAATACCACTAATCAAATTTTCAACATCTCTTTTGTCTACAAAAAATTGCGGGTCTATTATAGGATGGTCGAAAGGATCGTTGCTGCGGAGCTTGAGAATACCAGTGCTAAACGGATGTGTGAGAGCAACTACAGTGCTTATTCCATATTTTGAGCTGTAGTTTTCAACATACCCGTCAGCAATCTCCCTTCTGAAATTGAAGAAATTGTTGAACAGGAGATCAAATAAAAGGAATTGAACATCCGGATAAGTATTGCCTCTTTTTACATCGTCTAAGTGTAGAAATGCTGTTCCATCTAAACCGGTACTAGATAATAAACCAGTACGCAACCAGTCATACTTGAACTGTTCAAGCAAGCTTTCTGTTTCGTCTTTAGTAATGCCATACGGCTTGTTGATGTTACTCGGTAAAAGAACAAATGGATGATCTTTAAGATACTGCCCTACAGGCAAGTCCTTTATGACTGGTATTCCGATCTCCTTTAAGTGGTTCTTAGGCCCTATTCCAGACAACATTAGTATTTGAGGAGAATTGATGACTCCGGCAGATAATAAAATTTCCCTCGTGGCTTTAACGTAAAACTTTTTATTGTCTCTTAAAAAGAAGACCCCAACGGCTCTTTCGTTTTTTATGTCAATTTTCGCGACCATGCTTCTAATAGCAATATGAAGATTATTTCTCTTATCAAGTTTTCCAAGAAATTCAAGGCTTGTACTACTACGAACTCCATCGCGTACATTACTTTGGACGATACTAAAACCTTCTTGGACTTCACCATTGTAGTCCGTAGTGTTATAACCCAGTTCTCCCCCAGCTTTCAAAAAAAGATTGGTCAGTTCTGTCGGTGGGCTGTATGAAACGGCGATTGGTCCACCGCTGCTGTGATATGGGGAGGATTTAAGATCTTCGATTTGAATATCCTCTGATTTTAAAAAGTAAGGTAAAACGTCTATGTAGCTCCATCCATCACATCCATCAGCCGCCCATTTGTCATAGTCGAATTTACTGCCACGTGTATATTGCATTCCGTTCAAAATGCTTGATCCACCAAGAATACGACCACGTGGCCAATATCCTTTGTTATCTTCCATACCTTTGAAAGATTGTGTTTGAGATTCGGTGTAATATTCCCAGTCATATTCTGAATGCTGAAGACGACCAGATTGTAGAGGCATGTGAGTAAATACACTCTCATCAAAATGTCCCCCTGCCTCAAGTAATAAAACAGTTGTGTCGGTATCTTCGGATAACCTCGACGCTAGTACGGAACCTGCCGATCCACTTCCGATAACTATGTAATCGTACTCGTCAGCGATCTGATCCGTGACAATGAAGTAGTGTGTAGTATTTGGAAACCATTTATATGTAAACTCAATTAAGAAAACCATCAAACCGATCACTGTTCGGCTTACAGTAGTCATCGTTCTGAAAATAAATATCGATTTTTTTATTTATTTATTGCTTTTTTTTCTGTCACGGACAGTTTCTTTCCCTTTCAAACAAGACCGCTCAAAGACTACCCTTTTTCTATACAAATTATCAAGTTCCCAGTTTAATTCGAACCCGCACCGAACTGCACCGACCGCCTAGCAATTCAAAGTAAGAACGCCTTAGACCACTCGGTTATCCCAACAACCCCCCAAAAAAGGTTGTGCAAATAAGGCCTTAAATAAAATATTGTCGTTTCCCCTCCCGCGACCCATGCCAGTTTGGGAAGGGTAGGAAGGTAAGTAAAATACTTTTTTTAATCTAAAATATTTTTATTGATTATATAATTTATATATCTGAATGATATGGATTTCAAAAAACAGAAATTGTGAGTGCTTCGCACCTGTTCAAAGTTTAGAACCAGTGTTCGAAAGTTTTATTCAAAATATACATCCCAATTTGTATTTTTACAATGCAAAAATATCAGTCAATTATAAAGATGTGATTCTCATTGAAATTCTTTGCTTCCATGTGCAATATATATATATATATATATATATATATATATATATATATATATATATATATATATATATATATATATATATATATATATATTAGGGATGGCAACGAATACCAAAATCAATACTCGAGTACTCGGTCATTTTTCCGATCGAGTACTCGGTTACTCGGATGATTTCCAATGATCTTCAAAGTTTTATCATACAATATCAACACCGTCTGCATGCTACTTTCGTTTTTTATTTAAATTCATAGTATTCGTAACTATAAATAGGACTGCAGGGGAGGTAACTTAGAATAACCAATAAACAAATTAAATCAACAAGTTCAACATTACATTTTACAACGTTTTAATTAATGCAATATCAAGTTAAAAACATGTATAACAGTTCATATTTTTTTTCTTCTTGAAATAATATAGACTGATCGGCGGCAATGGATATAGGTAGCAAATACATAATAAATATAAACATAAGAGATCGTCAATGACAGCATATATATATGTTTTATAAATAAAGGTTTAACAGTTCAAGAACAATATTCTCGTATTTTTCTCTCAGTACAGTGTCATTATTCGAAGAAAATTAAACACTTTTCTGAGTTCATCTTCACATCTTTTACACAGTTGATAACTTAGAGTTCATGCAAGCATACGCGTTACAGCACTACGCTGTACTTTAGTCTACACATCAGTTTCTTTTTAATATTACGCGTCAATATTTAACAACACTGACTCTGTTTTTATTGAGGAAAATGATCTTGTCTATAAGTTCACCTGAAAGTCTGTTTCTTAATTTATTTACAAGTAACCCAGCAGCAGAAAAGATACGCCCTGAGGGCACTGATGTTGCGGGCACAGCTAGCACCTGTTTCGCGATTACGGCGATTCTCGGAAAGTTCTTTTCATTTTCTTTTCACCAGTTCAGTGGAATGTTTCATTATGGTTCATAATAGTAATCCGGCCCTTTGCTGTTTTCAAAACAGTTACCTTAAAACAAGTTCCGGCTACAAACTGTTACACAATTAATAGTAATTAAAGGTAGTTAAATATCATGAGGCCGAATGACGTAAGCGACACAGGTGTTCAATCCCATGCGCGTGACAAACTGTTGATCGCCTCGTTAAATTTACATTATCATTTTCGCACCTCTGCAAGGATGTTTTGATTGCATTTAACAGGTATTTATGAAGATACATGTACATCTCCGAATTTCTGAACTAATTTGATAAACGATTTTTTCCAAATCGCAAAAAAAGAAATTATATATTTTTTCCGAGTAATCGAATATCAATTTTGTTAACCGATATTCGGACGTTCGATCGAGTACTCGGTTAACCGGTTACTCGTTGCCATCTCTAATATATATATATATATATATATATATATATATATATATATATATATATATATATATATATATATCTGGGAAGCTATGATTTTTGTGGGTAGGTAGCGGGAGGGGAAACAAACAAGATTTTATTTTAGGCCTAACCCGGATATTAGTGTCAACCTCACACTACACCCGTGACGGGCGTTCAATGTATGCAAACATTCTAAGTACGGGAGACATTTTATGTCTGCCACTCGACACAAATCGCGCTGTTGTGAATTATAAATAATCAAGTTCCTAGTGGGATTCGAACCCGCACCGAACGGCACCGACCGCCTAGCAATGCAAAGTAAGAACGCCTTAGACCACTCGGTAACATAGACCACTCGACCACTCCTTAGACCACTTTTACAACCTTGTAAGGGGGCCAAAGGCATGACGTTAAGCACTATATTGCAATTTCTTACAACTTTAGAAAATAGTGTCCAAAAGATATGTTTAATTCGTGATACAGATATTTGTTTATAGACTGGACACACTCCCACCTATGTCATGCGTTATTTTTTTAATATAAAGAGCATATTATATTATAAACAAAGTAGTGTTTGAAAATTACTGTCTAGATCAAAATGTAAGATTTATTTAATAATTTGATAAATTAATACTTTAATGGAATGAAAAATAATTAAAGATTTCTTCAGATGTTGCTTATTTACTAACATGAAGAAAACATGATCTCACATAGTCTCAATTAGAAAGATATCATAATGAAAATAGTTTTTTATTGTCGTTATTTTGGGTTATGAGAGCTAGTGCAAGATACAGAATGCAGCCTGTTTCCCAGACACTTCCAGCTCGTGCCAATACTTAGGGTGTAGCAACGATACCTCTGACCTAAGATTAACATAATCTAAAGACAATAGGAATGTTAGTGGAGAAGCGGGGATCTGAACTCGCGACCGCAGAATTACAACTCTCGTATGTATTACCACTGGACCACTGATCGGCCGCCATGGAAATTGATGTCTGCAACAAAACTTTTATTTTAGTCTGGTAACATTTTGCGCAAAAGTAAGACAAATGATAAGAATACCGTAGTACGACTGAATAGCTTACAACTGAATGACAACTTGTATATGATTGCTGCTTGAAACAAAACAAATTACTAACATGGACATATCCTTGCACCAAATAATAAGAAAAATATATAATCAAATTTGGCATTCATTTAGAATTTGTTTGTTGTACGCTACTTGACTCTTTATTAAACACTGAAGAGTAACATGGTTTCAAATTATGTGCCTTAGTACCAGTAGTGTGAACTCATTTAGATATTTTAATTATTTAAACTGCATCATCTATTCGAGATAAAGATTTAAAGGGAAAAGAAACACATACAGAGAGAATGTCTAACCTTTAGATGTCTAGATTATCACAATATATAGCATTGGTCTATCCTTCTTATGTATCGTCGCTTCACCTGCTCGTTTTTAAATGTATTTTTTATTACTTTTTTATTTAAGGAGGATTTACGGTTAAGTGCGTGTCTACATGGGCTGTGTGCAAACAAGCAGAAAGAAATCTCAGTCATCCGAGACATAACTTGCTTGTTTAGTTGCGATTTCTGATTTAAAGTCGTCAGTTTTTATAACTGAAATTACGATTGAAATTAAAAGGTTGAGGCTTTAATTTTGGAGAAGTGATAATATTTTTTCTCAAAAATGTTAAGTGCCGTTTTAAAAGACCTTATTTATGCTAGTGTCTCATAAAAATCGGCGACACCGACATCTCGGCGTCTTCCCCGATTTATGGCCTGTCGGCGGGAAAAACCTTGAAAGCGACATCGGTGCACACTGTTTGTCGAGCGGTCTCATTAATCTGACGTTCCCACGATGTCGTTTTCTTTGATCGCCGACGTGCAGCCACTTCAATCGGAGATCAAACGGTGATGACCCGTCGATTAGCCATTGATTAGTCACCGACTAGTCGAGATAGTATACTACTATATATACCCGGCGAAAACGCAAGTAATCGTTAATATATATCTCAGACTAGCCACGGATTATTTTGCGAGTGCTCAATGAATTATCGATGGGCACACGGCGATATGTATACCGTCGGCCGTGACCTATCCGGGAGCCTGCAGTACATCGGTAGAAGCACGGCGAGATGCCTGCGACAAGTCCCCGATATTGACAAGCGAAAAAGAAATCTGAGACATCGGTATGGAGTGATAAATCGCCAGTAACCCGGCCGAGGGTCGGACGTAATCCGGCCGACCATCGGCGATTAGTCACTGATGCTATAACGATTTCACGGGGTAGAAATTTTTCCTCCGATCGATCGGGAAATTTTAACTTGGAGGTAAGTTTTGCCGACATCTCGCCGATCTAAAAAAACACCTGTTTTTTTGGCCGAGACGCAGATAAATCGACGATATATCGCAGACTACTCCCCGAAAATGCCACAGATTCCCCAAAAACTCGTCGTCACCCCATCGCCGACCCGTCGGACCTTTTATGAGACAGTGGCTTAAGCAATTCTGGATTCTACGCCACTGAATCATTTAATGTTGTCGATATTTAACTTTATCATTTTGTAACTTTTGTTGGCTGATTTTTAAAGTGAATCCATGGACATCATTGTTAAGACAAAACACATTCTGTTCAAAAGTTTGTTTATTTCAATATAATGAATCTCTCATTTAAAGTTTCTCAAAGTTGGTATCTATGTCAAGCACTTCATGAAAAAAATAGCGGATGATATCTATCAGATGCCGGGTATGCGCTTAAAGACTTTGCCACATTATGCAGTTTCTCTCTCTTGGAATGTAAAGAATAGGCGAAACACAACTGTAAAAAGACTTACTGCCAAATAGTTTCATATAAAAAACACCTGAAAATTTAGCTGAAAGCTTACACATATCATTCCTGGGTATCTTTCTGTGCGTATTTCATCACTAGCAACAAGCAACTAATCAATTAACAAAGTTATTCTTAAATCCACTGGTTAATTTTTTTTTCGTCATGTTTCAGTCTCTGTTAATGATCTGCATGAGACCGAACCGTTCCAGTGTTACTCTGACATAGAGATCTGCTTGAAACAGACCCGTACTAGTGTTAGTCTGACAAATGGATCTGCAAGAGACAAAACAGTTCCAGAAATATGACATAGGGATCTGATTTTTAACCAGGTTTTCAATGAAAACTGGTTATTGTAATGCTGAAGTCGGCTGGCGGGTGGGCGGGCGGGCGTCAACTTTTGGTTTCCGCTCAATAACTTGAGTTTACTTTGGCCTATTGACGCCAAACTTGGTGTATGGGTAGCTTATATCAAGAGGCAGCTTGGGATTGCTACCCAGGTAACTGTGATCAAGGTCAAGGTCAATGTTGCTAAAAATAGAAATTCAGTTTCCGCTCAATAACTTGAGTTTGCTTTGACCTATTGACCCCAAACTTGGTATATGGGTAGCTTATATCAAGGGGCAGCTTGGGATTGCTACCAAGGTGTCTGTGATCCAGGTCAAGGTCACTGTTGCTAAAAATAGAAATTCAGTCTTTGCTCAATAACTTGTTTGCTTTGACCTATTGACCCCAAACTTGGTGTATGGGTAGCTTATATCAAGAGGCAGCTTGATATTGCTACCCAGATGGCTATGATCAAGGTCAAGGTCACTGTTACTAAAAATAGAAATGCAGTTTCCACATAATAACTTGAGTTAGCTGTGACCTCTTGACAGCAAATTTGGTGTGTGGGTAGCTTATTTCAAGACGCTACTCGGAATTGCTACCCAGATGTCTGTGATCAGGGTAAATGTCATTGTTGCTAAAAATAAAAATTCAGTCTCCGCATAATAACTTGAGTTTGCTTAGACCTATTACACCAATTTTAGTATTTGGGTAGCTGATATCAAGGTGCAACTTGGGATTGCTACCCGGGTGTCTGTGAACAAGGTCAAGGTCACTGTTGCTTTAAAAAAGAAATTAAGTTTTCACGTAATAACTTGAGTTTGCGTTGACCTGTTGACACCAAACTTACTGTGTGGGTAGCTTATACATGTATTAAGATGCAGCTTGGGATTGTTACTTAGATATCTGGAAGCAAGGTCACGGTCAATTGCTTACAATAGAATTTTCAGCTTCTACTCAATAATTTCAGCACACTTTGACCTATTGATACTCAACTTGGCATGTGTGTAGCTTACATGAAAAAACAGCCTGGCATTGCTACTCAGGTATATGATTTAGTTTTATTTTGAACTATTGAAACCAACTTTCTGTGCTGGTACCAAAATAACAGCATCATTTTTACTTCACTGCCATATTTCTTCCTAATTCCTGTCACATCAATACTTGGTCGTTGAAAAACTGGTTTTCGTCGCATTGCGGCGCTTCTTGTATTCATTTTGGACCCAAAAGTTGTTAACCCCACATAAAATGATACAATAAATGTAAACATTTAAAATAATTAAGTCATTTAAAGTATTAAAAATACAGGGCGTTATCGATTCGTCGCAGCTGCATGGATAAACAGGTGATAGATTAAAGACTACCGGAATATTCAATACTTATCGCAGAAATTGAATTGAGCTACGATGACCATTGTCCCACATCTGAGACACCACGGGACTAACCTCGATTTAAACTGAGAAAGGTACCGTCTGATTTTATGTAAAGTTATTCAACAAGAATAACCTAAGAACTTAGGTTATCGAAGTTCAAGGTCAATATCGGTTGAAATTGTCGACAACAATGATTTTGAAGTGCAAGTTGAAAATGTTGCTCCTATATAATTGTTTCTGCCTAAAATCGACGGGAAACTATATAACCCTAAAAAGAACATTTACGACAGCACTATCTCAACTGTATGACAAGGTTAACGACAAGCTCACGGAGTAGTTTAACAGGAATGAAACAGGGATGCAATTCGTCGCCGACACTGTTGTGTTTGCGAATGACACTGAGAAAGAGGTCAATAATCTTGACTTTGGAATTACTTATGCTGAATTCAAACTCTTAATTTTAATGTATACTGACGACATTGTTTTAATGAGTTACTTAGAAGACCATCTGATTAAATTGATCCAAATCACAAGAAGAGAATTTAATGTACTTTTCAACGTTCTAAAGGGAAGCTACGGTTTATTGAAGGATTGTATGTTAAATCTTTTGTTTTTGTACCTGCATAATTATATAGATATACCTTTCTGCAACAAGAAAAATTAATTTTACAGTCTCATTAGCTTTGCCTGGATTCATTTCTCTGAAAATAACTTCTTCTTTAACGTTCTGTCAGAATCGATTAACACAGTGACATTCATAAAACAAGAGTAAAAGGTTTCACTAGTATTTCTGCAAATGGTGCATCTTTTATTCCTATCTTTGTTTAAACAAGAGCTGTCACTGGAAATTGACAGATGCCCCTGAAATGTAGCTTTAAAATGAAATTGGTGTAAATATATAATTGAATATGCCTGTGGAAAAGAGATCAAACAAAAATAGAGCATGAACTGAAGGTAAATGGTAAAGTAATGTTTTTCTGCTTCAGATTCTTATATGAAGGTTATGAAGACATAATTATTCAATGAAATAGAAAGCCTTGAAGACAAACAATATTGTTTTATTCCCAACCCCTACTGATGTTTTATATATATGAAACTCCCCCAAGTGGTTTTCGAGATGTAGCTTGGACAAGATTTTAATATAGAAGTTATAGTAAAATCTGACTAAGGGCCCATAACACTGCCAAAAATAATCCGACCAGAAACTCTTGACGACATGCACAACAATGCTTGGTGACATTCCTGTGAAGTTTCAATGAAAACCTCCAAGCGGTTTTGGAGAAAAAAGTGTGGAGAAGATTTTAATATAGAAGTTAAAGTAAAAATTGACTAAGTACCCAAAACTCAGCCAAAAATAATCCGAGCAGAAACTCCTGACGATATGCACAGCAGCTAGGTTTGGTGACAAAACATTCCTGTGTAGTTTCAATGAAATCCTCCAGTGGTTTTGGAGATGAAGCGTGGACAATAATGACAATAAAGCGTGGAGATAATGCTCGAGCACACACTGCAAGAACCGTCCGGCACTTCTTTGATGTTGAAGATATTGAGGTTATAGTCTGGTCAGCGAGGTCTCCCGATCTTAACCCTATAGAGCATGTCTAGGACATGCTTTCTCGTAGACTTTCTTCGCGTCCGAACCCTGTGCAGAACGTCCGTGAGCTTTTTCATGCTCTTTTAGCAGAATGGGATGCCATACTACAGGATATGATCAGACGTGTTATCAGGAGCATGCCCAGACGATGCAGAGAGTGCCTAAATGCCCGGGAGGGATACACTCATTACAGACACTGACCATGAAGCGTTTCCAGGCCTGAATCTGCTTTTACAGACATTGGTTGTTCTCCTGTAAGACCACCATTTCAAAGTTAATTTGATAATGTTCATATCCTGGACACTGTCTCTGTTCAGGAATGCTCCTGTTGGCGATGAAAATGCCGATTTGTTTTTGTAAAAAGAACGATTTTGTTATTTCTGTAAAAGATATTCATAAATCTACTCAACGCGTATGGTATATTATAGATTATATGGGCGCTCCTTTAATTAATTTGAGCAGTGTATTTCTCTCAAGGTTACTTACACAAGACAAAAAGCTGAAATTTATGAATGTAGGGATAAAGTTAAGTGTATAGAAACGGCTAATCTCGCCGAAAACAAACGCTCCCAAAGCCGAGTGTTGATTTTAGAACCACACCTTTAAGTAACCAAGGAACAAGCTATTATAATTGTGAAATACTTCGACAAAAATTCATCTGATATACCTCTGCAAGCCACCAATTCATTCGCATTAGGACACAGTCTGAGTGCCTACCATGTTAGGCTCTGTTTTCCTGTTAAGGAAGACACATTCGAACAAGAGCTGTCCGTAAGACAGCTAACAGATTAATTTTGCTTGTGGTACATATTGGTTACATAGTGAAAATTGAAAAAGTAATCAGTGGGGTGAAAACGGAAGTTGTTGTTCTCCACGCAGTGAATTAAAAACAGATATATTTCAGGTCAGTGAACTCCATAATGCATGAGTCGACGCTCGTGTAAAAAATATGCATATCTACTCCTCGTGCTGAAAATGTACAGCAGGTTTTATCTCAGTCGGTTGGAAACTGTAGGAAGAGTTATCTGTATAAGAAATTGCCAACGGACAGAAAAATACATATTTCGATAGGCATTTTTTGTCTCAAATCATCTCGACTACAAAGATCGTAGACATGAATATAAAACAAGGCTACAAAAAACAGCATATCAGTAAAGTTGGCAGTCTGGTAGTTTGAAGTTAGTAGATAAGAAAGCTGGCAACATTTTTTTACCAAGGTACATATGTAATTCGACATACAACTGTATTTTCATGCTTTTTCTGGCAATAATCTAGTTTCTGATAGATAATCCGAATCCAAAGAGAAAGATTTGGCCATCCTTGAATGTAAGCGAACGCAAAAACATCGCAAGACGTTTAAACGCCCTTCGTCCGACAATATTACGTCTCATTCGACCTGCCACAAATAATGGAACGTTTGATAGGACACGTTCAGGTAGACCGCATCTAACGTCAGTACGGCAGGATAATTACATACGTTAACGACATCTGCGTGACACCAAAACCCACATAACGTTTAGTGGAAGGTAATCATTAGTCAGAACTTGGCAAACTAAATGGGGAACTACTAACTTAGCCCCTATCGCAGTTTAGATTTTACTAGAGGTCATCTTCACCAACGTCTTATTTGGGCCCACAAACATCGCGGCCAGCTTTCGTTGAACTGTTAAATGGCGATTATCATCTTGTCGAACACTGACGGACGTATGCTTGTATCCAGACGACGTCGACCTTACCCCTTTTCAAAGTAATCCAAGCAATCCGTAGAACACACCGACCAAGGCAAAACGTCATTGCTGCGGGTCTGTTAAAAGTTCTGGTGACATTCTGGCTACAGATCGCGCGTTGTCATGCTGAAAGACTAGGGATTGACGTTGACAAACAGCAAGTAATATCTGGTTGATGTAATGCCTGACATTTGGATTTCCATTGCATAGGACGATTAGGGACTTTAACCTTTTGTAGATTGCTGCCCTTACTATAACATCGTCCTCACCGTAACGTTTCTGTCGCAGAACACAATTTTTATATGGGACATGGGATAGTATTTAGCTGTTTGGATGATAAAAATGTTCGTTAGAAACATGGTTGTAACACATCTAAATTCTATAAGTTTATTATATTTTATCTTTGCCTTTCATGATAATTTTCCTTTCTTTCTATCCATCGTATCCCATATCAAGCATCTCTGGACTACACGTTTTCCTCCATTGCCCTAAAACCGTTTTATGATATAACCAGAAAGATACTTGTCAAATTAAAGTGGAAAAAATGTGATCCTACTAGACGATCAGTTCGAAATCAAGAAATATGGCGTCACTGATTATTTTTATAGTTAAAGATTTGAGATACGTGAAAAAGGTAAAATTGCATGGTCTGATACCTTTTACAAAATTAGCTATTTCGAAATCACGAAATCTGTTATACTCCGATGGATATTTCCATGTGAGGATTGAGATAGGCCTTCTTATTCTGCGGATAGTGAAACTCAATTCTAAACTCCACGCACCGGTTACCCCCTTATCCTTTTATCACTGCTGTCACGCGATGACGTTTGCAAGTAAATACACAAAATAGTCACATCTTTCAAGTCCATTTTCATTTTATTAATAATGATTAACAGAAGCAATAAAAAATATTGAGAGAGATATACAAACAAATATAAAGATTGTGTACGTACTGCGTTGCTTAATTATGTGATAGGGGAACAAGTTTGAAAAGAGTCTGAAACCAATATGTCACAGGTATATAATTTGTAAACATTTTTTTCATTTTTCTTCATATGCCCTGTTACGCATCGTCTCGCTAATGAAATTTTACATGCAAGACAAGAAAGAATTACAAATTTTAACATGTTTATGTGTTGGAAACAAAATATTTAAATAAAACACAAAACGACTAGGAAAGACCTAGATTCTTCAATAATTATTAAATTGTTTGCTTGTTGTTTTTGTTAATTGCGGTGGCTTTTATGGGGTTGTTGTAATTCTTTTTTGTCGTTGTGGTTTAGTCAGTTATTTTTCTCCATTTTAACAGTGATCATGATATATACTCAGCGTATATTTTCAGTATAAAGGATTATAAAAACAAATGATAAACGTGGGCAGCGCCAGTGCTTATCTGTTTTATTTATCGGAAACGAGCTAGCAAGTACGTTACCATCTAAAAAAAAGAAAAAAAATGAAATGAAGAAAATTTAGAAGTACCACTCATCCCTAAAGAAAAAAGAAAGAAAACAAATAAAAAAAAAATAGTACCTATCCATAAAAAAACAAAGAATATTTTTGAGGGGGCCGGGAGCAGCATCAAGTTACCTCTCATCCCTGAATTTTTTTTTTTTTTTTTTTTTTTTGGGGGGGTGGGGGGGTGGGATTAGTGGGGAGAGAAGGTAAGAAAGTACCCCCTCATCCCTGAAAAAGAAAAACAACAAAGGAAATGAGATTTGGGGGTGGGGGTCTTGGTGGAGGGTGCCAAGTGCCTACGCTTAAAAAACTAAGAAAATTGAAAAATGAAAAAAATGCGAGGGGGTATAGGTGTTTTGGGGATCTCATGTAGGGGAGGGAGATCTCATGCGGAAGGTGGGGGAGTACCTACCCATCCAATGTAAGTAAATAGTTCAGTTCTAAGCTTTGTGCTTCCCCATTTGAAGATTTTTCTTATGTAAGTCGATGCAAAAGTAAGTGACGCCTGTGGTAGGGCTAATTTGACCCTAGAACATAATATGAACAATCTTGGTAGAGGTCTTCAACAGGATGCCTCACATCAAATTAAGAAGCTGTGTGTAAAACAATTTTAGAAAAGATTTTCAAAGGTTTTCCTATATAACTACATATAAGTCCCAGTGCAGGGCCAGTATTGACCCAGAGGTTATGATTTGAACCAACTTGGTAAAAGTCTACTAGACAAAGCTACACAACAAATACCAAAAAACTCTAAGCCTTACGGTTTATGTGTAATCAGCTACATTAAAGTTTGTGTACGACGACGACGACTCAATGACCATAATAGCTCGACTTTTTTTCTTCGAACAAAAATCCAAAGTCAGCTTGTGCGTGCAGTAATTATTAAAACGACAGAGTGGAAAATAACTTCTGTTGAGATTTTGTTAACGTTGCAATCCTATAGCATCGTTGATCAGCGAGAGTCGCGGGGTAGTGAAAAAGCCAAGCGAATTACCCGCCGCTTCCTCCTCCGAAATTTTTATAATAAAGAAAAAGATGTCCATTGAATTAAGATTTTTTCACAAATAACACTAAATCTTATTTCAGGAATTTCAACGTCTATAAGCACATAAACAAAATTTTCAGTGTTGCTTTACGTGACAAGGAAAAAAAGTTCGGTTTCGAAATTCTCGACGCCACGGGTTTTTCACTTTTCAAATATTTGACATATTCAATACAATTAAAGGGGAATACAAATGAGATATATCCAGCAGTTCATCCAGTTCACGCAAGTTTATGGCGGTTCACCATCTCTCCAACAAAATTCATATGAACAATATAAAAATAAAAACAAAATACTGCTTAACATGCTTAATGGTTATATATTCTGAATAACAATACTGAATACATTTTCTACTAAACACAAAATGCTTACTTTCAGGTAAACTTGAAGTACCTTATGATAGCCATTGTAATATTTTAAATAAAGTTTATAGCATCTCTCAAACCCGTTCGCCTGAAGAAAACTTACAGCAGGAAACTTTTGAAATCACCATTTGAATGACTAAGAATCAGCAACACACTTTTGCACCGAATTTTCTATGAGACAATATATTTTGCCCCGACATTAAACCAATCAATACAAAAAATATCGAATTCAGTAACCATATTTATCAATAACAAAAACATCAAAACGAACGTTCCCTCTGTCACAAGTAGATAAAGCATACCAGTATAACAGCTGCATTGACGGATCCCTAACCCCTCACATTTGCATGATTTAACAAAGAATTGCAGTTATATTTTCACCACAAACAAGTATATAACAAAAAGCACATTGTAATGTTTGTGGGTAAAACTTATTGATATAAGATTTAAGACTCTTGCTGCGGATCCAGGAATTCCGTGGAGCACGATTAAACCAACGTTTACGCGTGATACGTTCATGTTTTAGTCTATCGTTTAGCTTTAACCACATGTTCTGGCAGAGCATGGGCTGATATGTACTTTTAATCGTAACACTTTCTTATGTGAAATATCTGAAACAGGTTAAACATTGCATTCGATCACAAGAAATTTGATTAGCAAATAATGATATATGCGAGTTTGTTGACATTCTTTAAAATCTTCGATTCCTCGTCAACAGTTAAAAAATGGAAATAGTCATCAGATGCACATGATCCTTCAGAAAAAAATACGTCTCGTCATATGTTGAGACACGGCAAGTCAGGGAGAAAAAACATAAAAAACGATAAAATCAGCTAATTTACTAATAACTAGTTTTTAAATGAAAATGTTTTAGTGCTAAGAATAAGGTAGGAGACGTTTAAGTTAAAGGGAATTAACAATTTTACTGTAGCAACAATCAGTTTGATTTTCGCATTCAAGAGATATCCCGTAAGAAAGTATTGTGTCAAAAATTCTTTCTGAATTCCGACACTGTATCCTTGCCTCGAATCATATCAGAAGCTTTCTCTGCAATCATGATTGTTGGAGCATTTGTATTCCCTGACGTGATATCGTGGAAGACAGAGGCGTCAACAACTCTAAGGCCTTTGATGCCTTTCACACGAAGTTGAGGGTCAACAACAGCTGCAGGATCATTCTCAGCTCCCATTCTACAAGTGCAAGCTGGATGATATTCCGAGGCCCCTACATGACGAATGAAACATTCCCAGTATTCATCAGACCGGAAAGCGAATTCTGAGCAAAATGAAATATCTAACTGATTGATGTCAACTCCAAGGTCTTTAAAGGTTGCTGTTTCAGTAAGGTTTTCCCAGATGCGAATACCACCAATCAAATTTTCAACATCTCTTTTGTCTACAAAAAATTGCGGGTCTATTATAGGATGGTCGAAAGGATCGTTGCTACGGAGTTTGAGAATACCAGTGCTAAACGGACGTGTGAGAGCAATTACAGTGCTAAATCCATATTTTGAGTTGTAGTTTTCAACATACCCGTCAGCTATCTCCCTTCTTAAATTGAAGAAATTTTTGAACAGGAGATCAAAGAAAATGAATTGAACATCCGGATAGGTATGGCCTCGTTTTACATTGTCTATATGTAGAAATGCTGTTCCATCTAAACCGGTACTAGATAATAAACCAGAACGCAACCAGTCATACTTGAATTGTTCAAGCGAGCTTGCTATTTTGTCTTTGGTAATGCCATACGGCTTGTTGATGTTGCTCGGCAAAGCAACAAATGGATGATCTTTAAGATACTGCCCTACAGGCAAGTCCTTTATGACTGGTATTCCGATCTCTTTTAAGTGGTTCTTAGGCCCGATTCCAGACAACATTAGTATTTGAGGGGAATTTATAACTCCGGCAGATAATAAAATTTCCCTCGTGGCTTTAACGTAAAACTTTTTATTGTCTCTTAAAAAGAAGACCCCAACGGCTCTTTCGTTTTTTATGTCGATTTTCGTGACCATGCTTCTAATAGCAATATGAAGATTATTTCTCTTTTCAAGTTTCCCGAGAAATTCAAGGCTTGTACTACTACGAACTCCATCGCGTACATTACTTTGGACGATACTAAAACCTTCTTGGACTTCACCATTGTAGTCCGTAGTGTTATAACCCAGTTCTTTCCCAGCTTTCAAAAACAGATTGGTCAATTCTGTCGGTGGGCTGTATGAAACGGCGATTGGTCCACCGCTGCTGTGATATGGGGAGGACTTAAGAGCTTCGATTTGAATATCCTCTGATTTTAAAAAGTAAGGTAAAACGTCTATGTAGCTCCATCCATCACATCCATCAGCCACCCACTCTTCATAGTCGAATTTACTGCCACGTGTATATTGCATTCCGTTCAAAATGCTTGATCCACCAAGAATACGACCACGTGGCCAATATCCTTTGTTGCTTTCCATGCCTTTGAAGGATTGTGTTTGGGATTCGGTGTAATACTCCCAGTCATATTCTGAATGCTGAAGACGACCATATTGTAGTGGCATGTGAGTAAATACACTCTCATCAAAATGTCCCCCTGCCTCAAGTAATAAAACAGTTGTGTCGGTTTCTTCGGATAACCTTGACGCTAGTACGGAACCTGCCGATCCACTTCCGATAACTATGTAATCGTATTCTTCAGCAATCTGATCCGTGACAATGAAGTAGTGTGTGGTATTTGGGAACCATTTATATGTAAATTCAATTAAGAAGATCATCAAACCGATCACTGTTCGGCTTACAGTAGTCATCGTTCTGAAAATAAATATAGAAATAAAACATTTACCTTTGAAATACGATCGCTTGAAAACTACCTTTTTCTATACAACCTTGTAAAGAAGAACCACAAGCATGTCGTTAAGCATTGTATTACAATTTAGAAAAAAAACACTTTACAACTTTAGAAAAAAAGTGTCCAAATGTCAGTTTAATTCGTGATATAGTTATTTGTTTATAGACTGGACACACTCCTACATATGTCATGCAAGTATACGTTATTATTTTGAAATATTAAGGGCATGAAAAATTAAGAACAAAACAGTATATTGAAATCAGTCAAAATCGAAATGAACGGTTTATTTAATTATTTCATAAATTAATATTTTAATGGAATGAAATATAGTTATAAATTTCTTCAAATTTATTATATCTAACATGAAGCAAAATATCTCACGTAGTCTCCATTAGTAAGATAACAAAATGGAAATAGGTTTTTTATTGTCGTTATTTTTGGTTATGAGGTATAGTGCAAGATACTGAAAGCATCACGTTCTTAAAGAGGCTGTACTCCAGATTTGACATAAAAAAAAATTTTCATAAATTATATATTTATATGCCGTGAGATTATAACAACATAATATTTTACTTCAAAACTGATTATAAAAGTCAAAATAGAATAAAAAAAATATTTTAGCTCCAGCCTGATTTGAACTCTGGACCCTCATGTTAACAAAATATTTCCAACGCTTTTACTGTCACCACCATAGCCGCATGTGATATTACAGTTATTTACTTTAAATCTTATACGATTTAGTTATACCGTCGCGTTACGGTATAGCACTTTGAAAGGGAAAAAAATCAATTAATAATGTAATTATTTGACTTATTTTTTGTCAGTAAGTTATCTGTTAAGCATTAGTCATAAATATTACAAGAAATGTATAATACAAGAAAACTTTCTTTTTTTGTCATCTGGAGCACAGCCCCTTTATAACACTTCCAGCTCGTTTAAATGCTTCGGGTGTAGCAGCGATTCATGTGACCTTGGATTGACAATTGGAAAGACAATAGGAATGTTAGTGCAGAAGCAAAGGATCGAACTCGTGACCCCTGGATTACAACTCGTGTGTATTACCACTGGACCACTGATCCGCCGCAATGGAAATTTATGTCTGCATCAAAACTTTTTTATTTTAGTCTGGTAAAATTTTGCGATAAAGTAAAATCAAATTGTCAGTATACCGTAGTACAATTGAATAGCTTCCATCTGAAAGACAACTGGTTTACGATTTTTAATTGAAACAAAAATTACTAACATGGACATTTTCTTGCTCCAAATAGTCAAAAAAAAATAATCAAATTTGGCATTCATTTAAAATTTGTTGTATGTTGCAATTGCGTACACAATATACATGACTATTCACTTAACACTTAACAGTAATAGGCTTTCGAATTATGTGCCTTAGTACCAGTAATGCGTTTACATTTAGATATTTAAATATTTAAAATGCATCATCTATTCGAGATAAAGATTTTAACGGAAAAAGAACACATAGAGAGAGAATTTCTAACCTTCGTAAATCTAAATTCTCACAATTTATAGCATTAGTATATCCTTCTTGTGTATCATCACTACACCTACTTGTGTCTAAATGTTTTTTTATTTGATGAGCAGTCCTTTAGGTTTCGTGCACGTCTGCGTGGGCTGTGTGCAATCAAGCACACACAAATCTCAGTCATCCGAAACTAGACTACATATACGTAATTTGCTCGTTTAGTTGCGATTTCTGATCTAAAGTCGTCAATTTTTATTACTGACATTTCAATTGAAATCAAAAAGCTAATGTCTTAATTTTTGAATAGTGATCATATACATTTGTATTTCTCAAAAAATTTTAAAAATGTCTTGCAAGACCTTATTGAATAATTCTGGAGTCTGCATCACTGAATTGTTTAATATTGTCAGTTCTCAATTGTATGCATTTTGTAAGTTCTGTTGGCTGATTTTTAAAGTGAAGTCAAGGACATTATTGATAAGCCAAAACACATTTTGTTCCAAAAGTTTATTTCAGTATAATGAATCTCAAGGTTGTTATCTATATCAAGCACATCATGAAAAAAATATCCAGTGGGTTATGCCCAATAATTGATTGTACATGTGATCACATCTTGATGCTATATTTCTTGCGATATTGCTAGTTATGATCTTGCTTTAATGTTTCTGTCCATGAAAGTAAATAGTGTCGAAGTGTAAACAAAGTTAGCAAGTAATTTTATTACAATTTGTAATATTATAAGTCTTTAAAGGCAAAGGGTATACTGAATTCACTATAAAATATAATCTTTGAGAACTAAACTACTATCATCTAATTTTAGAAAATAATTAAGGTATTGTAAATAGAGCTTAAAAAATAACAACAATTTTAAACTTTACAAAACTTAAATTTCCAGTGTACATTATAATCACTTATCAGTGCTACACACTGAGCATGGGAAAGAATCAGAGATATCATTTGAATCGGAAGCTTTTTGTATCGTGCACTATAGCAATACAACCTCTTCAAAGGGCGTCGGTCATATGAGCAATCGGTACGGACGATAAATAAGCTCAAATAGATAGAGCAATGCACATTTTAGCAACGCTCGCGTCGCCTGCTGGCATTATAGGAATTTTAAGAATTCTAGAATATTGTAAGTCTGTTGTTGTACCGTACGTGCAGTAAATAACTTTAATTTCATTGCTGTCGTTATCAAAAATTGCAAAATTATATATCACTTACAATCGATTTCTTCGTGAAATTTAAGCACATCATTTACCTAAAAACACAAACAAATATTTGGTTCTCTTGCTAGTAAACATTAAGAGAAATCTAACGATTGCAGGCCGCAAATGGGATCGCAGATAGGATCGGAGGGCCGCAGAATAAGGATGTCCAAAAATCTCCGGCTCCAGACGCTCAGCTGCATATTCTTTGTCATTAGACGTTCTGTCGCAGAAAACTCGCCGCTATACTGGGTGATGCAAATACAAAATACAAATACAAATACAAATTTTATTTAAAGTCGGTTAAGTCAATAATACAACATTAGCTATGTATAGCTATTGACCGACTATATAGTAACACACACATTAAAATTTAATTTGCACGTAAAGCAGAAATTAACAAAGAAACAAACAGACAATATAGACAAAAACAAGGGAGAGAATCCAACTAACGTTACAAATATTAGAGTTAGAGTTCAGTCCCTTGAAACACAGAAACCAGATTCCAGACAATTACATAAAAATATTAGTAAAATCACAAGCTCTGAGAGCTGTAAGGGCTCCATTTAAGCTCATAAATAAAAATCCAAAGAAACTGATGTCAAGCATACCTATAAGATATATTTAAAGTCAATCTGAACATAAAAATAAAACAGACATCTTACTATTTTAACACAGGGTTAATAAGCCTTAACATTTTGACTTACAACAAGCACACGAGCAAACCACCCCTTCACATTAATTAACTAGGCTTTTGAACTGGCCAAAATTAGACCCTTCTCTGAAATGATTAGGGAGAGAGTTCCATACTTTAGCTGCCTGGTATTTGAAAGAGTTTATTCCGTAATTAGTTGTCCTTACTTGAGGTACTTTGACTGTGTTAGTATATCTGAAAGCATAACAACTGTCTTTAATAGTTACTAAGTCTTGTAAGTATACAGGGGAGGTTTTATGAAGAATTTTAAATGTTTCAAGTGCCAGTGTTCTCAATCTTCTTATTTTAAGGGTAAGGAGTTGTGATCTGATTAAAAGGTCTTCATAGCACGATTTAAAATCTCCATAAATAAATCTTAAAGCTCTTTCCTGATTTTTTTCAATTTTTCTTGTGTTGCCTTCACCACAAAAATGCCATGTAAGTGGACAGTAATTGAAGTTTGACATAATGAATGAATAGTATACCTGAAGCTTTCCAAGTTTACATAAGTTACCACCAATCCTTTTAAGTACATTTAGTTGTTTGCTGGCCTTCTTACAGATGTTTGATATATGTGTGTTAAAATTTAATCTAAAATCAACGGTGACTCCTAAAAGCTTAACTTTTTCTGCACATTTGATTGCAGCATTATTAAATTTGAATTCAACATTTTGACTATGTGTTTTGTTACCTAAAGCTATAGCTTGAAATTTGTCTGAGTTAGCCTGCATCTTATTATTTGAGAACAAGTTTATAAGTGAGAGACTGTCTTCCTCAAGAGTTTTTATAACATTCTGCAAAGAAAAGAGTATTGTCATCTGCATAATTATAGATGCCACTTTTATTGACAAAGCTGAAAATGTCATTGATGAATATGTTAAAAAGAACAGGTCCTAAAATAGAGCCCTGAGGGACTCCTTTGTATATAGTTTGAAAACTGCTTTTAAATTCCCCTATTTTAACACACTGTTTTCTATCTTTAAGATAACTTTCTAATAATTGTACAGCCTCATCACTAACACCATATCCTTGAAGTTTTAGAAGTAAGAGATCATGGGGGAGGCAATCAAAGGCCTTTGACAAGTCCATTAATATGGCTGCTACGTATTTGTTTTGATCCAACGCTAGTTTCCAATCTTCTATAATTTTCAATAATGTTGATTGACAGCCATATCCTGCTCTAAATGCTGACAAAAAGGGTTAAAAAGATGACTGAAATACTCACTAATCTGAGCATTCATAGATCTTTCAAAAAATTTTGAAATAGTTGGAAGAATGCTGACTGGCCTATAGTTACCTTTTTCAAGTGTGCTATTCAAGTGATGCCGGGTATGCGCTTAAAGTCTGCCACGTCATGCAATTTCACTCTCCTGGAATGTAAAAAGTAGGCGAAGAACTTCACAACTGTAAGTAGACTTACTGTAGTTATATTTTCAAATGAAAAAAATACCTGAAAATTCAGTTGTAAAGCATCCTGAGTTTCTTTTCTGTGCGGTTTTCATCACCGGCAACAAGTTCTCTACTATTCAATGAACAAAGTTACTCTGAAATCCACTGGCAAGATTTTTTTCGTATTGATATATTCTCTCTTAATGATCTGCATGACACGAACCCGATCCAATGTTACTCTGACATAGAGACCCGAATCAGTCTGACAGGGATCTGCAACAGACACAACAGTCCTAGTATTTTTCTGGCATAAGGGTCTGCAAGAGACACATCCGTGCCAATATTATGACATGGGGATCTGACTGTTTTCGCTTCGGATCCCTATATGGTTTTCGTGATAGTTTGAATTTGCTTAGGGATAATTGGTTTCATGGTGTTGGGATATGTTCAGTATTTGTTTCAAGTTTTACTCTTAAATTTGTTTGAGACCTGATACAAACTTCAATAAAAATGATCAATTTTTCCTTGAAATATTACTTACGGAAATTCGCGGTAAATCGATTTCGTATTCCAGCTTTAAAAAAAATCTTATGAAAAAAAAGAAAAAGAACTTATAAAAAGTCAGAATAAACTACAGGAAATGAACAATAAAGACGAAATTCAAACTAAAATGACAGAACTAAATGAAGTGAGACCAAAAATAAGGTCTGAAAATAAGATTGTAAGCACTATAAAGGTGTGTAGATTGATAATGGGAAAAATCGACAAACTATTTCTGTTCTTTGGAAAAATGAGACTACATTAGCAACTGTATACATAATTTAGTAAAACATAACTGGGATACAACCGAAACAGAAGAGGAAATAGTCAATGAATTCAAGCCATCGGAAACAAATTGATACCATTTTAAATTTATTACGGTTTGAGGAGGGGGAGAGACAGTTGAAATAATTAATAATAATAATAATAAAATATTTGTTATAGACATATGACAATAATACCAATTAGAAATAAACAGTAATAAAAATAATCATCACCATCATCATCATCAAACCATAATAATAATAATAACCCTCCTCATCAGTACTGTCATAATAGTACTAGTGAATTTCTTTGAAATTATTGCTTATGAATTGATTTTGTAACTTCTGTAACTTCTTCGAAGTTCAACAGTAAATATGAACCTACATCATCATCAGCCTCATAATCATTTACGCTATCATCATAGTAAGAACTAAACAATTTTCCCCCATCACCATTGTCATCATTATCATCATCATAAAAATCAAAACTTTTATGCGAAAACCTTTCATAAAATTGAAAAAAGTTATAATTATCCTAAATGTTTAACGTTACAGCCCTGTGGTACTCTAGTTCCCAGCTTCTTGATTCATTGCTCTTCAACCAGCTGTCTGTAAATACGACCCTCTTGGAATAGTTTTTCCAGAACTGCCACGTCAACGTCATGCATCGTATGGCCTTTCAAGTGCCTCATGAACGATTTTTCTGCCTGTTGTCGGATATCACCGAGGTGTTCTTCGAATCATTCCTTAAGGACCGTTCCGTCTCACCAACGTAGACCGTTGTGTCACATCGGGAACAGATCAGTGCGTACACTAGATTTCTGTCTGTACATTTAGCATGCATAACAAACTTATAACTGTTATCTTTCGGTGTGGTCCATACTTACCCGCATGTCATGCATGTACATGAATTTTTCGTTTGCTTTAGGATCTTGTTCGTCTTTTTCCATGTAAAAGTACATCATAACGGTTTTTGACCCGTCTGTAAGCAACCATAGGCTGGGCCTGGCATACTTCAGTCATTCTCTTTGATCTTTTGTCATTTGCAAAACAATGTTATAGACTCATAACATTCTATCAAGCTTTTTAAGCCAACTGCATGAGGATGGAGCTCAACAAAGTTTTTTCCTAGGTGTATTTACCAACATTTTATGATGAGTTTTCCCTTTCAAATAATACGCACGGTTTGACAAACTTCTTAAATTTCTGCCTGTTAATCACTATTGGAGTGTAAAGTTAAATAACTGTTGACATAATTTATCAGTGACAGTTAAGTATTGGGTTTAAAATTTATGAGTGCATGTGTGACATTGTGTGAGTGGAAAATAACTATGACTGTTGTATTTTAGCTCTTTCTTTTAAATAATGTGGGAGTATTGTTTTTCCGGGAAACGGCGTGACGTCTTGAAGGAAACGTTACATACAGGAAATGACGTGAGTCGCCCCTGGACACATACAGCAACATTGTGAAAATTATAATGGATGTAACTTAGTTTCTACATAATTCTGTTTTTATTCTTGAAAAAGGACATGTGTCCGAAAATTTGAATAAACGAGTGAATTTAACGTAGAATTATTACTAACTTCCCTTTTGGAAGGTTTTATACAATTGTCCTATTTACATATTCGTGAATTTGGCGGCCAAGCGGCGTAGCAGCCTTATATCTATATTGTTGATCACAATAAAATAATATCTTTGAACAAAGTGTACACAACCAACAACAATAAGGGTTTCAGTATGTATTTTAGCAATTTCAAACATTTTTAATGAGTTTTCATGAAAAGAGGTATTTGTTATCTAGAGACCTAATATATACATTGTGTATCACAATAGAAATACATTGTAGTATCTTTGAGCTAAATAGAGGCCCAGATTTACATAATGTACCACAGTTAAAATGGTATTTTTGAGTTCAGTTCAAACAAACAACATAAACAAAAAGGATTTGTGGTGTACTGTTGCAAATGCAAAAAATAGGGGGTTTTTTTCAGGAAAAGAAGTATTTTACATCATTAAGTTGCTAGCAGCTGAGCGGCCTAGTGATGTAAGTTATACATATTATATCGTAGTTAAAATAGTATTTCTGACAAACAAAACAAACAAATGGAGATTCTGGTGTCCTTTTGAAAATTGACAATGGGGTTTTTCATGAAAGAAATTTATGCTTTTCTTGGGCTGCTAGTGGCCTAGCGGCCTCAGATATACATAATGCATCAACAGTTAAAATACCATTTCTGAACCTAGCTCAAACAAACCAAATAAACAAAAATGATTTTTTGTGTACTTTTCAAAATTCAAAAAAAAGTTAGTTTGAAGAAGAACTTGCTATCTTAAGACTCCTAGCGGCCAAGCGGCCTAAGATAAACGTAGTGTATCACAGTTAAAAAAAGTATTTGGGAACTAAGTTCAAACAAAAACATTAACAAAAAGGATTTTAGGTGTCCTTTTGCAAAATGAAAAAAAAGGTTTTTCCTTAACAGAATGTTTTGCTTTTTTAGGCTGCTAGCGGCTCAGCGGCCTAGCCGCCTACGATATACATAGTTTATTACAGTTTAAATAGTATTTCTGAACTTAGTTAATTCAAACGACGTAAACAAAAGAGGTTTGGGGTGTCCTTTAACAAATTCAAAATAGGGTTTTCATGAAGAGAAGTTTAAGCTTTTTTTAGCCTGCTACCAGCCCAGTGGCCTATGATATACGCTGTAGCATGATGTTTTTTCTAGATATAATCCTGGAATTAGGATGGTGGCAACATATTTGTTTGGAATATGGTATGCTATATGTTTGCAACCTTTATTATGAAGTGAGCATCCTGTGAAAATTAATGTGCATTTGCATGACAATCAAATCTAGGCTGAAATGTGCATTGTCAGTCTCTCACCAAATCCTAGAAATAATGCTAACTGGAACAATATTATCATGTCTCAGCATCTCTAGCAAATCTTAAAGGCACTAATCTAGTGTATGTAATTGGATTTTCTGGATCGAGTTAGTGTAAGATTAGGTTTGAACTTTGGAACTGGCCTACTGGCTGTTTGTTACCTGTTGGACATTTTCAAATACCAGTGGATTTTAAGCAATTTCAGACAATTCAATCTGCCAGTTCTGTATCTAGTGCCAACTGTTGGAAAGATTCTTGTGGTTAATCGGCAGCTTGGATCACTGGTTGTCATGAACGGCAATTTGCCTCCAGGTTACCTGTCTGAAAGACAGATAATATATAAAATATTTCTTATACAAAGTTTTCAAGCTAAAAGCTTGTTTGCAATATTGATAATAAAATTTGTAATTCACTCATTAGTATGAATTTGTTGCAGGTTTCTGTTGAAATTTTAAAAGCCAATACAGATTATGAAAAATTCCTTAAAAGTATCTTTCAATTTGTCTTAATCTTACATCTGACTAATCTATTTCAAGAGCACATTGAAATACCTAATCCTATCACTGACCTCATCGTCAATGCCTTTCGTATGGGATGACCCAAGCAACCCAGAGGAGATAAGCCAGTTGGCAGTGTACAATGGAGGTGGGGCTGTAAGAGATAAATCAAATGAATAATCAAAAGTGCCTCTTACAGGATGTTTGGTGACCATCAAATCTGACTTATCGTCAGTTGTCAGGTGAATAACTTAAAAGATTTTTAAAAAGCTTTTCATTTCTACATTTTAAGAACTTTTTAATATGAATTAATTAGATGCCCTTAAATGGATATAGTCATGCAAATCCACTGTACTTTTTAAGCGATGTTTACACGAAGAAAATTTTTTTTGCGTTGACGTTAGTTATATATCACTTTACTTGCACAAAAAATAAAAAAAAATTAAAACTTAATTTTATGTAACTTTTTCAAGAACTATGATAACTTGATTACAGTTAGACTTGGATACAGTATTTAAATGAACTAAAATTGATGTTGTTCTTGTAGCGTCAATGAAAGCTGCAACCAGTATTTGGGATAGATCAGAATTCAATCTCAAAACAATGTTATATGTAATTAACACTGTTGTACAGCGTTCACCGGAAATAGCCCATCAAAATGTCTAAAACGAAAGTAAAATCGACGATGTGGAGTTCACCCAAGGTAATGTTTCAGCTTATTTCTCCATCATATCTTTATCGATTTCTCCAAACTAAACAATATTGTGAAGCTAAATATGTCTGGTTTTAGACCAGTACTTGCTTTTTTCTGCAAGTTGGGTATTTTTGGAGTAATTGGTGATAAATTGTGGCCTCGTTGTTGACTTTTGCGAACAATGTTGATATTTTCCACTAAATCAAGCCCGAAACGCATTTGTTGTGTCAAAATCCATCTTGATTTATCAAATACAGACTTTCCTCCACTTGTATTAGAGCGGCCATTCACCAACTCGAGTTACTTTTTACAAAATTTGCGAAAAACGGTCATGCCTTCTGTACGGGGTCTAGCACAGTTCTGTACGGGGTGTAGATTGAAAACTGTCTTGTGAGTGTATGAGGTATAGTTGGTAAACGAATGCCATTTTCTGCAAATTGCAATTTAACTTCAGTACCAGTGCACACACAGCTGATTAAGGAATTGCGATTAGTGTCGAAGAGGGCAGGGAGCGTAAAGCGAAACATTTTGTTTGCAAATCATGATTAATATTCAAGTATTTATAATGTTTATATTCCAATTTCACACTTAGTACGCCGTTTGCCGCCCGCCTATAACACTTTTTATGCATGATCATAAGTTTATAGAAAAATATTTAACTCTATATTCCTTATTTCATTCCAACATTGATAGAAACTTGGTTAAACTGTAAAATTTGGCTCAATTAGTACTTAAGAATGTAGAGTGGTGCATTGTTAAATAAGCTAGTTTACCAGGTCTTTTCCTTTAACCGGTCTTAAGACTTCATTTAAAAACAAACAAGTATGATAACTTGGTAAAATATTTTCCTTGACTAGTTTTTTATCTTATAGGAGAAGACTAGATCACTGGTACGGTGGCACAGAGGTGACATGCACAACGTTTTTTTAAATTGCACTTCTCTTTTTTTATCTCGTTCCCACGAGATACTAACTCGAGGGAACGACTTAGTATCTCGTTCCCACGAGTTACTTAGTCGTGGGAACGAGATAAAAAAGAGAAGTGCAAATCTGAAAAAAGAATCGCATTTGAAAAAAAGAGTTGCGCAGTAAAAAAAAAAGAATCGTGTTGTGAAATAAAGAACAGCGAATGTAAGCTATGTCGAGGGAACGACTTACTAAGTCGTGGGAACGAGTTAGCTATGTCGTGGGAACGACTTACTAACTCGTGGGAACGAGTTAGCTATGTCGTGGGAACGAGAAAGCAATATATTGTGCTACACTTTTTTTCAAAGCAATACATTTTTTTTTAACGGTTTTATGAAAAACACCCGTTAATGCCGTTTTGTACAAAATGACACTCGTACACAATCTCTTAAGTGTATGATCAATTACCGACCTGTCTTGTAAGTAGGTAAGTGAATACTCGCACTCGGACATTTCCATACGGCGAGTGGGTCAGAAAACTGATGGTTTGTATTAGTGACCAATATTGTATGATACTGACGCGCCCACCACATAGACATCGCCAGATTCTTTAACGTGACCGGTGAAAAGCACCAATACATGGGACATTATTCCTGGTTAGAACCAGTACTAAAGAGGTCCATCTAGGAATGTTAGTTGTAGAAGCGGGGGGGGGGGGAGGGAGGTGGGGGTGTTGAACCTGCGACCCATCGATTACGAGTCGAGTTTACCACTAGACCACCGATCCGCTCTTCGACCTGTCTTATAAATACCGACCGACACTATTCAGCTAATGTTTGTGATGGTGCGAATATAAAATAATAAAACGTAGTTCTCATACTATTGCATTTGTGTGTTAGACTAAAAAACTTATTAGATAAATTATTTACCAAAGAACTCCGAGTCTTCTTCTTTTTCTCCCAACTTCTCTATGTTTTAGTCTGAAATGAAAGCATTTCCAAATAAAACTAATATAATAAAGACTAAAATTTGAAAAAGATGTTGCTACTAGACACCGTACACATGCTACTAAACCCTGTACATTGAACTACTACACCCCGTTCACTTGAATTTATTTTGTTGCTAGACCCCGTACACAAGGCATGACCGTTTCTCGCAAATTATGTAAAAAGTAGCTCGAGTTGGTGAATGGCCGCTCTAATACAAGTGGAGGAAAGTCTGTATTTGATAAATCAAGATGGATTTTGACACAGCAAATGCGTTTCGGGCTTGATTTAGTGGAAAATATCAACATTGTTCGCAAAAGTCAACAACGAGGCCACAATTTATCGCCAATTACTCCAAAAATACCCAACTTGCAGAAAAAAGCAAGTACTGGTCTAAAACCAGACATATTTAGCTTCACAATATTGTTTAGTTTGGAGAAATCGATAAAGATATGATGGAGAAATAAGCTGAAACATTACCTTGGGTGAACTCCACATCGTCGATTTTACTTTCGTTTTAGACATTTTGATGGGCTATTTCCGGTGAACGCTGTACAACAGTGATTAAAAGTGAAAGAAAACAGTGCTTGGAAATGTATTCATTTGAAGTGCTTGGAAATGTATTCATTTGACAAATACAGTTCCAGTCTCTATGTTCTAGGCACCACTCTAGGCTGTGCATAATCAAGATGGTAGAGGATGGAAGGAAGGAATTAAGAGCAGCTCGTCTGCTCGAAGAACAGGCACGCCAGGCATCTTCGGCACTGCTATTTCTTCTCCAGACAGTGGACAGTTTGTAGCTGAAGACGTTGACCATGTGTCGTTCTTCTTTTTAAGGGAAACATAGTTGCAGATATCAGAAGTATAGAAGGTGTTTCCCTCCCTCTTGCTGTAGCAAATAAGGTAATGAGAGTTGAGGCTGAAATATTAGCATTGAAGAGCCCTGGATAATTCAAAATTAGTAGTTACAGACCTTGAAAAAGCATTTGTGGTTTAAACGGAGTAGTAGTGAACAGTTCTTGATAGTGCATTCTAGCACTGTCTTAATAACTGAAAAATTGAAATGCATGAATACTGAAAAGCTATGAACCAAATATAAGTTAAATAACTGTGGAACAAATAGCTCAGTGATGACTGCTTACACTCCTGCTGACCTTCTAAACATAGTTGATAGTATTTTTTTAGTTGGGTCTATCGCTTGATGTGATTATTATGTTTTTCACCAAAAAATGACTTGTCTATCAATTGTGTTCTATTCATATACACGTCAGATGCTGGAAATTGCTAACACCCTTGTGAGACAGTCTGCAAAGATACATATATAAGGTGTTACACGTTGCCATACATGACAAAATCAAAGCATCAATGAGGTGATGGAGAGAGCTCCTCAGTACCGAGAAGAAGTAATGCGATAGAATTTTTCGATCTTTTCAGTCTATATTATTAGTGGCTTTTATTCATCGTTTAAAATAAAATCTATTAACCTGCTGCAAATAAGAGTTTATTTTGTCCGTTATTACTAACTGAAGAAAAGCACACAAACTCTTCCGTCTTCTTTGAGGAAAATTGTCTAGGTGGAATGTTCCAAATACAGAGTCGTACTGACAAAAATACGAAGTGACTAAAAATACTAAATTATGCTAGTTCGTTAGCGCCTTTCTTTAAAATAAGACCAACACTCGTCAGTTTTATTTATCGGAAACGATAAAAAGAGAAAATAAAAAACATTTTTTTAGTACCTACTTATCCAAAATACCAAAAAATGAAAAAGAAAATTGTTGAAGGGGAGCAAGAACCTATGCATAAAAACAACTTTTGGGGGGAGGTCTGGTAGAGTCAGGGATGGGATGGGGGGCATGTCCCTATGGACACATAGAAAAAAATGAAAAACAGAAATTCTTTGGGTTGTCTAGTGGAGTCAAAGGTGGGAGGAGGGGGCGCAAGTATCTAAGCATAAAAAGAAAAAAATATAACTTATATAAAGAAAAGAATTTTTTCCGGGCGAGGGGGTTAAAGTGGAGGGGCTCCCATGCGTGGGGTGGGGAAGGGAAGTACATTCCAATCAAATGTAAATAAATAGTTAAGTTGTTGTCTTTGTGCTTTTGCCATTAATTTTGCTATATAATTCTATGCAAAACCAAGTGACCCCTGGAATGGGGTTGATTTTCAACCCAGGAAGATAATATGAACAATCTTGGAAAAGGTCTCCTAAAGGATGTCTCATGTCAAATAACAAACCTCTGTGTTAAGCGGTTTTAGAGGATAAGATTTTCAATTTTTTTCCTATACAACTATTTTAAACCCTAGGGCTGGGCCAATATTCACACTGGGATCATAATTCAGCCAACATGGTAGAGGTCCGCTATCAATGCTTCATACTAAATATCAAAACCCTAAGCCTTGTGTCTATGAATAATCAGCTACATAAAAGTTTTTGCACGACGCCGACGACGACGACAACTCATTGACCATAATAGCTCGACATTTTCTTTGGAATCAGACGGGCTAAAAACTGGGTTTTGATTGCACACTTAAGATCTTCAATTATAAGAATTATGATGGGCTTGAAAATCATTAACTGTCATAAGTATAGATACAAGTACATTTGTATTCTGCCAGATAATATTTCATTTATTCTTTTCAGCTCAAAGCATCAACAGAAGTGTTCTTAAACAGTTACAGTTACAGGGGTTTCAAGAAGAACAGTGCGTGAGTCTCATTTGAAACAAATATTACGCAGGTAAAACGCATGCTACGGTATCTCTCAGCCAACACGCAGGAAGAAGTACAATACGAATGTAAAACAAAGAAAGCTGTTACACATGTTGATCTTGTTACTGTAACTGAAATGCCGCGGTTTTTTTAAGAGATTTGGATTAATTCTATATGCCTTACTGTGATACTGAAATATTTTGACTATATTTTTATATAAAATAATCTAGTATACTTCTGAAAGTGATCAGTACTTCGGCAGTATCATGTCTGGTAAAGATTCTGTACTTACAAAGTTAGGCTTTGTTTCCAGCTCAAGGCGCATTGAACAAAAAAATATCTAAAATACCAAACAGTTCTGCATTGTAGTACTTGTAGAAACTCTACACCTCGATCACTGTCCTTCCAAGACTGTATGGTAGTTTTGCTGACCGAGAAATCGACCAGCTGGTAGTTCCAGTACATTGCAGGAAAGAATTTGCATGCATGTTTTAGAGAGATTTGTATATTAGAAACCATATTAAACGACTTTACCCCTTTTACTGAATTAGTTGCTGTTCTTGTCATAAAACAACAGATGTGAGCAGATCCACATGCTTATCTGTTTGACAGTGTCCAGATTATCCGTTTGACAACTTGCGAAAAATTAGTCGAGGTGTTGTCATAATGGTGTTATTGTTGTTAGTTATATTTTAATTTGAGCTTTGGTGTACTTTTTATTGTTGCAGTAGCATAATTTTTATTATTATGTAGATATCTAAATTTTCATCTATGTACTCGAGAAGAGAGATAATAGGCAAAACGTTTTATACCTTGAATAGAATTATTGTGATTTCTAAAAATGATGGAAAGTTGTATGTGTATATTTGATTGTTGAAACACAAATATGGTAAATACAACTCTTCGAAGCTGAAACAAGTGAAGCAGAAAAATATAGGAATTACTTTCTCCGATTTAAAAGACGGCAATATATTTTGTCTTGTTCCCGATATCGGAGAGTTCAATACAGTCTCAACAACCATAAGAGAAATACCTCAATAATTGGCCTGAATGTGTTTCTTGAAATCTATATATTTATTTTTTTGCCACAAATTTCTTTTTAAAAAAATCAAACCAATATAATGATTTCTTAAAATCTTAACTGAATTGCATACGTTTTATATTAAGACGAAAATGACTGCTGTCAAACAGCTATTGTAGGGCCTTTGAGTTTGAAATGATAGAGCGAGTAAGATAAAAACGAGATCCAAGTTCAATGTCGCTTTAACTAAATGTTAGGAAACAAAAACCAGTTTATATAATTGGAAACAAAAGGCCATTTGTGTAAAGTAAAGCATAATATCCTATCAAGACGTTAAGGCATTAGTGAATTTGTGCATAAGCAGCTAGAGCAGTCCTTTTCAGGGACAGCACTGGGTTCCACCGGGACCAAGGTCGTCGTAGGAAAGGTAAAAAGAGTAAAGTTTGCTTATTAATTTGAGAGAAAAGAATTTCACAGAAGCAAATAAAACATTTGATAGTAGTCCACAGCACTTTTTTAAAAAGACCACTTTGCAATCCGTAATATCTAGGTCGTTATGAACACACTAAGAAAATGCTAGATAATATTAATAGTGAGTGCTAATGTATCATTTGGTTTGTAATTAATTTTGAGCTGATATGCGAAGACTTAGATCTGTATTTTGAGGTAAGAAGATAATGCATAACAGCGTGTGCGTGGAAGATGGCAATGACGTTTACCTTTAAATCAAAGCTTATAAATCTAAAGGTTGCACATTGTACAGCTAATGGAGGTCGGGAAAAAACGTTTTGTTGGAATAATAATGTAGGTGGATGCTGTTACATATCAAAGTCACCTACATTTAAGAATAATTTCCATTCAATAACATGGAAAAAGAAGACTACGTCACTAGAACTACGCATGTAATGTGGTTATAATACTGCATATGTTTAGTCAGGAATAATTTTGACCAGGACAGATTTTGTTAAGAGGTAGTTTAGTTGTAAAAAGCTGGAAAAAGATCGTTTTACTGCATCAGAAAATGACATTATTCGGTAGTTAAGCTATGTGATGTTGGTAAAACTGTGAAGAAAATATGTCATTTAGTAAAGTTTTAAGCTTGTTTCTGTGTTAGAATTATTTAGAACATTATCTGGGATGAGTTGCATAACAACTTTTTTTGATCATGCCGACGGTCGTGTTCAGTTATATGTAAATGAGCTATACAAAATAGTGAAAAACGAATATCAGGAAAAACGAGTCAGAAAACGCAGCCTCCCCACAAAGTTAGGAAGTAAAGATTAAAAGAGAGCATAAATTTATGTATTGCTCGATTAAGAAAAGACACCACACACAATTAACGAAAATAAGAACCCGCGGGGTTACCGCCGTCAAACGGTCAGTGGCAAAACATGTGCAAAGAAGTAAAAGAGGTTGGCGTTTATGTCAATACATATAATCATCAAAACGTCTTATGAATTTACTGTCCAAAAATGTCAGCAAATTTTGCGTGCACTCTGTCGGGCAAAGAATAATATGAGCATGTACGTTTATAAGGCGTGCACTAAGTCTTCTTAAAATAATACCTGCAGTGGAAAAGATTAATGGAATCATAATATTATAATGATTTAACTTAGTCTTAATAACTTAAAAGCTTGGCTTGATGAAAATATGAAGCAACAACAACTGTCACTGTAAGATGACAATGCCCCCGAAAGGGGTGCTTTGACCTTTGAGCTGAGGACCAATCATTCAGGGGTCAATGTTAAATAAATATATGTCAATGAGAAGGTCTTGTCCAAAGGGGTGTTGTGTTTAAGTATGAAGTATATCCACTAACTAATATGGAAGTTATGGCAAAATGTTAGTTTTTAAACAATTGCATATTCAGATATCAAGGACAAATAAATAAAGGTAAGGGGAAGGTCTTGTCCAAAGGGGCGTTATGTCCAAGTATAAAGTAAATCCACTTACTAATAAAGAAGTTATCGCCAATGTTAAAGTTTTTGGACAACTGGATCTTCAAGGTGAAGGTCATTCAGGAGTCAAGGTCAAATAAATATAGGTCAGTGAGACGGTCTTGTCCAAAGGGGTGTTTTGTCCAAGTATGAAGTAAATCCACTTACTAATAAGGAAGTTTTCGCCAATGTTAAAGTTTTCGGACGGACTGACGGACGAACTGACAGGCGGACTGACGGACGGACAGTTCAAAAACTTTGTGCCTCCCTTCGGGGGGCATAACAATAGCTATTGTTACACAATTAATTGATTGTAGTTTTTGCTACTTCTTAAAGAAAATCAATAAAAATAGAACAAATAGAAATATTAGTCCTTTAAGTAAAATTTAAATAAAAAATTGTCGATTGGTCTATCTGATCATCTGATAAAAAATAGTGTACCAAATAAATGCGCCATGTCTTTAGATAGTCCGAGTAATTGTGACAATGATCAATTAGTTTTAGTCCTGATTTCATGATGCTGTTGAAACAAGAGGGCCATGATGGCCATGTATCGCTCACCTGAAACATTTTCATGATGATTATAGTTGAAAATATGGCCTCCAGCCAGGTAACCTACATTTTGACCAGATAAGATTTACTTCCGGACATGATCTAAATACCATCAAGACAAACATTTTAACAAGTTTATGTTAACCATGAGACCTACTTTTTGACCTTGTGCGGTACACTTCAGAACATGCCAAAGATATTATTAATACAAAAACATTTTAACAAGTTTTAATAATAATCATGTACACCATAATGGCCTCTAGCAAGGTGATCTCATTTTTTTTAACATGACCCATTTTTGAACATAACAGAAGTATCATTAAGACAATCAATCTGAAAAAAATATATGATGATCGAGCTGAAAATATGGCATGTAGGATAATAACCTACTTGTAAGAATCAAGTGACCCATTTTATTAAGTGACATAGATATCATTCTGACAAATTTTCATGATGTCAAGGCTGAAAATATGGCCTCTAGATAAGTGACCTCTTTTTCCACCCCAAATGAACCACTTTAGCACACCACATAGATGTTATCAAGACAATTACTCAACAACTTTCAAGGATGACCTGACTGAAATAAATTAAAAAACATTAATTACCTGAATGGAATAAATTTAAATTTATTAAAAATGTCACCACGAGAACGTGAACGAGGCTTCCCTCTGATTTAAGCCCGAGACATTGTTTTGACTAGATGACCCATATTCAAATTTGACCTAGAAATCACTAAGACAAACATTTTGACTAGAAATCATGATTCGTGCATTAAAAGATGTGGCCTCTAAAATGTTAAAAATGGTTTCCTTTGATTTAATCCAGTTACCTACTTTTTTTTGACACCAGGTGATCCATTGTTATCGTCAACACAGATCCTTTAATTAAAATCATTATGACTGAATTCAAATTACGGTATCTTGGTAAGGTTTTTATTTGATTAGAGCTAGTATCCTAGATTTTGATTTCAGGTGACCAATATTCAGTCTTGACCTAGAAATTATGAAGATAAATATCCTTAATAATTTTTATGTTAATTAGATGCAAAATGTGTTTTTTGGAGTGTTAACAAGTCCAGTGTGGACAGACAGACAGACACACACACAACGGACATCAAGCGACATTTTTTGTTCACCATGAGCAGTTCATGCCGAGGTGAACTATAGGTTAAATTTCAAATATCTCAGAGTAATGTGTTGCAAAACAAAAAAATAACATGCACTTTTTTCCGATTGATTGCTATGAAAGCCTACCGACATCGCGCCAAAAAAATATGGATAGAAAATACAGAAATAAAAAAATCTTGTCTGCTATCTTCACAGCAAACAACAAAATCCTTAATGTAATAAAAAAAAGTATGACAATATATGGATAACAAATACAGTATAAAAAGATATTGTCCACTATCTTCATAGCAAACAAATCCTTTATGTAGTAAAAAAAAGTATGATAATATATGAATAACAAATACAGTATAAACAAGAAACATGGCAATGCCACGAAACCAGGTTTTCAAAAATGTTGTTCTGATTCTATACTATAGTATGAATTTTGGAATGAAGATTGCTATGAATATTCAAAAGATTATAACATGACATGAAGGAAAAGATAATATTCATGAGAATACATGATAATGAGTAGGATGTAAATTTCGGCTAACAATACTGTCTGCAAGGAGTATACTTAATAATGAGACAACAATTTCTGCACGTCATCTTGATGTGGTAAACATTTGTCTGAAGTTTCATCAAAATTCTTCAAAGGGTTGAAGAGTTACAGAGCGGACAGGATTTTCAATGTTAATGTCACTGTGACCTTGACCTTGGAGCCAGCCATGCGGAACATGCGTTCTGCACGTCATCTTGATGTGGTAAACATTTGTCTGAAGTTTCATCAAAATTCTTCAAAGGGTTGAAGAGTTACAGAGCGGACAGGATTTTCAATGTTAATGTCACTGTGACCTTGACCTTGGAGCCAGCCATGCGGAACATGCGTTCTGCACGTCATCTTGATGTGGTAAACATTTGTCTGAAGTTTCATCAAAATTCTTCAAAGGGTTGAAGAGTTACAGAGCGGACAGGATTTTCAATGTTAATGTCACTGTGACCTTGACCTTGGAGCCAGCCATGCGGAACATGCGTTCTGCACGTCATCTTGATGTGGTAAACATTTGTCTGAAGTTTCATCAAAATTCTTCAAAGGGTTGAAGAGTTACAGAGCGGACACAATTTCGTTTGACGCCCGCCCATCCGCCCATCCGCCCATCCGCCCGCCATACCCCAATCTAATAACCAGGATTTTCAAAATTGAAAACCTGGTTAAAAAGATCTTGTCCGCTATCTTCACAGCAAACAACAAAATCTTTAATGCAATAAAAAAGTATGATAATATATGAATAACAAATACAGTATAAAAAGATATTGTCCGCTATCTTCATAGCAAACAAATCCTTTATGTAATAAAAAAGTATGATAACATATGAATAACAAATACAGTATAAAAAAGATTTTGTCCGCTATCTTCACAGCAAACAAATCCTTAGTGTAATAAAAAATGATAATATATGAATAACAAATATAGTATAAAAAGATCTTGTCCGCTATCTTCACAGCAAACAACAAAATCCTTAATGAAATAAAAAAAAATATGATAAAATATGGATAACAAATACAGTATAAAAAGATCCTGTCCGCTATCTTCACAGCAAACAACACATCCTTTATGTAAGCAATATGATAAAATATAAATAACAAAAGCAGTATAAAGATTTTGTCCGCTATCTTCACAGCAAACAACTAATCTTTTGTAAACAATATGATAAAATGGATAACGGAAAATAGTATAAAAGATCTTGTCTCCACGGCAAACAACAAAACCTTAATGTAAACAATATGATGAAATATGATAACAAACATTATATAAAAAGAGATCTTGTCCGCTACCTTCATAGCAAACATCACATCCTTTATGAAACAATATGATAAAATATGGATAATAAATACAATACAAAAAATTGTCTCCGCCATCTTCACAGCCAACAACAAATCTTGAATTTAAAAACTTAAAAATATGATGAAATATGGATAAGAAACAATTTAAAAGACCTTGTCCGCTACCTTCATATCCAACAAGGCCTTCTTTTTTAAATAATATAATTAAAATACGGACAACAATATAATATAAAAAGATCTTGTTTGCGATCTTCACAGCAAACAACAAATCTTTGATACGTACAAAAGATACAATATGACTGATGAACAATGTAAAAGAACTTTTCTGCTATTCTTAAAGTGAAGAATAAATACTTTATGTCTATATTAGATGATAAAAATGGATAATGGAAATGAAATAACTAGATCTTGTCGGTCATTTTCACAGCTAACAACACATCTGTTTGTGTAAATAAATGAAAAATACGAATAAAATAAACATGGTGTCTCTCATCTTCGTAGTTAAACACAAATTTTAAATGTGTTACAATATGACAAAAATGGATCATATATAAATAAAACAAGAAGATCTAGTCCACCATTAAAATATCACTTTTAAGATGAAAAATAGGGTAAAATACAAACAGAATAAATAAACCATCTTAAATGCAAAATAATTTGTAAAATGTCATAAAGTGTGAATGATTTAACAATATATACGGAAATTTTATACCAGTTTGTCGATCTGATTATTGGGATATCCTCAGCTGCTTTCATAGAACGATTTAGAAGCATTTTATCTGCTTAAGCGAGCAAATGTATTGAAAAATCTGAGTTTGACTGTAAGCTTGTAATTTGATTTATTTTGTTTTACGTTCTATAAGAGCAAAATTCGAGCTAAAATTGTTATATTCAAAGTCAAAAAGACGGCCAAATTTCACTTATTAATAGACATCTAAGAAACAGTTTATGAAATCAGGACTTTAAAATGATTCGCCAAAATTCCGTTGCATTTACTTAGTTTTCAGTAAACAAACGGCCAAAACTATGAACATAAATCTATTAGAATATATTAAGTCGGTGACCATAGCCGAATTTAGTAAAACAAAAATTTAACATCAAAAGATTCCACTCCTTACAACTATTTCAACACTGAATACGATTCACAAGTACTAAAAATTTATAAATCTAGATATTTTCTTTTTCATGTCTGACACAGTTCATCAGCCAATGACAGTGAGAATGCCTTCCAAGGCTTGGAAAGAAAAGAAAAAGTATTTTATGACAGTGACTGCCATGCCTTTTTATGTTACATGTTCTTACTAAAAAAGACTTTGTTATACTATGCATGGTGTAATTCAATAAATGTATACGTATTTATTTAGTGGGTTAAGATTGCAAAGCGATGAAGTAATAAAATGCAATGGGTTGTTGTCGACATCTAGTTTTAGAATTGTCTTTACGTGGAATAATTAAAATTTGAGAAAAGAAGGATCTGAAAGACTCCTTGAGACTAGAAAGCAGACAGCATGATCTAATGAACAACTGGACAGGCAGAGGGGTGGACGAAGACACAAAATATGAGAAAGAAGTGCGGACAAACAAACAAACAAAAAGCAGACAGTTCATTATGTTAACCTTTGTAACATCCTTTTCTTGTTCACGTGCCATTTTAGTAAAACTTTTATGGTTCTTAAACTGCAGAGAAAACATATAAAAAAAGACCATCGAACCACGGACACATTGCCTTCTTAAGAGCTACTATTGCAAAACTGAGAAATGTATCAACACTATCAGAGTAAGGTCTGTGGTGGAAGACATTTTAAAATGTTCCAGTCACCAGATCACCATCATCTTTTGTGCTACGTAATTCATTTTGATAGCGAAAAAACAAGTGCAGACCTTTCTATTTATAGTCTTCATTGAAAAATGGACAAACATAATTAACATTTCAGTGATGTTTCAGTATTCATACTACTTAAAGTAATTATCTTGACGTTCTAGTTTTCATCGTTTTTTCCCTAGTTCTTAGTTTTCTGACTTGAATTTAATTATCACTGTACGTATATGAAGGGGCTCGTGTACTTCTTAGATATAACAATATAGATGGGCTCGTCTTGAAAATATCAATATGTATGGGCTCGTATACAAAGACTTGGATTTATCAATATGAAGAGGCTTGCGTATAAAAATCTCGGATATGTAGATATGAACAGACTCATGGACAGACAAGGATATATCAATATGTAGAGACTCGTGTAAAAGACTTGGGTAGATCAATTTGAAGTGGCTCGTTTACAAAGACTTGGGCATTTAAGAATGGATGGGGCCCGTGTACAAAGATTTTGAAATATCGATATGAAAGGGCTCGTGTCCGGACAAGGTTATATATATGAAGGAGGAACATATACATAGATTTGGATATCTCAATATCAAAGGGACCGTTTACACGTATGGATATATCAGCCTGTGTACAAATGTTCGGATGTATCATAATGCAAGGGTCTGTGTAAAGACACTGCTATATCCATATGAAGGGGAACGTGTACAGACTTGGATATATCAATATGAAATGAAATGTGTATTAAGAGTTGGATGTATCATTTTGTAGGGGCCATTGTACAGGCTTAGATATATAAATATGAAAGGGAACGTGTACATACTATGATATACATATATCAGTTTCAAGGAATGCGTTTTAAAAGCTTTGAATACATCAAAAGGAATAGACCCATGTACAGATATTGATAGATAAATATGTAGGGGCTTTTGAACAGACATGGTTTTTTTATTGTTACATGTAGTGAAAACAATCTTGGTTCGAACAGGACTCAAACCTAGGGCTTTCCGATTTCAGGGTGCACACCCTGCCAAATGAGCTACCAAGTCATACGTTCGATAACTTGTTCTTTCTTTTGTTCATTCTTTCCTTCTTTTCCTTTATTCTTTCATGATTTCATCCTGCAAACCAATCAATTACTCGAATGAACTAGAGCCAGGTGCTGTTTTACATTCTCACCAATTTTTGCATTTTGTAGACATGCACTTTAATTCCGAATTTTTCTATTGCGACCCTTAGCTGCAGTACAATGTCGCGCGTGAACGACAACTCTTGAAAGCAAATCATGTCATCTGATTTTGTAAGTTTTCCTATATAAGCCTATGTAAAATTAAGAGACACCCGGGGCAGAAGCATTTATAATCCCAGAGGCATAATTTGAGAAATCTTGGTAGAGGACTTCTATGTGAACCTGTATGCCAAATATCTCAGGCCGAGGCCTTGTGGTTTCAGACATGACTATTTTCTTTTATTTTTTGTTACCACGTAAACAGCGTTCTTGATGAAATTCAGTTCTTTGAACAACTTTGGTAGAGCTTACAGCTAAATTGGCAAGAAAAATCTTGCAAGAAAGAGTTGTTTTCATATGTAAACAAATGTAGTTTGAATAAGTAATTAAATTTCACTGTATGATCGCATGCTTTAGTGTCCTACTAACGATATAAAATTAAAAATGATGGCCAAACTCTATGAAAAGGACAGTTATCTAGTGACAGTGCAGTATTCTAAAATGCAGAAAGACAAGATGCTAGTCCGGACAGACAAAAGGATGTGTATATACGTCATGTAACGATAACATATATTTCTTTATGCAACTTGATTTAAAGCCTTGAGAAAAATGCAATTTTGTTCACTTATACCTCTTAAAGTAGTGAGTTCACATTGTGACAGTGTGAAGAATCAACATTTTAGGTGAAATTCTCATATACGTATTTGAAACAAAA